>JABSTQ010009653.1:0-619306 GCA_013358835.2 Ixodes persulcatus | reverse complement strand
CAGGCAAAACTCTTCCTCTCTCCCGCGGACGCCACTGATCTCCAACCTCAAAGGGAAGAAAGGCGCGCCCCGAACACGGCGACGTTCGGACGCCGGTACACAGACAATAAACAGATTTATCGGCGGAAAGTTAAAGAAAAAAATAAACAGGGAAAACTGGAATTCGTGAAACTCTCCCATTAGAAATACACAATTTCGATGATAATAAAAACCGCTCAATTACTCGGCCTCAAGAGTCGAGGCGAGTACTACCCCACATGGGGTGATGGGCATTAAGATCTCCTAGAATTAAGGAGGGTTGACAAAGTTGCCCTACAAGCCCCTGGAGTTCATGACGTTGCAATGGAACGTTTGGTGGCAAATAAACGGACACAATTGTTATGAGGCGGTCTAAAAGAACGCGTACCGCTACAGCCTCAAGCGGTGTGCAAAGAGGAACCTCCGAGCAGGCAACCCCGCTCTGCACGACCACTGCTACGCCACCAAAACTGGAATTAAGACGATCTTTACGAAACACTTGATGACGTCGCAAAATCTGTGTATGATGTGTTTGAAGATGAGTTTCTTGTAAAGAGAGGGCAATAGGCCGAAGCTCATCCATAAAAAAATTAACATAATCGATGTTGGGTAAGAGACCTCGACAGTTCCATTGCATAAAATGCTAGTTTCTCATTTAGGCAAAAAAGTACAGGAATAAATTAATAAAAAGGGAGAGAGGAAAAGGAAATTAATGCTCACGATTAAAGAGGTAAAGTGATCTAATTTTTTTGGGAGCAGTTACAGGTTTCTTCCCTATAGATTTCAGGTTTTGGGTTTGCCAATCCATGTCTTCATGGTCAGACGCAGGAGTAAGGGGATCAGTAGCCTCGTCCATCGCCTTTACCTCCTCAGACCAGACTTTTCCTGGAGGTTTGGGTAGGTCCGCAGCATGGGGTGGAAAACCCCGTCCACGACCACCCCCCACTGAAGAGGCAGGGGAGATACTGGGCGTGATATCGCCCGAGTCCCACTTTTCCTGCCCCTGAGGTCCTGAAGGGCCAGCCCAGTGCTGCCCTTTGAATGAGGAGGACCTCTCCAGCGAGTTTGGGCGCGAGTGCCGCTCCTCACCAGAGGAAGTTCTCGAACCACGGACAGGCATTGCCTGCCCATTCTGACACTGGGAGTCAGCTGGTGTGCTTCCCCCCGAAGCTGAAGGCGTCTTGGATGAGGAAGTCCTCTTCTGAGAGGAGCAGCTAGGGGCTCGCTCGCTCTCTTCCAAGGACGACCAGCGAGGTGTGGGTAATGGAGTGACCTTCATTGCATCAGCGGCACCCGAGTCTTTGGAACGACTGGGTGCCTCGCTGCCTTTGCAGCCGAGAGGGAATGCCAAGGGAGAGAAAGCTTCAACCTGGGCGTAGAGGACTGGAGTAATTCCACAGGGTTCCCAAGAAACACCTGGGTTGCCACTGATAGCTTGGACGGTGCAGGTCCCCCGCTGGACACCGCCTCGGCAAAAGGGCCTCTCTGGAAAGCGGAGAGGCTACGCTTTGCATCTTGGCAGGTTTTGTTCTCTTTAACCTTGAATGCAAGAATTTCTTTTACCTTTTGGAACTGTTCACAAGATCTGGAGTAGGCAGGATGGTTGCCACTGCAATCGGCACATTTGTTATCAGCTTTGCAGCCATCAGCGGTATGGTCCCTGACACCACACCTGGCGCATGTCTCACGACCGCGGCAAGTGCGCGAACCGTGACCGTTCCGCTGGCACCAAAAGCAGCGGAGCGGATATGGGACGTAAGGTCGAACCTTGCAGTTAATGTAGCCTGCCTTAATGGAGGGAGGCAAAGTGTGCCTCTCGAAGATCAAAACGACATGTTTCGTGGGTCGTTCCTCACCATCTCGTCGGATTTGATGCGCTTTGCAGCTACAATTCCTTGATATTGCAGACCTTCCACAATTTCTTCCTCGGTACTGCCTATCAAATCGTCTTCCGAGATCACGCCGCGGATGGTATTTAGTGTTAGATGAGCTGACACTGTCACTTTAAAGTCTTGGATCATTTCGAGATTTGTCAAAGCGAGCTTGGCATTTCTCGTAAACCTCCACAAGAAGGTCGCCTGAGAAGAGCTTTTCGGCTTCCTACTTCGCTCCTAGCGTGCCTTGAAGCACTTTGGCAACAAGAAACGGAGACAGTTTTGAAAGTGGTTTGGATGCGTCGTCAGAGTAAAGAACAAAAATCTTGTAAAATGGTCGTTTCCGTTGTCCTTGGAAAGAAATGTTGATAGAGCTTCGGTGCGGGTACCTTTCAAGGCCCGATTGTTTGGTTTAGTGTTGGAACCCATATAGATGGGAAAAGAAATTCAGTGCCCGGGTGCACCGCCCACCACGGAGCCCAACAAGGGGGTAGGTAATGTGCCATAGCAAGATGGGCTTGGCTGACGCAATTACTCTACCAGTGCTGCCCGGGCACTATACCCTAGTGTGGTTGCAGGGACAGGACCTGTTTCCACTCAAGTTGGCCCTTGCCGCCTAAGGAGGTGAAAAAGGAAGGAAGAGAGTGTAGGAGAAAAGAGAAAAAGGTAGGAGGAAAAGTGAAAGAAGGAAGAAGAGGGTAGAAGAGGCGACTGACTGAACCATCCTAGTCGGGCCAAGCCAGGACGCTCGTCTACGAGAAGCAGGGGCCGAAGCGGTGTATTGCCTCGCCCGGGGGACCCCGAAGGGTCCAAACGTACCCCGGGCTCGGCTCAACCACCAGGGTTCACTTTTCTCCGGACACAGGTTAAGCCACTCACAGCCAGACGTGGGTGGGTGAACCCACATGGCTCGGGGTTCGTAATGACGCCACTCACCAAGCACCTACTAAAGCAGGTGCCCCCTGCGTGCGGGTATGGTGGCCCATGTGGCTGGGGTTCGTGGTGACGCTACTCACCAAGCACCTAGCACCTAAGGTGCAGGCGCCCCCTGCGGGGCTCGGGGTGCGTGGAGACACCACTCTATAAACACCTGCTTTCACGGGTGCCCCCCTGTGGGGACAAATATTGCATGTCTTCACGAGTCGCTCAATGTCTTGGTCAAT
This sequence comes from Ixodes persulcatus, assembly GCA_013358835.2. Taxonomy (NCBI): domain Eukaryota; kingdom Metazoa; phylum Arthropoda; class Arachnida; order Ixodida; family Ixodidae; genus Ixodes; species Ixodes persulcatus. The sequence continues at coordinate 616,251 of JABSTQ010009653.1, read as the reverse complement.
GCGCGGGTACAACAGCATTGAACGAGATAGCGTCTTCATAAAGCCCATTCCTTGACGAGTGTCATGCAGCAGTCGTAGCATTGCAGTTGGGGTGGCCTCGTTGACGTGGTGACAGGTCCGTCCGTGCGACGAAAACAAGCCTTGGCGATATGATTGATGGACTGATGGATGGTAATGGCTATACCCTTTGTAACGGGCAGTAGCTTGCGCCACCTAGACTAAATTTTCGTCATCCCTTCTTTTTTTAAATTTGTATAAATTTTGTTATACCCCCTCCCTTTTAAAGTGATCCTATTGCTTACTTTTATCTGTATTTTTTACCCCTCCCTAGATCTTTATCACCAATCTGTCAATCTACTTTTAGTTACCGCAATTCGTTCCCTATCCATTCGTCCATTCACGTCTGCGGATCCCGGTGCCCCCTCCAAATCCGTAGTCATCCCCCACAAGAGGGTGGGACGAGCCCCGTGCACCTTAAAATTACATGTTCTTTAGTTTTCCTTTCCTGGTTGCATATGTTCCATAGAGTGTCAATTTCCTAGAATTTAGCCCTATATGTTTTCGTTCTTAGCACCCCCGTTCTAGTTTCAAACAGTAATAAGCTCCCCAATGAATTATCCTACAACTGTACCTTCTTTATTTCTTGTTTTTGTGCCCTGTATATTGTTAAAGCTGATTTTCCCTGCATTCTCTCTTCCCACATTTTCTACTGATATACTCTGATCGGCCCATCTCGTTGAATGTATTTAGATCTCAGCTTGCGGGTTCGGTTTGTCCACTTAGTGTTTAGACTTTTCATATATAGATACTTGTACACTTTCGCTGCCCACCATGTATCCTCAATTTCAGCTAGTCCTTGTTCAAATTTTACTTTACTGATCGCTACTCTACTCCCGAAAGATGCCCAACCCATATCCCCCTGTACTCCCTCATTTGGTGTATTCGCATGTGCCCCCAATGCCAACCTACCCATGCTCCTTTGCTGTATCTCTAAACCTGCCTAGATTTCTGACCTCATACACAATACTGCATTCCCAAATGACAGTCCTGGCACCATGACTCCCTTTCATTTACCCCTAACGACTTCAAATATTTTATAGTTTCATAGTGCCCTGTGTTTCATGATAGCTGAATCTCGTTTCCCCTTCTTTATTACAATTTCTTCATGGTCTTTTAGATGCCGTCTTCATTCACTTAACCACACTCCCAGATATCTCTACTTATCTACGTGTTCTATCAATGTGTCTTGTATCTCCAGGGGTTCCCCCTTCTCGTCATTGAAAACTATTATACCTGACTTGTCTTTACTGAATTTTAGTCCTAAACTCTCCCCTTCCCTGCTGCAAATCCTGATCAGTTCCTGTATTGTCTCACAACTTTCTGATACGAGTACAATGCCGTCTGCACAAATTAACCCTGACAATACTTTATTTGCTTTATGTCCATCCTCCATGTAAGTCAGGTCAAAACCTAGGTTGCACTGCTATAACCTTTTTTCCATCTCACTGAGCTATATCATAAAGAGCAGGGAAACAATGGGCAACCCTGTCTAAGTCCTCTTTTTATTGCTGCTGGTCTTGTAGTTTCCGTTTCCTATGTTATAACCACCCTATTCTCAGTATAAACCCGTTCTAGAAACTTAATAATGGTTCCCCCTAGCCCATATCCCTTCAGTTGGTCCCAGGGGTTTTTCTGATTCACATTGTCATATCGCCCTTTGATGTCTAAAAATGCTACCTATAATGGCCTTTGATTTGTCATTGCTATCTCTATGCACTGAGTGATTACGAGTATGTTATTATCTAGTCGTCTATCACTCCTGAAACCGTGTTGAAGCTCCCCCAGAGTCTGCTTTCTCTCTGCTCATTCTTCCATTCTTCTTTTTACAATTTGCATAACCAGTCTGTATACTGCTGAAGTTACTGTGATTGGTCGGTATGATTTGATACTGCCTTTGTCTCCCTTGCCCTTATATAATATTCTCATCCTTCTCAATTTCCAGTCACTGGGCACCTCCCCTCCCATAAGTATCCGGTTAATCACCTGCCTTAGTTTCAATTTGCTTGTTTTGCCTAGAACTTTTATCAATCTCATTGGTATGCCGTCTGGACCTGTCGCAGTTCCAGCCGGTACCTTTTCTTCTGCTTTTCTCTATTCCCCTGTGGTCATTTTCTCTTCTTCACTATAATCCACCTCTTGTGTTGTGTAGACGCTACCATTCCCTACGGCCTGATCTGGTTCTAACTCCGAAAATGCTGCTTCGATTCTATGTCTAATCTCTTCTCTTGCCTCTTCCCCCTCTACCTTTATCCCTTCCTGTGTGGTTAGCGTCTACTGGTACCCCTCGGTCTTTCTTCCCTGTGCACTGATGTGTTGCCAGAACCTTTTTGCCACATTCCTATGCTTCTGGTTTATTTCTATAATTCACTGGACCTCTGCCCTCCAAATTTTGGCCTGTATTGATGCTAAAACCTCCCGCTTTCGTTCCTGAAATTCCTCCCATTTTGATGCTACTTCCGCTAGTGTGGCCCCCTTTTTCTTTGCCCATCTGTGCTCTTTAGATGCCGCTTGGCGTCTCGATATTGCTGCCTTAACCTCTTTATCCCACCAGCTTTTGAGCTTGTGTTTTAGTTTTCTTCCTCCTTGTTTGATTGAAAATGGCGGAAGTTGTAGCATTGAGCTGACCGGAAACGGCACGCGTCTGACTCGTGTCCACCACTGCCACACCTAGGACACGGCGACTCAGTTTTCCGTCATTTTTGTCTTGCCGTCCTGTTCCCTATGGCGTGCATGTCCCCATCCTCTACCGTGGCGAGTTGCATTCAATTGACATTTTCTTCCGCCATTTCTGCTGCTACTGCGATTTCCTCGACTTCGGCTCTCGTCAAAAACGGCTTGGCTAGAAGTCGCCGGCGCACCGCTGAATTTTGGACGCCGCAGACTATCCGTTCTTTCAGCATCCGGTCGATTGTGTCGCCGAAGTTGCACGTGTCCTCTATTTGTCGAATGGCCACAACGAAGTATCTTATCCTTTAGCTGGCTGCGCGAGAAGAACTTGTACGACTGGGCTGTTTCGTTTCGTTTTGGCGAAAAATGTTGCTGCAGAAGGTCGACCACTTTGTTTACGGAAGTTCATTCTCCTTTTCTGGAGCAAAGCGTCCGCTGATGTGTGCGGTGTTCGTTCTCAGCGACGCGACGAGCAAAGCCCGTTTCTTCTGCACATCCGTCACCCCGCTACCTGCGAAGAACGCTTCCAGTCGGATCTGGTAGGCGGGCATTTATCGACAGCTTCGTCGAACTGCGGCGAACTTGACTAGCATGGGACCCTAAACTCGTCAAACACAAAGCTGGAGCCAAACGTTCCCGGAGCGCGCTGATTGGACGTTGGCGAAAAAAGCGCGAAGTCATCGTCGTATAGGCCAATCGGTGCGCTCCGTCAACTTCGGCAGCAACTTTGTGTTTGACGAGTTTAGGGGCCCATGTCTGCTGGGGCCGAGCAGCGAAAGATATATACTATCTTATCGTCGTCGCCACTGTTAAAACACTGCAGGTAAACAACAACGCTTATTTCTGGGCAGCTTGCGCTTTATGTAGAATCCAGGTGAGGGGAAAAAGAGGGGGAAGGCGGAAAGATGACACGGCAAGCGCGCTTGTGGCGGATGACCGTCCTGCAACAGTAAACATTCGTATAACTGCTGACTTGCATTTCACTGCATCATTGCGAGATCGTGAAACTTTTATTTTTGCTTTATCTGTTGAGTCACTCTTTGTTATTATCACTTCATTGGCCGTATCTTAATCAAGTGCAATCCAGTTTCACTTGGCGTTTGTTTTGTTCATGTTTTGTTAAATAAGGTGTGCATTATATTTTTTTTAAATTTAATCTTCCTCATGTAATGCATCCTTTGGATGCCCTTGAGGTAAATAAAATTAAAATGAATGAACTCTGAGGTAGTGAAAATTGGAGGCCTTCTATATTCTATGGCCGATAAATCTTTCTAAAAATTACCTGAATTACATTTTCTGCTGGCAACATTACTAGAATACTCAGTTCGGAAACTGCCATAGAAGCCCGCATTAAAAAAGCCCTTCCGATCAGTACTTGAGAACCGAACTCAACACGATCGCAACGCCCCCATTTCTCTGGCAGCGGCCACTCCCGGAACTGCACGCTTGCACCCAAGGAGGATAAAAGGGTAGGAGAGGGCATGACGTCAGCCGCGAAGTCTCCACAAGCCATGCTCCCTTGACGCCTCGCCTCTTTCTCATTTTGCTCCTTACTCTCCTCACTTATCAGCCCAACGTGACCACATCACGTGACCGTAGCTATACTTCGTCTAGCCTTCGATCTGCTAAAACCTACCGGACGGAGCACGCGCAAGCCTGCAAGGAATCTTTCTACAATCAACCATCCATCTCGCACGTGACATGTCACGCGCACCAATCGCCAGAGAGATCTGCGGTCACGTTGGGCATAATATCGTTTAAACTTTCTATGACTAGGCTTCACCAATATTGCAGCGTGCTCCCTCCTAGTACTTATATAACCTCCTTGCCCGCACCCGAGTATCGCATTCGATAGCGTCTGCTTTTACTGTTGAAGTTTGGCTTTGATCGGCCATTTTGGCGGCGAAACGATACCGTCGACTCAGATTCACAAGAAGTTTTTATTGCCACAGAAACAAGGTAAAGGTGAGGGGAATATGCCGAGTGGCATTTTCGTCTGGGCATGTGGTACTAGGACAGAGGATGAGGGAGGAAAGATTCTGCACATACACGTCCAGCTTCGCTCCTAGCACAAAGTTTAAAAGACTAAGCTGGCCGTTTTTTTTTTTGTCTGATGATTTTTTTTGGGTGAACCCAGTCATCCAGGTTCTGGGCATAATTGTGTTTGAACTTGGTCCAAATTTGTTGATAGTAGGGGCATTCCCATAAGAGATAAGTCATGCCTCCTTTTATGTGTTTCGTGCATTTGTTGCACGTGTTGGAGCGTCTTCTTTGCACGATGCGGCCATGCGTGCCGGGGAGCGGGTGGCACCTGCCCTGATGTGGGTGAGGAGGACCGTGTACCTTCTTCCGATCCCTATCGGTGGAAGGTCGGGCGTCTGGCGCAGACTTCCCCACAATCTTGTTCTGTGCCTATCCTTGATTAGGATTTTCTACTCGTCAGGATCTTATTCTTCGTCATGACTTAACGTTTTCCCATTTTTGGGTCCGGCGTATCCGTGGCCGTGTGGTTGTGAGGATGTGGGTGCTCCCCCTCGCTCGCGGAAAGAAACGAGCGCCGCGCGAGCGAGTTGAAGCACCTTTTCATTGTCGGAGATCCCTGCATGGCCCGGGATCCAACCTATCTTGATGATTGTGCCAAGTTGACGTATTTCGGCTGCCATTTTATTAATTTTCTTAGCCTTCCTGCTTGCGCTGGAGGCTTTCTTACACTCTCTACTGCCTCCTTGGAGTCTGTGAAGAACCTGGGTTCCCTCGGGCGTAGATCTTTCCGTTGATACGCGAAGAGGTTCAAAGCCAGCAGGATGACTCCGAGCTCTCCTCCCTTGATATTGGTCCTTGCGGGTAATTGGCAACATTACGTAACTCCTCCAGCGAGGTCGAGAAACGCCGCCGCACTAGCGGGCTTCGGCGTGTCATCCCTTGCGTGGTCTGTGCATACTGCCAAGATTTCGCTCGGGTCGGTCCAGTGCTCCACCATCATCCGGTGTGCTTTGGCGATCCGCTCGTTCCTTTTTTCGTCCCCTTTCTTGCCTCTAAGAGGCCTCCTTTCGGTGATGTCTGCCATGTCTTCTCAAGATGGAAGCCATTCCGGCAGGATTGGTACGTCCTCTAGGTTGTCGCCAAGCAGCTCCAGGATCTGTCTTCCTTGCTTTGTGTGTTGAAGTCTTCCTTCGTGAGCCACGACCCTGGCCTGGACCGTGTCCTGTAAGGTGTTCAGCTGCGCCCATTTTTCTCATTCTATCGTTTTAGTAAAAAAGGGTGGTCCCGTAATCACTCTCATCGCATATGCCCATTGAGTGTCTCGAGTCTTTCCCACTGAACTTTGGTTAGATTGTTGTATCTCGCGTCATAGCAAACCCGCGATGTCACGAGTGCCTTGACCATGTTCTTGGTCACCTCTAGAGTCGCTTCCCCTCTAACGCTGACATTGCCACTCCCAGTGCCGAGTGGCAATGTCTGCTTGTTTGTCGAAGCCAGCTGTCCCCTGCACCAGTCTCCTCAAATACCAGACCGAGCACTTTGACTTCTCGAGACGGGAGAATCTTTTTCCCAGCCAGCACCAGGGCCATCTTCTCTCCAATCTGTTCTGTCCTCTCCTTAAAAGGGGCTAGGACCACATAGTTGGTCTTCTCCGGTGCCGCACTGAGTCCCACATTCCGCAGGCTTTTCTCTATGACGTCCAAGCCTGCTTGTAGCGCTTCTTGTTGTTGGTACAGGTCTCCGGTCTGCGTCCAAATGGTCACGTCATCGGCGCAAACCATTAGACCTAGTCCTTCGATTTGTTCAAGTTGGTGCGGTAAGGCTGCCGTCACTATGTTAAATAGAATTGGTGAAGTCACAGAGCCCTGCGGGAGTCCAATTATGTTTGTCTTCCTCTAACCATGCTCTCGTCCGCAGCGCACTGAGTACGTGCGGCCCTCGAGAAAGCTTCAAAATGATCTTTAAGGGTCTCCCGGAGATTCCCAGTGTTTGAGCTTCGCCTATGACTGCGGCATGCGATACCGAGTCGAAGGCTTTTTTTACGTCAATAGCAACGATCGTTCTCATGGTCCTTTTCCTTTTCTTGATAATATCCTTCGAAATGAGCATGAGGCCTTCCTGCGTTCCAAGCTCCGGCCTAAAGCCCGTCTGCGCAGCATGAAAACCTCCTGCTGTTTCAAGAAACCACTCAATCCACTTCAGAACCATCCTTCCCATTACTTTGCATGTGCAGGATGTCAAGGATATGGGGCGATAGTTCATGATGGATCCCTTGTCTTTTCCTGGTTTCGGAATTGATACCACGCTGGAATGTTTCCATTCCTCCGGCAGCTTTCCTGTTGCTAAAACGTTGTTGCCTTCCTTCAGGTATTCCTCTTTTGACTGATCTGGCAGATTCCTTCGGGATGGCTTTTCTCGGTCCTCGGTCTGAACTCGGTCTGGCCCCGGTGCTGTATGGGCTTTTTCGACATGAAGCGCCGCTTCCAGTTCACCTGGCGTGAACGGGCTGTCCATTCCTGGGTCTGGGGCGCGCATCTCGATCATGTATGGGTTAAACCCATCTGCGGCGTCCGGTTGAGACTGCGGGAAAAAGAGCTTTCCTGTCATTTCCGCCAGGTCCTTTTAGCGCTGTCCATCTTTAGTGCTAGTGACTGCGTCACTCTGGTCGTCGTCTTTTTGCCCAGCATCGCTCGGCTCGTCGCCCACAAACGTTCTATTGACGTATTTTCTGAGAGTGAAGTACAGTGGTCGAGCAACCCCCCCCCCCCCCCCCCCTTGTTCCCAGCTTTTCTGAGTGCACCTTTGCTTCTACCGTCGCTCGGATGATGTTCCTTCTGTTTTCCGGCGTTCTCGTCCCTTTCCTGTATTTTTTACGGCCTGGAGTCGTTTTGCCCACAGCTTTATTAGGTGCAAGTCTGAGGGGGGGGGGGGGGGGGGGCGTTCTTGTCCACATTGCTGCAGATGGTTGCCCCTCGATCGCCTTCCTTAGTCAAGCCTCGAAGGGGGCATGCTTCAGATCCGACTCTTCCAGCTTTTCTCGATATTTGTCCCAATGTATCGTTCTTGTCTGTCTTTTTGTCTTCTCTCTTTCAGGCTCCCTCTTGACCGAAAACTCGAAAACAATCGGAAGATGGTCGTTCCCCCAGCTGTTCAAGAGGCATTTCCATTTCTGGTGTTGTCGATATAAGTTGTCCACCCACGCGAGGTCCGGCGTGGTGATGTCCTTCTGCCCTGTTGCGCCAAATCTCGTCTTCGCTTCTTTCGAGTTGGCCAGGTGTAGTTGATATGTCGTCATCTCCTCAATCAAGTCTTCTACTCCATTCCCCCACATTGAATGATGTAGGTTGAAATCTCCTCCTTACAATTTATGGTTTCTAGGGTACATATCGTGCAGGTGCCACCCACTCCGTTTTCTAGTTGGCGTTGCTTCTTCGAGGGCAGCGGTCTATAGTAGACAGAAGCCATCGTTATATACTTCTGTTGCCAGGAAATCTTGATGGTAACAACTTCTTGGTCGTCGGTGCAATACTGCGTGGTGCCGATCTGGCAGCGTGGTAAGTCTGTACTCACATAGATCATTGCTCTGCCTGTGGGATCCTTCTCAAACATTTTGTTAGTAATGGATAGGCACGAATACGCCTCGAACTCTGGTAATGCAATCTCTGTCGTTTTAGGTTCCTGCAAGAGTAGGATATCTGAACGTTCTGATGGTACGTCGAGAAGTCGAGTCTTGAGCTCCGCCGCAATCTTGCGCAGCCCCTGGCGATTCCACTGCAGAACTCTTAGCATAATTCTGCTGGGAAAAATAACTCGAGCGTTGTCATGAAGTTCTCTCACTGCATGATCATCTTGTCTAGTTTCGGCTCTATGCAACCACATTTGCACTTGCCGCCGTATGCACCGCTGGTCTCGGACGGCTTTGGCGCTTGGCCTTGTGCAACCTTCTCTGCCGAAACCCTTTCGCTGGGCGGTACTGGGACCTTGGTGGTCCGTTCCTCGTCCCGCGCTGGTGGGTTCTGGATGGCTTTGTTTTGAAGTCTGTATCTTGCTTAATCCCCACGCATATTCTTGTTTGCCGCAACCTTGGTCGGGCATGCTTGGCTGCTGGTCATGTGACCCGTATTCATGCATTCCTGGCAAAATTGGCTCACCACATCTTCACACTCCTTGTGGCCCACTTGATGGTCCGCGTTATCTCCTTCGTGCCTTCTTCCACACCTTCTACACACCTCTGGGTTGTAGCAGATGTCAGCTTTATGGCCCATCTTCTGGCAATGGTCGAATACCTCGGCTTTGAGCCTGTGTGAATAAACCTTTTTGTAGAAATTTCTGTGGAAGATCGACCTGGGAAGCGTGTTGCCATCAAAAGTGATGACTGCAGTGTTGGTTTTTCCCAACCGATGCGCCACCACAATGTTGATCTTCTTAGACACTGGTTCGGTGTTCAGAACGTTGTCGTTCTCATCTTTACTCTTGGGATAGATGTCGTAGATTATTCCTTTTGTGTTGTTTCTCCCGTACGTGCGAAAGACTTGCACGTCAATTCCTTCGTGGTCATTAAGTTTTATCTCCTTGATCCCCAGGATCTGTCTGGCTAAATCTTCCGAGTCTGTCCGGATCGAAATGACGCTAGCTTTATCGATATGGTGAAAAGTGATCCCGGCTTGATTTCCATGCGGCAATAAGGCCACATATTGAGCTTTGACAGATTGAATGTGGGGATTGAGAGATATCTTCTTGGCCGGTCGAACCTTCAATTCCACGTATCTTTTGGGTTGCTGCTTGGCTTTTTGCTGGAGCTTCGCCTCATTGTCTACCCCAGGCCTCTTCGACGCTTTCTTGTACGTTACTTGATGCCATGCAGATAAGTCATTTCTGCTTTTATCACTGCTCGGCGCTTCGTACAACTGCCGGTCCCCGCATGTGGTCGGAGCTGCTTGGCCGGTTCTTGTTTTCGCCTCCGTCGCTTCCAAAGTAGTGTAGGGCTGTCGTCTAAGCCACTGCCGGGGCTCGATCGACGTTCCTCTCCTTGTCCGGCGTTCTGGAAGCTTCCATCTTCTTCCCGGGAACAACGTCCATTGGGCTTTGGTGATCCCCGCCGTTCGGCGGAGTGTCCCCGGTCGGGCCCGAGCTTTTGCTCTTTCCCTTTTTTTCTTGGGTTTCTTCCCTTGTATTCCGTCGTCTCCCTCCAACAATTTCTTGAGCAGTACGATTAAAACGGCCCTTGTGGTGTTACCCAGAGCTGTCCTCAATTCCGTTATGGCGTCCTCATTGTCCGCTCTTTCTTGACCATGCATATTCACGCTCGACTTACTTGCTTCAGCATTGCCCTTACTCTGGATTTGGCTTCATGTCGGCCCAGCGATATCTATCTCCTCGTCGGGGGTCGTGCCTACCTGCTTGCGTGGAAGTATCTTCTCCATGCTGAAATTCTTCGGAGAAGATAACACGTCCGTTCGACACGGCTTCTTGAATTCCCGCCACTCGAGCCGACGCAAGCGCCATCACGAGCGCGCCACCATGTTCTCTATACAGTGTGAGGGGCTTCGGGCTGCCAACCCCTGTCACCCAAGCGGACGCGCCCAGGTCGGAACGTGCTACACGAAATCAGCGGTGAGACATGGTTGTATAAAAACAATCTTAATTATGGCGTGAAATCTTCTAAACTAAAATGTTTCAAAAACATCACACTCCTGTCATTCTGTACTAATCTCCAAATAGTTCCTACAAAAAGAGCTTTATCCGTTTGTTTTTACGCAAAAACATGCTTTTTAAAATCTCATGGGGACCACAGTAAAGAAAAAAGATTGAGACGCCATCTTGGCGCCTCGAGCCTGGGTGTGTTTCGGAATCGAAGAAGTCATGTGGGCGTCGCATTTAAATTAGGCAATTAACGTAAAAACAAAACACAAACTGTATTTAAACTAATAAATCAATTGAATATACATCATTACACAGAAGTGTCTCTATCGGCTTCTGTCTGTCGTTCGCCTCGTTCCGCTCGTGTCGTTCCAATCTTCATTTTCGTCGTTTTCTCGTGAGCGTCAAATTCTTCCCAATCTGTAACATCTCCCCACCCCCCTCTTTCTTTCTTTTTTCGCGTGAGAGTGGCCTTGGTTCATTCACTTGCCAGTTCCAGGGTGTAAATGAGCTGGCTGCACGGGGCGCCGAATCGTTACCCCGCTCGGTAGGCGCACCAAACAGGAACGCACGTGGTTGTCTCGGCCCAGCTGAACTGTTTCGATCCTCCCGTTCTTCACATGAATTGTGGGGTTCTGCCTTCGTGAACAAGAACGAGGTCCTCGTTCTGTAGGTCGTGTGTCCGCGTCTCAGGCGATCGGTGCGCGGAGCAGTGCTGAAGGAGGTATTCCTACCGCCATCTCCGCCACAATTGGTCCAGCAGTTGCTGCCTGTGTCGCTAACGTCTGCTGATGTCCCCTCTCGCAGAAACTGGTATAGCTTCTACGTTGACTGATGGGAAAGCCGTCAGACGCCTGCCCAACAAAAAGTGCGCAGGCGTTAAAGCATCCTGCTCGTGTGGAGCGTCGTGAACAGGGTCCAAAGGTCGAGAGTTCACGACGGCTTCAACTTTGTGTATCATTGTAGTCAGTTATTCGGAACTAAACTTATTTCTTCCTAGTATTTTTCGTAGACTGGGCTTCATTGTCTGGACCATCCTTTTCCAGAACCCGCCCCACCAGGCTGCTCTCTCGGCAGCACTATTTTAAGGGGGGGGGGGGGAGGGGGGAAGGGGGGGAGGGGGGGGGGCTAAGGAGGCTGCAGCCCAGGGCCTCAGCCCTAAGAGCAGAGGTAAGAGGGCCCCCTTGCCTTGGCGTATTTTTTTGCGTATAACAATTGCGAAGAGGGCAAAGGAAAAGTCGGGAAGCCTGACAGCGTCCAGCCCCCGTAAATTCAATGTAACTCCAGATAATAGAACTTCAAGCAGCCGGAGAAGTCGGGGCCCCTGCCTAATGCCATTTCCTGTAGCTTGTTTACTTCGGGTGACCTTGTCAGCACTTACAGAAGCGAGCCCGCCCTCCCTTTCTTTCACTGTCGGCTGCGGAAGGGAGTGAAGATGGGGCGCATTTCGAAAGAGGCCGGGGGTGTTCTCGATTTCACTAAAGTCACTGGATCGGGAGACCCAATGGGGGACCCGCTGGAGTTCCAGCGATGCTGTTAGGGGTGCACGTCTGCCTGTATATACAACGCAGCACTCTTACTATTACTGCTTACCAGAGCAGCGTGAATTCCAGCGCGTCTTCCCCGGTCTTTTCGGCGCCACTCCAATAGCGCCCTCCTGTTTTCCCCTCTCAGCCAAGTGCCTGGGTGCCATCCCCCTCGGCAGAAGATCCAGGTCACCGGGTGCCTCGCTTCCCCATCCTCATACCATGCTCCGTTCCACCGCACAGTAGACCGTAGCGGACGCTGGAGACCGTCTTCGCCAATCGAGGGCTGAGAGAGAATCACATGACCTTGAGCTTCGCATAGCACACCGCAGAGGGTAAGGTGACACTCTCTCAGAGCTGGATTGGCTGAGATAACTCGTAGCGTCCTCCGCGGTCCATTATAAGTTGACACAGAGATGTTCACTTGAGCAATAAACACGTACGTTTGAGGGAAGCCGGTATCGGTTTTCTATTCGTTAGTCCAACTTCCCAGAACCCGCGAGGGTGCGACGCCTGAGGGGCTTCGGGGGGCCCGCCGGGGGTATGGGGTGTTTCGCGCGGTGAAAAGAGGATAGAAAGAGAATGACGAAGATTCGTTCCGAGCTGTGTCTATAGTCGCAGGGTTCCGAGTGTCACCGGACCCTGCGGAGGATGCGCAGGGCTGCGGTTAGGGAGGTGGGTCAAGCAAGTCTGTATATACTTTTCTTATACTTTTAGCCCCGGTTCCCTCTCACCCAAGTTCTGTTTACTGGGGCGGAATTTGGGCAAATAAATAAATTTTGTCGTAAGCTGAAAGCATCTGCGTGTGTGTGCGCGTGCGTGCGTGTGTGTGCGTGCATTTGTGTCGTAGCCGCTGATGTTATTTTTCTCTTCACATCCAGGAGACCCCGGTTCTTACTTCGTTCCTTTTCTCCCTGTATTTGTCTTTCCTTCCTGAGCGTTCCCCACGGAGCCCTCAAGACGCCCCCACCACTAGCCTAGACAGTGGATGCAACGATGTGTATCTGTCGAGTGACACGCTGCAGGCCGACTGCCGGGTGCAGCCAGCGTGCTATACCATTTGGCCTGCTCTCTGGCCTCCTCTTCTTACCTCCTCTTGCTCTAGCGAGGCAGCAACCTTATATACTGCGGGAGAGGACGAGACTCTTAATCAGTCTAGACCAAGTCTATACTTTGCAAAGAGTTTTATAAAAAAAATTATAAATTCTAGTATATAGGTTTAATATGTTTATAAATTGTATAACGTGAGAAGATCCTGAAAAGGCACGCTGCAAAACCAAAGCAAACAAACATTTCGTCTTCAAGAAGAGAGCCAGAGCTAGCCCCGTTGAGAGTGACGAAGAGCTACAGACAGAAGCAGCAGTGAGTGATGTTCCCTCTCCCTCTGAGGAACTTGAAACCCAAGCATTTAAGGATAATCATATTGACTTGCGGGTGTCCGAAGACCTCGGTGTTTCGGCTGCGACTGACTCGGAACGAAGCCCAGCCAGCGACGAACATGAAGACCTCATTCAAGTGGCAAATGGTTGCGGCTTAAGTGTATCTCTCGGTAACTTCCCTTCTGCAACTTGTGTCGAAGAAAGCAAAGGCGCACACGACGTTCAGCGCCAGAGGCCTGTGAAAGGAAGTGAACTGTGTGTTTTTCCGGACACTCGAGCACTTCTAAAGCCAACGCACGTGTGCTGATGATGCGGGACACAAACGAGGTGGGTGTTGCAGCCTCCGCATGCTCCGACGCACGCACCTCAGGTGCCATCATTGTTAATCCTCTCGATCTAGGACTTTTTGTATCGAAAAGTGTGCATGAAACAGTTTTGAAGGAGAAGTTGATGCGAAATCCCTGGACTCCTCCTGGTAACTACAACTATCCAGCCACAACAAAATGAAACCTCAGGTTCAAACCTTACTGGGTGGCTTGTTACTCGTGGCTCACTTTTTCAGAGCACTTAGAAGGAGCACTATGCAAGTATTGTGTAGTGTTTGCGCATGAATGTGCTGGCAAAGGGGAACACCAACGCTTGGGTTCCTTTGTAATGAAGGCATTTGTAAATTACAAGAACGCTATGGAGGCCTTCAAAAGCCATTATAGGGCGATCATATGCTTCTGTTTTTAAAAAAAAATAATTACAAAAACGGCCATTCAAGATGGGCGCCGTGTTGACCAGCTGCCAGTTGTTTTACGCTACTGTTTAAAGGAAGAAGTGCATGAGCGCTTTCTTGGATTTGTTCCGATTGAATCGCATATGGTTGTATATTTTCGATACCGTGATGTCTCTGTTGACAAGCAACGGCATCTCGATTGACGGCAGCAGGGGCCAGGCATATGACAACGTGAGTAATATGTCGGGGAAGTACAAAGGACTCCAAGCGCAAGTTAAACACCTCAACATGTTGGCCGTTTACGTCCTGTGCGCGGGCCATTGACTAAACTTAGTTGGCGCGTGTAGCGTCGACAGTTGCTTTGAGGCCGACAAATTTTTTAGTGTAACGCAGTTGCCTACCCTAAGCGGTGGAAATATCTTTTAGACAGACAGCATGAGTGAGAGGGGTGAACACATTGTTTTAAAAAGCCTCTCTGAAACCAGGTGGTCAAGACATGGCGAATCATGTAAGGCCATTCGTAAAACTTTCAAGGCGGTTGAGTGTTGCTTGAATCTATCTCAAAGAACGGAGAAGAAAACGGTGACACCCGAAATGAAGCGCGCTTCCTTTTTAAGAAAATGGCAAAGCTCGAGACTGCGTTTATGACCATTTTCTGAAGTGAAATCTTGGAGCGTTTTGACAAAACCAGTGCAGCACTCCAGAAGCCTGGCTTAGATATTTCGACTGCGGTCGATCTTCTGAGCTCTCTGGAAGGGTTTGTTAATTCGTTGCATCCTCTCTTTGATACCTTTGAGGCGAGAAGACGCATGTTGAGTACCATTCAGTGTTATCAGGATGAAAGCAAACGTATCGTTTCGAGAAGGATACCCGGACGGAAAAGGCGATTGTGCGCTACAAGATAGGGAAAGGTTTCTTATAGAGACCTACAATGTCGTACTTGACAGTCTGGGCTCTGCTTTGAGGGTGCGAAAGGTTGCCTACGCCGAACTCTGCGAGAAGTTTGCGTTTTTAAAATTGCTGACAGAAGTTGGGAGCGAGATGTATCTGGCACAGCAGGCCGAGAAGTTGGTGAAAACCTACAAAAACGATTTCGAGCCAGCATTTTAAACCGAGGTTATTCAGTTTTCAAACTTTCTGCAAATTTCTGAATGCCAGGACATGAGTGGTCTAGGATTAATGCAATTGCTGCACGAAAGAAAACTTATTCATGTGTTTCAAAACCATTCAATTGCATTGCAAATATACCTAAGCATAACCGTGGCAAACTGTGAAAGCGAGAGATCGTTTTCTAAGTTGTCACTGATAAAGAATCGCCTTCGTTCTAACATTCTCGATGGGAAGCTGAACTCGCTCGCTATCATGTTAATTGAGAGTGACCTTTTCCACGATTTATTTTTTGAACAAGCTATTTCAGATTTTTCCAAAGCGAAGGCTCGAAGATGCCATGCCAGGAAGGAATTAGCAGTGCTATATACCTATATGTTCGCGCGATCTGTCCTAACTTCCAAGTTGTCGAGAAAGCGCTTAGCTGCCAATAAGAAAAGTCGAAGTTGACTCTTTGTCTCGTGTTTGTTATTCTTACGATATCCTTTCAGGTTAAGAATGTAAACCTCAGCATTGTCTCATTCGCCTATTTGCTAATTTAAACGGGCTGACTATTGTCTTTTTTTTTTGTCCAACTCATTACAAAGCGTGCCCGTGAGAAGCATATAGCGTTTGTTTGGTGTTGTATTTGTCAATTATTTCCAATGTTTGCATTTTGGTACATTGTTTTGTAACTTAGTGTTGGTAATTTCCATTTGTGCTGTAGCGTCCACTTTATCGTTCGTGTTGCCTTATATATTGTATAGTATTGATTATATGTATCCATTGTGTAACATATGTTCACATTCTTGCTCTGCTGCTCTGCGATGTTTCTGTTAGATTTTAATAGGTGTGTGCTTATATTGAAATTTTCGAATACGAATCGAATACGAATAAGACAAAAACAGGCTTCGAATATCGAATCGAATATCGAATATGTGTCTAGTAATAAAAAATTGCAAAACAAGAGGTAACAGCAGGTTTTATTGCCTTTTTAAAATAAATCAATGCAGCTGCATTTTACTGGGCTGCAGCAGGCTAAAAATACTACTAGTAATGCACTCATTACAAATTATCATGTAGGAAAATTACCTGTTTAACGTAGAAAGACCCTTTCACGGGAAACTTGCAAAATTTCACTAAAGTTCGAAGTTCGACTTATGGACAGTGTTGCCCGGCCGCTACACGAATATTTCAACTTTTGGGAAACAAATAATTTAGAAAGTACTTTATTTTATATTTCATAAAATGGTTACCAATGTTTACACCATATAAAAGCAAAAATATGCACATTTAACGCTTTCATTAGTTATTAATGCGAACCAGTGATGCCAATAAACCAAACAAATATTGCACTTTTCCTCTGCCAAATAAAATCAACTCGTTTTTTTTAATTTTTGCGCATGCACACGAAAGTCCAACTTCAGTCGAACCTTTGTCCAACACAACGAGGTAGGGGGGCTTAGAGTGATAAACCGGAAGTTCCGAAGAGGCACCCACCCGGTTGCCGCCATGTTGTACGCAAAAGTGGCCCCTCGTCACGTCACCTGACAAGAGCAGTGACGTCATCGGTATGATGGCAGCGCCCAGATCTGGCGGATGCGAGTTTGTTCGGTGCGCGGTAGCCGTGATGTGCAGCTGCTTTCCGACGACTTCGGGCTTTTTCGTGCTCGCTGACGCAGGTATAATGTGAAAACATGAAGGAATGAGACTTTATACCCTTTTTTTCGCAAGATCGCTCTTGATCATCTGGATATTAACGCCTGTGAGACAGCATCAGCCGTATCGCCGTACCGGTGCTTGGATTCCCGGGTGTGTTCGAGGATCGATAAAACTCAAGTGCTTTCAGCATGAAATTTTCGAATTCTCTTAGCTTTGTTTGAACGTTGGAATGTCTGAGAATCGACGCGAAATGTATGCGTCGCGTTAGGGCCTAGGGGAAATTGTTTCAGCCCTAGGTAACTGCATAATCACAGCCAACTTTGAGCGAGGAAGATCCTGCGATCTTTACGTTTTGTTCTTATCAACAAGTTTACAATATAACTTCAAGCATAAAATATTCGCATTTTTCTAGCTTCGTTTGAACGTCTGAGAGTCGAAGCGAAAAGTATACGTCGCGTTAGGGCCTAGGGGAAGTTGTTTCAACCCTGTGTCACAGAATAACCATAGAAAATTTTGGCGTGGAAGCTCCTGCGATCTTAAACCTTTTGTGCTAATCGACGACTCTACATTCGATCGCTTTTCTTCCTTTTTTGTGAGTGCAAAGTGCACACTTATTTTCAGCTGCGAGGATGACGTTTTATTGAGTGTGGGGATGAATAAATCGTCGCAGGCAACTGCTTCAAACCTATTCGACTTGCTATAAGAACAACCGTTTTGGTGTACGCATAGATTAACTGCACATTTTTTTCTTTCGTAGGCTTTATTGCAGCAATACCTTTTTTCATCAAGAGTGCATTGTATTAGTCGGTCAATTATTTACTTGTTCTAATTACCTGGAAAAGATTATTCATATTTCTGTTCATCCTTTGCGCCGAAGAGCAGTCTTGCTGAAAAATGTTGACTACCATTCCGTTCGATCTCTTCAATAGACTTTTTTCGAAAGTGTGGGCTGCCTACACTTCGTGTCACCGTAACTTAGAAAAGGGTGACCGCCACAGCCCCCTCGAGCCAATCAGAGACGGAGTGAAGGTGTGTGACAAATCTGTGCAGAAGAGCACACTAATGATATGTTGTCATGTGCCTCTTTCTAACGTGCATATTGACTCACCGAGACTGTAGCACTTGCCGTTTCCCAAATTGTGATAAAACGAATTACAGTAGCTACTACTCTAATTGCCTAAGGCCTTCATACTTTGGGCATTTGTTCAACAAGAGTGTTATGTCCGCCATCACTGTGAACTCGGCTGAGCGCCTATTGGACTCGAATGCTGCATTAGCGTTCGACGTGAACTGGGGCCCATTCGTGTGCTTTACGCCGAAAAAAAAATGGCGACAGTCATGTTTCTTGATGGGGTTTTGCAAAGGGTCTATTTTGTCATACGTATAGGAAGTGTCCTGCTATAAAGCAATGCATCAACACATACTATTAACCTAGATGCTCAGAGGTGTGTTTGTTTTTGCAATTAACAAGTTACAGCAGTGTGCTTTAATGTTATCATGTGTGTAGTTTTAAGTATCCTCTCTGGAATGCCTACAAAGGCCTCTGGAGGGAATAAATTAATAAATAACATTTTCACATCACTGGAGTTGGTTTTCGGATGTGCTACTTGTTCAGGAGACGTGGAACGAGTGCAGCCCAATTCAACCAGTCTGCCAGTCTAGTATGTCCCATTAATTAATATTGAGGGGTCAAGGATGCGAGTGTCCTCAAAAGGTCCAGCACGCACGGTAAACACAATTCTTTGTGTATAGACTGAAGGCGTAAAGGCGAGCGGAAATATGTTTGTTTGGTTAGTGTATCAAATATGTTTATTTCCCCTTGATTACATAATTATTGGTTCTTTGCAAATGGTTCCATAACAAGTTCTTTCTACAAAAGTCTTGTGTCAGGTGTTCAGTCGTAGTACCTGTGGTCTTTGTTCTCGGATGACGCCCCTGGCACGTCGGTGTTCAGTTTGGTCAGGTGGCAACTTTGACCGATTGATGCCGTCTTGTAGTCATACGACATGTGCGGCCACTGGCATCTGATGCACTGAAGCTGCAGAGCTGGCTTCTAATCCGCAAATTTTCCTGGTAGCTTTCTGGATCAATGCAGCAAGCTCGGGCATATATGAATGCTTCGGCTTTGGGGTGTCTCGTTGAATTGGCATTGAATAGTAACGGGTAGCCGGTGGCGGCCGTCGTGACTTTGTGGCATAAGTCGCCCTCGGTTCGTCAGATGCCGCTTCGCTCGAAGAAGTCTCCAGTTGAATTGCCTGTCCAACTTGTTCCGAAACAATCTCGGCAATCAAAATAAAAGCCGGGCAACTGATGGCAGGAAGTAGCTTCCTGATCTCCTCCCGGACAACGTTGTGGATGATGTCGCAGATGCCTGGGAGGCTGGCGTCGAAGTTGCAGCTGGACGACTCGAGTATCGAGACGCTGGGGAGTTGTTGATATTGACAGGCTCGGGCCTGTAGTGTACATTCAATGTGGGAAGCCTCGGTGATATAAACCCTTCGACTGTTGTCGTGGAGTTTCGGACAAAGCTGCCGAAGGTGTTGTCCCTCACATGAGGGACATGGGATTCTTAGCGCCTTGTCTTCTGCAGCATCAGGGTTGGCGTGGGTGCTCGATCAGGCGCAAAACATCCTCCACAAAGGCGGTGATGCTCTCGTTGGGGCCGTGTCCTGGACAGAATCAGGAATTCGGCTCTCTCTCGTCAATGTTGGCTGATGAACGTGCACTTCAGCTCGATCGTGCAAACTTTTCACGACGTTAAGGAGGATTCGTGGTTCTGAAACCAGTGCCTGGCAGTTTCTTCCATGAGAAGTATAGGTTCTGCGAGCTGGTTGTCCATCTACCTACTGTGGCGGGCGACAAGGTCATAAATTTCAATCCAGTTCTCGACATCTTCATACACCTTGCGTGAAAGGGCATCCGAGTGCAAGGTGCGATGGGCATGCAAACGATGGTGGGAGCGGGCGCGGTTTGCTGCTACAGGTTTGTCATTGTTGACTTAGTCAGCGACGGTTTTTCTGTCAAAAGACCGAATTCCGGTGGTTCTTTCTGGTATAGCAGCGACTGGCTCGGATTTCAGGTTCTTCGTGGTGTATTTCCGAGGTTCGTCCTTGTGGTACTCGCTCGTCTTGCTGTTTTTCTGCCGGGCTCGGGATAGGACTTGGTTCCCGGCTCGCCGGGGGTTTAAGACGCGGGATAATCCGCCACCCGTGTCTTGTTTTCGGGCAACTCGGCTGAGGAGCCGCCAGGGTCGACACAGAGTGAAGGGCTATGGGTAAAGTGCGCAGCACCTCCACCAGAACATACGATGACAGCTGAGCATGGCCTGGAACTTTCCAGAATAGTAAATATTGATAGAAAATAGGACTGGAGCAAGCATCCGTGACAATATAACAAAACAGACAGAAAAGAGTCTATCCTGACCACTAAAGAAACTGCACGTACTGCTTTAGTGGCATTTTGTCCGAATAAATCGTCTCCTTCGGGGTTTGGCGACTGCTGGGGACGAGCTGAACTGAAATGGATGTGGGACCACTTTTCTGGTAATGAGCCGCTGCAGACTGTCGTCGCAAAGCGGCGTGAACGGATGGACTGGGTAGGTTACACGCGCGATGAAATGTCCATACAGCTTGCAATTCGCGTAACGAGTGTTGATAAAACTTTTGTATCGACGAAATGTGCGACAGGCTAGCGGAATTAATACCAACTGCAACACCTGTGCTCCGTGAAAGTGCACGTCTACGCCAGAACAATTTAGGAAGCAGCACAGCACCACCTAAACCACGGCACAGGAACTACCAGCTTGAAGGCAGCTCTTCGGTGCGCCGCGCACCTGAGCTCCGTGAAAGTGCACGTCTACGCCGGAACAATTTGGGAAGCAGCACAGTATCATTTAGCACGGCACGGGAACTACAAGCTTCAAGGCAACTCTCCGGTGCACCGCACAACCAAAGTGAGCCTTCAGTCATTTGAACGAAGCGGCACCACGATTGCACACTGCCAAGCACGACTCACGCAATTTCCGTCACTAAACTGTGTATCCAAATATATTGCACACGCTCCACTGCAGACCTCAAAGATTCCGATGGTCAACGAGAGCACAGAAACGTCGCCTTAAAATTTATCCTAGCGGTATCCGAATCAATCCGAGGTCCGAGCAACGTAGGGCCGATTGTCTCTTTCGTGGCAATATTCCCGTTGGTCACCAGCGAAATGCACACCGTTCCTCCATATTTTCACGTTATACCTACGTGGCAACGTCAGACGCCACGCTGAGCTCTGAAGTCGTTTTCGACCGGCCTCATATGACGGCTTCCGCGTCTGAAATCAACTCGCCGAGACGAACGACAACGAACAAAGCATCCGACAAGCTCCGGCCAATGCTCCGGCCCAGCTGGGGCCAGCCGCTGCATGGGCGCTGCCATCTTTCCTGTGACGTCACGTATTTGGTTTGGTGACGTGACGAGGGGTCAAATTTGCGTACAATGGCAGCGGCCTTATGGGGGTCACTTTCGAGTGCAGACCGTAACCCAGGTTTATCGCTCTAAGCCCCTCAACCTCGTTGATATTTCCCATCATTCGAGTCCACCAGAGTTTTATCATTTACTTTTGGCACGTATTTTACACGACGGATGTGTAGGGTGGGATCACGGCTCACTCGAATCAACGTTACTAGAACAACTGAGTTGGGAAACTGCCATAGAGACCTGCATTGCAAATGTGTCTCCGATCCCTCCGATACGTATTCGAGAACCGAAATAATGGCGATCGCAACGCCACCATTCCTCCCGCAGCGGCCACTCCGGGAACGGCAAGACATGAACGCATTAATTCAGATCTCGAGTCGCGAAAAGGCTGGTGGCGCCATCTCGCCGTGACATTTCGCAGTAGCTATGTAAATCAACTTTTATGTTTTCACTCATAGTTAAAGGGTGGCGCTGTTATCGTATTAGTTTGGTCTCGGTGGACGCGAACGGCCCGGGTTTTAAGGGTGGGTTTCCCAACTGAGTGTTTTAGTAACGTTGGTTCGTAGGGAACACGAGTGCGGCAGCAGACAGCGAGGACGCCGTTTCAATCACGTAGTTTGTGCCCAAGAAATGGCAATATCCAGTGTTGTTGCATAGAGTTTAGAAAATTATGTATTGAATCAATTTTTTTCTCTGAGCAGAAAATTGTACTAAAACATTGTCTTCATCAATATTTTTTAATGTAAATGGACGGACATATATTCCACTAATTTTATTTCTCCTCTATTTCGAAGAACGCCACACTGGTAATAGTACTATAAAGCATTTTTGTATATGAAGTGATTTTTCGAACAAAGACCTTTTTGTACGATTAATGATACGGACAGTATAAAAAAAAAATATCTGTAATTTAACGTGTTATTGTTACATCCATGTTTGGAAATAGGCATCACAACAGCTCAAGAAGACTTGGTTGCTGGGAACGAACTGCTGAGTAAATGCTTACAAAGATGGACCTCCCAGCTGCTCAAGAATGCTTGTCACATGAGGGAAGCGATGAGCTGAGTAAATTCAGACGAAAGAACCGCCACAAGGACAAAGGACGCATAACTAAAGTTTAATAAACGATTAGACAGAGATTTAACAGAGGACGAATTATTCAGATTTCGAACACACACATAGAAATACTGAGCACATTTGCCATAAATATCCAAGTCAATATTACGCTCAAGATAGGTTAAAATATAGCTCCATATGAAGCCGCACATTTTCTTGATGTTACTAGCCTAGAGGCATCAACATATCTGGATATCGTCTTAGCTTCAAGATAAAGTTCAAGCTTAGACTTTTTGTTATGTTTTAAACTTTGAGCGCGTTCGCCACAGGCTTGATAACTATTTATTAGAGTGTTCTTCAAGAAAAAAAAAGGAAACCTTTTGTCTTACAAAAAACATGAAGGTCACATCTTAATTATTTGAGGAAAAACACCACGACAATAAATACTAATAAAAAAACGACACTCAACCAAAGTTAACGGAGAGCGAAAGTATTCACCACTTTTAAGTAGTGAGTAAAACGTCATGCGAATAGAACCAAAACTGTCGCAATTATAAACTTTTTTTTGATAAGACACAGGTATTTTCGTGGCATTATAAGCCACAAAAATAGTGAGACATACGTTACTAAGTAAAATCCAACAATGACAATCATACCAAACAAATACACCAAACTAAGCTAATATGTGTCATCAAAACAAGTACTACGCGAGTCAAACACGAAAAGGTGAATCACGGAGGAGTAGTCCCACCTACAAGCTGGTCACGTCTAAAAGAAAAGAAAAACAAAAGTGGCTGAGTTTGGTAGCAGAGAAGGAAGAAAAACAATAGCCTGGAAATTACAGACTGGCGGCCGATGTCTCGCTTAAAAAAAAATGTTATATCCTGACCAATACCACGCGAGCAAAATACAATGACAATTACCAAAAATATAAAACAATCATAATATGAACACCTTATAGCATCTGGGGCGAATTTTACGCAAGACAACAAAGAATTATGATCACAACAAATTATACAAGCTTATCAATATCGCCGATAAACATGTGTGAGACATAACATGACGAACCTCTTCCACACTTTACGTACCCAAACGAGCTGATATATAGCGTGTCTGAAATTACGAGGCACGTAGCAGTCTAAACATTTCGTCAAAGGTGTATTTCCCAGGTCGGTTTTATCTTGTAAAATTTAAAAATGGTAGCTCCCTTTTTCTAAAAAATTGGGCCAAAAACTTTGCCAGGGTAAACTACGAACGGCGAAGTGGAGGACCGATTGGAGAGGCGGAGCGCGTTTGGCGTACGTCTTAATAGATGGCGTCGGGAGCAGCGTCGGAATAGGGTGCCTACATCCCAGAGCCGCATCCAGGGCGAGGACAGCGGCCATATTTTCTCGAATTTTGAGCTGCTCTTGTCAGCGCTGCCTTGAGTCAATATTGTACCAATTACGCTAAAAACACAACTTCTCCGCCCACGAATTACATCCATGCACTCCAAACGAAGCAGGACCCAATATGGCCCTGTAACGTCAGATTGATTTAATTAGGGCGGTCATTGGGTGTCTCCACCCTCGAACTGGCGCCAGAATCCAGGCACCCTGCGTCGGAAAGTGTAGCCGATCAGCAAAAGAAAGCAGACAACACGCAGGCGAAATCTGTCCGCAGCAAGACCCCCGTCGATATGCAACCGTTTTTTTATTTCTGTTTGACTTTTATTGTTTGCACTTATTTTTAATTAGAGGCACATTAGAAAAATATAATGTTCATTTTAATAGATCACGGTCGTCGCGAGCAGTCTCAATACGGAGGTTGCGCCATCTACCAATACGTGCGCCAAACGCGTACCAAAAATCGACCCGGTCGTCTGCGTCGCACTCCGCCATTGACCCTGGTAAGGTTTTGGCCCTATTTTTTTATAGGAAGGGGTCTACCCTTTTCCATTTTACAAGATTAAGCCGACCTGTGAAATACACCTTCGGCGAAAAGTTAAAATTGCTACATGCAGACGCGGATTTTTACGGCCTATTTTAGGCCGAGCCTTGGTACTTCACACACACTATATACGATGACTTACAGATGAAAAATGTAAACTTAAGAATTAAACAAAATTATAATCACAACTATCACGATCGTTAATGCCCCAGGACATCCTGAGGAATACACTCATCAGCAGCTTAACCAGGCAAATGCACCGAGTGTCGAAAACAGCAACAAATGTCACCTAAGGCTAAATCGAACAAACGAGTTTGACGTTCGTTTTTACAAAGTGTAAGTTCGGTCTGCCTTTAAAGTACGACGACACTGGTTTACGCTGTAAATGAAAAAAATAGCCCATTGAAGCACCACTGCAGCGTGAGGTCTTGAAAGGGCATCACGCAGTAGTCACCGATGACACGCGTCACGCAAGAACTGCACGTTGATCACTCAGACGAATAATTACATTAGCATATTGAGAGTCCTTTAAAGCTAGTGAAACTCAGTGAGAAAAACATCATATTATAATGCGTGATAACAAGTATGCTAACCTACAAAGTATAGTTAGAGACGCTAAGACAGTAAAGCCTTAAATTGATAATCAAAGCTCCAAATCGTGCCATATTGAGATATCGCAACAAAATCAAAAGTGAACCTCATAAATTAGCATTTCTTAAGATTATGACTCGAGTGCACTGAAAGTCTCATCGCAATATAATCCACACATTTCAAAACCCACACCTTACGCAATGCCTGAAGTCTCGGGGTGTCTTTTTCGAAAACGCGGATCCTTGCCAGCCAGGTCCACTTGCATCTTCGAGAACAGTGCCTACACTGCCTGCACAGCCACCAGGGTACAAAGCTGAGGACGTGCATTCCATGATATACTGGATGCTGTGTTCCGCACCGTAGATTTCGCTGGATGAGATTGAGTCTTACGAGGTAGCACTCCTCGGTGAGTCACTTCCTGAGCATGTATCGGCCACATACATCGAAAACTTTATGCTGGCGACAATCGGTCAGAATACGCTCTACGACTATTTTAAGTAAACGCACATCAGTATTTTATTACTCAGGCTCGTCCAACTGGGCAAGATGTAAAATATTCACTTAATGACGAAGAGGTGTATATGGGAGCACCCGTAGATAGAATAGCTGCTCCTATTGCCGTCGACGCTGCCGCATGTCGAAGCTTTTGATGCGTGATTTTGTCTCTCTGTCGCCCAAACATTATGGCAGATGTCTAATGTGTGCCGTACACAGGAGATCATGGATATGAGTCACTTAGTGCTAAATACTCAAGCTTTAAGATTTGTGCTGCAATGACGTCGAAGACAGAACGAAATTCGAAAAAATCACGCACTTCGTCAGCCCTAGTCGACGTACTTCCTTTCGCCTGTGGAAATGCCTTTCCTTGATTTGTTCCAATGCTTCAAAGTCTGTTTCAATTTTTCTAGTGCGAAAAAAAAGTGGAGGGACAGCGAAGAGGGAACCATCAGAGGGATCCCTAAAAAAGGTCAATTGTTGAGCACCTCTTTACGTGGACCATCCGCAATTTCTTGTGCGGGTGCAGAAGACTCTTATGGGATGCTCTTTGGTGGAGCTCTAGAAGGAAAAGCTGCGCCTAGATAAATGATGCGTGAAAAAGGATTGTAACAAGCTGACAGTTCACGTCTTCAAAGCCAGGTGATGCATGAAAGTTGTGTACAGGCCTCCTGGAAAGTATACCGATAGCGCCTACAGTAAATGAATCGAGCCTCGAAGCGTCTGCAGGTGACATCTGTGAGTGTAAGAGTGTTTAACAAAGGCGGAATCTTATATCGCTTCAAAGGCGTCTTCTCCATGCTCTCAATTTCAAACAAGCTGGACGACGGTTTGTGTATACTTCAAACAGGAGCACTAGCGAAGCCGTTACAAGGCCCAAGAATAGAGCAAAAAAGTAAGGCTTCACGTCGTTAACTGTCAACACTTCTTGTTCGGTGTTGACAGTAACGTCCCACGTTCCATTATTAATCTCAAAAGCTTTGAGCTTTTCTCCTCTCTCGAAGATCCCAGTTTCTCGCGCCCAACGGAGCCTGGATGTGACCGACTTTCTATATGGTGATGTCGCAACCATTGTTGTGTAACTCAACCTTTTATAATGACGCAAAGGTACGAAATCGCCCATGCCACGAACGACCTCGATGATGCGTTTTGTATTTGGGCTCGCCGGCGATGGTGCGATAAGTATCACCTTCAAGGTTCCGTCATTAAGAACTTCTTCTTCTAAAGTAAAGCAAGATTGTAGTATTTCTGGATAATTCGAATTCACCACGGTTTTCAACTCGAGCCCTCGAAACAGGAATTTGGAATCACCTATCATACAAATGGCGTAGCCATCGTATAAAAGGTCCCAAACATTTGTAACATGCGGAATTTCGCCATCCAAAGGGACGTACCTGAGCAATGAAGTGAGCGAACCTTTGAATCCGGTGCCGATGATCAGGCTCATGAGAGCCCAGAGACCGATAATGACTCTGGTTGAGAAATGTTTTCGAAATGAGCGTGGAAGTTGGTCACTCTGATGAAGCAACAAGGCCACAGTAGAAAAGGCAATCGTGTTGACGTGAGCAGCCCTACCCACTATTAAGCGGAATGTCAGATAAAGCGATAGCGTGCTCAAGAGTAGTGCCAACAGCAACGTGAGCCACACGTGCCATGTGAAGGGAAGGACGAGAACAGCTTCCTTCGGGATCGGTTGCCTCCTTTTACAAAAAACAAGATTACCATACGGGTGGTGGTAATCCACTAACACCGTTCTCGGATAACCATATTCAACATCAACCGAATGAAAGAGCAACTGAGTTCGCATTACATCGACCTCTTTTACGACACCAATATCAGCGTCAAAATTGGTATATATTTGACCACCTCTGTGCTTAAGAGCTGTAATAATTGTTGCGTAGGACGGATGCAAACAATTTTCCGCATTCACGCAATACGCCGTGAAATTGTAATCTCGAAGAGCAACTTGTCGTAGGAGGAGCGGAGTCTTACTAACAATTAGTGGGCTGTCATTACAGTTTAAGCATTCCGTCTTCCCACCTCTTGTGAGCGTAATAGAGTCATTAGCAGTAGTTATAAGGATGTATAAATCGAATACTAATTTAGAGCTTCGACCGGGCCGTCCCAATATAGCACTCAGCGGCTTTGATTTCAGTTCCTCGGGTACAACAACGATGGCGTTTATGTACGGACTGCGTGTCTGAGGCCCTAGATATTCTGTTCTTGTGCTTTCACATATGATGACTAGAATGTTGCTTGATTGGAATTGTATATCGTAGCAAGTGTGTTCAGTGCAGCAGCCGGCATATTTTGATGATAAGCGAACCGTGAAGTTTAGCCCCTTCATAAATTGCTGCATCACTTCCCTGTTGTCGACAAGGCACTGATTAGACAACACGATATCGAGCCTCTTTGTCTCAACCGCAAAAGTAAGGAAGCGCCGAAAAATATCGTCCTGTAAGACATCTTTCCAAGTTTTTAGTTCTTTGGCAAAATCAGTATTTGTCGCGATGAGGACGAGGCTCAGAACAACAGTAAACTTCATGCTCAAAACCGGCACGCCAACATCCGATATCGTGACTCTGATTCTATTCAGTCAGAAACGCATCTGGGAAAGATATTTTCCACAAATCTGCTCTCTCTACTATGAAACGTTTAAATACCGTATTCTAACAAGATTGCAGAATCATAAGTTGTCTTGAGGCAGGTTGAGTACCAGCAAAATATTATATGAACGAAGATAAAATTTATATTCAAGATACGATCACGCTTGGCGCCTTGATGAGGCCGAGATTATCTCACCGCAAAATTACTCCAGTAATACTTGCGCCGTATTCCTTTGCAGCCAGAAATCCGTCTGAATACGTTGTCGATAAAATTCATTTCACATTCTTACGTTACAATCAATTCTTTCGAGTTTGAAAAAGGTGTCTCCGTGTAAGAATAACGATTGCGTAAAACCATCCCCTACTGCGTGTTTTTTCGAGATGGTGCATTTCTGCGCGAATATTTCGACAAGGAAAAATGTTTGGCGACGACAAATACGAGTGTGCAGTCCAATTCTCCTAAGTAGATGTGCTCACTGTTCTTTCGTAGCAAAACAGAGCTCCCTCACACATGTGATTCGTCTCTTTTAGTTTGATATCCCTTGTCTAAAACGCATTAAAGACGACGCCGTTGGCCCGCATTATAGTTATTGCCTCGTTTATGTAGTTTTTATTTTTGAATTTCACATAAGAACATAGGTGACTTAGTAAACAAATAAAAGTTCCGCCATTTTCGCCTGCGCGGATCGGTAGAGACAAAAAAAAAGAACACGGCATGACTGGTATTTTGTATAATTGAGCCAGGGCCTCTCCCAGAACGGGCTTTGATTAATAAACAAATGTGATGACAATCTGTTATACCTTAATTTTTAACATAAAATATGTGATTTGAGCGACCCTAGCGGTTTCATATAACGCCATCGTGTAACTGAAGACAGTAACAAGAGGGCTCTGTCCTTGTCCCCAGTCTGAAGACACAAGTTCTTCGATCGGTGAACACCGGTAAATCCACGAATTAAACACGTGTCTCATCTAAGCTATGACGTAGCACTCGTGCACTCGGCTTCACTTTAACTGTGACAAAGGCTTACGGTACGTGGAGTTAAAATCCAGCATTAAGGTCTTGTTATGTATGCTCCATTCCAGGAATATAAGTTTGGCCTGCAAAGGCACGGACGCCAATGCATGGCTTGTGAGGGTGCCATCTTTATGCGAGCTTTCCTACAAAAATTACTCCTTTCCTTCACTATAAGTCTTCTGGAACAATTGGGGCGGTAGGAATCTGGCCAGATTCACCCGAGATGTTGCGATCATGGTTTCTGTGGTTTGCCGCCTTCGAACCTCCATTTGAAATCGGATGCCACAAGAGCCCGGTGAACACAAGAGGCGGGGGGACACCTGTCCACTTTTACAGGTTCCCGGGAAGACCTAACGAGAATGCGAGGAGAGCAGTGTGGGTCGCCGCGGTCCGCCGAATCAAGTAAGATTCTCAAAATTAAATTCGCGTTCATAATGATATATTTGCACTTGACGCAAAAATGTTTCATTAACATTCTATTTGAATAGTTATCTCGTCCTAGAACTCGCATAATGGGTTCATTTCGCAACCCACGGTCCACGAGGAGTGCAGCGTGCTCCGCAGTCTCTCGTTATCGAAGTTATGGTTCTTTTACTTTTAGTGCTGAAAGAGGGTCGATATTGGCTCATGAGCCTGTAGCGAGAGGCTGTGATCTATCAAATCTGTTCGGGCTCTTCTGAATGAAATCGTGGTATGTTTATCCTTCATAAAGGTTAATCTTCTATCAGTGGCAGACTGGCACTCCCGCTAAAGAGCATGAGCGTGCATACAAGATGGGGAAAGCGAACCGGCAGGTTTGCGTCGAGAGAACGTGCATGAACAAAATGGTACTTTATTTTTTTCTGCTATTTGTGCAGATACCGGTCGAAATACTCTTAGGTGATATTTTGACTCACCGCTCACTGGCCCGCTTGGGGAAGACATCCCAGCTGATCCGGTGACTAATTGCTCTTGCGCATTTTTTTTTTTTTTGCAATATACTTTACATTTGTTCCACACCTAGGTGTAGTTTTGTCTCGAATCTCGCGGTAATATTCCTTATGATTAACCTTCATCAGAGCGTTTGCACCGATATATGTCGCTCGACAACCGATCAGTTGAACGTCGCACGCGTTACCAAGGGCAGCAGCTAGCCTCAGCCACTTTAGAGCATTTCCAGTAAATTGTTGGCTTTTCAAGTTAGTTGATTTGATTGCACCTTTCAAATTAATTATACTTAAAGGAGCTGTGCAACGATATTCAATTGGAATGTTTTTCACTTTACACGAGCTTACTGGCACTAGTGGGACTCAAGGATACTCGCATGCAATGCCACTGGCCAAGAAACTCCTTTGTTGCGGTGTAATTTCAAGGACAAAAGCGATCATTTTCATTCAATCTCTCCCTTGCAAAATTCGATGACGTAACGCGGGGATCGCAGTACACCCGTATGACGATATTTGAATGCGGTTCATAGATTGGACCCGAGCATTGCGTGGGCACTCGATTTAGGCTCGTGATAATTGATAGCTCGAGAAGCATTCGAGTAGTGGCCCGTGTCCAATCGCTGCAACGACGACAATAGCCGAGCCATAACAATGTCTGGAACTCAGCGCGTGTCCTGTGCTGTGCCAACCCCAGCGCGTGGCTATGATCAACATTGGCGGCATATAATCGGCTCCAGATCACGTGGCCGCTTGTTCTGGCTGCGAGTTGAGGGCGTGAACGCTGCTCGTTGTTTTTTTAATTTTTTTCTGGGACTTCTAATGCGTCGGGTGAAAAACGAAGGCGTGTTTCATAGGTCATTAACGTCAGGGATCCGTTCTAAGCGGTATTTGCGCAAAGTAAAAAAATTGTTGCATAGCCCCTTTAAACAAAATATCAAGGCTCTGTATAAATGGAGCGCGAACATGGCAAAGTAAAAGTCAGCTGCTGTCTTCCGAAAAGCGCACTCACATGTAACACAGCTCAGACGCTATGCGTACTAGTTCTTAAGGAACTCTTTTTTTTTTTCTGGGGGGGGGGGGGGGGGGCGCTCAAAAATAAATTAAGTCATTGAGTACAAATTCAATTGTCAAATAAATGTAAGAGTCAATTAAAGGACAAACAGGGAAAGAGTTTTACAAGCAACGACCTACCCATTATTGACTATGAAGCGCACGAATAAAATATTCTTTTGTGAACTTTGATGAATCCCAACAAAATTCTACTCACTCTGATCTAAACGCATCAAAGGTCCATCTGATTAATTGCATACCTCGATCCTGCCTCATCAACAGCTCCCGAAGCATATCAACTGCCCAAGCGAACGCACACAGACTACGGACCCGCGTCGGTGGGGGTGGTGGATTAGCTTGCATAAGAACCCGCAGAAAATTGGGCCTGACTCGCGACCGGCTTAGAAATGTAATTATTTTACCGTGTCTATAACAGTTCATCTTCTTTTCGTAAGAAATTCTAGAAAAACTTACGTAAACTTCGTAGGCCTATACATTTCTGCGATCTTCAACCAGCCCGAACAGCCCCACTAGTCAAAAGCTCTGGCGTGAGATGGCGCTAGCATGCGACGAGTGTTGCATTTATGACAATTCTAGGGGAAGCTCATTGTTGTTTGAGGCAAGGACAGGTGTTTTGGGAACCAGAACATACAGAGCGAAGTACCAGGAAATGAATACAGTGTGCGCTGTTTGTGGAGAGGAGGACGAGACAGCTGGGCACTTGATACTCTACTGTAAAGGGCTTCACCCTACGCCTACCGAAGACAACATAGATTTAATGAAGTTATTGGGTTTTAGAGGCAGCGAAGGAAAAGTGGATTTCAAGACAGTAGAGGTTATTAAGCAAAGATTAAGTGAATGGTAGCAGAAAGCGAGAGAAAACTAGGTATTTTCTCATTAACTAATGGCAAGGGGGTTTTATCGCCTCACTTTCTTTTCAGTGCGGAGTGAATATAGTTTTCACATGTAAATAGTCTAAGCTTAAATGGTAAAACAAAATGGCTAGGCGGCGTAAGCTACCACCCGATCCAAAGGGCTCAGCCGGATTCATCCATCCATCCATCCATGTGGCGTCGCCTGGTTAATGCTGGAAGCTCATTGATGCAAAGGCAGAGGTAAGACAGAATAGGATGCGGAATTGAAATAAAAAGAGTGCTTGCGTGCTATAGCAACTCTGAAACCCGAAGCCCGCTCGTTTAGCGCGTGTTAGGAGTAGACCGCGTCGCTGGCGTCACTTTATGTTTGACCACGTAAGATGACCTTCGCGAGTATCGGATCTACTCTAAAGGACGTTTGGTTGGACGCTTCTTGTTCAAGTCAGTTGACAAGGTAACTAAAACGACTGGCCTCTTTTCGTGGCACGTCCTCTCGGTGAGCTCACTGATCTCTCTACCCGCCCTATGGAGTAAAGCGACGGAACCGGTGGAACGTTGAATGCACGTTATACTTGCAGTGGAAAGACTTTCTCTCGTATCTTAAATGGAGGTGATGCACTAGAGTTAATTCGCAGCTATTTATATTCGCGTTTTCAATATACGGTACTTATAATGAGTTTAAAGGGGCGATGCAACGATTTTTGTATTTTGCGCAAATACCGGCTAGAACGGATCCCTGACGTTTATGACCTGTGAAATACTCGTTCGTTTTTCACCCCACGCAATAGGAGTCCTAGTAAAAAATTAAAGAAAAACGAGCAGCGTTCACCCCCTCAACTTGCAGCCAGAACAAGCGGCCACGTGATCTGGAGCCGAATATATGCCGCCAATGTTGATCATAGCCATGCGCTGGGGTTGGCAAGGCACAGGACACGCGCTGAGTTTCAGACATTGTTATGGTTCGGCTGTTGTCGTCATTGCAGCGATTGGACACGGGCCACTACCCGAATGCTTCTCGAGCGATCGATTATCACGAGCCCAAATCGAGTGTCCACGCCATGCTCGGGTCCATTCTATGAGCCGCATTCAAATATCGTCACTGGGCGGTACTGCTACCGCCAAGCTACGTCATCAGGTTTTGCGAAGGAGAGATTGAATGAAAACACTAGGTTTTGTCCTCGAAATTACAGCGCAACAAAGGAGTTTCTTGGTCAGTGGCGTTGCGTGCGAGTATCCTTGAGTCCCACTAGTGCCAGTAAGCTCGTTTAAAGTGAAAAACATCCCAATTGAATATCGTTGCACCGCCCCTTTAAAACTCAACTTCCACCAATAACATACGGCGTCCCGCAAGGTTTCATACTTGGACCACTTTTATTCCTAATTAATATAAACGGTATTGTTAGTATACAGCTTTACAGCGTGAGCTTTCGCTAAACGTGCTACCAATTCACGAGCAACAAGACATCGCGGTCGAATTCGAGCTCGAGAGAAAAACAACAGCAAGAAAATCTCCGGTTTGAGGCATTTAGTACTAGTGTCGCCATCTCGTTTAACAAGTTGGAAATAAAATTAACAGTGTGATTTTATTTACGCAAATACGCAAATACAGCAATATTTTTCTTCCTCGTCATGGACTTAAAATTAAGATTAGAGGTACCCCTAGTAAGTACGGCCAAGCGTTTTGACACGTTTCTCTTCTAAATAATTGTATTTTCAAAAATGCCTCAAAACGCGCTAAAAACAGTGAGAACGATCATATTTCTGAATTTTTTTTAAAAATCTCCAGCGCTCTAAAAGCAAAATTCAAGGGCCGTACAACCTTCATTACGTTATCATAAATAACCCCCTACAGAATGAATACTATCGTGCATTCCTGAAACTCAGGTTTGTGTAGCGAAATTTGCCCATTGAGTGACGAGCGGTTGAATCCCCCTTAATAAATCTTTATTTGGACTAATCGAACGAAGTCTAAAAAGTCCCATTTCTATGTGACAATATGGCCGACTACATTCATAAAAAATATTTTGGTAAAATTGTTTCTGCTCGTAAAAGCATTTGATTATATAGATAATTTTCTAGTCTCCATGAGACAACACTGGATGTCGCCATTTCTTGAGCACGAACTGTGTGATTGAAGCGGAGTCCTTGCTGAACGCTGCAGCAGCACTCGTGGTCCATACGAACCAACGTTACACAAACTCACTTGAGAAACTCACCCATAAAACCCAGACCCTTCGCGTCCACCAAAACCAAATTAAATACGATAACAGCGCCCCCCTTTAGCGAGGAGTCAAAATATTAAAGTTGATTTATACAGCTACTGCGAAATGGCACTGCGAGATGGCGCCACCAGCCATTTCGCGACTCGAGACCTGAGCCAATAGACCGATGTCACCAAGCGAACTGCGCAGGCGCGCGCATTCCGGAAGTGGTGCCGCCGCCATGCTACTTGTAGTCATCGCTTTCCGGCTTCCCGGCTACATAGGGCTGCGCGTACATGGTAAATTATCGTTTGGAACGCCCCGGTATCAGCTTGGATTCCTCTACATGTTTGTACTTCATAAAATTGTGTTAATTGTGATGTCTTAATTTGTCAGCAAGCGCAGAAAAGCAGTTCCAGTCGTCTTATCACTTTAGAATCGCTTCGTCGTCTGCTTCGGCGTCGTCTGCTTCTTCGTCTTCGTGAACGCGTGAGCACACTGCCGTTCTCGCAGTGGTCCCACTGCGGCCGCAGGAAAAAAACAACGACGCCCCTACTCGAGCTTTCCGGCTGCTCGGATGTCTCAATTGGAAACTGAACATCTAGTTGAATGGCAAAGAACAAGAAAATTCGAGGGACCATCGGCTTTGTGTAGCACCGTGGAACAGCGTCACATGTGTTGAAGAACTGGGCTTGGTAGTGTTCAGTCTTGTGCATAACGTTTAATCAACAATGAAGTAAGAGGAGCTAAATAGACTTGCATGATGAGCGATAGTTTTCTAAAAGTTGTTTCATTCTGGTTGACAGCCTGTGCGACAGGGTACAGATGAACTGCGGGGAAAAGCCTGCACACAGAGAAGAAATGATCTACAGAAAGGCCATGCCTGATGCACTGTAACAATTATCATCTCTCAAAAAGAAGCAATCATGCAAAATACCTGAAAACTTGGGGTGGAGATAATTTTTCGTGTACCGTTTCTATTCAGTTTTGTTTTGTTTGCGCAAGCTCCGAACGCTAAGAGTCGCCCGACGTTGGAAGCTTTTTTCTGGATCAGTAGCGCCAGCCTAATAGACCACCACAAAAAAGGTTAGGCTCGTTTGTTACATTTCTGCCGGTAAGTGTTGCACTTCTAAATTGCATTATGAGGTGTTTTTTACGTTTTGTATGGAAAAAAATGAAAACCGCTTCCAAAAAAAGTTGTTTTATTTCAAGTGAAGCATATAAAAAATCGCTGCTTTTTGTTTTAGTGATTGTCCTGATCTTTTGAAGCACAGTTGTGCTTAAAACATGTCGTCACATTAAGAGGTATAACCACCAAAATTCATTGAGCAAAACGTGTATTCAAAACAGCCTCACCAAACTTAATGAAGATAGACCAACGGATAGACCGCTACGGAGCGAATGCTCAGAGAGATTCCAACGTACGGAACACTTCGGCACGCTGTGTGTCTCGTGCCCTGTAATCTTACACTTTTAGCTGACGTGCAATAGGTGGATATAAATAATGAAGCAAATCGCGAAACAAATGGAAAAACGCTATTTTTCCTGCCGCTCTGTCCGACTCTGTTTACCTTTCTTTGCCGTGCTGCTTTCTTTCGGGAAGACATAATATCCGAGGCCTTTTTGCCTGGTGCTGTTGTTGTAGCACCGTGGCATACAAAGGGTGAAAACCCATTGAAAACCATAAGTAAACATCCGGATAAACGTATCGTGCTAACCCGAAAATTGCCAAACGCCGGGCGGGCGTACAATGCGCATTGACGCGGCCGGAAAACGGGGGAGAACTACAGGTACCAGCATGCACCGCGGCAGCGGTGGCGTCGCGCAACTCCTGGTGAGATCGGTCTATACGTTCATGCCGTGCCGTTCCCGGGAGTTGCCGCTACGGGGGAAAAGGCGGCGTTGCGATCGCCTTTAGTTCGGTTCTCGAGTACAGATCGGAACCACTTTTGCAAAGAAGGTCGCTATATGCCGGTTTCCCAACCGAGTTGTTCTGGTAACGTTGATGCGAGCTAAGCCGGGATCACACCTTACACATCCGTCGTGTAAAATACGTGCTCAAAGTAGATGATGGAACTCTGGCGGACTCGAATGATGGGAAATATGCACAATAGCACCGCCCCTAATGGTTCAGGAGGACTCTGGGAGCAAGAGATTGTCAACGGGTAGTTTCGGTTTCGCCGTGTTGTGGATCTGTCGTCTGCTATCGTCCCACAGCACCCTTTCTCACGTCATCGTGGATTGCTCCACACTTACGCGCGAAGCAGTAGGTACTCTTTTCTACTCGTCGATACATATCAGACACAGCGAATAACAAAACAATTACGATTTTTCTGGCACTGGGAGGGATCGAAAAAGCCGCAACGGCGAAGTCAAGTGAACGCAGAGAGACGCACGTCGAGCTTCGTGCTAGCTCCCTGCGTGCACTTGTTTGCAACCTCAAGAACACCCACTGGGACTAGTACTCCAGTTTTATAACACCCTTGCTTCGCCGATCGCTAAGTTGATTCAGCCTAACGCGGTACATGACGAACCTTGCTGTACGAGAATGCGTTCAAACGCAAACCTGCACCTCTTGCTACGTCGCTGTGAGGAAATTGGCCACGGGAATTATCAAAACATTGTCGCGGTGTTTGTGTGCCCGTATTGTTGAATGGGCAGGATCCTTAGGCATATACGTCTTTTATCCCAAACACTCCGCGTGTTGAATGAAGTTTGCGATTATCGTATAGTTTATCGGTAGCTGTTTCCCGTCCCGTGGGCTATCACTCGTTAGAGTTGCAGACTACTCTTTATTTATTTATTTGAAAATACTGCCAATCCCTTAGGGATTTTAGCAGGAAGGAGCACACAAAAGAAGTACACACTCGTTCACATTTCATCACATCTACAACATAAAAATGCAAGTAATTTGTACAATAAACACTGGGATATAAAGAATAGTAGAATAACCTTTAAGATTAATACACAAGGGTTAACATACATTTTCAAAGCCAAATTAAACAAGCACTGTTCAATCACACGTGAAAATAGAACAAAATTCAAATAAAGTCATTCATAATTACACATCACTGTGCAATAAAACATCCAACCGAGATAGAAATGATGTGATGGAGGTGCTGTTAGTATAATGACAGGATCTAGTTGATTCCATTCTCTAGTAGCTAGAGGGAAAAAAAAACAGTAGCGGAAGCAGTCATTTTTAAAGCAGTATTCAGTCAAGGTTTTACCATGTTTGTGCCTGGTCCGTCTAGTATTTGAAAAAGAGACGTACTTAGATTTGTCAATTTTGAAAGCATCATGCAGCAGAGAGTACAAGAAGTTAAGCCTAAGTCGCTTAGCCCTGTTAGCTAGTGTAAGGAGGCCAGACTTTTTAAAAAGTTCAGTTGGCGAGTCGGTGCGCCTGTTTTTGTTAAAAATAAATCTTACTGCTTTGCGCTGTATATGTTCAAGCTTAGCTATATTATTCTTCGTGTAAAGAAACCAAACGATGTTAGCATATTCCAGCGTTGGTCTAACAAGACTAGTGTATGCTAAGAGTTTAGTGGGAGTAGCGGCTAGCTTGAGTGTTCTTTTTATGTACTTAAGTTTTTTTTAATGCCTCTGACGTTACATGATTCACGTGTAGGTTCCACCTTAAATCTAAAGTAATAAATAAGTCTAAATATTTACACTGAGTCATTCGTGAAATCGTTACATCATCAAAGCCGTACTGAAATTCAGAAATAGATTTCTTTCTTGTTACAGACATGCAAACAATTTTGCTCACGTTGAGAGACATCTGCCAATCAGCGCACCATTTATTGATTAATTGAAGAGAGCTATTTAGAACAAGGTGATCATCCGATGTGTTGATTTCCCGGTATATGATACAATCATATGCAAATAATCTAATTTCAGCATCAATGTTAGTTGTAATATCATTTATGAAAAGTAGGAAGAGAACTGGCGCAAGGACAAAACCTTGCGGAACGCCGGAGGTGACTCTGACAGTTTCTCAAGTCTCTTGTTCATATTGCACAAACTGAGAACGATTTGATAAGTAGTTTTCAATCCAACTGACTATAGGTCCTTCGCCAATAGCATGTTTTAGCTTGATGATTAGCTTGGGGTGTGAAACTCTATCAAATGCTTTCGAGAAATCGAGCAGTAGTACGTCTACTTGCTTTCTGTTGTTAATGCTAAGGCTCACGTCATGCAAAGTTTCAAGGAGTTGGGGAATTGTTGAGAGACCACTTCTAAATCCCTGTTGTTCAGGAGAAAGAATTTGGTGTGCATCAAGAAATGTCGTAATGTGCTTTAGAATGATGTGTTCAAGTAGTTTACAACAGGTACAGGTGAGAGAAATCGGTCTAAAGTTCGAAGGGTTGGTGATGTCCCCTGACTTGTGTATAGGTATGACTTTACATTTTTTCCATTCAACGGGTAGCTGACACGTGCTAAGAGACTTATTAAAGATTATGTACAAGTATTTGATCGTCCATTCAGCGTATCGTTTTAAGAAGGCGTTAGGAATATTCTCAGGACCGCTGCCTTTTTTTGTATCTAGGTTGAGTAAGAGGTTTAAAATTCCTGGTTCAGTTATTACTAGAGGCTCCAGTGCAATAGCGTTAGGTTCGAGATTACGCATAGTACCATTATCTTCTGAAAAAACGGACTGAAAGTAACTATTATATGCATTTGCCTTCGGCTCTCTTCAGGGTTTGGACTGGGAGAGTTCGTTTTCTTGGGATTAACATGATTCCAGAATTTAGTTGGAGAGTTCTTTAGTAATTCATGAAGAGTCACGTTGTAATACTTTTCTTTTGCTTCTTTTGTTTTATTTTTTAGCACCTTTACCAATTCAGCAAGGGCAAGTCTACCCTCTGGGCATGCTTTTGTTTTCAGTGACTTTCGCTTTCTTTTAATCTTTCGCTTAGCATGGATGATATCGCGGTTGATCCATGGATTGTGTTTTTTTTTTTAACTTTTTTCTTGTAGGTATATATCTAGTAATACTGTAGTGAACTATATCTCGAAACTTTTTTCATAAATCGTCAATGCTGACGTTATCGCTAGAGGCATACTCCGTAAAAAACGAAAATTCATGGGAAAGATGAGATAGTATGCTCGCGTCGTTGGCGTTATTGTAGTTAAGCACAGAGGATGGCGAAGAAAAGCGGATGGTGTCGCGAATTGGGAAAGAACAGACAACAATTTTATGGTCAGATATGCCATCTATAACATCAACTTGTACTTCACTTTCTGGAAGATAGTCGCTAAAAAATACCAGATCGAGAACGCTACTTGTTGTTCCGTCGACACGTGTAGGCTGGTGAACCATTTGCGTGAGGTTGAAACTTAATATAATGTCAAAAAGTGCGTCAGAACAGGTTGTGTCATACTGAAGAGTGGACCAATTGATATCAGGTAGGTTAAAATCGCCAGACAAAATAAGTTTGCAATCTTTAAGATGACTATACCCATTTTCGGCTTCTCCCCTTCCCCCTCTCCCCCGGGCCATCACCGTCCACGCCATGCGAAGCGACCTGCCCGCGTCGCGTGTCCTGTACCCTCCCCCACGAACGTCACAAGACCACGTGGTTCAACGTGACGTGGCCATGACTCTGACGACACGAGACCAATGGTGCCTGACGCAACCGAAGTTTCGGTGTCGGTATCAGCTGATGTTTAAATTAAGATTACACAAATAATATTAAACATTTCGCGAATCCGAAAACGTAGAGCTGTTTAGTAGTGCTTTGTGAAATGAAATCACATGTAAGCCTAATTTTTTTCAGAATTGAGCGGAGTTGCCCTTTAAGAAACGATTACCCAGAGATTTCACAGACGAAAGATTAATCAGATTACAAACATACACACAGGCATACTGAGCACTTTCGCCACAAATACCCAAGTTGAGAATACGCTCAAGGTGAAGAAGTAGCTCCGTATAATATTATCTTGATGTTACTAGCCTAGAAGCATGAACATCCCAAGGTATGAGACGCGTTCCAGGCACCAACGAGAGCGGTTGTCTTTCTCCGGGCTCCTCAAACCCCGGAGGAGAACGTGACCCGGCATGAACACCGCCTCGTTTCGTTGGCCGGAGGCCATGTCTTGCCATCTGGGAAACACCGCACCGTGCTAGGCCTAACGCCGCCACTTCGCCTAATCTTCCCTCCAAATCGACGGCTGTTCCCCGCCGCGAACATAAACACAGACAGCCTGGACGGGCAGTCTGCCATGCCTACGATGAAAATTTCAACTGAGCGAACCAGCACCAGCGACCGAGGTAACACTTGACACTTGGCGCATTACCGAAAAGGCAAGCTACTCCCGATTCCCGCCACCGCCAAGGACCCTCCCGTCAACGGAGCGGCTTTTCCCACCGAAGGGCGAACCTTTCACGCCAAGAAACGCCTGGAGCCGCTACCGAAAGGGGGCTTCAAGGTCATCATGCGACCACGCGACGGCATGGAACTAGGTAGGTGGAAACCCTTCCAGATTAACGAATACCTGGCCAGAGCGACAGGGAACTCGTCGGCAATCCAGATCCAAATAAACAACAATCAGAGCCATTCTGGCGGTCCACACCGAGGACGAAGAAACCGCCCGAACACTCACGCGGGTACACCAGCTTGAGCTCGGTGGGAAAAGCTACCCGTCGTACACGTACCTGGCGGCGCTAGACGATTCCATCAAGGGAGTAATTCACGACGTGAAGCCAGGATCCACCACGGAAGAACTTCTCGATTTTATTCTAGTGGGGAACGGACCTCAGATCATCACTGCTCGAATGCTAGGCCGGTCGAGCTCGGCCCTCATCACATTTGAGGGCAGGAAACTACCCAGCTACGTAATCTACAGCGCAAGTCGCCAGAGAGTTCTCCCCTAAAGACCCCCAAGACCAATCTGCGCAAGGTGCCTCAGGAAAGGGCACAGAGCGGATGTGGGCCCCACCCCAAACATCCGCATTTGCACCCAGTGTGCGACACAGAACCCTACCCCGGACCACGCCTGCACCCAGAAGTGTTTACTGTGCGATGGACAACATCCAACTGGAGACAGGATGTGCCAGAGGCGCTACAACAATCGCCAATCAATACAAGACAACACCGCCAAGCGTACTACGAGTCGCAAGAGCCGAAGGAGGAGCCGTGCCAGGAGCCGAGCCAGGCAGCCGCCGGCAAGGGAGAGCAGGGAAAAAAGCCAAGGGAGGAGCCAGAAACCCCAGCAACGAGGCAGGACTCCTTGACACCGGCGGAGTCAGACTCCTAGACGGCAGAGCCGAAGCAAGACAAGGAACCGCAGCAAGTCGAGGGACCAAAGCCGCACCAGAGCTCAAGTGAGCTGAGCAGCAAAGCTGAAAGAATTTCGCCCCCCCCCCCCCCCCACACACACACACACACCCAAATCAACCGATCCCTCTTCCTCCCGGCAGAGCGCTTTTAGAGCGTTAGAGCGCGCGACACGAGGGCGCTGCGACAGTAGCGCGCTTGACACTAGAGCGCACGTTACGAGTGCGCACGACCAGTTGAGCGCGCGACACGAGAGCGCACCCAAGTTGAGCGAACACCGCAAAATGTGGGATGTACCCGCGGCTCCACAGACAGAACAAAATTGTGCGACTCATCA
This sequence comes from Ixodes persulcatus, assembly GCA_013358835.2. NCBI lineage: Eukaryota > Metazoa > Arthropoda > Arachnida > Ixodida > Ixodidae > Ixodes > Ixodes persulcatus. The sequence continues at coordinate 574,697 of JABSTQ010009653.1, read as the reverse complement.
GATCGGAGCATTGGTGATTTTTGATCGATTTAATATGCCTTTAATAAAAAATAAAAATAAAACTAGTACAACTTTTTCTACCCAATTGTTTACTGACATCTGAGAGAAAAGGGGCAAGGGAGTGGGGTGGGGCATATATGTGTATCGGGAATGTCGGCAGTTGGGTGGAGCAGCGAGTCTAAAATTTCTTCACGGTGCTGCGGTGCGCCTCTCAAATATACTATAGTTTATTTTTTGCTATGTTTGGTATATTCTTGACAGGCATTTGGGCTCCGATCTATTTGGTGGCTATCTAGACGTCCTTCATTTAATTTTAAATAGTATTGGGCACAAGATATTTCTCATACAAATGGCGTTTTCACTAGGGTGCTGCACTACCCTTAGTACGAAGTATACGTTCTAGGAAAAATAGTCCAGGCAAACCTCTCTGCCTTTCTTTCGTTTCTTTTTCCTGCCTTAATACGAAACTGTCATCTAAAAGCCATAATTTGAAACATTGAAAATGTTACAGACACAGGTTCACATACCTTACAATTGCACGCCGTGAGTAGAAGGTAGACAGGAACCTTGGAACCAACCTTTCTTCGAGATACAACGTACGGGATCCCAGATTCCAACGGCCAATCACGTGAGGCAGGTCCACTCGTGTCCTACCTCTGGAGCGTGCTTTGTAGAAGAAAATATTCGCGGGCGAATTTATCACGCAAAATCTCACTGACCTTTTTTTTTTTTTTTTCTAAACGGCGTCGATTTGTTTTTAATTTGGCCAATACATATAGCACAGACAAATATTTTAGTCCTACTGGAAAAAGAAGTCACATATATCAAAAGTGAGGCCACTGTCGGTCCGGAACACATGTGCAAATACATCATAAAAATTCATAAATATATCGAGAGAACAATTTTGCGTCAAAAATCACAAATATGCTCTATAGAAACCTTTTTCCCTTTTTTTTTAATATTCAAGTTTACAAAGAACAATGACATATAATTTTCAGTACATTCTAAACTTCATAAAAGCTGCGTTTTGTTTAATATATGTTTCAGCAAACTAATTTCCGATCTTACTAGTTAGTCACAGGTTGGTGTATCTAAAATTTACAGAAAATGGAGCTGAACCTCACAGGCGCCTTCAACAAAAGCAGCACAAATAATAAATTCGAATAAACATGCACGCGAAAGTTTATCCAGAGGTCCAGAACACGAAAGCTCGGAGGCATGCGAATTTCGAGGCTCAACTAGAGTGGAAGACAAGAGCGGCTAAATAGGTTCTTACTGCTCCTTCACCCTAGCGGGTTCGCGGGCGAATCTGCGGGGAAATTGAGCCCCGGAGAAAGTATGCCCGCTCTGGCGACGGAATACACTGCAAGCAAGTGATCGAAAACGGGCCTTTGGAGTATCAGAATGCAAGGAGGGGCACGTCAATCAAAGGGTAACAAAGAGAACACGCGATGACGAGGCGTGTTAGAGGGCCCCGTCATTGCTCGGGGTCGAGGGAAACAAAAGCACGTGCTTCATCTGGTGGGTAAACAAATGCACGAGGTGCGCGAAGACCAGACGAACCGTCACGCCGTATTCGACCGCGGGAGTACATAATTGGTCCGGGACCGATTTTTCTCTCGCAGAAAAATGTTCTAAGCTGTCGCAGCCAATCAGAACGCAAGGAGGAAATGGCGTATGCTAACGTCCCATCCTGGCAGAGACGCCCCAGTTGTCGGAGTGGCCGCCGGTGATGTCGAAGTTCCCAACGTGTGCAAATGGCGCCGTCCCACTGCCATCGTTGCGCCGGCGGAAATACTGATCGTGACCATCGAGACTAAATTATTCAACCCTGTTCGAACATAGGCATTTAAACAACGAACTAAGTTCCCACAAAGAAGATGATTGGTGGAATAAAATAAACCTGAGCGGTACGTACTGTACGCACGTTCTTCCCGTTTTCCAGTTATTTTATTATTGCATTCCCATACCACCAAGAGAGTGCCTGGCATTCTCTCGGCACTGCGAGCAAGGTTGACTGCAAGAGGACGTGTGCGAGAAGTTTTTCGAACACCGCTCGAGCCAAAGCCAGGTTGCTCTGACAGAACGTTTGGGGTCAGAAGGTGGCAGCGGTAAGACCAGAGTTAAAGGGTCACTGATACCCGAAAGGTCTTTTTTTGTGTTTTTTTTTTCTATTGTCTAAAGCGATGCATCTTGCAGTCATAGAGACAAAAAAAAAAGAATGCATTGCGAAAAAAAAAAAAACATTCTGCGCACGCGCGCTTCTTTTTATTTTTGGCGTTTTTCTCTCCCGCTGCTCACCTCCTCGCTTCTTTTGATCGGTGACGTCAAAAATCATGAAATTTAGAAGCTTTGTAGGCGACATTTCTATAACATTTAATAACGGCAATCGTAAAACATGTTTCTTTTTTTTTTTTAAGCGCAATTGCGAACGCACTGCGGCCCCTCTTTTTTGAAATACCAAAAATAAGAGTCCGGTGTGATGTCGCTTCCTGGATGTGTATCCTCCCTCGGAAAACTTGGCGGCGCTTGAGCAGAGGATGATCGGTGAGTCGGGGAAGAAACCGGTTTTTTCCCGGTCCGCCGGTGCTTCGGTTCGCGGCGGCAACGACGCTTTGCTTTGTAGCGTGGAGCGGAGGTCCGAGAGAAAAAGTAGACAAACAGGAGACCACAAAATGTGACGTCAGTGCACTGGCGCGGATCGCGCGGGAACTTCGAATTCGGCATTTGTAAATTGTTTTTTAGTTCATAAATACTGAATTCTCAAGTATCGAATTTCGAGGGTAATGTCCCAGCATCGTTTTCAATTGTTTCGGATAATAAAAAAAAATGATTTTGATGTGTCAGTGCCCCTTTAAAGACGGGGTGCAGATAAACAGTTAAGGGGGTGAACCCTGCTCTTTTTCCTTGACTTTTCTCTGAAGCTGTCACTACGTTCAGAGGAAAACTAATGCACGTTTTACAGGTTTCAGACCTGAAGGTTTACTTCTAAGCAGTATTTTGCGGAAAGTACAAGAATTGCTGCACGGCCCCGAAATGGTATAAATCATACATATCCGATGACTGCGCTGCGTTGCGCTGTGAAGCGTTGCATTCTGTTCAAAGGGCAGTGCAACGATATTGGGTAGGAACGTTTCTCATTACACTCCACCTTCCTGGCACTAGTGGGACTCAAGAATAAACGAACGCGACACCACTGACCACGAAGCGTCTTCGTAGCGCTATAATTCCAAGGATAAAAGCAAACATTTTCTTTCAGTCTCTCTTTCGCAAAACTTGATGACCGAGCTGTGGGGGCAATGACAACAATGCGATCCCCGGGAGTGCGTAATCGAGTTTTTCGATCTCCGCTGGGTGCTCATGGAGTGGACACGAAGACTGCATACGCATTCGATTTTGGCTTGTGACAGTCAATGCCTCGACATGCATTCGGGTAGTGGCTCGTGCCCAGTCGCTGCGATGACGGGAATAGTCAACCCTTAACAATGCGCGGAACATAGCTCGAGCCTGTGCTCTGCCAACCCCAGCGCGGGGCTATGTTAAAACCATTGTCGGCCAGATCACGTGGCCACTGTTTTTGGCTGCGATTTGAGGGGTGAAATGCTGTTCGTGTTTCTTTTTTTCTTTTTGTTTTTTGCAACTGCCAGTGCGTATAAGAAAAACAAAATAGCCTATGTTTCATAGGTCATAAATGCCAAGGAATGGTTCTAGGCTGTATTTCTTTGAAAGTAGGCAAATTTTTGCAACACCCGTTTATGGGGTTTCCAACGAGGACACAGGAGATGGCGTGTTTTCTGCACAGCAGATGAAGTCTTTCCTGAATTCATTGCATATGGCGCAGTCCGGTCCGCTTTTGTCCGTTTTCTGTACGGATAAAAAACTTCTCCCCACTTGCGTCTTTGAAAAGAAGGCTTAGATCGTGTTCCTCCCGTGGGTCCGGACAGCCAGTCACACGCTCTGCTGGCTGTCGTCAGCCCCTTTATCTCCCGAAACCAAGGAAGGGGAAAAAGCGACAGCGAGGAAGTCAAGAGGAAAGCCGTGCCGTTTGCGTGGTTGATGTCCAAACTGAAAACAGGCAGGCGCGCAGCAACTTTCACGGCATATGCCGTGAATTCAGAAAACACGGCAAATGTAGTTTTCTGTTCGGACATCGTGTATCACTACTGCGTGATGCACGTTAAAGACTCCAGGCTAGCGGTTGTACTGCACTGGCTAAATTGCTCATCTACAGCTGGGAGACTCGTCGCCCTTGGAGGCAGACCAAGTTCTATATAAACATACACACAACACTTTTTTTTTTCTGTTCGGACACCCCTATAATCATATTACGACACAGAGTGCGACACTCGGTTGCCATGCTAACCCTCGTCATATGCAGTCGCATGTGTTCGTAATGCAGACGGTCATATCGAAAAGCAGTTGCCTCAGAACCAGTCTTTACAAGGTACACATCGCGACACTGTTAGCGCGAACACGACATCGGCGCATTTTCGCATTTTACTTCTAAATAGTATTAGCGAGCACGAAGTTTTATCGCTTACAATATAGAACTAAATGAGCTCTTTCCGTAGCAATAATAACTTGGATGACATCGCTTGGTTTCAAAGAGAAAAACTGGAAAAACCGGCGATCGCTTGTTCGCGCTAACAGTGTCGCGCTCTGTACGTGCACTAGTTAAAGTTCCAAAACTAAAACCTTAGAAATTAAAGAACCCATAAAGGGCACAAGACACATAACATGTCTGGAACATTGCTAAATAGAAGTATTTAAGAAATCCTTTATATGGGCGAGTGGAGAGAGTGGTGCCTGTAAAGAATTGTTCGAATAAAGTTATATCGATCTGAAGGGATGCCCAGAGGACACAGCGGATGCCGTGTTTTCTAAATTAACAGCATATGCCATAGTCTGGTCGCCCTTCGGACGTACGTACAACTGCTAGCCGGGGATCATCCAGATCGAAATGGGCAAGATCCCGAGCTCTCGTTCCACGCGCTTCGAGCTGCGGTGGGATAACTCACACGGCCGCCGATAACCCCGTGTTACCTGACCTACTCCCAAAAATAGCCGATTTAATTATTTTCTTTTTCGTTCTACCCACTATCAATGACTGAATTTCATTGTAGTCCGACTGTGCACCCGCTGAAACCATTAACAGTTTTGAAGTTTGTTTTCTATTAAACTTATCAGATTTTCTCCTGAAGGATGGTAAAATAATATCCGTATGTTCCTTAAATAAAATAAAATAAATAAATGAACTTTCCTTGTATCAAGTCGAGACCTTATACGCTAAACGGCCCGTTCAAGTTTTACCTTTATATATTTTTTTTTAACGCGAACGCAAAAGCAGGACACTATTCTTCCCAAATATCAAAGCTGAATATGACACGGTATGTCTGACATAATTGAACGCGTATACAAGAAGAGGCACTGCGCACCTCAGCGCATGCATGTCTCCTTGAAGATCGAAGAGAGTGACATTTTGAAATATCACCGGTTCATCTCAGAGGATCGCACCTCTAGCGTGACGTCATAAACCCCTCGAGGTTTGACCGAGTTAGCTTTGCCCCATAAGTTCCACGCAAAAAAAATAAGATACAAGAGCAAAGAAATGCTACCACGCGAAAGGGTCTTATGAACAAAAATCGGGAGCCAGTTAATTAGGATTTGCAACATCTGTTGTCTCTTCAGCTAATGGTTTTTTTTTCTGTTTTTTTTTTTTTCATATATGTGTCACTCCACCTTTCTTCCGCATATCTGTTTGCTAAACCAGCTGACAACTTACTTTCCTCGTCATGACCGTGACGCAATTCGAAGTCACTCGCGCGTCCCACAAAAAGTCATGGGGCTGATTATAATGCTATTAAATGCAAAGGTGCAAGCGAGCTGGACAAGAATAATCCCTGGAGAAGGGGAACAAGAGGGACAAAGGACAAACACCAGACTCCAAACACAGCTAGGTGACTGGTGCGTGACCGAAAAAATCCGCCTGGTTCGGGTATCGAACCCGGAACCTCTCCATTACAGGTGGAGCGCTCTACCAACTGAGCTAACCTGGGGTTAGACGTCGGTAGAGCACCTGTAATGGAGAGGTCCCGGGTTCGATACCCGGACCAGACGGATTTTTTTGGTAGCGCACCAGTCACCTAGTTGTGTTTGGAGATCGGTGTTTGTCCTTTGTCCCTCTTGTTCTCCTTCTCCAGGGATTATTTTCGTCATTCTTGTCCAGCTCGCTTGCACCTTTGCATTTAATTGCAGTATAATCATAACCTTCAATTGCAAGCTTCACCCTAGTTGGTGTTTGACTGGTTGTAGCTGATAAAACCCGTTTGCTCTACTGACGTCTAACCCCTGGTTAGCTCACTTGGTAGAGCGCTCCACCTGTAATGAAGAGGCCCCGGGTTCGATGCCCGGACCAGGCGGATTTTTTCGGTCGCGCACAAGCAGACTTGTACCGTACGCATTACAAGTAATCAAATTACTTGTAATCGATTACTTTTTGGAGTAATTTTGTAATCAGTTGATTACTTTTATTAGGCAGTAATCACAAGAGTAATCTGATTACTTTTTAAAGTAATAAAATTACTTGTAACCGTTACTGTAACCGTTACCCCCTCTCCCCCCCCCCCCCGGCACACGCCTTTTTTTTCTGAAATGGCAAAAATAAAATTTGCTTTTTTTTTTTTTTCGAACGGAAAAAAGAAAGATTTTTGCGGAGCTGTAGGGAACGAGGTCAATCCCTTTCTATGTACAGTTTCTGTGGAATGTCCGTTTTTTTTTTGTTTTTTTCGAGCTGCGACTGGTAGTGGGAAGCCCCAGGGAAGCCACAGTGCGTGTCAAAGGCCATGCAGGGCGAAGTTTGAGGAAGCAGAATGTAGCTTGGTAAGTCCTTCGTTCAAACTAGCACCCTCACGCACACACATACAGAAATAAAAAAAATAAAAAAAAATATCCTGCTTAGGGTACCTACTCGCAGCCCGTAGGAGAACCAGAATCGAAGAATGCCTAAAGCGGATGCAAAATGTAACAAAGCCAGTTGAAATATTTCCCCATTTCCCCTACGTGGTCTTTGTGACAAGCAATGTTTCGAGTTGAGAAGTGGTCGGGCGCGATCTCTTCCGCTAATGGATACTACACATGATCCGTTTCAAATCCTGGAGCTGCTGCTCTTTTGTATAACATGCGAGCTCATCCTCATGTGAATAATAAAATGAGCGACGCAAACTTTGAGCGACAACCCTTGCTCAAGCTTAACAAGATCTAGAACCCCCTCCCCCCCCCCCCCCCCACCCACACACACACACACTGGCGAACGCCCAAATCATTAAACTTCTTCAAACGAATTTTATGCTTGTGTCCGCATTGTGAAGGTGCAAGGACCATGAAGAGGGAACCAGTTTTTCTTCTTCAATAATTGTGCAAATGTGAAATCTAGGTTGGAAGTAGTTCATTGTTATGAGCGCTAAAGATGTGTCTTCACACAATAAAGTAATCGGAAAAGTAACGGTTACTTCTTTAAGTAATGTCCAATTACTTTTGCCGTCGAGTAATCAAGTAATCAAATCGAATACTTTTTAGCCAAGAGTAATAGTAATTGTAATCGATTATTTTTTTTTAGTAACGTGTACAAGACTGCGCACAAGTCACCTAGCCGTGTTTGGAGATTGGTGTTTGTCCTTTGTCCCTCTTGTTCCCCTTCCCCAGGGATTATTTTCGTCATGGGGCCGTTACTTTCCTCACCTTTTCGATGCCCAGATGACCTTTATCTCCTAATATCTGTGACAAAACAGCTCGAAACAAAAAATGAAAATTTATCTAGAAAAGAAGGGTGGAAGTCACGTGCCAAGTGTCCCACGTCTCACCTGCGCAAGACGACTTGACAAAGACGTATCTTGACGGGGCAAAAGCCTACGTATTAAGGAAGCCTTAAAATGTCACCAAACACACCGAAAATTTCCGCAAATTATGCAACCTATGTCATCGCTCAAAAAAAAAAAAAAAAGAAAGGAGTTAGCTGACAAAGTTCAGACGTTGCTCTTAAAAAATATAAAACGGTGCGAATGTCCTCGATAACGCCTTCGAGACAAGATGTTCAGACAGGGAATGTGTCTCGCCTTCCAAGTGATGCTTGCTGTGTGCCTGGCAGGTAAGTTTTCACAGAGAGTCTATACACCTTTGCGAGCATGCGGCCATGGGGAATCGTCATTTTGCTTCGAATATAGACTATTTTCATGAGTGTGCGCCTCCTAGTAGCTGTTGCGTCGATTATCCGAGACCGCCATTGTTTTGGAAAACGTACCCCGAGCATGCATTATACACGAGGGTGACGTTAGCGTTCGGCAAGGACTCGGGTCCAATTAGCATCTGCAGCTCGACGCTCGCTCTCCCGCGGCGGAAACGGGAAGCGCTCTAGTGAGGGTCCCCCGATTCTCCTGCTCAGCGGGCACGGCGGAACTGCGCGCGATCATGGCTCGCGAAATGTCATTTCTGAACGACAACAACACTCTTCACTGTACCAACGTAGTGCTGCAGCCGGTATAAGATTGCACCTTACTAAAGAGTTTTAGTATTGCGTATAGAAGCAAACGCAAGCGCTGTGCGTTTGCGTTAGAGTTGCGTGCCCCACGTTGTGCGTGCGCCTCATCGCCATGCGCCAATCCAAGACCGTAATTTTGGGCTCAGCGCACGCGCTAACGCAAACACACATAGCTCGCGTTCGCTTGTATACGCAATACTAAAACTCACAACTGTTTCACCGGCTTCCAACGCCTACGCAACGTGCTTCACTGAGCAGACGTGCCAGCAGGTAGGCGTTCCTTTGAACTGGAAAGGCTGAGATTGGCAAAACGACGGCGCGTAAACATGAATGTAACTAAATTTTATGAAAAGATTGGTGATTAAAAAAAAATACTTTCTTTTTATTTTTATTCTTTTATTTTGGGGCATTCGGTCTGCAAGGATTTTGGCGGCGACTTTGTAACGCTTGCCGACTGTCAAAAGTAACGACTTTGATAGCCAAATATACTTTACCCAAAATTAATGTAATTTTACATGGATTTCTCACATTAGCGACAATGTTCTTATCTATTTTAGAGTATTTTAATTTTATACCTTGGCAATTAAAAATGCTGCGTTTGGCACCAGTGATGATTTAGCACATTTTTGATTGTCATATCTGTTCGCGCGTTTGAAATACGATCATAAGCAACGAATTATATTAGAGCTTCAAAAATTACGTACTAAAATATCTCATTTTTAATATTAACATTAATAATACAAATCACGGCAATGTATGCCCCCAATTAACGCCACGACCACAAAAATACGCCATTTAACCATAATAATCTTTCCAGAAAGCTATCATTTTTTTGTTTTTCTTTTTAGCATATGAAAAACTCTGACATCGTTAACAAGATAGACAATCAGTCAAGCACTGGATGCTGTTTGACTCGAATTCTGTCTTTGGGTTGTTGTAGGGAGAACAGCGTTTAATAATTTATACGTTTTGTGGACATATTGTAAAAATTTGATATATTATGTTATAATGTTATTCTGTTACAATGAATCATCTAAATACCCGAAGCCCATTAAAGGGCCCGACGTTCATTATTTCACATGGCAATCACTGCGAGAAAAGGCAGCGAGAACGCATAAATATCAGAACAGTGTGTTTTTTTTTTTTTTTTTCAGCAATCTACAACATTCGATGTTACCTCTAAGGTGTATGAAAGACCCTGTCTTTAAAGGGACACTGAAATCTCCAAAATATTTTGAAGTGCTTGAATCCAACATTTAAGTCACAAAAGCAAGTTTCCGCAAACAACTTCTTTAACTAAATATTCGCGATCTGAGACACATCTCGAGTTATGAAAAAATTCGAAATTAAGAAATATACCGGGAAATTAAATTCGAAATAGAGGTTACTTTCGGTTGCGCTCCAGAATTAAAACGTGCCTCCTGGAGTAAGTATTACGCTAAACAACGTTTTTGTTTTCAGGATAAAGAGGTAACCTGCGCTCATAACACCCTAGCTTCCTCGTGTCACTTGAAATAATTTTTGTCGCTCCGTGAAACTAGCACACTAGGCAGGCTCAGCAGCAGACGTATCTCCGACTCTCACTATAACCTCAATTTTGGAAAACGAGTGGCGCCGCCTATAGTTAGTTGGAGCCGCGAACCAATGCTGCTCGATGGACATTCGAAGAGGGTCGATTGTCTGTGCATAGCTATATTTTTTAAGTCCGACAAGGTCGTGTTCAGGGTAGCCTAAGCCCTTGTCGAGCGTCTTCTAAACCACGGTGGGACGACTTTCTTTTTAAAAGCGCGGCTGCTTGCAGAAAATGAAGTTAAGTTTTTCTTAATGTAAATTATCAAGAAGCCACCTAAGATATACGACACATGTTACGGTTCATTTTCATATAATATTTAAAAAAGTAAGCTTATAAAAAAGAATTAAATACTTTTTTATAAGCTCCCGTTTTTTGTCTGTTTTTTTTTTTCTTCTTTTTTTCGTTAAGTGTAAGCGTTATTAATAGATATAAACTCTGGCGCGGAATTCGGCAGATAATTAGGAGTGAAATTATAATAACTGCTGAGCTGTTCATTAACCCGGAATTTCAGCGGCGTTGTGCCCGAAAGATGTTCACACCAATACGTCATCAAGCACGCGCCTCTGAAACAGAACACAAAGAAAAGCAGAGCAACGCAGATGCTTCGTTAAGGAAGCCGTCGTGTAACCGGCGGGGTTCGCCGCGCCTGCGAAGTGGGGAGCATGATGTCACCGCCGGAGCACCGTGTGCGAAAGGAAGACGTGGCGCGCTGCTTGTAGGAATGCGCTGCGTGTACGAATGCCTTGGCATTCCTATACGTAAGCAGTCTTAAGTGTCTCTGCTGAGTTTTATCGCCTACTCCGGCGAATTGTCAAAAATAAGCATTAAGCGAGTGCACACTGATGGTTTTATTTTCGCTTGACGCTTAAAAACCAGACGCATTATACTCTGTCAAACTCCGACCCCAAACTACGCTAAAAGCCTAATGGATACAGTCAAGTACCGCCAAAAGTGCACCGTCAAGACGCTTGACGTCCTTGTGCCTTCGCTATCGTCGATTAAGCTCGACGTGCATTAGTTTGGCCGGTGTTAATCAAACCCACAAGGACAACAGGCGCCGTGACGATGCACTTTTTGGCGTTCTTTGATTGGCTTCCTCGGATCGAAGCGTTGGCTGCGATCAGAGTTAACACGGAGCGAATAACGCCTAAGAAATATTCTGTGCCAGCGCACCCCTGGCACCGTCCAATCTCTCCTATTATTATATAGGCTCGTCAGTGCCCTCAGAGACACGTGATTGGCCGGTCACAAGTAACGCAACCAGCGCCCGAATCTTGCGCATGATTGTATTTGATTTGGCGGTTTTCTGACGTGACAGTTCCAGTGAGCCGATCCAAGTAAAAAATAAATGACTGAAGAGTTTCTATTTGAACGCATCTTGCTCTTTGATAGATGCGCATCATTTACCCGATGCACTCTGCCTGGTTGGGACCACATGGCACTTATCCTTCTTTTCTGCCATAAGGTCCTCTTAACGTTCCTCTGATCCACGGCTACACGTTTTCACGGTCACAAACAGGCCCCGCTGAAGAAAGGATTGTGTACCCAAGGCTCCTGGAAGGAAGAGGACTCAACGGAGAGAAGATGCTCTACATTCAAGACGGACTCACACTAAGCCTCCAGAAGAGCAGGGTGTTTGCGGAAAACTTGGTCCTCACCGTGGACGACGGCGTTACAGAAACCTATAAGATTGTAAGTGTACGTCCTGGATTCCAGTGGTACAATCCTAATCGAACGCAAAGATTACACTAAGATAAATACATAACCAGTCACAGAATAAGATACGCAGTGCGTGACGGTCTTTGAACATTTTAATATTGCTCCTTAGTCAATCAGTTTGCGACATTCTCAGATAACAAAGAAGAAAGACCACGAAGCAATAGGCGTTGACACACTCAGCCACACCCTGATTTTCTCAAGTGTTCGGTGATTACAGGTGGACGAATGACAACAAACCAGGCAAATATCCTTCAGCATTTGACGGTCCCGATGTTGACATTTGGTCCTTTCCAGCTAAGAGGCGAGAATCTCGGAAATAATTTGTACCACGACAAGCAGGGGACAGCTGCCCTCCAGGTCGAAGAAGCCAATGGAACCGTGCAAGTGGTATGACGTCATCGTTTTTTTTCTTTTATTTCCCTATTCAATTTATACGCGCACCGCGACCTTCCTATTGGCACATTCGTGTTTCCTGATACCTCTAAACTTTGTTCCCTGTGCATTCACACTCGACTGTGCGCGTTGCAGACGGGGTTTCTGGAGCACACGCTAGCGATCGAACCACTGCCACTGATCGCCCGATCTGGCGACGGACGCATCGCCCACGAACTTTCGGAGATCGACTACGAGGCACAAGATCGCCCTCCTCCTCCTTCTTACCCTCCTCCGCCACCTTTCCGTTTCGTGGACGTCGGTAAGGCAGGCCTGGTACCTTTACTTTTGCCGCGACCTATCTCTACTCGCCGGCAATTTAAGGCAGGGAGTGACGAGACCTGGCCATCTTATCAACGTTACGCAGGCAATACGATGGCGGCTGCAGCAGATAAGAACCTCGAAGAATAGTCACGAAGCAAAAAGCGTGAACATAATAAGTTACGGCGCTGCGTTATTTAAACTGTCTGTGTAATACTTTTAACGATAACCTGACTGGGAACTCGCCGTCTGAGATTCAGTCATTCAAAGCTTAGCTCTTAAAAGCCACAGTTCATTCGCCAACATGTATTCGGTCGAGCTTGCATTTTACTGGAAGCAAGACAGGTGCCACAATAAAAAAAAAAACATTCAAATACACTTAATTAATATGCAGCGTGTTGCACACAATCTAAGAGTAGTTTGTTTGTTGTTGTTTTTTAGAAAAATCAGGCATTGCGCAGAAAAATAAATGTCATATAGGAAGCACCCTCTAATACAACCGTCTTGCGGTAAATTTGCAAACACACATGTTTAGCGATCTCGTTTTCTTTTTTTGCTTTAAGAAAACGTTTAGAATTCAGGGATTCCATTCCTGCGCCAAATACGCCATTTTGCGCCTAAAGCGATTTCCTGCGCCATCCTGATAAAATTTCGCGAAATTACGCCAAATTGCGCCAAAGTGCTCCAAAAGCCGTGTTTGCGGATTGGACGGCATTATGCGCCACCTACCGGAGCCAACAGCAACCTTACACATATGAGACACCTAGCGGAACCCGAAACTGGTCCCGCGACCAGTTTCGGCACTCCGCCTAGCGACTAGAAACTGGAGGTGGGTGTGACATTTCTTGTTTCTTCTTCGCATCTTGCTTCTTGGTCATACCCGTGGCGTAGTTCGAGCGAGTTCGATTTCTGCCAAGGTTCACTGTTTTGTGCAGTTACGTCACGCTTATGTTAGCCCGCTGTTCAGAACAGCCGGCATTCAAGGAACTGCTGTGCATCGAATACAATGAAGAAAGGTGAGCACCCGTGACCGGCTGACCTCAGTTAAGCTTTCAGTCTGACTTTCGCTCTACGTGACTGGGCGAACCCACGTAGCGTTGAGCCACGTGGGAACCTTTTCGTTTGAAATGCAGATATTCAGCCGGCGTTGTTTTTTTTTCTAAAGTGCGCTATTTCTGTCCATCGTCGTGAGAACAAGAACATCATGGACAGCCGCGCAAACCTCGGTATCGCAGCAGTGAATGGCATCCGGCAGGTGAAAAACTTTGTAAAGCGCTTCGACAGCGATCCCTCCAGGGTCCCATTGACGAGGGAGCTGCTTAGGGCTGTACAACAATCCCACAAGACCTACTCGGAGCGCCTGCAACGGGAAGCCGAGGACCGGGAGAGGCGGAAGAGGGAAGCATTAACTGTATGCGAACCAGTAACAGGGAAAAAGATCAAGCTGGGAGAGGAAAAGTTGTACCTGGAAAGGTGCCTAGAATCTTCAAAGGCTATGCTGGAGCGCGCTCAGGGGCTCATCAAGATGGGGCTGAGGCACAAGAGCATGGACGGGATCGAATCTGGTCAGGTACTTCTTGCCGAGGCAAATGCAAGTTTGTCTGAGAATATGGCAAAGCTGGCATCTGTAAATAAAAAACTACAGAGGCTTTAAATCCTGGACTTCTTTTTAGATCTCTTTGTTCAAAATAAATCTGGTCCAAAAATTGCATAAACCAGCTTGTCTTTTTTTAGTAATAATACTCATAACACATAATTGATTCCTCTAAAAACGTTTCCCCTGATGGTTTTTAACTGAAATATGGCATGAAGCACACTTGCGTTATAGTGAAAGATGCCTGGTGAAATACGTTGTAAAGTCAACTTGGTTGCTGTAAAGCGCTAAAAATGTGTATTTACATGCTACAAAGTGCACAAAAAATGAACATTTATTGCTCCAAACTGCTCCAGAATGCAAATTTTGGTGCTCCAAACTGCTCTAGAACGCATATTTTGGTGCTCCAAACCGCTCCAGATTGCATATATTGGTGCACCAAAAATTGCTCCAAATTGCATTTCAGCGATGGGATCCCTGAGAATTGTTTGTTTAAGATGTGACTTACTTCACGTGTTGTCAGCTCAAAAACAAAATGTTCAATTGATTGTTTTTTGTAGTTTTTTTGTTTTTTTCGGAGATGAAAACATTTCTTATTACATCTGATTCCTTTTACAGCCCAAATCGAGATGCCTTCGGCTTTGAAAAGCGACGGCTCTTCCCCAAATGGTGGGTATCCTCAAAGTACAGTGAGGATAATTATTTTTATCGCAGTAGAAATTTCCCGCGTCAGAATACGCCGTTTCTTTTTTTTTTTTTTTTCAGGTTGTTTAATTTCAGTTTACATAAATTCGTAACCGCAATACACGTAAGGCTATATTTTGGCCTTCCAGGGAGGAATACTTTTTCAGCAGAATCCATTTTCTGCCGGCAAAAAAAAAAAAAAAATAGTCAAATATGCTCGTGTTTTCAACTCAACTCAACGTTTCCTTCCAGTGGTCGCACAGAGAGTCAAAAAGGTCCCGGAAGAGTTCCTCGTCGAGACCCGCATCATTTCCGTCCATCACATGAACAAGGGCAAGACTAAAAAATAACTAATCGATTATTACGGAGTCCGAATGAACCTGGTTAGGAGCTTGTTTGGTTTTCAGTTTACACCTCTGTTTTTTGTAGCAACCTTCGGGTCATCAAGCGAATATGCGTGCATCCTTGCCTCGAGTATCAGCATGCCCTCAATGACCTTGGACATGATTAAATGGTCTTTCTTGTCTATAGATTTGGCTTCCATG
This sequence comes from Ixodes persulcatus, assembly GCA_013358835.2. Classification (NCBI taxonomy): domain Eukaryota; kingdom Metazoa; phylum Arthropoda; class Arachnida; order Ixodida; family Ixodidae; genus Ixodes; species Ixodes persulcatus. The sequence goes on along the minus strand of JABSTQ010009653.1, from coordinate 559,356 downwards.
TGTGGGTCGATGTGTTGGTCGGTTAGGTGGGTTGTCCCCAATTTTTTTCTTGTGGGGTTGACGGGTGTCGTTTCGAAGTTTTGGGTGTGCTCCTCCCTGCTTAAGCAGAGCTGACCCGTAAATAAATCGTGTATCTGAGTTTCGAGACGTCGTTGCATTGTCTCCCTCTTTTCTTTCTCTTCGTTTGTTCCCTTGTCTCTGGGTTTATAAGAACAAGTATGGTCCTTCATCAGATAGCCTGTGCCATTACTCTTATCTCATTGATTCTCCTCTACAGTAGTTAAACACATTAATAGAAACACAGAAAGGAGTTACCCTAATTACAAGTCATAACTTTTTTTTCTCTACGTTATTGAAGTTTCAAGTTTCGTCTGGGAAAAGGCTCTTCTGGCAACCCCTAAAAAACCTGATGTCAAATGTTGTAATATGGGGGTAGTGTACAGCTTGTCCCCAGCGGGTTACATTGAAGTTTAATGATACGAAACTAATGCTTGAACAGCTCACGCCAGAAAAGCAGAAACAAAACACGCAAAGTATGAAATTTTTAGTCTGTCTGCTCGACTCCCACGCCATAGGAAGCGTGCGACAAGACGGTGGTGCCGTGGTGCGGCCCCATAGATACTGTAAACGACTTAATTTTCGCGGGCTCAAATTTTCGCGAATCGGGCAAAAGCTGAAAATTTGAAATTATTCGCGGGTTCTAATTTTCGCGAATCGAGTGTAGCTTCCGTAGCGTTCACATATTGCCAGAATTGTTCGCGGGACGTATTTTTCGCGAATTGAAGTCGATTCGCGGAATTCGTGAAAAATAGGTCCTCGCGAAAATTTAGTCGTTTGCAGTAAGTCATTTGGCGGGACTAGGGAGTCGTCGTCTGCGCGCAGCAAGGCCAGGATACGCGAAGAGTATACCAATCAGCCCAGCGGCGAAATGTCAAAAAAAATCGAACACGAACTGTTGCGTCGTTAGGTGCGCCAATAGTTACAAGAACTGTCCTCCAGGGACGAAGTTCTTCCGTTTCGCGGCACGACCATGCCTCCAAGACCAGCGAGAGCGTTGGATTCGCTGCGTACGTCGTGTGAAGTAGGTACGCGCCAGCATGTTTGGCGCTTGCATGCCCGTCCGTGTGACGTGAGTGTAATTTGCTGGGCTTTCGTTTTCTTCAGTGCCGACGGAACTGAATGGAAGCCTACGAAATGGTCAAGAGTTTGCAGTGCACACTTTGTCGGCGGTAAACCATCGAGCGACCCCGCATCTCCATCATATGCGCCGACAATTTTTGCGCCGCCCTACCGCAGGTCGCTTGCGGTAGCTGAGAACAAGACGTCCCGCTATGAACGGTAAGTGTCATATTTATGCCCCACCAGGACTTACGAAAACTTTTTGCGCCACCCCGGCAGCGGGAGAAGGCTGGATTTGGATGGCGACAAATGGCAACCTCACTCGGCAAATTTTGATGCGGTGAAGAGCAGTTTAGCCAACGAGGCGTTGGTTTAGCGTTCGGATCCCACGAGGGTTCCTTTTCGGGAGCATTCCTTGCTATCGCGAGCTCATAGCGTTGGCAGTTAGTCATGTTACGGACTGTTCGTGCAGCCAAGGTGCGTCATTGAGCGAGCTCGCGCTGGTAGCCATCGCTGCGGTACATTATGAGGTGAAACAGAGGACACACTACGACGTCACGACTTCTTTTTTATCACTTGGGTGGAGAAAACGAGTGTATGATGCAGCGTTCAACGAAAAGGCAACGTCCAGTACTGATTTGTCATGCGAAGTGGGGGAAGAGGAGTCTCTGCTACAGTCAGAACCGTCACTACTCCATGCGGATGCAGATGTCGAAGGGCAACTGGAGGTAAGAGAAAATATGTTTCCTGATAGTCTACCTGTGTCTTACGTCAGGTAGCTCTGATATGAAATAAACACTTGATGGATGAATCTGCATGTTTATTTCTGCTCGGTTCTTTCAGGTCGGAGAAGAATCATCACTACTTCATGATGCCGCAGATGTTGGAGAGAAGCTGGAGGTAAGAGAAACTGTAGTTCCTCATGCCCTGCCTGTGTCTTGTTAAGTTAAATCTGTCTGACATAAAATACGCGCTTGCTGCAAGCCCGTACCCAAGACTCTCTTCTTTTTTTTTTTTCTTTTTCTTTTTTTTTTTTTTTTGGGGGGGGGGGGGGTAAAAGTGGCCTGGGTGAGGGAGGGGGTAAAAGAGGTGCCAGCTAAACTGGAAATTTCACGGGGGGGGGGGGGGGGGGGGACCCTGGCTTACTGAAAAAAATCATCCTGTCTGCCGTTTCTTTCAGGTCGCAACACAAACAGATGCAGGTATCTGTAGCCTGCTTTCGTCTTATGTCATCCTCAGCTGTGTCCTCTATTCACATGACTCTGAGGCCTCAGTGCAGTGTGATCACATTGCTGCCAACCAGTGACAATGCCTTAATCTACAAACGCTCAATCAATGTCTATTACAAGCAGCTCCGTAACTCTCAACAACGACTACCTCGACCCCACTCGAACCTCAATGTGGCACAAACTCACGTCCTCCGAAAAATCCAAACGAACACCGTTCTTACTCCCGCTAGGCTTTTTCTTCTTCGACGTCGTTCTGATCCTTCATGCCCTAACTGCCCCTCCCCATACGCCAACCTGGAACATTGTCTCCTACAGTGCCCTATTGCACTATCCACACCGTTCCTCCCTAACCCCCCTCCCCTTTCCTGGAGTGCTTGGCTGGCGTCAGACGAACCGGATGACCAAATGGCCTTGGTGTTACAAGCCATGGATGTTTTGAACACTTAATTTGTGCTCAATATTAAAGTACATTCTCTCTCTCTCTCCGAAAAGGGTATCGGGACCGTAAATGTGGACCAGTTCCAGCCCCGCGGATTCAGCGGCTACGAGTCTATATCATCACACGATGAGCACAGTGAAGTCCTGAAGGATCTGACAGGAGTCTCGGCTGCCTGCTTTGCAGTTCTGCTGGGGATGCTGACACAGGTATAATCATCAGCAGTAATCGGTTTGTTTATTTTTCACCTGAAGACTGGTTCAAATGTTTGCGATAGTCTTGTTTGCGGCAATTGAAATGGCAGAGTCACTGGGCAATCTTGCATCGATTGCCACATGCTAACTACCTGGAGAAGTTGTTCGGTCACATTACTTTCAATTGACCATTTACAGATGAGGAATAACATGGGTGCAGAACATTTTGAGTTACCATTGCTTCTTGCAGTCACCTCTTGGATTGGTTTTTGTGTGTCGCTCGGTTGCTCTGGTGATTCTGCCGTCATTGTTTCAGTTGCGGTGAATGCAACTGATGGAAATATGTAATCCAGATATCAGACAAAACACAGCAGCCGTGACGAGGCTGCGATCTTGTACAACTTGCGGCAATATTAGATTATATGGAGTGGCCAACAGCTAAAGGGGCATGATATCTGCAGCGGTCATTCCGCTCACCGAACTCACACATCGGTGCGCTGCGGGGCGCAGTCCCCTTCCTCCACTTTGGTATGCTGTTGAGACCGGTTATATTGAAGTCAACGGGAATCGGAAATCACTTTGCATTATCCACTGCTTCGTTATATATAAACTCGTACAAATAACATGAAAAACAAAGATAACACGGGTGGTCATGGGCACATGTTCATCGAGCCTGCAGAAAGCAGTCGAGGCTTCTCCACACGTGCCCTCTGCTAGATTAAAGCCGCTTCTTACTAAATCCGAGAAGCTCCGATCGAAGAAAGATTCTGTTACGTACGGACCGTGTTGACAGCTGCGACAGTCTTGCGGAGGACGCCGGCGGTAGGCGGCATTCTTTACGTTCATGCACACTCCATCGAGGATGGCACGCTTTTTATTCAAGGAAACTGCCTTTGTCTTCCCATCGAGGGGCTGGCGGTGCCGGGACTCTTCATCGTTGAGTGGCGATGATTTGCGGAATCGGTGCTAGAGCGAAGTAAACTTTCGCGCAAGAGCAATTTCACCGACCACACGCCGACACGGATCACGAAGCAAACAAAAAAGCGCGCACGGCACTGAGTTCGTGCTCAAGCTTGTCTGTCGTCGGCGTAGAGAGCATAGATCTAAGAGATGGGGCAGCTGCTCAATCGGGGTCACGTGGTTTGTGGGCCGCATTTTCAAAACGAGCTGCAGCATGCAAGGGGTCAGAACTCGGAAGCGTTCACCTTCTACAAAGGTGTCCGCCTCTCCGCCCAGTTTCCTCGCCACACTGGCCACGCAACAATCAAATGCGGGCATACTTACTGCTCCCTTTCATAAATCTAGGCTCTCTCCGTCATCTCCGCCGGAACGTTGTCGCTAGCGCTCCGAAGACCCCTATCGGCCTGCCACGACAGCTTCTCCGCTTGCGATGCGGCATAGCCACTTCCCAGATCAGTAGCTGGGAGCAGACGACGTTGCCGAGATTGCCGCCAGCGGCGTTTCCAGCATCTTCTGCAGACTGTTCTGAGTGGCTTCTTGGCCGTGGCAGCAAAGTGTGGCGGTCCGAGACTTGGCTAACTTTCTGAATTTTACTCTTTTCTTAAATTGTCTCAAAATTTCTCTCCGCTATATCCACAGGAGCCGCTAATTTCCTTCGCTAAAAACAAACATAAATGCTTTCTTTTTCTATACTTTGTTTATATTGTTTCGTGCAATCATAATCTGCATAGTCTCACGAGAGCAAAATTGCTGTCCTCACCGTGACGTCACAGCAATGACAGAGCAACCAATTAATAGTCTGCAGTTACAAGGACGCTTGTGTACATTCTCAGAGCTAATACTCAGCGACTCTCTAAGAAGTTAGGTTGAAGAAAAGGAAGGATGAGGAGGAAGCAGCCAGAACACTGGAGCGTCCTCTCCAGTATTGTGTCCGCTTTCTCGTCCCCAGCCTTTCTTTTCCTCACCCTGCATTCTAAACTTGTCACTGACTATAGAAATGGTAATGGTCTAAAAAGGATGTTGTAAGTTGCGAAGAAAAGAGACAGGGGCACGTAACTGTGTGTGCACTGGGGAAATTTCTCATCTACGGCGTGAACCAGTATTGCCACACCTACAAGGTAGACTGATCTTATACTGCACAAATGCTTACAACAAACTTGCTTTCTTTATACCGCACAGGTCAAGACGCCTCTGGCTACAGACATCACCCTCGGAAGTCGGCTACTTCTCTTTCTAATGAAGATGAAGCATGGGCTGACGTTTGCTGCACTAAGTGTCCTCTTCAGTGTGCATCGTACAACTGCTTCTCGTACATTCTATGCCATTCTGGACACACTCTACACAAAAACCCAGGGATGGTTGGTTTGGTTTCCCCGAGATGTAGTGCAGGAGACCATGCCTCCTTCGTTTCGTGAAAAATACCCTACTTGCAGAGTCATCATAGACTGTACGGAGGTTCCCATCGAAAAGCCGCCTGAAGTGAGTGAGCAAATTAATTGTTGGAGTAGCTACAAGAGTGATTTCACTCTTAAGTTCGCAATAGGCATTACGCCGTCTGGATTTATATCCTTTGTTTCCACTGTTTTTGGTGGGCGATCCAGTGACACCTACATCATGAAACTCTGGATTGTTAGACCTTCTTGAACCCAATGAATTCGTTATGGCAGACAAGGGCTTCCCTCACATTCGTTGCAATTTGGATGCACGGAAAGTCGCACAAGAAATCCCCCCTTTTGCCTCCATGAATGAGCAGTTCACAGCTTTACAAGTAGAACGCACTTACAAGATAGCCTCTCATCGTGCTGCGCGTTTCATTTTCTTTGACTACTCTCCATTTTCCAGTGTCACCGCATTAAAAATAAAGCTGAGTTGCATGACCTATCACGCCGCCGTAAACATGCCCGTCTGTCATTATTTCACAAGCTCTATCACCATGCACCGCTTCACGACGATTTTTTAAAACACCACGCATTATTTTTCCACGTCGCGATCATTCATTCAAAGTAGCGCGCATCACATGCCACTCATCTAGTTACGCACGATCATTCATACCACGGACCATAATCGACTGGAATAACCTACCGGCTCACATTGCAACTGAACTAGATATGTCTAACATTCAAGAGCTCGTGCGTAGTTATACTAATACTTAAGGTTATTTTTTATTCCTTGTACTCATATCGTCTTTTGTATAATTTGTGTTTTATCTGTGTATTATATATTTGCTCCCCCCCCCCCCCCCCCTATGTAATACCCTCATACAGAGGGCCTTTAGGGGTATTTTGAATAAATAAATAATAAATAAATGTCGAGCGCTGCGTTCAGAGGATAAAAGTCTACAACATCTTGCGTGCAAAACTAACCTATGATCTCAGAAATCACGTGGACTATATCGTAACCCTGTGCTGCATTCTTGCTAACATGCAGAAGCCAATTTTCAAGGAACGCGTATGAAGGAAGGAGACAAACCTTATGTGGTACTACTTTCAAATGCTGGCATTTAAAAACTCTTGTACTGTGAGGGTAAGCAGACTTGTACATAACTTAAATACTCTAACCAGTTTACTCTATCTTAAATACCTTTTGTCAGTATCCTGTACTTTAGGAGGGGGTATAGTAGCCTGTACCCCCCCCCCCCCCCCTAACTTTCAAGTTTAGCTAGCACCTCTTCTCCCCCTTCCATCACCCAGGCCAGCTTGACAAAGGCGGCCCCCCTTAAAAAACAAATCCTGGCTACGGGCCTGCGGTCTAGTGTGAAAAGCTGGTTTTTCACCCTTTCTAGGCTCAGCCTATGAGCTGTCTTCGAGAAAATGAGCCGAAGGTTGAAAATTTATGTCGACAAGAAGTTGAAAAGAGCAGTTCCTTAGCAAGCAAAGTGGAAATGGTAGAGCACGGTTACTTCCAAAAGCAAAAAATGGGATTTCTAGGGTAACTTGCTTTAATCTTTAAGGGTTAACTCCACACTAAAAGTCTGCTCAACGTAAAGCATGGATATCACTTTAAAAGGCCAAAATACGATCATATCCAAAATTTTATGTCGGCGACGCCGCAGTTCTGACTAAGACGGACATTAAGAATGCTATTCAAGCTGGCTAGTGGGCAAGCGGCGGGTTAGCTATTATTGACCGCTACTTTTGTGCTGTCATTGCCGTTCAACGGCAACAGTGGCAATCAGCAAGCCACATTTCCACGGTACGAAAGCTGTGTCACTGACCGGAGTTGGTTCAGTATAATAGCTAATCCACCGTTTGCCTGCTAGCCGGCTCGTATAGCCTTTTTAATAGCCGTTTTAGTCAAGACTGCGTCGTCACTTTGTAATCTTTTGGATATGGCCATATTTCGACCTAATACTACGATATTGGTGGTTTTGCTTTAAGCCTAATTTCGGAGCGAAGTTACCCTTTAAAGGGTAACTGCAAAGAGAAAAAAGTGTTGTTTTAAACAGCCCAATTGGGACAAGCATGTCACAAAACAAATCTTCCGCGAAAACAAAAAAAAATAGCAATATTTACGCCACAGGACGTAATTTAGTCAGAGTCACAACCTCTCCACATTTGAAACTCCCGCTCTTTCTACCCGCGCGCAGGAGAACTACGCCCCGCCCTCACTCTTGGATTGACTTGGCTGCGGAGTACGCAGCGTCTTGACTCCCGGCCGCGGATTGGGAGGTGGGGGGGGGGGGGGGGGGGGGGGCACGGGGGAGAGGAATGGGAAGGGGCAAGGTGCCGTCGATGTACGCTGGAAGCTAGAGCCGGTTTGCTTTCGTTGTTTTTGTTTGGTCGGGGAAAATGGGGCAACAATGCACGTTCAACATGGCGCCGGTATTGTTTTGGTTTGACGGGAAGCGATAAGCTCCGGGTTTTGCGAGCACATGTCGCGAAGACGTGACCTGAGAAGTGCCTCGGTGCGAATCTCGAAGGCCTCCGGAGCGAAATGACGAGAACATAGCTGGACTCGTTTGTCGCAACGCGAACGCCCGATTGCCCGCAGCCAAATAGCATTCAGCTTGTGATCTTTCGGGGCGACATGGCTGCGGGAAGACTCGCTGTCGCGATCACTCATCTCGCAGCACTTTACAGAACAACGGCGCTGCTTACAGGAGCTGACATCTAAAAAAAGTCGGCATTTGCACGCGCAAGCAAGGAAAAAAAACACGCCAAGAAAGCAAAGAGGAAAACGAAAGACACAAACTGCGCTATGAAAGCCAAAACCCCGCGTCGCTTCCTATCACTAACACTGGCGACAGCTGCTAAACACACACTACTTCACTTCAGGAAGTCTCACTAAAGCACCTGGGTCAACACGAAACACTGATCACTTCGAGGAAGGCGGGAGCAGAGACTTCGGCTGCTTCGGCGGCCATGAAAGAATGGCGAAGCTTTTGTTTGTTTTGGTATGAATCCAAACGGAAGTGCCCGTCTTGTAAACGATTTGTAAAAAATAATAACTCCGGAGTGCACTTAGGTCGGAAATGGCTATACGCACACCGCGGAGAACTCATGCCATTTGGGCAGTCTTGTACACGTTACTAAAAAAAAGTAATCGATTACAATTACTATTACTCTTGGCTAAAAAGTATTCGATTAGATTACTTGATTACTCGACAGCAAAAGTAATTGGACATTACTTTAAGAAGTAACCGTTACTTTTCCGATTACTTTATTGTTTGAAAACTTATATCTCTAGCGCTCATAACAATAAACTATACTTTTAACCTCAAAAGCATGCTTGTCACAAAGACCACGTAGGGGAAATACGGGATCTTGACGTGTATTTGAACTGGCTTTGTTATATTTTGCATCCGCTTTAGACATTCTTCGGTTCTGGTTCTCCTATGGGCTGCGGGTAGGTACCGTAAGCAGGATTTTTTTTTATCTGTGTGTGTGTGTGTGTGCGTGAGGGGCCTAGTTCGAACGAAGGATTTACAAACTACATTCTGCTCCCTCAAACTTCGCCTTGAATGGCCTTTGTCACGCACTGTGCCTCCCCTGGGGCTTCTCGATCCCAGTCCCAACTCGAAAGAAAAGAACGGACATTCCACAGAAACCATGCATACAAAGGGGTTAACCTTGTTTCCCACATATCCGCAGAATTTTGTTTTTTTCTGTTCCAAAAAAGAAGCAAATTTTATTTTTGTCACTTCACAATAAAAAGGTGTGTGCAAAAAGGGGGGGGGGGGGGTTGTCCCGTGGAAAAATAGTAATGGTTAGAAGTAATTTTTATTACTTAAAAAGTAATCAGATTACTCTTGCGATTACTGCCTAATAAAAGTAATCAGCTGATTACAAAATTACTCCAAAAAGTAATCGATTACAAGTAATTTGATTACTTGTAATGCGTACGGTACAAGTCTGCATTTGGGTCACCCTTTTCGAACGGCGCGTGTATCACTGGGGAGCTCGTTAACACAGCCCCCCGCCTGCGTTCACGCCGCTTCGCGGCGACAGTATCGGCTGCTAATTACAAAACTTAACCAGTACACGCCGCTCCGCGGCGTCCAGCCGGCAACACAAGCCCCGCTGTCCCCGATCGCACCTCCGGAAAGGGAGTCCCATACCATTTAGTTCTGCGAAGTTTCAGCGACAGAATTCGGTTTTCTTAGTGTTCATCGCAAAAAGAAATGTCGTAAATATCGCCAAATGCCCTCGAGAAAACAAAATGTTCCAGAAAAAAAAAAAGGGGGGGGCAAGAAAGTAGGCCTACCGCGGATCGAACCCGCGTCCACTTGCGTACAAAGTGGACGTCTTAACCCCTACGCTATGCCATCTTTTTTTTTCTTCTTTATTGCCCCTACGCTATGCCATCGCTTAGAAAACTCGCTGAGACCATTCGTTTTACACGAGTTTAGCGGAGTGCGTATAGCCATTTCCGTTCGAAGTGCACTCCGGAGTGCGTATAGTTTTACTCAGACTTGTGCCTATCTCAAATACTCTACTCTAGATACTGTATCTTAAATACTTTTTGGAGTATCTTGGTATCTTGCAAATACCTTTGATGGAGAGTATTTAATACTCTATTTTAATTACAATTCCGAGTATCTTGTACTCATTATCTTAAATACATTTTTGACATTCCGCCATTTTCCGAGTTTTTCGGTATGAAGTGGCGTGGGCGTGGCACGAGCAAACGTGAACATTCTTTCGAGCAACCGAATGATTAACTACGGTGACTTTAACTGAGCTCGTGAAAATATCGCTTTTTTGCCGACTGTGACTCATATTTCAGCCCAAAGTTCGTACAATGAAGGTTCTCCCCTCGCCTTCCCAAAGGAGCCTTTTGTTTCTTTAAAGTTTCCCCCAAAAAAATCCTCAAACAAAAGGTGTGGTTTTACGGAAGTAAGGATGCCACCCTGAGGCGCAAGCAGACCGGGAAACGACCAACGAGAACAATGCAGACTTGAGTGTCAACAAAATAACAAATAAAAAAAAATGAGAAGTGGACACACACAAAAGAGTTGACATTTTTGTTTCGCTTTTTGTATATTTGACCCTACTAAGGCAAAACGTCAATTTTTTTTTCTTCTTTTCTTTGTGTTGTCAGTCCGGCACTTATTGCTCTGGCGAACACTGTCTGTAAGCGAACATTGATAAGCAGAGAACAGTACAGGAAACGAACAAGGAGCTGGATGACTCTCAAAATGCCAACAAAGTGTCCCCCGACGTTGAGTAATTTTCTGAACTCAACCTACTTGAAGAAGGTGCGACCACTGCCGTGGCTATTATGTGGGTTCTCTTTGTTATTCATTCACTCATATCCGTGTCCCAAGTTCGTTTATAGTGAACTCCCCGTATAGGGAATATGCAGTTAAACGATGCGTCTAAGGTGCGCCGCAGGATGTGATATTCAGCGATGTCACTATTGGCGAAGCGCTCTGACCCGTTTGTCACCCCCACACCTCGGTGTTTACCCAACACAAGGCCTGCGCGCATGCCCACAGGCCTTGTGGGCATGTTCGTGTTATCTTTTTTAATAGAGCGCAAGGCACAGTAATGAAAAAATACAAAAAATTAGTGAAGTGACGTTAAGTGCCGGATCTCCCCCGAAAGCAGTTGCCAGGGGATGCGAACTTGACCCACTTGCGCTTTTGTGCTGAGCTGGGCACTGTGCATGCTGCATTGTACATGCAGGTCGGAGGGTAACCGGACAAAAGCTCACCGGACAAAAGCTCACCGGACAGAAGCTCACCGGACAAAAGCTCACCGGACAAAAGCTCACCCGTTCTTTCACAGACCCGGACAAAAGCTCACCCCATTTTTTTTCGCTACCCGGGCGAAACATGGGCTGAAATGAAATGCGGACGCGATGGACATTGCATCATTTTTAGGTGAACTTGTACCCCATCCCACGCAAGGGTTTACTATGGTTGATCGAATGCCATTTCGTCAAAACATGTTTTAGAGAACGGGCACGTTTCATTGAAGCACGGTTTAGAGAAATCAGAGCCTCAGTTTAGAGATATGCCGTTTATCGAAAAGGGGACGCTATTCTACTTCGTGCGTGTATCACTGGTGCGCACGTGTTAAGCGCGAGACACATGCGCGAAAAATCCATCCGATCCGACGTCCGATCCGGCAGTACGACTGCCTGATCCGAAAAATTTGGTCGGATCCGACGTCGGATCGGCGATCCGACGTGCGTCCAACGCGCCAGATATTTTCGGACGGCGGACGGATTGTCGGATGCGTCTAGCCAATCACAGCACAGCTAGCGCGAACGTCATGATGACGCACTGAAGCGCTCATGCATGGTGGCGAAGTTAGCGCACAGTGATTATGGTGATGCCGGAACTGGGCGGAGCCGAACGGATCGTCGTGTCGCATGCAAGGTCGGAAGCGTGTGTCTCAAACTGTCGCGTGCGGCAATCCGGAGCGGCGTTCGGACTGTCGGATCGGACGTCGGATCGGACGATACTGACGCGCATGTGTCTCGCGCTTTAACCCAAGCCCCCTGCAGCGCTCCCGCCGCTTCGCGCCGGCAGTCTGCGGCGGCTCATTACAAAAATGTTAACTCACCTGACTTATCCGTACACGCCGCTTCGCGGTGGCCGAATCCGATAAAAGGAGGCTCATCGCCTTTTTCTCTAAATTTGGTTTCTCTATAAGACCAACATGAAATTTTCTCCTGGTGAGCTTTTGTCCGGGTCTGTTAAAAAATGGGTGAGCTTTTGTCCGGTGAGCTTCTGTCCGGTGAGCTTTTATCCGGTGAGCTTTTGTCCGGGATTCGGTCGGAGTGGTAACAAAAGAGCCTCTCTTTCTCCTCACCGGAGAACACGAACTCCAGCCGAACGCTGACGCCGCGTTCGGTTAAGTCAGCCGAGCGCTGAGCCATTGTATTTGTTGTCCCCATCCATCTAGTTCTAAAGTTAACCGCTTGGGGCGCCACGGTCTGATCTCCTCCCCAATAGCTAAAGCGACCTCTTTCTTGTTGTCCCAGAAATGTTTTGTAACATCTATCAGTGATATTGCCACGCGCGTTGTCCAGCGAGCGCATGGCCGAATGGTAACCGCGCTTGGCTCTTGCGTGGACGCTCTCGCGCGGCGGCTCCGGGTTCGATACCGGAAAGCCGACTTCTCTTTTATTTATTCCTTCATCAACTTGACATTCTGGTAAGTTCGAGAATTTTGTCGTCTGATTGAGTTACGAATGTTCTACGCGCCGAACTTTCTACGCCGAATGTTCCAGAAACCCACGCGGGTAAAAAAGGTGATCCGAGTGGCGGTCCGGACAGGGTCCGAAGTCAGTCTCGCCCCAGCGGTCGATCTTGCTGTTTCGCCAACATCGACGCCTGCGACGCTAGCCTTTCTCTATTTTGTTTCGGGAACAAGTTCGCCCCCTTAAACGTTTAGTTTCTTTAGTTATTCGCCGCCTCATCATTTATCATTCGTGACAATATTTTGCACTTTATAGTCGGACTGCATAAAATAGCCCTATGATACTTTTTTTTTTTCGTTTTGTGTTGTTGCGTGCTAATAAACCATTCTGGTAACCCAGATTTGCGTAGCTGCATAATTGTCGTTGTCAATGACGTCGATACAAATTAAGCAATGCGGAAGTATCTTCAAAAGTAACTGAAATACATTTCTAAGTATTTGTACTCTACTCAAGATACTTTGCAGTGAAAGTAACTTGAGTAGTATTTTAAATACTTTATGAAGCAGGTATTTAGTAACTTAACTTAAATACTTTTATCGAGTATTTTGTCCAACACTGGTTTTACTCATTCTTTAAACGTAAAAATATGCCGTTCAAAAGGAAATTACAACATATAACAAAGGTTTCACAACCATGATCTAAGCTGTCAATCAAACTCTTAGCCAATAGCAGCCGATTGGGATCAACGTCACGGAATCCCAACTTCGTGGCGCGCGATTTAAAACGGACGAAACAGCCGCAAACTAAAATCAGTCTAACGCAATAAATATTGCTGGAAAAAAATTGTTTTCTAGCGGAAAAATTGTTTTTTGACATGCTTGTCCCATTTAGGCTGTTTAAAAACTTTTTTTTCTTTGCAGTTACCCTTTAACCAAAAAAGGTCAGTATTTTAGAGTAGCCTAGCACAGGAGCTGGATTTGTTGCGGTATTTCATGATGCACTTAGCTAGGTACTAACTTGTCTTAGAGATCAGAAATTGCTGTAGGGAGTATCTGCACCAGTCTTGCAGGTAAAAACGCCCTTGTTTTGAAATTGTGACAGCCATGGCACTGTTTGTTCGTAATAACTTTTTATTGCACATTGTAGAGGTGCATTTTCTTTTGAAAGTGGCAACGATGTAAACATCAAGTTATTTAAATAAATCGACTAGATTATATCACAGAATACTGTGTCAGGTCTTTCTGGCACATTGAAATGTTATGTAAATGTCAGTAAAGACATTGGGTACTAAAAGTTGCAAAGACCCCTTCATCACTTCTGACTTATAAAACTTGAAGTAAAACCACTCCATCTTTGGAATGAGTGACATCAAAAAGTTGTCGTCTCGTTTCACTATGATGTTTTTGACTTGGAGTGGCGAGTACACAAAGAAGTGGCACACGGTAAGGTTCAGGACATACAGCGACACCTGTACTTGAGTGTAGTAGCTGTAACTTTCTTTGAGCAGCAATTTCCCATTTACGAAGTGCAAGTAGTCGACAAACAAGTTGCCCTCCTTGTCACAGATGGGCTTGTCACGACACCGGCAGGGGCACTTGATCTCGAGTAAAATGTTGTCGTCGCCAGCCTGCACTAAGCCATCTGGGCTGCAACAAAGCCAGCCTTGGACCTTGCTGATGACGAGGCCTATCCGGATGACTGTGCAGCCTTCTCCCTCCTCATATCTTTTCCTTGCAGTGGGCTCCGTCTCAGTGCCATACTTGCAGGCGTTTGACTGAAACTTTTTTTGGTTGCAGAGATCATGTGCAAGTTCTTCAAAGTCTGCTTCACGCACACGAATTCTGTGTGCTTTTGAGCTTGCAGAAAGTCTGTCCTTTCTGAGCAGCTGCCATTCAGGACACAGGCTCTGTTGCACGGTTCTTGCTGCTACAGAGTCGCACTCATCTGCATCAAGCATGATGTGTTCAACGTTTTCAATGTCATGTAGCTTGCGCTCTGGCGATGAAAAGCGAAGGGAGGACCTCCCAATGCACGGTAGTACCTCTTGGAGACGTCGAGAGTTCTCCTGGAGTTTTAAAAAGGCTCTTAGCATCAGCCCCTGAGAGCTGTTCATCTTTACAACCATCTCCGGAATATGTGCAAGGAGTAGGGCTCGCCTTTGGAGGGAAAAACATCTGAAATTCCACACCTTTAACGTAGAGCTTCAGCTGCTTGTTGGAGGGCACCTTCCACTGGTTTGGTCGAGAAGTCTGGGTTGCGGAGTCTTCGCTGTTGACATATGCAACAAGTGCCGCTGTGTGCTCACATTTTCCTTCAATTCCACCTTTGCAGTCGCAGAGGGCTTGAATAATACGCCTTGTTGTATCAAGCTGCAGAGAGTTTAGTTGATATGGAAGTGACTAAGGGGCCTTGTCTCCATGTAATGTCACGCGAGGTTTGTACCAAAAGTAACGAGAGTTATTATATTGTGGCCCACATTCGGCCCCGGGCAGATGTTACATCATCGACTTCAGGGCGAAAGATAGGGGAGTCTCAGTGTACTGCTCTTTGATAGCCTCTCATCATGGTTGCCATGCAGATGTCAGTCAATTAAAAAATAGATGCAATAAAACTTTGTCTGAAACTGGGCAAGACATTATCCAACATGCTAGACACGGTATGCACTAGTTATGAAGAGATCAGATTATTCCTTGCTCGGGGGTTCCAGTTGCGCAAGGCTTTTAAAGATGGATGGGGAAACATCGAAGGTGCACCCTACTTTGAACGACTTGCTATGAGGAAAATGGAAGATGTCGTACAATAGCAGGAAGCTTTTGCCAAAGACGGACTGTTTACGATGTATGGCTTCGTAACCAAGTGCTTGAGCATCCGCGAAGTTTATGCAAAATTAGTGCCCGAAAACTTTGCCGACAAATGAAACAGTGTTTATTAGCTAGAAAATGTAGGACAGTTTAGAAACAGTCACCTTTTCTACACCGAGTGAGATGAAGACCGCTAATGTGTGCACTTTCAAGAATGTTGCTTAATGAGAATTATTTAAAAATAACTTCATACAGTATCTATGTGGGTCGAAATAAATCTGTTCTCATTGCCCTTGGGACACACTTCGTACATGTAATCAAATTGAGCATGACATTTAGTTTATTTGCGTGGCAGTAAAGTATGCAAGCGCGGAAATGAGGATCTAATTTTGTCCAACAATGAATTCGCTAAGCTGATTTTAGGACGCTACATTATGCACATCCGATACCGCCTCAGTGACCAATTTCCGTCGATCGCGGTCGCTGGACGAGCGTTCGTGCAGCCGAGCCGGGATCAAACACAAGGAGCTCGCGTACCTGGAGCATTTTCGGTACAGTGCATCGAACACTACAGGCACGATATCGCAGCTTTGAGACCCGTTTTCGTAAAACGAGCGCCCAAGCTGGAAGGCGCGAGGAACGCGCGCGCACCACGCTGGAAGGTGCTATGAACGCGCACTAGCTCGTGGAAGCGTTTATTTACTTTTCGTCTTCGCTGCACTGTCAACTATACTCTCATACTTAGTGTGCAACATTGTCAAAGCTACTGGCGCGAGCGCGTGGCTTCATCTATGGTTTTGTTTGCGCGAGAACGCGTGCAAATGATCAACAAGATCAAGCCCCATGCTCGCGCCAGTAGCCTGCACAGCGTTGCACACTAAGTATGAAACAAAGTATAGACAAAGATAACGCACGTTACCTGGTTTACAAAGAAGCGTCACATGAGAACGAGGAGTTTACAAACCTTCACTGTAAAGCCCGGTTCACACAGTTGCGTTTGACTGCGTTTGACTGCGTTGCGGCTGCGAGACACCAGGACATCTTTGCTGCTTATATCGCGTGCCAAGAAGATTCCTTGAATTGGATTCTACGTTTCATACGAAGCACAGATGTGCCGGTGACTCGCTTTCGGTTCTCGCCGCAACGCAGTCAAACGCAGTCAAACGCAACTGTGTGAACCGGGCTTAACGGCGTACGCCTCGAGATTCACAATTGCCTGCCGCAGGCACCTTCCAATCAAAACGGTGGACTGCCCCACGCTCTCCTCCAAAACATCAAAAATATGCTTGCTTCTGCAGTGTTTCTCCCCCTTTTCTCGATTCTCCCCCCCCCCCCCCCCCCCCCCCTGAAAAATCCCTCGCTGTCCACAAGCCGAAAACCGGCCCGTGCAATGGTCCCGGGTGCCGTACCGCACACACAAGGCACAGGCACATACAGCTGACCGCTAAAGCCCCTTGATAAAGGCTTTTTGTACAAGTACCGCCAACCATTGTTGTGGAAACGCGCGAGACACGTGTCACGAGCGCGTGCTCCGCCGCCATTCGCTTCCAAGGGCCGCTCATTTCAGTGCTGCGCCGCCATTTGCTTCCAAGGGCCGCTCGAGACACGGGCCACGTGCGCTCGCGCATTTGACGCTACTTGCAAGACAAACGGAAACATATCGAGGGGCTTTACTGACCGCTAGCCTCTCCCGCCAATCGATCCTACAGCGGCCGTTAGCGGCGCTTGTAGGATGTTGGCGGCCCCTGTAGGTGCCGCACGCTTCCAATATAACATGCGACGTCGCCCCACTGAAAAGCGCGGGAAATTTTGAAAGCAGATGTTGGTATAATCTTTATCTGCAGTTTTCTCAATACCTATTCGAAATTTTGAGATCATAAATAGCATGCCAGGAACAGTATAGACTGGGTATTACGAAAATGTGTTTAGTGAGGGTTGCTCAAGAAAACCTCTTAAAATTTTGGTTTCGTAAAAGCTATCTGATGGCTACATCTATTCCCCACTAATAATTCTTCATCGGCGTCTCGAAGTGTTTGCGTCACTCGCGAAGGTGGGGGAAGAAAAGGACGTCGCTGTCCAAGGAATGGCGACGGCTACCTTAGGGGGCCAGAGGACCTAAGGCCTTCTCCAAATGCAGTATTGAACAGATCAGACGTCGTGCAAAGTAACAGCATGGTCATTTCTTCATTTTGAACTGCCGCGACATGAGAATCGTTTACCTCGGTTGAAGAAAGTTTTAACCTCGGTATAAAAAAGTCTAAACCTCCATATAACGAAGCATTAACCTCGATATAAGGAATTGTTAACCTCAGTATAACAAAGTACGCCAGCAAAACCTTTCTTCCGGCTGTGGTATACTGAAGCGATGTGTGCGAGAGTGCGGTGCCTGAAGGGATCTTCAAACGCAACTCTGCGAGTCCACAACTTCGTCGCTTCTACGCCGCAGACTCCTCGAGAGAGATGCTTCTGTCATTCCTTGGGTTAGTAAAGCTAGTGGCGCTTCGCGCTAAGTCTATCACAGTGTTCTATCTCCCTCTGTACTTATACAGCGGCACACAACGATTATTTTTCGTGGTCGCGTACCGACAATGGCGGGAAACGTTGATCGCTCTTGAACAGTGGTGCGACAACACGATGTAAACTTTCGCGGTAGGGTCGCAAGTTCGGTCCGTCCTTGCTGTCGTCTGCTCACCATCTCCTCTGTGTGGATGCGCTTGGGAGACGGACGATCCGCGGACGTGTCGTCACATGATCAATCCGTCCGTCCGAGGATCGGTCCGTCGTGTGAATCGGCCATAAAGAGGAGAATATTTTTGCTGCGATCATATTTTCTGCCACTAAATTACCAGTCATTTAGTTTCGATCGATTTTTGACCAGAGCCGCCCTTGAAGATTGCGCTAATCGAATGTCCTACATCCCACGTAGCGCCTAATGTCGTGCGAACATTCTCTGGTTGTTCTGAATGTTGAAGGAACGTTAAAACACCATTCGGAACGTTCTAGGAACGTTTGTATGCGAACATTCCCTACAAGGTAAGCTGCTCAACATTCTAGGAACGTTCGCTGGCGAACATTCGTATGCAGAATGTTCTCGGAACATTCGCCTTCGAACATTCAGATGCGCAACATTCTTTTAACGTTCGCTTGCGAACATTCCTTGAATTTTCGCAGGTGAAGCCAACTTTACGGAGCTCTCACGCAACCTGTGGTTCAAAACACCATCCACTATATTCCACTTTGTGCCAAAAATATGCAAATTAAGCGGAATTTCTGGAAACGTAGTATAAGGGATCCGTTTTATCTTATACGAGCCTACCGATGAATATGACATAAGGTGTAGGAGAAAAGCAATGGTTTTCAAAACTTGATAATGAACTTGCCACTCATTGGGTATGTAGAGGTGCAGATTTGAACAGACCCGATTTTTAGCATGGGGGGTTTATTAATTTGAAGATGGTAAATCCTGCTGTTGAGTGTGGGATGCCGTGTGCATTTGTTCTTAAGCTCGGAGTGAGCGATCGGTTATGTATGCAGTACATTTTGAATAAAAGAAGTTGACAAGTGACAGGTGGGAGTACAGTTAGTACATGTTCAGGCTGGTGCGCTGGGAAAGCGGCATTCTCATGCCTGCGACTTCTAAACATACACATCGCGACACTGTTAGCGCGAACACGACATCGGCGCATTTTCTAATTTTACTTCTAAATAGTATTAGCGAGCAGGACATTTTATCGCTTACATTATAAAACTAAATGAGCTCTTTCCGTAGCAATAATAAGTTTGGTTTCAAAGAGAAAATCTAGAAAAACCGGCGATCGCTTGTTCGCACTAACTGTGTCGCGCTCTGTACCTTTCGATTAAAGATATCGATCGCCCTGTGGAGCTTTACCATATCCATATATATAATACGGCTCATTGGTGATGTTTCCTAAGCAAACCATAGTTCTTTGGCTCGCTGCGAAGAAATAGTGTTGCTACTCAACTCCGGATTGAAGGCGATCTCTCCGACAATGCACAGAACATCGCAGATGCCTTTGGAGATCACTTCGGTAATGCAGTGCCCGACATGAGCAACTCCTACTCCTCCCCACAGTGCGCACTCTCACGCCAAATGGGTCCTACCACACTGAGTCCCCTATGGGTTCGCTCCCTCTTCGGTGAGCGCCGATGATGTAGAATCAGCTATCTGCAGACTGAAATGTGGGGTCTCGTCTGGTCCAGATGGCATATCACCAGGTCTTCTGAAGGCCTGTGCCTCTGCCCTCTCACCAGCTTTGGCCGATTTGATCAACCACTCCTTCTCTAAAGCCCTCATCCCCGAGGTTTGGAAACTAGCACACGTGATCCCCGTCCACAAGGGATCAGGGAAACCTCTGAATACACTGGAAAGTTACCGCCCAATTAGCCTCACCTGCATCCTCTGCAAAATATTCCAAAGCCTCATCTGTAGCAAAATCTCCGACCACCTCGAAACGAACAATCTTATCTGCAATACACAATATGGCTTCAGAAAGGGGCGGAGTTGTGAAACTCTACTTTCTGTCCCGCACCATGACCTCAGTAGTTCTCTCGACAGCTCCAAAGAGGCTGATGTTCTTTCACTAGACTTCTCACGTGCTTTCGACAGTGTTAATCATGACCTCCTCATCGCCAAGCTCCCGGGCTTTGGCATCTATGGAACTACCCTAAAATGGATAGCCAACTTTCTGACTGGTCGCCGCCAGCGAGTCAGATATCAGGGTGCCCTCGGACAGTGGCACAATGTAAGGGCGGGTGTGCCACAGGGATCTGTGATTGGGCCACTTCTATTCAACTTGTACATTAATGACCTCGCGTCTGGCATCGAATCCAACATCCTACGATACGCTGACGACCACATACTTTACCGCACTATCAACTCAACTAACGACAGGCACGTCTTGCAGAACGACCTGCACAGGATCTCCAGGTGGTCCGAACGTAACGGCCTCCTCCTAAACCCAAGCAAGACTGTTTACCTCAGAATATCTCGGAAACGAAAACCAGAAGACGTAACCTACATAGCCCACAACACACGGCTACAAGAGGTCACCGAGACGAAGCTTCTCGGCGTTTACTTCGATCGAAGCCTGTCCTTTAGACCCCACATTGACCACGTCTGCAAGAAAGCAAACAGGCTAAGAGGATTTATAACCAGGACATCTAGGGACATGCCGCACCACGCTTTCTGCACACTCTACACAGCTCTTGTGCTGCCTGTTCTAGAGTACTGTGCCACCATCTGGAGCCCCCACCAGGTGGACCTCCAAAAGCGGCAAGAGTCCGTACAAAGGAAAGCATCAAGAACAGCCCTGTACCTACAGGAGCGAAGAACAGACAAACAACCCTACACAGGCGGCTACAGGCCCTCCGGTGGTCCAGACTTGAAAGACGCCGAAATCTCGTCCTTCACGGGGACTATTCCATCCCTGATGGATACCTCCGAAGATCAAGGCGGGACCCATCGAAGCTGGACCAGCGCCTTGCCCGCACCACCAGTGCCTCCTCTACCCTCTTCGTTCAGGCCCCCGCTCTCTGGAACTCTCTGCCAGCAAATGCTCGCCGAGCCCCTCACGTGGCCGAGTTTAAGGACTTGGTGCGGAACCGGGACCTGAACGTGTAAATAGTATAACCCGATTCATTCTCTATATCCACTTGTACATGCTCATCATCATCATCACCACTTCATTATTTTAGATTTTATCATTTGTTAACATACAGTCGAGGAGGTAACCAGCACACTGCTGCACGGGCTTCTGCCTTTTGGTTACCTCAGGCTCTCGGCTATATGATCATTGTTTAGCCATTAAACACCTTGAACCTTGTAGAATCTTTGAAATAAGTCTCAGAAAATGTTCCCCGAGTGTAAGGACATACCCACGCCACGTTCCGAGGAGATTGAAAGGACGTCCCTGCATAAATCTGCAGCATTTAAAGAAAGTTGCAGAAATTCTTTGGATGTTATTAGAACGTTCCTAAAACATTGCTAGGATATTTGAATGTTGATTGAATGTCCTGGTAATGTCCCATGCCGTTCTCAGAACGTTCTAAAAATATCCCTTTCAAAACATTCCCCGAATGTAGCGATAAGTGCCTGCGCCACATTCTGACAACATTGATAGAATGTTCTTACGTAAATTTGCAACATTCCAAGAATGTTGCCTATGTTCTTTTCAACATTCTCAGAATGTTCTCAGAACGTTCTCCTGCTACGATCTACTGTAGCCATATCACGCTACAGCTAATCCTGATGGCAATAAACAAAATCATAACGCAGCATACAATCCGTCGTCTTCGGTGGTTTCACGCTTTCTGTTCATATTTGTCCTCCGTTAATCTTTTTTCTTTTTCCTTCTCGTTTTGCAGCACACTCAGCGAAGAATGTTTTAAATTGACTGCGGGACCAATTGAAATATGAGAACTCACCAAGCCACGGGAAAATAAACGAACCACGAGCAATTGGTTGAAGCCACCAACTTGTCACACGCATCGTTTTGTACGCTATAGTTGTTTTAATCCTCAGAAGAATACTGTAGACGTTTCTAACATTTTTTTTTTCTTTCACTACAACATTATCTTTTTGTGGTAACCAAAATCTTTATCCATTGTCGCTTAAGGTGTTGATAGGCAGGGGCGGATGCAGGAATTTCTGGAGGGGGGGGGGGGGGGGGGGGGGTCAGGGTACCATATGCTTAGGAACCCCCCCCCCCCCCCTCCCCTTTTCACGCCCTAAATTTTTACACATGAAGAAATCAAGAGGGGAGTCAGGACATCCGGACCCCCCTCTAAATCCGCCCCTGTTGATAGGGTAGGTTCTTCAGTTGAACAGTTGGAAAACGCTTTTAGGCTAAAAGAGGAAGCAATGCCTGGTGACATAGAGTCAGAGTCACTTTGTAATCGAGAGCACGACTGCCTGCTATGGGTAATCGCGCCACTGTCTTTACGAAGCACTTGTTTAGCTTACAAGCGCAAGTGTGAAGACATTATAAAGTGTGGCTACGAAGACGTAGCAGAGTTGAAGAAATGAGCAGCAGAAGATGGGGAGGAAACTAGCAAGAACAATGCAATCCTGACTCCAGCAAAGAGTGACACACCCCGTCTTAACAATGTAAAAAAAAAAAAAAAAAAAAAAAACGCAAGAGAAAGGGAACAGAATAGACGAACGCTCTAGAATAATGAAGACGTAGCCGGGAACTCTTGGCCGAAGAATGGCGAATCATATTATGCAATAGTGAGTTCCTGAATAGATTAGAGTGGCGACATGTGCGAGTAACTGTGCGGTAAAGATCTAAGACCGAAAAGAAGAGTACAAAATGTCCCCCAACAAGGCCACCTTTTTTTTCTTTTTAGAAAATAAATTATGCATTGTTGCACCCAAATGGAGTTCTAGCGGTTCTAACCAGGTGCCAAAGTTTCAGAACTAAAGGTTATTTAATTAAAAATAGCGGTTTTCTTACATTTTCGGTTGGAAAATGGCGGCCGACAGAGCTTTCGAATACATGGAGCTTATGGCGCTAGTTACCTAAACGGGGCCCATTTTCTCACTTAAATTTCAAGAAAACATACTATGGATTTTAGAATGGGATAACGGTTAATGCTGCAACTTTGGCATCCAGTTTAGATCGTATAGCGCTACATTTGGGCAGGCAATAAGCTTTTAACGACGCATTTCTTTTTTTCGTAGAAAGAAAAAACACGATATATTTGGGGGACACGTATGATCGCTGAATGGCTCACAACTGTTTAGCGAAACGGGTCAACTTCGCCCATTAGCGCATTGTTGTCTGCACGAAGAAGCTATGCGGCGAGCAAGTTCCATCGTTTTTTAAGCAGGGTGTACAGTGACGTCAGCGCCGAGGATAGTGGCTACACACAAAGGATTGTGGATAGACTCAAAGCCTAGCTGTGTTTGTCTCTTAACACCCTGCAAGTCCAGTCAGAGTGAGCAAGAGTGCAGTCTCTTCCTCGCGCAGAAGGAACCGGCTCTTTACAGCAAAGTCTTGTCCTCGGTATAACGAAGTAGTAACCTCAATGTAACGAAATTTTATCCTTGGGGCAAAATAATCTTAACCTCAATATAACGAAGACTCGGAGTATTGATGAATGCATGCGGTTACCCAGAATGCTGAATCGCAACGGACGATTTTTATTTTTATAAAATATTTTGGTTATCAGTTGAGAAAGGGCTATTGATGCGGCCTGTAAATTTCCAGCCAAATCAAAGTCTACCAAAAAATTGGCTGAGTTCCCCTTTAAAAGGATGGTGACCCTATATTTGGATTACAGAAAACAACGCAGGAGCTGTAGGCGGGAAGCTACAATCCCTATAACACCACTCTTAAGGCGATATCTGAAATAGACTGCCGTATTTGTGTACGAAAAAAGGTCGAGATTGACCGAGGCCGACAAGCCGCGTGACGTCAAGATATCTCGTTGCTCCTCTCTTCGTTTCGCCCCCTCAAGGTGGCGAGGCAGAGAAGACGAGAGGCTGTTCCCGCTCCTTCTCAGAGAAACACGACGTCAACATATCTGTCAAATGCGCCTCCTTTTTTTTTAAAAAAAATACGGTCATCCGTTTGATACATCGTTGTACGAGTGATGTTTCGATGTTTGTAGCATCCCGTTGCACGCTTTTGCCGCAGTGCTTTGTGGAATCCAGATTTTGGTTCAGCATCCCTTGAACAGGTCCGCTGCAAAAAGATTACACCACAGGCCCGCTTAAAACCAAGAATAAAAGGAGACAAAGTTTCTTTTTGGCCGTTTTTATTTATTCAACCAATACAGGTGTCGACACAAAAAAAAAAACGTTTTTGCTATAAATACCGAGAGATTCAGGGTGTATTGTTTGCCTCATTAAAAAAAAAAAAAAAGCACAATGTTTAAAACACGAGTAGCGCCAAAGAACAGGCTGCAAACAAGAGAAAAACAAAACAACAAGACTTGGGGGGGTCTTATGAATGAAGACAGCGGGCAAGGGGTCACATTCAATGGCAAAGTTTGTTTGTTTTTTTTTTTTGCGTTGCTCACATTGACAAGAAAACGAGAAATAGCACTGAACCAAATTCCATTAGATTTAAGAGAGTTGCTTTCGCCCGGCATTTCATCGCCGCTACCCACATTTCCTCTCGTGCTGTGGCTGTGGCAAAAGTCGACGACTTCTCAATTTGTGCGAAAACCCATGTCTATTTGTTTGCTCTGTTGATGGATCGCCTCCGAACTGCTCGCTCAATTAAAACTCCCTTTCTCGGTCTAGTCTAAAAAGCACAACTGCGGCAACAGTGAAAAAAGAGAAAAAAAGAATTCAAAATGAAAAAAAAAAAAAAATTGTCCTCAGCAAAAAGGCAAGCGTTAGAGAGAAAACCATCTCTTTCAAACAAAAAGAAATTAACCAACAAAAAAAAAAAACGTGGCACTGAGGTAGGAAAACCAGGGCAGCCCTCGGTGGTGCTAAAAACAATAACACTGAAATGTCTTATAAAAAAAAAAATGAAACATTAAAATGTTTATTTATGTCGCTGTTCCAACACTTCGGCAACGCGGGGGGCCAAGGGCAATGGTAAAAAGGACGTGACCGACGACGGACAGCGCTCGGCACGGTGTGGCAAGTCCGAAATTCCCGCACGCCCACGGATTTCTAGACACACGGCTCCAAAAGCCGCTCATAACAAAACAAAAAAACTGGCGGAGGAAAAGAAAAGAAAACAGAGCTGCACCGAACACTTTGCGTAACTACAGAACAAACGAAACAGCTGCCGCAAACTAAACAAAAACAATATTTTTTTTTTGTAATCCCACCAAGAAAAAAACACAAAGAAACCCAGACCCGCGTGTTGACCCGGTGTCGTGCCCAACCTAAGAATCCACAGAACGCAAAAAAAAAAAAAAAAGAACTCAATTAAAAGATGAACTTCGAGAAAATGGTGAACACCACACGTGCACCCTTCAAAGAATGCACAGATGAAACAGATTCATAAATGAGGGGGAATACAAACGGACACGACACGCTGCGAATATTACAGGCGGAAGAAAAAAACAACAACAAAAACTACCACGAACCAGTCGGGAAGGCGGAACTTGGCAACGGTCGGCCAATGACGAGAGAGAACAGACCTTGCCGGCGAGGCTCGGAACTCTGCGAATGCGCCGCACCCAAGAGAGAATTTAAATTACGATTCGTGACTAGATCACGCAACTAGCGGACGCCGCCATGAGCGGGGCGCCCGACGCTTTCAAAATGCAACTCGTTGCAACTGCTGACGAAACTGCTTGCAATGAAACAGGTTTCCAATGAAAAAGGTTTCCAACGAAACTGGTTTTCAACGAATGTGGTCTCCAACGAAACTGCTTCCGACGAAGCGGTGGCAACAAAACCGTCGGGGAAACGAGGCAGAAAAAAAGGGCAATTTTTCCAAATCAGAGGGGGAAATCGAAGAAAGGCGGCTTGGTTAAGGTCCGGGCGTCGCCGAGACATCGCGGGGAGGAGGAAAAGGAAATGAACGACGAAACGACAGTGGAGAAAAGCTTGAGCTTTTTGACACAAGGAGGGGGTGGATAGCTTAGGCAAGGGGCGGGACTCAACTACGATAAATATGTACAAACGTGTCGGGCCGTGTGTGCTAGTGTCTTGTGCAGAGTATTATGCTCTTTGGCGACAATGGCGACTGACAGACCTTGACCCCTTTTTTCTTTTTCAGTCGGCGAGCCTGTCAATTGGCGCGACGCGGGCACAGCATCTGCATACGGACCGTGCCAAACCTCCGACGTTGCAAGCTCGCCCGACGATGAGTTCCGACATACAGGCATGACAAGGGGCTCCTCTGCTGATTCCCGCTCTTATTGACCTTGAGGCGAACGACCCGTTCCAAAAACACCGACTTCTTTAATTTACCTAGAACGAGCCACAAAATCAGTGTCGCCGCCTCGCCTCTCTCAACGCACGAAAACTCGTCAGAATCTGCCGTGCCTGCACGTTCATTGGCCAGCCAGCAGGTCGAATGATCGATATGAGAGGACAAAGAAGAAAAGGACACACACGTGCAAACACGAGACGGTAAACGAAGAGGGGTTGCAACGAAAACGCGACGGGGAAAACTCGTGGCAAGTGAGCAAAGTGGGGGAAGGGGGTAAGGAAAGCGCCACGAGGAGCTCGCGGCGCAATGTACGAGCAGACTGCAACAACTTGACTCCGAAGAGGCACCTAAAAAATTAAATACTAGCACAAGCTATGGCAAGACGCGGACACGACGAAAGGGCGTGCACCCCTCATGTGGGGACGACGCAAACAGATGAACGATGAACCGAAATAATGAAAAGAAAAAATGGGACCACCCTCGACGAAACTATTACGGGCGAAAACGCTTCCTACGAAAACGTTTCCAACGAAACTGGCCCCGACGAACTGGATTCCAACGAAACAGACCCCAATGAAACTGACTACGCTGAAACCAGGCCCCAAAAAGGCCGGTTCACGCAAACGGCCCCCGACGAGTATGCAAAACGAGACGGACCACACGGACAAAAAACGGGCAGACGAAATGCCGACTTTGGGGGATATGACAGGGGAGAAAGGGGAGAGGAGGGACATACGCGCATACAAAGTTGGGGATAAAGGGGGAAGAGTTACATTCTCTCCCTCTCTCTTGGAGACAAAAAACAACAAAGAAGAAATGGGGGGGAGGGAGGGAGCAGTGTAAACTTTGGAGTTTTCTTCTCGCTCCCGAGCCGTGTGGACCGACGGGGGTTCCACACGCGAGGAGGCGGGTGTGCCCGAAAGGAAGAGAGCGCGCCCCGTAGCAGAGGGCGGAGGGGAGGGGGACGACGGGGTGACGCTGTTGTTGATCCGACAGGGGGAAGAGTCTTCTGCTCTCTCTTCCCTCCTCCCGGCGTAGCTGCTCCATGAGCTCCCTCAGTACGGAGTGAAGCGGTTGTAGCCACTCCTGTACACCGCAGTCTGCAAGGGAAAGACAGGAAGATGCCCGGTTAAGAGTCGGCAGGTGCATCTGTCGCATCACCTGCAGTGTCGTCCAACGGCTAACGCCACAGTCGCGATCAGTATACAACCCATCCTAGTAAAGCCATTCTTTGTGCCACACTTGCAAAGTAGGACTCTAAAACCGATCTCTCCGAATTTACCTTCTGACCTCTAACGGCACACTTGCAATTATACAGCAGAACCCTGGAAGCTATCTCTCAGACATCTAATGTCGCGCTTGCAGTTACGGTGAAACCTTAGAACCTATCTCTCTTACAGTGCACTCCGCCATTTAATGCAGCACTGGCAATTGCAGTAGAACTTTAGGACTTTTCTCTTACAATGTCCTTCGACATCTCACACCAGTCGCAGTCACACTAGAACCTATCCGACTGACAATGCCATCAGACATCTAACCGAACCAAAAAAACCTACCTCTATGATAGTACCTTCCAACATCAACATCTTACGCCCAGTCGCAATTACATAAAAACTCTCCCAGTCAATTTTTCCAGAGAAAACCTCCCCTACATTAGTACATAGAAAAAATTGCGAGCAGCAGCAGAAGCTTTTATTCGACGTTTCTAGCAGAGCCTGCTCTTTTTCAAGTGAAGAGAATAGAAGTTGCAAGATGTTTCGGAGATCGAAAGAGAGAGAAATGCTTGCAGTTACGTTGAAACCTTAGAACCTACATCTCTTATCTCTCTCTCTAGATATCCAAAACATCTTGCAACTTGTATTATCTCTTCACTTAGAGAAGAGCAGGCTCAGCTTGAAACGTTGAACAAAAGCCTCTGCTGCCGCTCACAATTTTTTTTATGCCTGATACCTGAAACACCTCTACCAATATTAGAAGCATCTGTCAACTACGTTTCCTTACTCTATTTTAAAGAAGTTCTACCGTAGAGGCTTTTGCTTCGAACCTGTCTGTTCAAACAAAAAAATCATGTGAAAAAAAAAAAATTCTTTTTCTGTGCTTTGAATGACTGCTGAACAAAAGGTAAATGAAGCTTTGTGTTCATGCATTCTATTGCACCACCAACTTGTGCTGTAGCTGTATATTTAGATGACCACTTCGTGCCTTTCCTTGTAATAACCTTCAGATAGGGGCCGACAGTATTGTTGAAGGGATACTGAGCCGAAATTCCGATTTCACAAAATAAGCTTGCAGAAGTGTTCAACAGGGCACCATAAACCACGAAACATCACTCATATAGCCATATCTCGAGCGGACGGCCGTATTTCTGGAAAATAAAGGAGCGAATGAGGGAGAATGTTGACGCCATCTTATCGCAAAAGAGTTGAGAACGAGGAGGAAATGAGAATCGCGAAATCATGTGTCTTTCCGGCCTTGTGCGAGCGCGCTCTTCTTTTACAAAAATACGACGATCCGTTGGGAGATACAGCTTTATGAGAGACGTTTTGGGATTTGTAGCGTTCCGCCTATCGATGCTGCGCTGTCTTCTGAAATTCGAGTTTCGGTTAAGCATCCCTTTAAGCCAAACAGTCAATCAATAATATTATTGTTGCGGTCACCTGAAGCCGTCATGTTTCAGTCCTATCATTTCGGCAACTCTCCCTCTTTCTTTTCTCGTCTTCCTTACTGCCCATTACAATATCTAATAACATATAATACTAATAACAATCAAAACATCTAATAGGACAATTAAAATGCTCATCATAATAATTAGACACACATCGGCTTCGTGAGAATCAAGTGAAAAAAAATGTAACGAGGGAAGAGACATAAAATGTGTGATTTCATTACGGGTGTGCAAATAGGGTTGCCACCTGCCGGTTTCTGACCGGCCCGGCCGGTTATTTAGACAGCAGGCCGGTTGCGGGTTCGTAGGTAAGACCGGCCGTCATTGGCCGGTTTTTTGACAGCCATCGAAGCGCGATTGCTTTTAGCTTATTTTTTTGGCGCTTTTAAGTGACCATTCAACAACTACAACGATAAATATTTGTCGACAAAAAAAAAAAAAAGTCTAAAATTACACAAACACCGTGAGGATACGCGATTAGAGAAAGTGCGCGGGCGAGCGCGGCAGGAGAACTCCCCGAGACGGGGGGCTGGGGGGGGGGAAAGAGGGGCATGGCAACACAAAACGAAATGACCACCGGGAGCGCGGTGGAAAGCTGGAAAGCAGGAAAATGAGAGAAAACGAGAACAAGCAAGACGCCGGCGGGCAACTCGGAAACAGGCCCTCCCGATAGCTGAGCCTTCTGGGAGGTGTTGGTTTTCTTGTCGATTGTCCGCATCTTGACAAGGACACGCACGGCGCTTCATCCGTCCACTGTGACGGGCGGCGTATGCGCTTTCCCCAAGCTTTCCCCTTCCACTACACATGGTGCATATTGTTGTTGTTACTTTAGATCCTCGTCGTTGTTTCCCCTCCCTCTTCGTTCTCCATTTAATTGATTACGTGCCAAGACCAGAGAAACGCGCCGACGATGTCTAGGAAGAGCTGAGCGTCTTTCGCAGCTGTTGTCACTTTGTTGGCTGCCTGTGTCCCAAAAGTAACCCTTCCTTCCCTTCAGACCTCCATAGTTGTTTTTCCTTTGTTCTCGCTATTCGTTCCCCTTCGGAAAGCTTTGCGCGAGCATAAGGGGATATTTAAAGTTAATTGCTCGAGTGCCAAGCCAGACATGCGCCGACGATGTCTAGGAAGGGATGCGCGGCTCTCGCAGCTGGGGTTACTTGGTGGCCTGCGTGCGTTCCAAAGTGACAAAGAATGTGCGCAATAGGAGCCGCACGTTGAGTGCTGACTCATTGTCTGTTCTACCGTGCACTGCCAGTAGAGCCATCGCAGAGGATCAAAGGAAGACGCTGACATTGTCGTTTTTTTGGCACTCTTTCAGAGCATCAATATGTGCTGCTATGTTCAGGCTTGCTTTCTAAGTATTTCCAAATGGCTGCCATAAAGTAATTACGTGCCGAGAGACGTGTCTGTCTTTTTTGCAAAGGGACGTTAAACACAGATGAGGTTCAAGGCAGAACCGAGGGCAAAGCTATCCATTTTCTGCTATATCCTATTGGAGATTGGGTCTTGAAGGGCAGTACCGTGCGCAACGATGCGATTGGTTTGTACAGAGGCATTCCCGACGTCAATCACCAAAACTTCCACGCTATTTGTCAGCCACTTTTTATGTTGTGCCATATAAATACTGGAAGCAAGGTCCCTTCAAGTATACTGATCATTGAGAGAGCGAAAATCTGCATCAGTGGTTACACGCTCCTTTACTTGCATCGTGAGCACGAATTCTCCGCCTTCGACACAGCGAAAAATACGTCAGTGCGTGTTCCGGAAAGACTAGAGATCTCAACCCGAGTACGAGAGTTGGCTCCTGCCCGTGGACGACGATGCCAACGCTGCAAGATGTACTTTATGCGCAAGCACGTTTACGGTGAAATTTGGTGGCGTCAGCGCTGTCAAGCATCACGCGTCAACGCAGAAACATAAGCAGAAGAGCCTCGCCTCGTAACAATCGGCTGCGCTTACGAAGTTCTTCGCTACAGCGACTACTAGCGCAGAAGATAAGGTGACTGCTGCAGAACTGGGCACCATATTCCACGGCATCAAGCACAACTACAGTTAACTATCAATGGATTGTGGCAGCAACTTAGCATTAAAAGTAGGGGTGTGTGAATATTCGAAATTTTGAATACGAATCGAATATTTTCCTGATTCGAAATTCAATTCGAAAATTGCATATTCGGAAGTTCCCGAATAATCGGCCAAAGCCGAATATTCGGAAAAAACGACGAATATTCGCACAAACTACGAATATTCGAGCAAGTAACGAAAAATTTGCCTGCCACGCATTCCCCTATGAATATGTTTATTCACCGAGAAAGGCGTATGATGCGTGCGTTGTCGGTCTGTTCCGTTTCTATCTGTCCGGTGGCAACAAGACAGGATCAGTTTCGGTTTCTCTTTCACCAAGCCCTTTGATGGGTGCCACTTTTATAGCAATTTGTGATGCAATTGCTCTTTCTATAAATTGATACAATAAACTAAACCTCGAGAGAGAAATATAAATATAAAATAATTCTCGAAAGTGTTAACTAATATAAATGTTTGAGAAGTAAAAAAAAAAAAGAAAAGAAAAAGCTAGGTGCGAGTAGAACATTGCATCGCCATTAACAACAACTCCTGCCACTCCATAGAGATCATACATTGCCACTCCCACGCACTCAAAACTAGGGATGTCATGAACCTGCCCAAGGTCGACAGAGTTCGAATTTTTCGAAACTTCAACAAAGATTCAACTGAAGTTCGACTTTTGTTTGCATCCGCGAAAATTAAAAAAGCCAGTTGACTCCACCTGGTGGAGGAAAAGTGCAATATTGGTTGCGTTTTTTGGTATCACTGGTTCACATTAATAACTAATGAAAGCATTCAAAGCGCATATTTTCGCTTTTATATGGTGTAAACATCGGTAACCATTTTATGAAATATAAAATGAAGTACCGTAAAATTCAGAGCGAACGCCCACCCAAAATGAAGAGATAAATGGTGAAAAACATGGGGTGGGCTATCTTTGGGGATGACACAGCAAAATTTTATCAGAAATAATGATAAGTACAAACCGCGTGACGCGGGAACTGATACTGCAGATCAGGGACACGGCGAATTCGCGTTTCACGATTCGATAAACATGCCGGAATTCACTACGAACTCCTGTGTCACGGGAAAGGATACCGCAGGTTGCAGACGCAGCAGATTCGCGTTTCACAGCGCGATGGACCCGCGGAAACCCGCCGAGAACTCTCATCTCACGGGAACGGATACCGCGGAAACCGATATTGCGTGCACAGATCGCGGACGAAAACGCGGGAATCCACTGCAAACCCGCATGTCACGGAAACAAATCAAGCAGATCGCGGCCGCAGCAGAATCGCATTTCACGATGCAATAATACACGCGGAACAACTCGCGCGTGTTACAGCTAGGAATGAATATCGCGGGCAAAAACACGGGAATCCGCTAAAAACTCGGGAACGGATAGCGCAGATCGCAAACGCAGCAGATTTGCATTTCACGCATTTCACGCACGCAGATCGCAGACAAAGGGAGTTTTCGTACACCGCGTTTTCCCCTCCGCTAAGCCCTCCGCAACGGAGAAGTTGCTACTGCACCTGCGCGCCGATAACCTTGACTGTAGAGTTCCGGGTATCGCAGCGGATTGCGGAGGGCGTTGCGGGACGGCGAAAACGATCTACGAAAACTCAACGCGGGACCGCAGATCGCGCCGTTGACACGCGATTCCCGTCGGACATCGCGTGACGTCCGGCGGGAATCGGGGGGAGGGCGATGTATCGGAATACCATTCCCAACAGATGTTGGACAAAAAGGGGGGGTGGGCGATCCTTCAAACGTGGGCGTTCGCTCGGAATTTTACGGTAGTTTCTAAATTATTTGTTTACCAAAATTCGAAATATTTGTGTAGCAGCCGGGCAACACTGTTCATAAGTCGAACTTCTTCGAGTTTTAGTGAAATTTCGCAGGTTTCCCGAATGAGTCTTTCTACTGGCGAAAGGAGGGGCGCTTACTTTCTGAACACGTTGAGCAGTTAATTTTCCTACACGATAATTTGTAACGTGTGCATTACTAGAAGTATCTTTAGCCAGCTGCAGCCCAGTAAAATGCAGTTGCATTGATTTATTTTAAAAAGGCAATAAAACCGGCTGTTACCTCTTGTTTTGCCATTTTTTATTACTAGACACATATTCAATTCAATATTCGAAGCCCGTTTTTTTTGTCTTATTCGTATTCGATTCGTATACAAAAATTTCAATATTCGCACACCCCCGGATTCAGACGTCGCTTGCAGAATGCGACTTAGAAGAATGAAGATGGAACACTTCGTGAAAGATGTGCTGGCGCCTTATGCAGTGGAGTGCATAGTCGAGAAACTTCGCCCAGCAGGCCGCAACCTCACCGTTTGCTCTCTTCACGGACGCCTCCAACAAGGGGAATAGAAAACTTTTCCCCATCGCCGTGCGCTTCTACGACGTGAATGGTGCCAGAATAACGGACGCTGTCATCGACTTCCGTGAGCAGGCGGACGAGACTTCCGGCGGCATCTGCGAACTCTTGGCAACAAGTTTGGAGAAGGTGGGTCTTCCTTGGAGCGAGCTGTAGCGTATAGCGCGGATAACGCTTCTGTGAATTATGGGAAACAAAGCTCCGTTTTCCAGAAGATGCAGAAAGATCAGCCGCATTTGTTGAAGGCCAATTGTAATTGCCATGTAATGCACAACGCTGCCAAGCACGCAGTGAAGTCCTTAAAGTTGGATGTGGAAACCCTTGTACTAAAGGTCTTTAAAGAGTTTATTTCTAGTTCGAAATGTGTAGAGGAATTGAAAACGTTTTTTGACTTCTGTGATCAGGAATATAGCAAAGTGCTGGATCATATTTCTGTCCATTGGTTAAGCTTGTTTACGGCTTTAGACTGATTAAGAACTGGGCTCCCCTCAAGTCCTACTTTCCGAGTCAGGGCGAAGAGGAGTGCGAAAAAATAATCTGGATATTAATTGGCAACCAAGCCGATGGGCTTTCTGAGTGTATCACGCGTCCGGAGTGCTACCTGCACTTCATGCACTCGTTCCTTGCAATGTTTCATTCAACGATCCTCACCCTCAAAAAGAATCACCTTGAGCCGACAGAACTTTACGCTGTAATGACGAAGCTCAGGAAGCAGCCGATTAACCGGAAGGATGATATGTTCTTTGGTGTCAAGGCTCATAAGGGACTTGAAATCCTTCCGGGCAGACAGGCTGCAACGCTGGACTTCGTGAATGTTTATGACAGGGCCCTTGTGTACCTTGGAAAGTGGTTTGACTTCGAGAATTTCTTATTAAAGAGGCTCGCCAAAATGGATATGCGCAAAGGTGCACCCAGCATGTCAGTCGTAATGAATGCGGGGGAGCTTTTTGACATTACCTTTGAAGAGGAAGGCGATGAATTGTACTCAGAGCTTTGTCTTTTGAGGGATACTCTCCCTGGACTTCTAGGACATGACGAGAAATCGAGCTCGATCTGGCTCAGATTCTTGAAAGAGGTCAGGTGCTTCCATTTGCAGAACCCAATGGAGCATGTTTTCACCATTCCGTGCAGCAACGCGTTTGTGGAACGAGTCTGTAGCGTGATGGGGAACTTGTGGAAGGGTGGGAGAAATCAGCTAAGCGTCCCAATGGTTAAAGCGGAGCTCTGTGTGCGGTATAATTAGGTGTACAGCTGTGAAGACTTTCTAAAGTTGGAGAGAGAAAACAAGCAGCTCATCCGAGCAGCTAAGTCGAATTCGAAATATACATTTAAGTTCCGCAAATGGAAAAATTGACCGCATCTCCACGTGGTGAATGATGTTGCTTGGGGCGAAGCTCTGGTGGTGCTTGTCTGCGTAGACGCCGAGCCGCAGCATGCCGAGCCTTTTCATTCATGTCAGTAGGAGAATGTGTGGTTTTCTTCTTTTTCTTTTTTTAAGCAGACAGATGGGATGGCATCTCAGAACCCCCTACTCTTTTTTTTTTCTAATTTTTTTTTTTTCATAATTTGTTTATTTTTTTTTTTTCTAATTTTATTTTTTTTCCTACGGGAGCACATGAGCATGTGCTCACGTGCTCGTGAGCAAGTGATCTCACGAGCAGAAGCACGAGCACCCGACGCCGGGCCTATGGCGGACGGCGGACGGACATGGCTAGCCACTAAAGAGCTTCGCACCTAAAAGGTGAGCATATAAAATGTTTCCTTTTTTTGTTTTTCTGCGTTGTTTTATGTATTGCATATTGGTGCGCGTGTATGTATATATGATAATATCCGATACATTGTGGCATATGCACTGTATACTTTTTAACGGACGCAATGCCACTGGTTTGGTGGATTTAGTTGCGAAGAGCATTTTATGGACGAAGTATGTGCGGTTATTTTTCAGTGCCGCACATGGGGAGCCAGTAATTGCAATTTCTCGAAAAGGGTCTGCGAGTGGCGAGGCAGCACGTTACCTATTTTTTGTGTTGGTAGTATGTTGTTTTTAGAGCAGTCATAAGCGGTTATGTGAATTTTGTATTTTTGTATCTGTAGTATGTTGTTTCTGTCGCAAGACGTTATGTGAGTTTTGTATTTTCTTTAACATAGATTAAGAAATGTTTTATTTCAAAAAGGCCATTTTGATTATTCGATCACATAGAGTATTCTCCCCTTTGTACAAAGCTAATGTGTGCATGCGGTTTTCTGTCGTACTGCCAAACTGGAGACGGGCCCCAGACTTTGTCTAGCTGCCTCTGGCAGCTTTTCGTTTGGGGGCACTGTTGGCTCAAGGCCATAAATAAAGTTGATTTGATTTGAAGAGACGTGATCTACTCGTCCAAAACCCCGAGCTGGCGACTTTAGAAACAATAGGGATTTGCGCTCAGTCTACACGAGCGCAATGCTTTCCGAAAGCAGCAACAAAAACCTCAGTCACTTTTAGTACAAATGTTATTCCATTCACTGATATTTTTATGCCAACCAGCAGACTAGTTGGTTCTCCATCTGCTGTGTGCGGCAAGTTAGTCAGAAATGTCTTTACTTTTTACTAAAGAGGGTATATAATTGCACATATTATTGAGCTCAGTGCTGTGTATTTGTGTACATGTACATTATACTAATTCCTCTCTAGGAAATCATTCGTTACAATAAATTGCACTGCCTGTCAGACGAACATGGCATCTTCCTTTCAACACAAATTCAATCTCCTAAAATTAAAAATATACCCCCCCCCGGTTTGAAGGGCAGTTTTTTTGTTTTTTTTCGTGGAAAGGTGGCAACCCTATGTGCAAAACGTGATTGAAACCAATTAGCACTGCATTACTCATAGCCCCCACAGCGCAAAAGAAAGTCACCGCACGTTGACTCTATAGCATTAAAGCTGTGCTCCGTTCACCCCTAAGCTGACAGTGCAGAGGAGGCTATGCATGCGCCAGGTGAATCAACTGCCTCCCTTTTATCGCCCGACACCACTGCCCTGCGCAGGGGCACGGGCCGAAGTGCGACAATGTAGTGAAAGATGGCCGCAAGGCTGGCCCAATGAGAAACGTAGCTTCCACTGCACTCTCAGCTTAGGGGTGACCAAAGTAGAGGAATGACAAAGCCCTATACCATTCAAAGTGACATTCACACACCCCTACTTTTCGGCAACAGACTCTCGGCAGTGGTGCGATTACTGGAAAGACAAGACTTCCCAGAAACGAAGGCGCACACAAAACGAGAGGACAGAGAGCGTCAAGAGACGGCACGATGCGGTCGCAACCGGACGAACCCAGACGTGTGGCTGCGTACAGCGCACACCCCGTCCCAACGCGTGGCGGGAAGCCCAAAGCCCTCGACTCACGCAGGAGGGCAAACCGCTCACCCCGTAGCCGGCAACAGGGCCTATGCTGTGGCCAAGGTAGGGGTCTGCGTACTCCCGCCCATAGCTGTAGTAGAGCGAGGGAGACCTGCAAGGGAAGCGTGGGAACCAGGCTTCAGGCATGGGAGACTACTGTTGCGGAAATCCCAAACTTTTCCCCATGCATGGGCTCTAAACTGCATCCCTACGAACCCTGGGGTTCCCCCTTACCTACAAAACTCCCTAGACTGTCCCACAGAACAATAAAGTGTTTTTGCAGTTCTATGATTTTAGCGAATCTACACCACCCACTGACGCAGAACTGAGAACCAAACAGTTCCTACCGAGTACATTACCATTTACAAGTTCTGCAGGTTTCTGCATTGCCTCACTGCATCAATCGTCTGGCTGGGATCGCTTGGCTGTCAATCGAGGAAGATGGGAGTCTTTCGAGATTAAGAGTTTGAGGACATCTGACCCAAGGCCCCAAAACCGAAGGCCCTTTTGGGTTGCTACAGTAATCCCTCGTTATAACAAAGTCAACGGGACGGCAAAAAAATTCGATATAAGCAATAATATAAAAAAGCGATAGCCAAAAAACAGTGCCAGCAGTTATGAAAGTGGATGGGAACGCCGAGTAACACTGACCAAATACTTAAACAAACCTTGGTTATGAACAACAAGAAGCAGCTTTACCGAGTAAAAAAATAATTAAGCGGAATTTGTCAATAATTTCATCCAGACATCGCAAGAGCACTGTCACCGCCGCTTCACTCTTTTGTTTCGAAGCAACCGTAGAACGTTTCGGGTCTACGCAGTCATTCGCTTTGACCGAGGTGCCTCTCCGACGTCGCTTTGTGTTTACCCTGGTTGCACGCAAGATCTACGATCGCAGCATCCGTGGCAGGAGCAACAATGCGAATGTCTGCATCGACAAGCGCAAACGAATCAATGTTATCTTGGTGGCTTCTCCAACATGTTCTCACACACTCGCGAGAGAAAATCTGATTTGCGCAGCGCCGTTGGCTATCTTAGTCTGCGGGTCGCGGGCACGCTTTCTCTTGCATGAGAAACTTCTCAAACCTGCCCAGTATGCCTTGCTTGTTCTACAAAATGGCGGACAGCGTCGAACAGCCGATGCCGGAATGTCAAATTCTTTAGCGATTTCGGACTTGGACCGGCCACTTTTTTCGACCTCTCAGAACTAGGCGACTTGCGGTAAGCCCTCCCGATCTCCGAAACGACGCATGTGCGTCATTTGGGAGGTTACCCCAAGTGAAGCGAGGGCTGACCGTGCGAGTCGCCGTCCGTTGGAAAGCCTAGCATGAAGCCTAAGCTAGTGTCGACGCATTGGTAGCAGACGGCATTTGGAAGATAGCGTGGCCATAGCCAGCTTTAAATGCTGCGTTAGCAGGAGCGTTTACCGTATTTACTCGTATAATAAACGCACCCCCACAACAGGTACCAATATTTGGACTTTTTTTTGTTCCCCCTCGCGTAATGAACGCTTTTCCAATTTTCAGCTGCGCAAGTCTCGAAATGCGTCCAACTTAGCTAACCACCAAGCCAATTTTTTTTTGCCACCAAGCGGTCAGGTCAAGCCAAGCCAAGCCGCTCTCGTAATGGCAGCAAGTGAGTAGTTGCGGAAGCGATCAAACCTGAATTTGAGCGGCGTGCACACTTGACGAAGCTTGGGTCGAGGAATTGTCCAGCCCCGGGCATTCTTCGCCTATCGGATGCATTGATGTCAACAGACACGCCGTCATCTGGTCCGCTTTCGGACAGTGAAATCGTGGAAGTGGTTAGGCCTAAGAATGGTCGTGTTGCTCTCCATGCTGAGTGAGCTTCGTAGGGCACTTTTCCTTCGGCAAAAGGCACGCCGAAAGCGCCCTAAAAAGGTTCGCAATTTGTAAAGCATGGTTACTGTGGTGCACCCCTGACCAGCCGTGGGTGCGCCTCCATCAGCGGAGACGTGCCACAGTACCTTGCAGTGTCATATTGGCACCTTATATGACATTCGCGTCATATATATGACATATATGACGCGTGATGAACGCACCCCCAAATGTCAATTTTCCGGGGAAAAAGGTGTTCATTATGCGAGTAAATACGGTATTGACGCTAAATTACCGTAGCAGAAGGACTGTTGAGCAGAAGGAGACGGCGGCACGACGAGGTTAGTTGCATACTTGGGCTCTATCGCCGTGCTTTTCAATGGGCAAAACAGGAACAAAGAGTTAAGAACGAGGACTTGATGCAAATGGCCGACTTTATCCAGCGCTTAATACTTGGACGAGCTTCACGCGAAAACCGTGTTTCTTTCGCCCCTCCGACGGCTGCTTTCGTTTCCCCTAAAGACAGGGCCAACGTATCCAATTGCTGGAATTGCGAAAGACGCCCCATTGAGAACGCCGGGTGACCAGCTTTTCTCCTGGCAGAGGGTCGAGAGGAAGGAGAGCTCACCCGGCCACAGCGGTGTAAGAGGCCACTGCCGGTTGGGCTGCTGCCGCGGCCGCCGCATAACTTCGCGCTGCGGCTGCTGTGTAAGCCGCACTCGCTGCATATGTGGCCTGTTGAGGGAAGAGACAAAGAGACGGCAGCTGTCAATCCCTTCGACACCAGGAAAGCCCCTCAGTCACTCCACGCGCATAATGTAGTCGGGTGCTTGTGCCTTCGGTAGACGCCGCTCATTTACCCGGAACCACGTTCCTTGTCCCGTTTCCATTCCCTATCGGCACCGCAACATTTTCCGAACATTCGAGTCATGCACAAGTTCCCTCGAGGTTGAGAAATCCCACCGCTGTATCTTGTTCGCTTCACCGCAACTCCCGATAGACGGCGATTTGTCGCTTACCCACAAAAAAAGAGAAAATGAATCTTTGGGGGAAAAACTAACCCCAAAACTTGTAACCCTAGTATTAATCTTTCCAAAGGTATAAACTCTCAGACAATAAGTCCCTACGAAGCATCGAGGTAGAATAGCTTGTCTTAAGAACTTGGAACGACAGGTCCTGGGCAGCGTTAGGCTGGCAGCCGGCATTTAGCTCAGTAGAGGCTGTCTCTTGGAGACACGTCACTAAGAAACTATGTAATAGGTCTTTCTTTTTCATTACTTGTTTTTTCAGGCCTCTCTTCTAATGCAAAATATAATAATTTTATGATTATCGCCTAAATTAGCTGTCGTTTGGTAAGAAGTCATTGGCACTGTCTTACTAACAAATGTGGCTGAGAAAGTTGGTCATAAAGGAGCCATATCTGCCAGCAAAACATTGACTGCCGCTTGGTTCTAATGGGAGCTTATGAAAAAAAATTTAACTTTAAGAGGAGCTTTTTTTTTTCTCGAATTTTACAACGGAAAGTTAGTTGGAATTATTTAATATTCTGGCATTCTTATTAAAGAAATACTCTTCCAAAAGTCCCCTACAAGCACTATAAGGTTTGGCTAGAATTCATTTTTGAAGGAAAGTTTTGTTATGCTTGTAATCCTGATACAGCACCTGAGACAAACACACCTATAAAGATTCTGACCTAGCAGGAAATGTTTTGGGGGAAGAACCACCCTTGGTAAAATTATTATATACAAATATAAATATATAAAAGAGCCGTTGCAGGTGATCCGAAGTACCGACACGAACGCAGGAACCCTGCTCGTCCCCGCTCCAATGTCGCCCAGAAAACCGTCTCACCAACCGAGATGGTACACCACTCACCGGTAACTGGTACCTCTCAGCCCCTGCGTAGGCTAGGAAGGGATCCTGGTACACCCTGGTGCGGACATTGCAAAGAAACGGCGAGAAACGGCAACCAGTAAGACCATGGCCACAGAACCAGGGCTACGAAGTAGAACCAACCTCCTTGCAAAAACTTCATCCCGTGGAGGTCAATGCAGAACCACATTTCATGCTTTGTTCACACCCAAGCTGACAGTGCGGTGGAAGCCACGCGCACGTTGCACCGGTCGTACGTCTGCCTTTCGTCGCATGATCACGCTCCCGCCCATAGTCGTGCAGGGCGAGCGGGGTCAGGTGACGAAGGGAGATTGCTTTGCCTGGCAAGCGCGTAGGTCCCAACACACTGTCAGCTTGGCGGCAAAAAGAGCGTACCCATACTCGGCACAGAGAAGACGATAACATAAGGTGATCGTCTTCTCTGTGCCTTTTATCGGGCCTCAAATCCTGCCCTACTCAGATTACTCGTTCGGGTGTTCTTTGCTTTGCTACCGATTTCACCTGCATCTTGCCACGCGAGAGGTGGGGCAAACGACCTTTCTATAGCTTACAGATTGAAGCAGAGTTAGTGCAATCTCAGAAAATAAAACGATAAAAACTTTAAACAGAAAACTTAAAACAGACTCAAATTAGCTCACGCTGCTATGGTAGGCTAGAAAGAAGGCATGGCGGTCGCGCAGGAACAAGCGGTTCCGCAATTCGGTACACAGAGCGAAGAATCATCTGCAACTTTATGGCTGCGCCACCCCCAGTGCCATTCTGCACACCCGCCGAGCGGGTGAATGTGGTCGAGAGCGAAAGGCGCTCGCAATTGCGAAGCGCACTAGCGGCACAGCGGTCCACCTGCGGATGATACCTTCCAAGCTGAATCGCTCGATCATCTTCGTCCATTAACCAAAGTATCATTGAATCCCCCCCCACCAAACACTGGCAAGGCGACATTAACCCCATGGCCGTGGAAATGTCCGCGATTCAAGTCGGCGACAGGTTAAAAGGCCCCTGAAAAGAAAAAAGCTGTTTTTTTTTTTTAAACAGTCTAACTGGGACACTTGTGTCAAATAAATTTTACACGAAAAAAAAATTTTTTTTTTTAGACCAATATCGACAGCGAGATTTATTTAAAATTTTGCACGCAAAGTCCATGACATCACAGAATGGTCGTTCGCTCAACGAGATGGTTATTCGCTCTTTCCGCCTCAACGTGAAAATGAAACCGATTCACTTGTCTTCCACGCGCCCAAAATGCCAAGAGAAAAAAGTGGAAAGGAGGTGACTGCCGACTAAATTGCATCTTGCGCCGTCAATATTGCTCTAAAAAAATTTTTTTCGCATAAAATTAATTTTTTGACTTGCATGTTTCAACCAAACTGTGTAAAAAAGAAAAAATTTTTTTTTTTTCTTTTCTGCGTTTTTTAAGAATCTAGTAGACGCTACGCCTAGAGCGCGAACCTCCTGCCTTTGCTAACAATTCAGACGGACTTTAGTCTTCAGTTCTCCTGGCTACTGTAATGCCTTTTTAGGCATTGTAGGTATTCAAATAAATAAATTAATAAATAAACTGCAGAAGGACACGAATATCAACGGGGAAAGATTTTGGTGGACACTGACGAGTCGGCTAAGTCGAATCCCAACCTGTACTCTAGACTGCACCCCCCCCCCCCCCCCCATGGGAGTGCAACTACGGGGCAAGCCTCGGTACTGTGCAGTAATTACAGACAAGGCACATACAGACAATTGCCCGTACCAGGCAGGTAAAGAGCAGTGAGCGTATCCCGTTCGGGCACCCCATGCAAGCCACAATCAGGTAGCCAAACTAGACAAGAACCGTCCGCCAAGACCCAAGCCCTTGTACTTCGACCAAATGGCGAGCCCCACGACGTCCCGAAAAAAACTCCTACGGAATTAAAGGAAGTCATCAGGCGGGTATGCAGCACCAGAGCTTACGAAGGCCAGGCTTTAAGAAGGAATTCGGCAGCTAGAAACCTGCATACTTCAAAGTGGGGTCCCTGCATATACTACAGACAACCAGCAAAAAGCATACAGTGCCGTCGTTTCGAGATGCCACAAAGTGACCGCCATAAGCCATTTTTAGCATGTCGAGTAATCCGATTTAAAAACATAATGCGACAGTACTAAGCACTGGAAGTGACCTTCGCAGCTATCAAATCAAAATATCACTGAAGACCGCTTTATTGTGACTGCCTATCACTGTATAAAAATTTGGTTTGGAAACTTCCCCATAAAAATGAGCACAAAAACACTAAAAAATAAAGAGTCCTCTAGTTGTAGCTATGACTAGTAGCGTGCAGTTCTATCGTTGAACTTCAGAAATTGAGATGTGAGAAATTGCTCTAGGCTCGGGCCCTTTTGCTAGCCCCCATTTTGGTACAAGAGAGAAAAACAGGTCAAAATGCAGTGTTCAAGAGAAAAATGAATGGTGCCTCGCACATGCTTCACATTGCAGCAGTGATTTTAGTGATTAATATGCAAACTTATATAAAAAAATAAGGCGAGAACCGACCAAAAAAAAATGGAAGCCGCAAAAGTTTTCTCCAACAACTAGAGACAATAAATGCGGCCTCTATGTTATCACTACACCCGACCTAGGACAGTTCATCGCGATCGGTCAAAGAAAATAATGAGGGGGCGAGGAGAGGCCTTGCACCCAACAGGCGACACCAGCACAAGCTCCCACGTGCAGCCCTCCCTCCAAAGAGGAAAGAGCTCAAAAAGCAATACTTCTTGGTAAAAAAGAAGAAAAAGAAACGACAACGGAAACAGACAGGTTTGTGAAGGCGCAGAAGAAGAAGACAGAGGAAAGGCCCTCCCCAGATTCGTGTGCTTGCGCCCAGCGAGCAGCAGAGTGACTTACGGAGTGTAACCATGCAGGGCTGAGGCGGCCGCGGCGGCCGCAGTTAGTGGTGAGGGATGTCTGGCAAAGGCGGCGGCGAAGGGGGCAGCAG
Organism: Ixodes persulcatus; assembly: GCA_013358835.2. NCBI lineage: Eukaryota > Metazoa > Arthropoda > Arachnida > Ixodida > Ixodidae > Ixodes > Ixodes persulcatus. Next base: position 515,973 of record JABSTQ010009653.1, on the reverse strand, counting down.
CGGCACCTCGCGCTCTTCCCCTCTGAATCGCAACGCCTCTCAGAGCAGCCACTGGCAGAGGGAGCGGGACGGCAGCACGATGCAGTTTCCCGGGAGCACAACAATCGACCCCAGAGAAAGAAAAAAAAAAAATAATAAAGATGCCCGTGCATTTACCACGTCCTGTGCACGCACCGCCGGTGCGGCACCCACCACCGGCCCCCGCAAATGAGCTTCCGCATGGCACAGGCATACGACTTATGTTGCACAATAGAACTATGTTGCGAGATAGGGCTACGCTGCGATATAGCACCATGTCGTGAGTGAGGACTATGTCGTAAGGTAGGACTATGTCGTGAGGTAGGACTATGTCGTGAGATAGGACTATCATGAGATAGCACCATGTGAGATAGGACCATGGAGTGAGATAAGACCCTGGTGTGAGATGGAACCATGGTACGATAGGAGTATGGCACAATAGAAGCAGGACACATAATAGAACTATGCCATGCGGTTGCATGCCGAACGATTACGCAAGTCGTGGTACCACGCACCATGCATTTTCATGTCACGTGCCCACAATGCTCTGCAACCTTAAGCAACATTGCCAACTTGAGCTCCCGAAATTTCTGGTTTCTTGCAAGCAATTGCCGGGAGGGGTGGAGACCATACCTCAGCAAATTCATTCATGAACTCGCTCATTCACCTTCATTCACATTCACGGCGTGAATCTGAATGGCTCTGAATGAATTCTTGAAATTGAAAAAAAAATCATGATGTGATGGTGAATGACTTTGTGAATTTGAATGAATTCGTGATGTGATGGTGAATGACTTTGTGAATTTGTTTGAATTCGTGATGTGATGGTGAATGAATTTGTGAATTTGAATGAATTCATGATGTGATGGTGAATGAATTCATGAAGCCGTGATGTGATGGTGAATGACTTCGTGAATTTGAATGAATTCGTGATGTGATGTCGAATGAAGCCGTGATGTGATGGTGAATGACTTCGTGAATTTAAATGAATTTGTCATGTGATGTTGAATGAAGTCGTGATGTGATGGTGAATGACTTCGTGAATTTGAATGAACTCATGATGTGTTGTGATTGTAAATGACTTCATGAATTGAATATGCTCCTGTAACTTCTTGGCACAATTAAGTAATCTTCAACAAAGAATACACGATTTCAAGCACCATGTTTTAGGTCCAAGGCACGCTGCATGCACAGGCGCCTCGCCTACAAAAGTTCGAGCTCCGCGCTCTTGCACACATGCGGAGCTCAAACCTGGTGTGTGCAGCAACCATGTGCTTGTTTGTAAGCGAAGCAGAGTAGATTAGGTGTAAAGGCCCATTACAGTAAATTGATACCGGGTTCTGACTTTACCAAATAGATGTGGCTTAGTGAGACTCTGGCGAACTAGCAGAAACGCAAGAAACGAGTACGTTAGCCAAGAAACTAACGCGTTACCCGTAACGTCGTTACTTGTAACGCGTAAGTTCCTTCACTGCTCTCGCATACGACTACAAGGGGGCAGCGAGCCGGCGCCAAGGCGGCGGGCACTAGTAGCAGCAGGCGCTGCTTCGTGTACGCGGCGCAGCCATATATCGTTTCAAAAGAGCCGAAGTCGACGTCACCAGCAGGCGCACCTAATCCGGCGCCGAGACCATATCACGTGACCTGCCGGTTCCGCGCGGCGGCGCACGGAGCACATTCACATGACACGATCGCAGCGCGGCATTGGCTGGGTTGGCGCTCTATCAATGTGCTTTGCATTTCGTGCACTCGAAACACCCCACTTCCCCGACAGAGTCAGGTCCTGGTTTCAAATGGCTGACACAAAAAGGCGCCACAGTCCTATTCCTCAAGAACTGCGAACTCGTGAAGGGCTACCAGCCGTGAAGTCGAATTTAGTCATAGAGATCATAATTTAGTCAGAATGAACCTGAATGACTTCGTGAATGATGCGGAATTCATGATGTGATGGAGAATTTCGGTGAATTCGTGTTGACCGTGATGGTGAATAACTTCGTGAAGTGATGGTGAATTCGGATGAATTCATGATGTGATGGTGAATTCGGATGAATTCTTGATGTGATGGTGAATTCGGATGAATTCATGATGTGATGGTGAATTCGGATGACTTCGTGAAGTGATGGTGAATTCCGATGAATTCGTGAAGTGATGGTGAATTCGGATGAATTCATGATGTGATGGTGAATTCGGATGAATTCACGTTGGTGAATTCCGATGAATTCGTGGTGATGGTGAATGACTTCGTGAATTGGTGATGTGATGATGAATGACTCCGTGAATTCGGAGGCGGCAGTGATGTGATGGGGATGAATTCTTGGCGCGGTTGAACGCCGTGATGTGAAGAGGATGAATTCTCGGCGGAGTTTGAAAGCCGTGATGTGAAGGGGATGAAGTTTTGGCACGGTTGAACGCCGGGATGTGAAGGGCCGTGACTGTGGGAGGTCGGAGTACCTTGTGACGTGAATGCGAATGGATTTGGAGACGTAATTTTGTTTGTGATGTGATGGTGAATGAAGGGGCTCTAAAATGCCGACCTATGGTGGAGACATCTTCCCCAGAAAGGACAATGGATCTCCACGCGGAAACGCAGAATGTGTCGGAAGGCAAGTCCTATGCCCATGCCACCAAGGTTCAGAATTGAGTAGATACAAGCGGATCAAGATGCCGCCACTAGACATACCAATGAAGCATCAGACAAAAGGACTCAAGAGGGTACCGAGAGTGTTCCGACACACAAGAGTCAAGGATCAGCACTGCTTCCAAATTGATATTTTTGACTAGTTTCTCCATACCAAGGTTACAATGAAGGCAGGCTTACCAAATTTTCCAGAACTGCATTGGTTCCGGCCAAACTATACCATAAACGATGCCCAGAACTCCGAGACACTAAAAGGTGTCCCGCAGATTTCGGGCATCTTTTAAGTGTGCAAACTTGACCTGCACATTGCAACTCCGAGAAAATTAATTGCTCACATTGGTGCCTGCTTTTATATGAGAAATGCAGTCAAAAACGCACAGACATGACCTGGGACCATTATGAAAGCTGTTGACAAGAAAAGAATCAGTGGAGGGCGCACAGGCCAACCACTAGTGTGCCTTGTAACCTTTCTGGACAAACCGACTCAAATGCGGCCTTGCAGAGGTAATGCTCTCAATTGATGCACGCACATCGAACGCTGGCTAACCACCTCACCAATCCTCTTCTTGACATTTTAATGACGACTTAGCCCTGGACAATTTATCTTTGATCGTGTTTTTAAGTGGAATCGAGGCAACTCGAGCACGTACACATACAGAGTTCACTACCCAAAAAAAGAAATAAAATAGCTCCGCGATACACTATCCCTGAAAACTGGCACGGTCCCCACCCTTCGGCTGCCGCTACCCACACGCCATGCAACAAGCGTCCCAAGCCGGAGTCCTTCGGTGCTCCATCTCTCACCACCAAAGCAATGACCCAGTCTCCAAGAAGCAGGGCATGCTACTAGAAATGTCTTTGGGAGCAGCAAGATCGCGGCAGAACAGTGGCTTAAGGAAGTGGCAGAGGCTACCCACTGCATCCAGCATTTCTGTGCCATCCGGGAGGCATTGCGGAGACCGGTGGGGACGGGGCGCTCAACAGTGAGTCGTCGGTTGGGACCACGGCATCAACCAAACCACAAAAAAAAAATGTAGAGAAGGGAGAGAGAGAGAGAGAAAGGCAACCACAAGCGTATACCACAAAGTGACACTACACAAAAAAAAGTCTGCCCCCCAAACCTGCAATTCAAGAAAGACATTCTCGAGCTGGTCAGCAACGCTTGTAAGTAAAGTGCAGCTTTTATATGTCTGCTATTGACGACTATGTAGCAATAAGGTTTAAACAAACACTTTTCTCAAAAGCAAAAAGAACCTTTGGTTCTAACAATAATAAAATGCTTCCGATAAGAAACGGAACATCCACAGATGCACATCGTCAAGCATGCAGCCAATGCCAAGAGCTACACTGGTGTCAAAGTACTAAGGTACCAAATGTCTTTTCGCGTTCGAGAGCAGTGAGCTTTTCTGTCCCGGCGCACACCGCACCGACCAATCAAGTTAAGCCTGAAACCGGAAACGACCCTTAAGGACCCAAAGGAACAAGCCGTAAGACTGAACAGCACGTTCAAGCTTTCAATTTTAGTTAGCCTGACTCGCAATTCATTAATCTAAAGATCATGACAGGCATAGCCTGTCATCTTAAACAGCTCACTCATAGTGACGAGGCAGCAACACAACAGTTACCGAAAAACACCAGGTGCCGAGACATCTTAAAGTTAGGACGACGATAATGAACGTTTAGACATCTCCCTCCTGTACTACCTCACCGCTTTCTACAGTGCACCGGCATTGGTGGCTTTCACCGTGCTGGCATACTTTAGCCAGAAATGCTCAACCAGCGCTGATATACTTTAGACAGAAATGCTCAACTGATGACTATGAAAACCTAGCGTCGCACCTCTAGTTTACAACGGTCCCATATTTCCTCAAAGGGTCGGTCATCCAAAAGACTGTTCCCATCTTTCTTTTTTGTTCCCTTCCTCGGATTGGCCCGCTGTGTCCTCTTGGGGACAGGCGAGACCGGAGCAGAACCCGCATATCTCTCTCCCTCTTTCACCTCAAAAAGCAATGACACACAAAAGTGAAGAACGAGAGTCAGAACTACGACAGACACAACTGGCAATCACAAAGTACCCAAGGCTCTAGCACAAAAGAAACCAACCAAAAACATGAAGCCTGTTCTGCAGCCCAGTCTGGAGGGGGGCAAAGGAGAGAGGAGAATGGGAAAAGGGGAATTTGACTGGAATTTCCAGACAGTCTTTCGGCCGAGGGAGGGTCACAGCAAGCAGCATAGCGATCTCCAAGAGGCACAGTCAAGGCTACAAAAGTCTACAAGCTACTTCCCGCAGCCAACGAAAATGTTAACCAGGACTGCGGGAAGCGCTCATTGAAATGTGGGGTTTCGCCAAGATGGCCAAACATTGCCATCTTTTCGGCGAGGCGGCCAATCGCCATTTCTGGGGCCGGATGCCGGAAGAACATAAATATAGTCCTATTTCGATATCCATAACTACCAGACACTTCCATGTATTCACCCTTCTTTAGTGAATACATAGTGAAATAGCCTTAACTGCAACTCACTCGCCGATGACATTTGGCCGTGCCTCCGAGGGAAGTGGGTGACGTATGCAAGAAGACACGGAAAGGGTCGGAGCAGCAAGGAACAAGCACGGACAGAAGAAATCACTGCTGCCAATGCACTGCCAACCTACTATTGTCATTCCAGCGTGTGCGCACACAAAACATTCCCGACACTCTGCAAAAACAGGGCTCTTCATTCAGCTCCCAATGAACTTCCGTAACAAATTTTAAAAAATTGTAGAGCCCATCCACTTCACGTGAAGATGGAGGACGAGCGAAGCTGTTATCTTCACGACAACTATACGACGTCTATACAATCTACATATGATTGCAATGAAGACACGACTTCATTGCTTAATTGTCTTTATTTAATTCTTAGTGACTAAAGTGATCATTGCCTTATGGTCACTTATGGGCAAGTTCTAAACCCAATTTTTCGAGGCACACCTCGAGGACAGTTTTTCCGATTGAGCCCAAGTTTCTTTATCAGCATTGCGGAAGCGAAAGAAAGGAAGGTTAGATCGGCGCGTTCTGCCCTCAGCCTCGTCACAGCACACTCTTAGCTGCGATAAGTCGGTGAGTGTAGATGATAGCAAGGGATCGGGACCTCACTACCTAATAATGCCAAGAAAGGCTGACTCGCGCGGGTTGCCCCCTTTTTATTTATACTTGCCACGACCAATCGGAATAAAGGAGCGCCATTTAAACGGGAGTTTTTTTGTTAACATTCGTGGACTCATTTTTTTCCAGATCCTAGCACATAACAGCTTCGCTGTAAAAGTGATGCCGCACCTAACACGTCAGTGACAATACTGATGTTAGACAGACGGCCCTTGCACCATAGTCGTTCTCACCCTCACCTCCTTTGCACGGCCTTCTACTAAGCAAGCACGAACTGAAAACAACTGCCCCTATTTATATATTGAAGAGACCCTTTCTGGAACTGTTGAACATCTTCGCTTCTCCCTCATTCTCATCCATGAGAGAGAACCCCTTTTGTGTTGCTGTGCCAACTCAAGAGTACAAATGCTTTTGTACACTAAAGCAATGAACCTACCATATTTGCACAAATATAGCGCAATGCGCAGGATTTAAACACCCCCCCCCCCCCTCTCCAAAAAAAAAAAAAAAAAAGAATACTTTTATAACACAATTTTAAAGTTACTGCACTCGAGGGCATAGCACAAGTGAAAAGGGGACCAAAATCAGGAAAAATGTTGTGTATGTTTTGACTGCACTTATCACCACTGCTCGGCATTCTCACTGTCATGCTTGTCCGCAAGCTATTCCTCCAGAACCGCGGTGCACTGTGTCAAGTCACTGCGTCAAGTAGGCTGGTTTAAGTGCACAAAGCAGAAGCACCAATGCACAAATGCCAGAACACTCTTGAGCAGAAACTAAAACAGGCACAGGCAGAACAAAGACTGTGGGATCCGGGTCCCAAACTCCTCGTGTTTCACGACTCCGTAAACACGGCCAGCGGGCTTGGCTCGCGTTTTGACTTGGCCTGGCCTGGCTTGACTTGAACAGGCCGGCATTTAAGCACTCCCATGTGGCGCTTTTGTGTTTTTGCGGCCTTGTGCATTATACAAACATGGAAACGACAAAGATGGCTTTCAGCATTCTCTACTCCTCCCTTTATGTGGCTCACGGACTAATAACTCCTTCTCCCCACACCCCCGTTTCTTTTCGCCCTTATCTCCTGCACTCAGTCAGAGGGATGGCTTTTTCCCGACTCAAGTGCCTCGTGGCAGAGCTCAATTCCGAACATAACGCAACGAGTGTCTTGGAGCACGCAATTTCGAGAAAAAAAAAAACTCGCAACCCCACTAAAAACTGCTAGGAAGGCTTCAGCTAAAGCCTTCTTAGCAGGCACAACCTCAGTTATGCCTGCTCGAGTGCATTATCCGATATGATGGGATGAGGCACTCAAAGGTTTCCACCCACCATGTGATTATACAAACATCTGTGCCATTCGCCATCAATACAGAAGCTGAAAGGTTTTCATGCGAGAAAATTATTTTATCTGTTACGCTAGTGGAATTCGTTCATAAGAGGTGGAGCTTTCTGCATTGTACCACAAGCTACATTCGAAAATGTATTTTTTATCACACCACGAGCTTCACTTGGAAACATGTCTTTATTTATTCTTGCCGATATTCTTCCTTGGAAGGAGTAATAGCCTTGAAACTGGCATTGGGACCATGGATTATGCATCAGCTGAAAGTATTCCTGTGAACCCTACCATACAACGGGCACATATGTAGTCTCCATATTGGAGGACGCCACTGCCAAGCACAGCGCCTGGTAACGTAAAAGTTGCGTGGCATGTCGACAGAAATAGATAGATGCTCGATAAAAAGCTAACGCTTAAATTAAGTGGTAGTTCAACCCCAAAAGCTGCACCAGAGTCAAAAATAAAAAAATAATAGATTCCCGGCACTTTTTTGAAGGCAGCAGTCACTTGCCAAAGCTCGGAAAAAACAAAATTTATGAGAAGTGTTAAAATGGTTCCTCGCATGTTGCAAGGGGGCTTGCCCCTTCAGGCCTTTTCAGGCCTTCAGGCAAGCGCGGAAGAGGGGTCCTAAAGCCAGACCTTCGAAATGGGCCGGAACACGAGCCTGGCTCTGAGGAAGCCAAGTGTCTAAGCAAAACAGCGCTAGTCTCACGCTCAAACATCATTAACATCAATGAATTTTCAATGCGAAAGTTGAGCAGTCCTACACTGCGTGCAAGACGCCAGAACCCCAAAATGCGTAACCACTAAAACACACACACACACACACAAAAAAAAAAGAGCACAAAAGTACAACCTCGAGCAGTCACGCTCAAGCTGAGCCGTGCTCGAGACTGCACTCCGATATTTCGCAGCTCTTTGCAAGTAACATCATTGTCAGCAGCAGGCAGACAAAACACAACTAATCCAGTGTCCAAAGAAATAGTCAGGTGCACACTAGCAACTACCCAAAAACCGTGGCATTGCAAGAGGCAGAAGAAACTAAGGCAGTGCAGTGGCAGCAGCAGTCTGACAAGAACATTGCAACACCCTTTTTCTTGCAGAGAATGGGGGCGAGGGATGGGAAGGAAGCACAAACGAAAAGGAGACATAGGGGCTGCCCTTTGGTGCAAGCTGGACCTGGCGAGACCCAGGCAAACACGCATGACGTTGCAAAAAACGTGCCTGACCCAAAGCAGACCGAATACAGTCGTCTCCAGACCTACTTTAAGATTTCCCGAGAAATTGTATCTTTTCTTTATAAAGTGCCCACTCAACTATTAGCCATTCTTATGTGCTTTTGGTTCTTGCAATACTGTCTCTGTGGAATCGAATATTGTAAATTCCTTCACCAATAACAAATGAAAAAAAAGAAGGAATATGTTTTAATTGCATTTCTTGGCACCGCTACAACAGATATTCAAAGTTGCCAAAGAGATGCATGCGTAACTTCTGTCAGACAATTGACACAGTCACCAAGACATAACTTATTTTGCTTGAGGTGTAAGCTATAAGAATGTTATCTAGGCACAGTGCAGTATTTAAATCCTCACTACCGCTTTACGAAACAGAACAGCGCTTCGTAGGAGAAGAAAACAAATTATGAGAGGAAAACCACAGCTGAAAAGTACAGACGAAGTTATATTTGAAGCAGTCGCAGTTATATACAGATGGCTAAAGATCTGTCAAGCCTCAGCCAAGCCTCAAAGCTGAGTCTACTGCACAAGTTCGTTTTGACTAGCAACATGCCCCATAGCAGAAACACTCCGACAAGCTCCCTCTGCGGCACAAGAGCACAGAGTCGAGGTTAGGAGGCGTCATGGCGGGACATCACGGGGATGCAGCAGGGAGGCCGGCACGTGAAGGGAGAGGAGGCGAGAAAAGTGAAAGGAGACACAAGGAAGGGTAGCGCACCACCTTTGCCCCCCTCGCAGAAACCATAGCCCCCAACGCAAACATCCAAAGAGAGCAGACAAGTCGCCTACAACAACCAATCTCTGAACACAACATTAGACGACGACTTCCAATGAGCGCAACAGCCAGTGAAATGGTCCACGTTGCAACCACGAGAGCCTCGGGCAGAAACAGGGGCAGGCGCACACGGTGAGAGAACGACAAGTTATCAGCAACGACAAGTTCCAACGTCCAGTCATCCACCACAGAGCGAGGCAACAAACTCAAGGCTTTACTAGTAACAAGAACTGGTCCATACAAAAACATGGTAGGAAGAACCAAAGGTGACGCAATCCTGTTAGCGGTGCGAACAGTCCGCGAATCGGACTGGGTAGGTACTGTTTGCATGCAATCCAAAGGTAACTCGAGTGCGACAAAACCCACTTGCAACACACGGCGGCATCACGCCTTGCCAATTCGTTTAAAAAGGTGCAATAATGCAAGTTTCTTGCAGTTTTCCTCCGAAGAAAAACAAATGAAGTTCACCAGATATGGCGTTCATACCTGGTGAAAAATGACCTTCACCAAATTGTGACACAAGTGTGTTTATTAGCACCGACTTCACCGAGCCAATGCCCAGACCTGACCCTTTCTTTCTCTAGCAGAAACTAAATGCAGGAAAAGACAGTTATGTCACAACGCATTCTCTCAACAAAACTTACCGTTGGGTATCGTCGGTGTCTTTTTGGTCTGTACCCGCGCTGTCGCATTGTTTACCTAAGCGTGGTGGAGAAGGTTCCAGAGTTAGGACACGGCAATGATGCAAACAAGACACTCAGGAATAAGGATCAAATCCAACGGAGTATTTTGATAAGCAAAAAGCTAGATGTGCGAACAAAAGTCTCGCTTAAATTTAAGGTCTCGTGCACTCTTCACAAAAATGTCACCGGGACAATGGAGCTCTTAAAATTGTGCATAAATGATTTACAAAGTGAGAAAAAGAAGATTCCATTGGATTTCCCCTTCAAATTGTCTATAGCATGCATAATGTTGCAGTTTGAAAGTGGTAGATGCTGCATTCTGCATTCGACACTAAAAACAGATGTTTCTTAACCAAAATACTCTACAGTATGCTTGTCCTTAAAGAGTATGCACTCCCCGTGTTAGCAATAAAATTCCCCTTTCCTCAATAATTGCGAGCACAACAGCAGGTCTGAGGAAGCAACCGTGGGAGAATGGTGAATCGTGCATCTAATCTACAAAGCCAACTCAAGATAACCAGACTTCTCAATCTTTCCAAACACTCACGAAATTTGTCTCCTCTAAAAAATTAAGATATAAACAGAGTCTACTGCAAGCTGTCCAGGCATTTCGCCAGACCTCAAAAACCCCATCCAGTGTTTTCAAACTAGCTACTGGGCGCAGAAAAGCCTTAAAGACGAATTTAGCACAGGGTTGAAACAGTTTGAATGGACACTAAAGCTCGCTCGCTCAGTAAGATGTCAAGACTCACTCCCAGCAAGACGGCGCAGTTTGAGAATTAACAAAACTGCCAACAGTAATCAAAGAGGCATCATCTGCTTGGTTGCATCCTTTAGGCCGAGGCAGCTTGCAAGGAAAAAGCAGCAATTTTGTCAACAAAGAGGGATGGTCCAAGTCCCTTACCTAGGCTTAGAATGCTCACATTTGAACACATTTGGAAACCATTTTGCCATTATCTTCCTCCACTGAGGTTGCCGTTTGCTTGTCTTTATAATAGTTAGTTCCCTCGAGTCTGCGCAATGAACCTATAACCAGATCGTCTGCATCATTACTTTTCCTACTTACGAGAGTAGTCCGAGAGCAATGATGGAATCAATGAAGCATCTCCATCGCTGTTATTTACGACTCCTAAATATTCCTCACTGTGTTCTGGCCCAGCTCAGCCATCTTCCACGACCGCAGCTTAATTGTATCACGGCAGTCAGAGCGACGCAAATGCGCCAGTGCAAATGCACCGCTTCCCTCGTAAAGAGGCCTGAATCAGCAGGTAATAACCAAACTGTGGGCGTTAAAGTAGCTGCACATCACTGGTACGCCGACTCTCTTGCGATGCGTAGAACTGACGCCCACCAAGCGGGTTCAAAACACCGACGGAGCCCGGTTCTAGCCTTCCAAAGACCTACTGTTGGGGGAAAAAAATGCTGTGGCTCTTGTATCTTAAGCCCAAATCAAAAATTACCATAGACCGATTTCACCGGTGTTCCAATGAAGTACCACCAGCGAGGGCCTTCATTTATTTTATTTGTCGCTAAAGAAAAAAAGAAAGGTTGACTTTTGGCATTGAAAATTGCGGAGCACACGTTAAAGTAACGAGCACCAAACTGTATAATCGTGATTACTACAATGGCTGTACACCAGGCTGGGAGATAAAATCAATGACGACGCCTCTCGTGCACGAACCGCCCGGTGAAATCGGTCAGTAGCGAAACCTTGGTAACGAGCAAGCGTCGGCGGATGCACTAGATGGACAGCACCTTCACCGTCCTCGAGGACAGCTCATACCTCGTGATGCTCTGCTCTTTAAAAATCCATGTCATCACCAAACTGAGGACGACGACTAAGTGCTCCCACTAGTGCAGATGGCCGACACTTGCAGCACACTACAGCCAAGAACGACGCCAAGGCAAGCGAACGATCGGTCCCCAAGCCGTACGGTCAGTGCCCGAGAATGGAAACCAGCAACGAGCTGTACCGCACAATGAGTGCGCACTGGGGGCGCCCTCTTCGAGCGTGACGTTGCTCAGCTCTGCAGCACTGCCGCTACCGGACAAGAGACCAACAGAATGCTTGCCTCTGCGTCGCCCGTGCCTGTACTGGTCCATAACTGACACCAACATGCAGAGTTCTCTCCTTTCCCAGCGCATGCGGCGTGTTGCTCCGCGACAGTTATTCTTTCGACTGTTAGCAGGCTGTACTACGCAGTTCTGCGAAAGCTCCGAACGCCCCGACCGTGCTGCCTCTGTTCTCAAATTACCGTGTCTTGTTAAAAAAACTGATGCCTAAGAGCATCGCTGGCAAACTCGCCACAAAGAACTCAACCGTAAATCGTAGAATGGCCCGCTGCTGGCTCCTGGTTAGCATGGGATGTACATAATTTTAATGCACTGAAATATTTTAGTGTAACCCTAGCCCAAAATGACTGGAAGAGGATGTAAAGCAAGATCCTATGTCTGACTGAGCACCTGTACGACATGTTCACACCACCTGAGCAGAAAATATCTTCCCTTAGACTAAGATGCACTTATAGTCAGGCAACAGCACACCTCTTAATGCCTGGTGTTGCCAGAAGGCTCTAAAGCAGTTAGCAGGCATTACAATAGGAGACAAATGGGGGGTCACAAGAAGCCATAAAAAGACTATGTTAACTTGTCCTAACTCAAATTTACGCAACCCTTGGCAAACAACACATAAATTCTACAACCTTTTGGTTCTACAACAGAAGGAACCAATGGCACAGTAATTGCCAATGCACCTTTTGGTACCCCGGCATCCAATGGGCTATTAAAGGAGCTGTGCAACAATTTCAGTGTTTTGCTTTAATAATTTGGGAGTCGGTGTCTCGACCTTTATGAGGTAAAGAACAAAAAAACACCTTTGCCTGCATGCCCTACTCTTTATTTTAAAAATGGACAAAGATTGAGGATTTCGACACCTCTCAACTCCTTCACCATCTTTTGAGTCACGTGCGCTGCGACGTCAATGGGGGTCGCGCAGGGTTCCGGTGAAGCTCTCTCTCTCTAGAGCCATCAGTGAGCAGCGAGAACTCATCCGCTCGCGACCCCGTGACTACTTGCTGGCGCAGCGTGAACAGTATGGTGAAAGGAGAAACGTCTCATCCGGGTCCGGCCATCCCCATCCGGCTCTGTCCCCCTCCACCTCCAGCTTCTGGCGGCTGTTCGCGGTAGCAGTTAGAGCTGACGGTTTTGTGGACCTAGGATAGATGGCGCCACTAAAACTCCGTATAATAAAAGTTTTGTCTATGATACCAGGTTTTCAACGCATTTATATTTATGTTGGAAAGACAAGATTTATAAAAAAGTTACCTTTTATCGAGCAGGTATTCGCACAACTTGCTATCCTTCTACAAGACTCCCATTGACATCATGCCGCGTGGTTCTCATTGGCCGCCGCTCCCGGCTACAGGTCGGAAAATATTCTAATTTTTGCCTCGCGATTACGCGGCGGAATCGCAATATTTTGAAGGAAGGAGGTGTGTTTTCTGTCCTTTGTGACAAGATGAACAATGTCAAAAGTAGAAGATGCCAATTCTTTCAACGTTAAAATCGCTGCACAGCTTTTAAAAATACCGCTAGGGAATGAAGGCAGGATGCAACGAGGTAAAGGGCCTTAAAGCGATAAACTGGCAGCTGAAAGTGACCCACGATTGGCAGCCACCATGTTTCACATTTTTTACCATTAGGCACGTGACCTTAAGGTTTTACGTCTAGATTTTAACTAAGTACCGCGCACAGATAAGTTATGTTTCGTTTGTTTTAAGTCCAAAATGTGCTTTTACGACAAAAACCTGGCAGCTTCGCAATCCCTCCGCTAGATGCCCTCAGTCGCGGTGCTGTATTTTGGGTTTCTATCGGAGCTAGACACTGATCTCCGGGGCTAACAGCATTGAAAAAAAAAATGTATATGTTTTTTACAGCAATCGCAAAACATATCTTGGTTGAGTCAACTCAGTTTTGCGTAAAAGCCTAAGGATTCGGTACGGTCGCGTGTCTAGTGGTCAAAATCGTACAACATGGCAGCGTCCAAGTAGGGGTCACTTTTGCCTGGTGAACGAGATACCAGTTTGTTGCTCCAAGCCCCTCAACCTCGTCAGCAGGATGGGCCTTAAAAAGAGGGTGTTAGGCCTATGCGGAGTGCAAGTTAGTCTGCTTCTAGCACAGGGGTCGCAATGATGTCAGAATACCGAGATCTTATTGGCCGATTGAAAAAAAAATAATGGGTTGGGTAGACCTCAAGGCGTCTAGCATTGAGGTCTACCCACTATCCTTTCAATCAAAGCCAATCAGGGCTTGGACATCGTTCTGACGTCACCGCCACTCCTGCGCAAGAAGCAGACGACTTGCTCTCCGCATTCAACCCTCTTCACGCATCAACCCTCGACAAACATCACTCCAAATCGACCAGCTTTGGATTCTACAACAGGAGGAACCAATGACGGAGCAAATGACTGTGCACATTTCGGTACCGCAGCGTCCGAGTAGCTCTTAAAACCTTTCGCCACGGAACAGAGGCAGCACGGGCAAGCGAAGGGTTACGCAGTCTCCCTCGTGCTTCGTTTTCCCATCGAGCAGACCCCACCGACAGGCCTATCGAGCGAGCAACCATGGGGGTGTGCGGTGGCAGCCGTCTTACCTGTGACCCCACTTAACCACACTGCCCCAGCGCTAGCTAACGCCGGCCTTTAAAGCACTGGAGCTCGGCGGCTTACTCTGAAGAGACCAAAGGCACGGGTCACTGCACGCAAGGCCATACGCAAAGGCCACACGCCCAACAGCCGGCACGTGGCAAACGACGCCTCAGCGTTGCCAACTCCGGGAAATGACACATGTTGATGAGCGACGCAATGCAAACGTCGCCCCAAAGCACAACTAATGATGTTTCTAAGGAATCGGAAGCCAGGGGCATCTAACACCATTTGATGTAATAAAGATGGCGTCTGGCCTGCTGAGCAACCTTGAACTACGCTACTTTTAGGTTTGGATTCAAGACATGCGGAAGTTGAGCAAAAAAAATGGCAGTGAACTGAGACAGTTTTAGGGGCATGATACCTGCCAGAGAGAGCTAGCCATGAAACCAGGATAACCTTTTAAAGGTTTGAGTGGAACAAATTCCACAAACGTGGCCCCCACTACACCTCGTTCGACCGATACAGCTGACAAGTCACCCAGCCTTTTAGTATCAAGCAACTTTCGAGAAGGTGACTGGAAAGAATTGCGATCTACAGATCTCGCAACTGTGTTTAGCGCCTGCACTTTCGGGGCGGTGTGATGTTCACCACAGACGCATTCCGGAGTCGGCAACGCTGGGCACAAGAGAGCACACACAATCCATTTCCCCGGCCCTTCCAAAAGAGATGCAAGAGCAGCATTCGACAAGAACGGAGAGTGATCAGCATGGTAGGGAACAGTAGGGGGAAAGGGCGGAGTGGGAGGGAAGGGGGCGATGACAAGGATTACGGAGACGAAAAGGGAGAGGGAAAGGGGGACGCACACAGACAAACAGACACCATGGGGGAACAGGGGACGGTCGGGAGAAGGAAAAATTCGGGGAGGGGGCAACTGGCAAAAGATGGTAAAAAAAGACGTCCATGCACACCTCGATCTTTCTGCCTTCGACAACTGTGCCGTTCAATTGCTCTCGTGCTCGGTCCGCATCCGCACTAGTTGCGAACGTGACAAAACCGAAGCCCTGCATGCAAGAAAGAACAAAAAGGCAAAGAGGGGGCAGCGCTCCAGACAGCAGAGGTTTCCACAGGTCAAGAGGTATGCACCATGCACACCAACGCATCGGCGTTCCGCTTTCTCTTCCCCCACGCCGGGCCTCTCTCCCCCTCCCACCGTCCATATGGGCCACTGGATCAATCCCGTTCACCGGCTGATGCGTCTAATCTCGTTCGTCGGCCTTGCTAATGCGACAAAATGGCTCGTATGTGACCCCTGGCTGATGCCATCAACCTCTTTCGCCGGCCCAGCTAACACCACCAAACTGTCATCGTTCGACCCCCAGCTAACCGGGTAGTATCATTCAGTGGCCCAACAAATGGCCAGCGTTCCGGTCTTTTTAAAACTAGCCGGGCTGCAGCTAACCCACGGACACTGGATGCAAGGAATACATTATCTCTGATCACCCCGTTTACCGGCCCGGCTAATGCCAAAATTTAACTAGCAATTTTGAAACCATCCGAGCCATGGCCGACTAACGACACTAGCCCCATCAATGTGGCCAGTTGTTGCCGGCTTTGCCGGTCTGGCGCCAATCAATTAACTCTGCCCACAACCCCATTGGACACAGCTTCGAGAGGATCCAGTGGTCCCTTCACTACCACTTGGGCAGGAAGGGGAGGGAAGGAGAAAGGGCACCTCGGGGCAACTAGGAAGCGGTGCAAGGTGCAGAAGAGCGGCCAACAGTCACCACCTCTCAACCCCCACGCAGCATGCCCCTGTTCGCCACAAAGGCCCGGCCCGGGAGAAGCGGCGGTTCACCTTTACGTCTTGCAGTGACTTGTTTTTAGGCGTTTCATATTTTGGTTGCGTTCCGTGCACCGTAAGAAAGAAAACGGGGAAAAGAACAAACGACACGCTCGGTTCCAAGAGAAAGGGGGGGGCGGCAACGACGGCGGCTTCGTAAACGGCTTCCAAATGTTGCCTCCACGGATTTGTTCTGCCCGCATTCGATCAGACGGTAACTCGATCGGGGCAAAAATGGAGGTTAAGACCAGTGTCGTACCGATGAAATGACAATGTTGCATGCGGGTCATGCCAATGTTGTGCCCAGGTCACACAGTCTGCAAAGCCTCGGTCAATTAAATGAATGCGGTGCCAGCGTAACGCCGACGTACACCCGACGTTCTGCCAATTTGTTACGGAGACAAATGCAACAGACCCTTTCTCTTGGATTTCGAGCGCGGGAGAGAGAGAAGACACCTCTCCTGAGGAAGTGCTTTTTTTTCCTTTCATCGTCACTGTTACATTTGCATTTCGTTTTAGAAAGTTCCAACTGGCATACGCAGACAAGGCACGCAAACTCAATGCATTTGAGAGAAAAGGTAGAATGCCAGAGAGGAAAGAGACAGAGAGCCAAGAGATCATTTTTTAAGAGAGGCACCTTCTCAGAACAAGTACAAAAAAAAAAAAAAAGTTCTCCGTCAGAAAACAATTGAGAAATTAAAAACTGGAGACCGAGAGAGAAGAAAAAAAAAAACGAGAAAGGTAGTGCTGAAAACGCTACGAAAATAAATAAATGGGGGTCCAAAAAACTGGGATTACTGTGAGCATGTTCAAACCCACTGTCAACAATGCAAAGAAGGTGTCAATGTCATGGCCAACAGTGCGTCAGCCGCTTGCAAGAGCACCGATCCGAGTACAGTCCATAACCAGTCTCTAACGTTGCACACATACGCTCCGCTAGACAAAAAATGCCAACCGCCACCATTGCCATGACAGAAGCGTAAGAGGGGGAGAGGGAGCACTCCGTCAGCAAGGACAAAAACGAAAGACAAACACTCTCAAGGGAGGGGAAAGGGAGAGGAACCGCGAGAAAGGGTGTGAAAAAAAATGAGGCAAGTTACGGTGGTGCGCAAGCCACGCAAATAAATGTCCCGCGGCTCGACGACGTCGGCCAACCAATTTTCGCTTCGTCTTTTAAATTGCCCTTTCCTTGTAATTAAAACAGAATACTGACCTCTCCCCACACATAGCGGACAACGTCCCCCTGGTTACGTTTAAACTTCAAGACTGTCCGGGACACAGAGTGAGCAAAAGGCCAATCACTTTTCCCGCAACTGAATGCAAACTGTCCAGATTCATATTGCACGATCGCAAACAGTAGCATAGAATTCTACGTTTTGAGCAATAAGTCTATGCGGCTTGCAGCAAGTTTCTACAACACCTAGCATTATCTCTCTGCAACAGTGCTCGTGGTACTTCTTTACTCCCGCTAAGCTTCTCGGGATAAGTGACTCGTAATTTGTGAAGCCGACAGCGAGTCAAGGAAACCGTAAACCAAGCTGGCAGACGGCTAAACCGGGAACAAGCGGCACCGCCTCGGACGCGTCGATCAATGTCGCACGTCACTTCGGTCGACATTGTGCCCTAAAAGTTCCCTGCCACGCGAGAATGAGAGACGGCGCCAAAGGGTTTGCACGATCCATCTAAAAAAAAGTTGGGAGGTAATTGGGAAAGGAGAGCGAGTGAAGAAGAAAAAAAATAAAAGGTGCAATCCACAGACAAAGCCTTGCTTGCCAGTTCCAGACATTATCTCAAGCTTCAGCTTCAAGTCCCCCGAACACGGTCTCGCGGGCGACAACAATAAGGCGTGAGTCGAAACAGAAGCGAGTGTAAGGGAGGGAAGGGGAAAGGAGGGATGGGAAAGAGAAAAACACCGGCAAGCAGTTCCGGCCGGCATCTAAGAACAACAGTGGCCAATGCTCACGCTACACGACCAGTCTCGACTTCAATTAAAACGAATGCGGTCCGGTCGACGAGCGTCCAAGGCAATGCACGCAAGTTGGCGCTAAGACACGATGCAATCATCGAGCGCCAAAGACGTGACCCACAAACAAACGAATCGGTGCGAAAACAGAGGTAAATTTCGGGCAAGTTGAGAATGGTCGCGTAGCGTAGATGCTAAGAACCCACCACAAGTCTGAGTCGCGTGGATCTGTTCTTCAATCCGACGAGAGACGATTCCGTAACCTTGCGGGATTCCCCCCATAATTTGGGTGCAGAATGTTTCCCGTAATCAGACTACGGAATGTTACCATTTGTCAGATCGAATACCGGACCCGCATACCTTCGGTTTGGGGTGGGCTCAAGAGAACAAGACTACCTTGAACAAGGAAAGGAGAAGGAGTGAACTTAAGCAGAGGAAAAATGGATGGAAAAGGGGGAAGGACACATCAAAAACCAGCTTATAAAAGAAACAAAGTGAAACAAAAGCACTACAATAAAAATAAACTTCAAAAGCAAAAAACAAATATGTAAGGGGAAGACTATCAAACACTACAAACATGGCAAAAATGGCAGCTCTTGAGGGCCGCTCCAGCCTCAAGTGTTTGGAAACTCAAAATTCCGTACCACCTGGACCACCTCACAAAAGTGTCTGCAAGACCGGACCTGAATGTTTCAAGCCATAGCAAGACTTCGAAAGCAGATCCGATTCGAATGCAGTAACATAGACCAGGCATGTCTATGCAGTCCGACGACAGAAAAGAAATTTGGATGTTGTAAATTCAGCAAGAGGTTGGCCTAACCCGGCAACACCAAAGGTGGGCAATTTAGCTAGTGCATCCCTCGGTAGTGAATACATGACTGTATGCCAGTACGATGCTCATCCAGATCGAACCTCAAAGACGCTTTGAGGCGATCTGCAATTGGATGCCTTGGCAGGCGGAAGCACCATCAAACTAAAACCTCGAGAATGCTGCAACGCTGTAAACGTCGTAACATTTTCGACGCACCAACATCCGCCTGTTCTTACACCTCCATTCTAAAACTTGCAGCCAAACTTGTGCAGACAATGGTTTTCAGTGGTCCAGATGAGGAATTTTGGATTTCCACACGACAAACATTTACTTGAGGGAGGGCAATTTCAGAGATTGAGGAGGTGGGAAAGGAGAAACCCGTGCAAGTACATCAAAGTGGTAAATGAGAGCTCCGCTTCGAAATCGAACACACCAAGCGGCCAGTGCCAAACCTTTACCAGCTCAAACTGCAGCGACCTAGATTGTCGCTCTCCTTCGTCAGCTCGTTAAGGCTACGCTGCAAGTGAACTCTCGAAACATGTGATGATATTGCATGAGCTTTTCCTACAATCATACTCTTCAAACAAAGAAGGGAGACACAACAGGCTGATGACTAGAATGACCACGCTCCGAAATCCCACCAACTCTAAATTAGAGCTGCTCCAAAGGAAAAGCTGTCTGGCCTCCTCAAACACGATCTGGGCAACTGTCGACAGGTCGCCGCAATTCATGATATAATGCGATCGTGCGCGGCAGGCTCAGAAAAAGTAACTGCTGAATCCTTGAGTCGGTATTTATGAGCCAACTGAGGCAGAGACAAAGTTCCCGCAAAGACTTTCGTGGAAACATAGAACGCTGCTCAAGATTTATCTGGTGACCGTGGCAAGCCTCGACAGAGATCCTTACATCACAGAAACAGCAAGACTGCCACGGACAAAACACTGATCTTTCAGGAATGGCAACTTAAAGAGGCAAAAAAATGTCAGTGTCTGGCGCTTTAGCAAACATCGATCTCTGCTATCGAACTAGCCTGGCATAGATTGGATGATATTGACTAATAAAATTAAAAATGAAGTTTCCAATCGAGAAATGTTGGAGTTTCGGAACGTGGAGCCATCCCCAAGGAAAGGCCACCAAGTCTTGATCTGGCAGTGCTCTAAGCATGCCACGAGATGGATCGAATACTTTGCTTTTCAATTTATGAAAAAAAAAAAAAAAAATGTGCATCAAACAAAAATAGAGCAGCAACACTGCAGCTTATCTGAGCTTCTGTCACTGCAGACTTGGTGCCCCACTGAACCATGAAAACACACACGACCTACGCTCCCGGGAAAGCCTTTTCTGCGCGCCCATCCGGCGAGGCCTCAACCACAGCTTCCCATCATACAGAGCACATGTTTTCCAGTTATTAAAGCTTGATTAATAACTAAGCTGTTGGCCGAGCAACCTCAATAACTTGCAAGACTCCACAAAATTAGCATTTTTTTTATTATTGTCTTAACTGGCTGCGAGAAACAGACTTTCCGAGGAGAGATTGGCGCCTGCCACTTTGTTTTCTCGGACGCTCTTTCCAACCAGACCTCTCCGGAATAGAATGAAGGAAGCAGGTTTTGCAAACTCCCAGCTCCCACAAAAAAAAAAGTTTACTAACCAGAGTTCAAGTATGCACTGCCAAGTTAATGCTGAACCCGTCAACCAATGATGGGTCCACAGAACTCATCAACAGACAGGCTTGCAGAACCCGTCAACTACTGACGGGTTTACAGAACCTGACATCAACGACGGGTTTTTGCAAGCCAATTTTCGCTACCTGATCCCATTCGGCATTTGCACTGCAAGGCTTCTAATCTTGATGACTTCCGTTAAAGTCATGTTAAAAATGTAATGAACGGGTCCGAAAACGAAGTGGCAAGCCCCAGCAGGTAGACAACAAAAAGACACAGTCTTTCGGGTGGGGGCTATGGGACCCGGGAAATGCAGAGAGCTCACCTTGGAACCTCGCTCGTTGAAGATGATTTCCACGTCGAGAATAGCCCCGTATTGCTGGAACAGAATGGAGATATTAATTCCATGTGAACGGGAAATCAAAAGAAAGCGTTAAAAGAGGCACCAACAAGCAGTACTCGGATCGAATAATAAATGAATGGGCGATATTTACCACCCCAGCAGTGGATTTGCAGGAGCAGTATTGAAGCATTGCACAATTGTCATAAAGCATTAATGTCAGAGCAAGAACAATTTCAAGCTCTTATGCATTTTATGATCACTAGAAAATTTAGGAATCTTTCAGAAATTTTGAGTACTGCCGTCATCATTCTCTTCTTTCATGTGAACACTGGAGAGCTTATCATGCGACGGTAGTGTAGGGCAATTGCTACAGAACCTGCTCCAGAAGCACAGAGCATGCGCCAGTGCGGTTGCACCAGTATATATTGCCGCAGGATGATAGCCCTGCATGAAAGGCCGACCTGAAAAATACTTTTCTATTAAGGTGAAAGTTTCCCTTACCATTTCTTCCTCTCCCAGTCTTAACTTGTCTGCGGGGGGGGGGGGGGGGGGGGGGGGAGTGGAAAATTTTTTGTGGTGCTGCATTTTGGGGCAGGACGAGTTGGGATAAGCCCGGGCTTATCCAGCCCCAAGATACAGCAACAAAAAGTGTCCCCCCTCCCCCATGCGGTCAAGAGAGCGGTGGGAGATTCTTGTGAAATGGGAAGGGTGAAGAGGAGTTTCACCCTCTTTGAAGAATATTTTGCTCGTCGGCCCTTAAAACGGAATTGCACGTGGGCAATTCGCTTCTTCAACCACACCTTTTGAGCGTGTTGCCATTGAAGCGTCTGCATTCCGTCGTTAGGGGGTGTCACCAATGGTACAGATGTTGACAATATGGCGGTCTCCGAGTTGTGTTGGCATATTTTCCGGCGTCTAAAACGTTCTCTAGTTTACGCTTATCAGACGTAAATGGCTCAATATCTGAGGAAAGTTAAAGAAGCGGGGTCGTCGTTTACGGTCACTCTGGAGAAAGCTGTTGTCGGCAAGAACGACGCTTGCAACACCAGTCACCGAAGAGATGAGGACGGCGGGGAGGTCTCTCGGCCGACCCATTCCCAGAGCGAGCTTCCCTCCTTCGACCACACTTCGGTGTCTCTCGAGCGTGCACGTGCGGCCATAGCACAGCGGAATGTAACAGGCTTGCACAGGAGGCAGGTCGTCCGAGAGCGACACCCCGCCTCTCGTCCCATCGGCGACCGACCGCAAGAGACTCCAATTTCACTTCGGCGTCCAACGTGGCAGCTTACCCCGAAGAGCTGCCGCAGGTCGGGGTCCCTGAAGCGGAAGGGGATGTTGGAAACGTGCAGCCGCTTGGGCTGGCCGTTCTTGGCCGCTTCGGCAGCTCCGGCCGCCGCCGCCACCGCCACGGCGTTGGCGGCATTGGCCACCTGGGCTCCCGTCAGGACGACGCCCGCTGCTCCGCCGGCGCCGTCGGGTTCCAGGTCAGTTTGCTGCGCAGGCGAAGGAAACTGTTCAGCCAAAGTACCCCCTCCTCCAGACGCCTGGAGAAACATTTGACAATTTGGCGGTTTTCGAGTCGTGTTGGCGTGTTTTCCGGCATCTAAACTGTTCTCCAGTTTACGCTTATCAGCCTTAAATGACTTAATATCTGAGGAAAGTTAGAGTCGCGAGGTCATCGTTTTCACTCACTCTCGAGAAAGCTGATGTCGGTGAGGACGATGCTTTCAACATTGGGCACAGTGATCCGTGCCCAACATTAATACGCTCGTGTCGTCGCAACTCGGAAAACAAGGAAAGCTGCGGCCTCGGCGAGCCAATGGGTGTCGAAGCAAGGCATGTGACAACGCAGCTCTCGTCCTGTGGAAAGCTGTCTCATGCTACGCTCCGAATGGCTCGAGAGTGGTATGCCACATTTGCTCTTTTGCAATGTTACGCCTAAAGCAAGTATAGGTGAACATGGCTTGCACCCTTAAAGGGATGGTGAACCGAAATTTGGATCTCAGAAAACAATGCAGGAGCTGTAGGCGGGACGCTACAATCCCTACAACACTACTCGTAAGGCGATATCTCGAATCGACAGCTGTACTTCGGGAAAAAAAGGTTGAGATTGAACGAGGCCGGTGAGGCGCTTGACGTCAAGATATCTCGTTTCCCCCTCTCGTTTCGCCCCCTAAAGGCGGCGAAGCGGAGAAGACACCCCGAGGCCGTTCCCCCTCCTTCTCGGAGAAACAATACGTAAACATATCTGTCAAATGCACCTCCTTCTTCTTTCTAAAAAAACGGTCATCCGTTCGATATATCACTGTATGAGTGATGGTCTGATGTTTGTAGAATCCCGTTGCATGCTTTTGCCGCCATGCTTTGTGGAATCCAGATTTCGGTTCAGCATCCCTTTAAACAAGGCACGAGACCCCCTCTCTCCTCCAACATTCCCCACCGTTCAATTAAAGCGCCAGCCTTGTCGCACAACGTGGCAGATCTCCGCAGCAATGGCGCAGAGAGCAACCGCAACGTGCAAAAAAGGTGGCGCTTCTGCCAACTACACAGTTCGAAGAGGAAGGTAACTCTGCAAAAAAAAGCGTCTACGGAAATCAGCCAACGGGCTGCAGGCGTCTGCGCTACCCAGGCCCCGTTGTTGACCACCTGTGGCAACCGGCGACGGAGGAAAGTTCAGATGTGTGCCACGAGCGGATAGCACAGGGCCCAATCGTTTGGTGAACAAGCCATCTCAGTGCAGTAAGAATAAATATTTTCGAGGTTTGTGGGCCATACTAGTTAAGGGTACCTGGCACGTCCCAGCAAAGGGCCAAGGATTCCAGTCAACTGGAGATACTTAAAAGTATTAAACCTCGGGGGTTGCCTAGATCGTTATTGCATCTTCAAAAAGCAACCGTAATCAGAGTTGCACAGCACCTAGGCAGCACTAAACCTTCATCCGACTGTGCACATCTCATTCACAACTCGAACCCGCCAACAAGGAAGGTTCTGTGGACTCTCACATTGCCTCGAGACACCAAGACAACTTTGGGTCATCACGCTAGAGCACACGGATTAGATGCAAGCCCCGTGTCAGTGATCACTTTGAACGCAGGTTCGATCAACCCGTAGCAACAATTTCGTACACATCGATTGTTTCAATGACATGGCCTGTTTGTGCTGTCCAAAACTGAATGAGAGCAAGCGGTGGCCATCAAAAGAAAAGATCCCCATGTATTGTCAACTTGCGAGGTTGATTGTGACCCATTCTGCAGACGCAAAAAGTTTGTAACAGCCCCTGGCACAGAAACACCCAAAGACTGCTATTTGCCATAGTCACTCACTATGGCACCATAAGCAATGAACCACCTCACTACTTTCTCAGCAATAGCGCAACCCTAAAGCCTGGTTCAGACAGTTGCGTTTGACTGCGTTGCGGCTGCGAGAAACCAGGACATCCCTGCTGCTTATATCGCGTGCCAAGATGATTCCTTAAATTGGATTCCACGCTTCATACGAAGCACAGATGTGCCGGTGACTCGCTTTCGGTTCTCGACGCAACGCAGTCAAACGCACTCAAACGCAAGTGTCTGAACCAGCCTTAAGATAAAGTTCATGGCTTTCTGAGATGCAAGAATCGTTCACTCAGTGCAGAAAAAGAAGTAAAGGCCCGTTCACACTCTTGCAACCGAGTACGACCGAGAGAGACGAGATCTGTTAAAACTTCTTAAAATTTCTTAGGACAAGGGAACACACCGGCATTCTGGCGCCATCTATGCGGTGACCCTGGAACTGCATTTCACAGGAGTGAAGGTTTTGAGGGATTTCCCAGGTCAAATGTGCGTAATACCTATAAGAGCGTCTCGTTTATAACGTTGACAAAAGTTTTTCGAGCCAAGAAAGAAAGGATAATGCGCGAGAGAAATAGAAAATATGCCGAACCGCCAAGTTTCCACTGCTACCCAATAGATGGCGCCAGTGTGTCCTCTGGTTGTAAGAGGTTTTAAGGAACCCAGTTTTAAGAGGTCGTAAGAGTGTGAACGGGCCTTAAGCTTCTCATGAAACCAAGTGCCAGGAATGAAATAATGATACAAAGAAAGAAGAAGAAAAAAAGGAATCCGCTACTGTCTTTCAAGAACAGAGACCACAAAGATTGTATCACCATTCAGCTCAGTCAGCCACCCACACAATCATGGTTCACACACATGCCCTCGCCTAATCTAGCTCTAGAATCCTTTTGTTCAGAATAGAGAATAAAGGCTATTTAAACAGAAAAGGAGAAGGCGATAAAGCACCCCACAAAAAATTGAGAATGGCAGCTGACTTGGTCAAAGGACAGCATTCTGTCAAATGTTAACAAAAGCAAAAAGATGTTACTACTGCAATATAGAGATCGTCACCCCGACAACTTTGAGAAATAAAATCAGCCCTAGTCGTCCGAGGGTGTGCTTAAAATAACAAGTACAAGCAAGGTTTGAAAACAGCAACAAAGGTCGATACAAGAAAATGGAGGGAGGTATGTTGGACAAGATATTACTATAAATCATTAACCATTTTTATCTTCAAGTGCGTAATGTCAAGTCGGATGACTAATCTCCGGCGAAACGAAAGGGAACCAAAAGGCCGTCTCCGTGAACACCGCCAAACAGCGTTGTCTCCATGTTTGTTATTTTTATCGCCCGCACACAAACCCCCCTCCGACGGGCGATACGCATCAGCCGCGGAGCCTAAAAGAGGCGCAGGCAAACCCCCACAGAGTCAAACCACGCCGAACCGAAAGTTCAACCAGTCAACCGCTCCGGCAACTGGCCGCCTTTTTTTCTTTTCTTTTTTCTACGTCGTGCGCTCGGCGGTCGTGGCAACGTGGGGCAAAAGCCCGTCGCTTAGGAGCGGTAACACTGATTAACACAACGAGCGTTGTTTTCTTTGATTGCTTCGTTTTTAAGCTCGATAAACTCACGGTTGACTGAGGGTCAGCGCCCACGGCGACCGCCTGGTGGTTGTTGGGGGTCTGGGTCAACATGTCCAGACTGGGCGACATGCTCGGCAGAGATGCGCCGCTGGTGTACTCGTGCGCCGTCACCAGAACCATTCGACGAAAAGGGGGGTGGAGGCGGCGGCTCGACGCGGCTTGGGACACAGACTTTGGAAAATGGTTCGGAACGGGGGTGTCTAGCTTCGACGGTCGATTCCCGTGGGACGAGAAAAAAAAAAAAGCGTGCACTACGGGTCGGGCATCAATAAAGGAATCGCACACGGATGAAAGACGCCGCTCAGTGTTGCTAGACTCCGGGAACGAGTTGGCCGAGTGGAGCGAGCCGCCCCGTGATTTTCGTAAACGGTTTTTCGGGTTCGTTGGATTGTTACGTGCACGTGGCGTTCGCCATCTGTGACGTCTTTGCGCGCGTTACTCCAAGTAACTCCCGCACGCTTTCGGGGGTCAAAAAAAGTTGGGAAAAAAATAGAACCCGCCCCCAAAAAAAGTAATTGTCGCCAGTTTTCTTTTTATGTTTTTCTTCATCTTAACCTTCCATCTGTCTTCCATTCATCATAAAAAAAAAGTACGCTAAAATTTCGGACATGACGTTTATTTTTCGACGTTTTTAGTTTTGTTTTTCTCTTTTTTTTCTGATCAGTAAGAGTAGAATGGTTGTTGCAAGTTTGACGACCATAACGCGGCCTCAACTCACCTATATTGAAAACTAGGGGTGTCGCGAACCGGCCGAGGTTCGAGTTCGACCAGGTTCGACTTTTTCGAACTTTTAGTGGAAAATTCGACGACCTTGTATTGAGGTTCGACTCGTGTGCGCATGCGCGACAGGCTGGCCAGTTGACTTCGGATTGGATGGTGATGGCTAAGGGATGAATTAAGGGCAGCGCTATTGGTTATTTCAGTTAATAGAGTACAAAAAATTAAGTTATTAACTTCTTCAGTGATTAGAATTGGTTTCTTTTAATTGCAACTGTTTATAAAATAAAATAACCCTTTGCATAAAAAAAAATTCTCCAAACGTAGACATGCTTGTATCAAGGTCTGGCCACACTGTCCACAAAGTCGAACCGGTCGAATCTGGTGAAAAGTTCGAAGATTCGTCGAACCGGTTCGACCCAGTCGCACCCCGAAAGTTCGACCTAAAAATCTGGTTCGACAAAAGTTCGCGACACCCCTATTGAAAACTACGTAACCAACGTTGTGAAATAATTGTTTGATTCGTTTTATTTCAAAACGTCACAACGTTACCATTCTGTCACGTGTTCATTTTCGGTCACTGAGCGTTAGGCGCGCGTATCCGAACAGAGTAAAAACCAATAAAAAAAGAACGAAAGGTACCGCGCGCAGTCAGTTCATACAAGCAGTAGCGAAGTACGGAATACGCCAAAGCTCCCGCAGTCGCAATTTTTATTTCTCTTAGTACATAGCGGCGTGCGCTCTGCAAGTTCCACTGCAAGTTCTTGATTCGACGAGCGTATCCCGGATTCGAAGTAATGGATACAAAAGGCGGCTACCAAAAAGAGCCGTCAGATGCAATAACCATCCTCAAACGCGAGTCGTTGTCTGTTTTGACATAAAAAGGGAGATATATCCTGAGTCGCAAGTAGGAGATTTTGCAAGACCTCAAAATCAATAACTCTTTTTTCTTCTTCTTTTTTTATTATTAATATTATTATTTTTGTAATCCGGTTTTGCAGACGAGTTTTAGAGAGTTAAGTTGGCCGAAAGAGACAGCGATACCCGCTCTGGCCGCCTCAGGCTTTGCACGTAGTGACAACTTTATTTATTTATTCGTTTATTTTTGTCCGTTCTACTCCGGTGGGTTCACCGGTTTCAAGGCGCCAGTGACCGGTCAATAAAAACAAGCAAATAAAAATACAGCGGCGGCGCGCTCTCGCGGTGTTTGCAGACGAAGTGAGCTGAGCAGACGACACGGACGTGCGCACTGACCTACGTCCCTGGCGTCCTGCGGCAATGCATTTTGTGTTGGTTTCGGTGGAATCGGATCGAATGAGACTCGCGTTCAATATCCTATCCGCGGCAACACATGCTGCAGAGGAAAACAACAACACAAAAATCGCCTTTACGGTTTGTTTGTTTGTTTGTTGTTTGTTTGCGTACAGGACTGACGCAGGAAAGCGACACAAAAACCAACAAGATAGAGTGACATGAAACGTCCTCATGAAACGTCCTCAGCGTTACGTGACACGATAAAGCATGAAGCTAAACAGGAACGTGAAAGGAACTAGAGGGAGTTATAATCAATCACAACTGCCTAAATATGCTCAAAAGCAGGATTGCGAAGGAGTTGCAGTGCTGCTGCGAATCATCCCATGTAAACAAGAAATATTTTAGAGCAATATTTCCACATCTCCTCGAAAAATAGCAATATTTAGTTAGCAGGAGCTTCAGAAGATGCACCACCCTTTCGAGAAAAATTCCAGGAATTTTTCTAAAACATTTTGCTCAATATTCGGATAAGGCCCATGAGATGTAAGATCCATGAATCGCTTGTCTGCTTCGGAGAGTGTTCATCCTAAATAGAAGTGCGGTTCTAATTTAACACGACGCGGTGATGCTGATCTACCAGGCCTGGGAGAGACGATAAAACTCGATTTTTTCAGTCGGCACAAATAAACTACGCATTGCAGAAAACTGAATCTCCGTGGTAAGATGACGCAGGCAGTGGTGATAGGATGCCTAATATTCGTCAAACCAATATATTACATTGTGGGCGCCTGTAGCGTTTATTTCAAAGAAAAAGACTTGTCAGCACGAAAGAAAACAATATTGCTCTGCTTGCTTAGAAATGGTTTTCGCTGCAATAACTGCCACGTACGCTCACGATATCAGTTCTTGGTCGGACGAAGATTAGGCTTACGTGGACGTTGGCTCACACAGAAAATTTGTGCACCTCTTTTTTATCTTTTGATTCGGGTTTGACGCCGGCGGTCATAGAATGCAAAAGTTTCACGTTGTGAAACTTTTCCATTCTATGACCGCCGCGGCGTCACTTGCACACGGAATTTCAGCTTTCTGGAATGCGTGGTTTATTTATGCGGGCCATAAAGCAGGGTTTTATTGGTTTTATTTTCTCCCACGGACTTGGTGGATGGAAACCGAAAGCGATACAACGTTCACTGTAGATCTGCGTACCTTACGTCACCCACCGCAGCCGTCTACAACCAGTATTGCTTTCTACGCCTGCCGATTCCAAAGGGTCCACGTCAAAGCAGACGCATGTTGAAGCTAGTGGGACGGAACCTCGAACGAACCGCTAACCAAATCTTCTGGATGCAAAGGCGAGCGAAGCGGCAACCTGGTTGGTGAGGAGGACCTCTGACACTCGAGCTAGGCTCGAGCAGACGACGTAAGGTTGCCGTCTGCCACGTACCATCGTCGTCTCTGGACAGGACGGGCCAAAGCAAACAGCGTGACACATTTCATCACGCGAGCGAGGAAACAAGCCTCGTGTCCGCCCCAACAACCTAAAGAAACAAAACGCCGAAACAAGAAGAAAAAAGTAAAGCAACCGGAGGGACGACCACGATGGACGGACACGTATCCCCGGGTTTCCATTAGGCCTAACGTCAGCGAGCGTCATTCTGCCCGTCCTTGTACTTGGATCTGTTTTGATAGTTCTCTCTGTGTGTTTTTGTTTTGCGTGAGTTGTGACAGCACTACCGCATTTCGTTACTTATCTCGCTCGGACGGCTGTCTAACGTCGACGTTAATAGAGACCGCGACGGAAAGATGCGGTGACACTATAGCG
Organism: Ixodes persulcatus; assembly: GCA_013358835.2. Taxonomy (NCBI): domain Eukaryota; kingdom Metazoa; phylum Arthropoda; class Arachnida; order Ixodida; family Ixodidae; genus Ixodes; species Ixodes persulcatus. The sequence continues at coordinate 486,134 of JABSTQ010009653.1, read as the reverse complement.
GGGCGCGAAAAGGAGGTTAAGCCTAACATGGCGCGTGTGCAAGAAGTCGCGAATTAAGAGCTAAAATAGAAAGGGCGTGTTTCCTATAGTTCAGTGTCAGTCAATCAAATGCTCGTCACCGACTAAGGATTACGATTGAGCTACCAAGGTCTTTCTTATTTCCGTTCAATAACTCGGAAGTACAGGAAGACGCCAATTATATACAGCTTTCCAGGGCTTATAAGTTATCAGACAGGGGAAAACTGCTAAGTCACTGGGCTGTGGACGCTTGCGCGGCGTCGAATATTCCTGAGAGAGCTGATGCGCCTCTCCAGAAAGCGTTACACAGCTCGGTACACAAAGATAGCAGCATGCATAGCTTGTGTAAAGAAATGTTTCAAAACTACGAAGTGATCCGTTTCGTAAACTGCCGAAATTACGAAGCGTCTCAATATACTTGCAACCCTTGTGTATGCTTGCATGTAAGCGTACATGTTTGTTTGTTGTTGTCTTTCTTTTCCACCCCTGTAATCCTGTGCAAGGGCTGACAGTATCAATAAATGAAATGAAATGAATGAATGAATGAATGAATACAGAAAGCGAATTTTTTTTAATGGTTTATATAGCACGTGTGCCAAAAATTCGATGAAAGGCATAGTTGCGTCAGAAACTCGTACCTGATCGGGATTTTGGGGGTGACAATAGTGCCGTAGCTATTTGGATGCATCGACTATTTTCACTCGAAAGAAACTGTACATTCGATCCTCTGCGACATGATGGGACTTAGACGTCTAGCTTGAGGCACGAGAAACTATGCGGAGAGCAAGTCGTCTGTTTCTTGCGCACGAGTTGCGGTGACGTCAGAACGACGCCGAGTTCTGATTGGCTTTGATTGAAAGGAGAGTGGGTAAATCTCAATGCTAGATGCTTTGAGGTCTACCCACTATATATATATATAGTTTTTTTTCTTTAATTCGCTATTAAGCGTTTAGCGTTTTGACATCGTCTCAACCAGTGCGTGATCCTTAACTCGGCAGAGCGAATAGTACATAGGAAGGGCCACAGTGGACCTCTACGCTGTGAAACCGAGCCGGAGAAATCGGCGACAGCACAGAGGAGTTTCAACCTTTTACCTAGCGTGCATTTAGGCGAAGGATTTCACCTTGTGAAAATTTCAAAACGTAATTCTCTTGCTGTAAAAAATAAATAAATAAATAAAAAATTACACCATCTTCCCGAGGGGAACCATGGGGTGATGCGGAGCATCGTGTTGGTTGCGAGGAAAGAGTCAGTTGCGTGCTGACGTCGAGAGATGGCGCCACCGACTGCCCTAGCGTTACCCCCTACGCGAGCCTTCGTCGCGGCTCGCGGCAGAGAAACTTGGAACGCTCGCCGCTCGCCGTTTATTTTTTTTCACACTTGAAGGAGAGGAGACTAGAGGAGGAGAGTTGCGCGTGCGCGCGCGGTGTGAGGAGAAGCGAACGCACGCGCAGTGCACGCAGCTGGTAGAGAGAGAGAGCGGAGAGAGTAACGCGCAGCTGTTGGAGAGAGGGTAGGAGGAGAGTTGCGCGTGCGTAGTTCGAGTGCCGACTACAACGCCGACGCCGCGGGACATAGACCCGAGCAAGAGATGCTCCGCATCTAAAAAAAGATCAACGAGCTTGCCAATGTCAACGGAGAACCTGTCAGCAGACGACCGAGTTAGCGGTGAACATAACTTGTGGCGCTATCTCCCGATAGACGTAGCGAGCAGACAACGAAGTGCGTCATCTGCTCGCTGCGCCTTTCGGGAGATGGCGCCACAAGCCACGTTCATCGCAAACTCTGTGGTCTGCGCGCAGGTTCGCTGTTGACTTTGGCAAATTTGTTGGTTTAATTTTTTTACACGAGAACTACACCTTGAAATTTCACTAAGTTAAGTCCACCGCATCAATGCACATTCGATGAAAGCTTGAGCTTTCCATATAAGTAGGCGCAAATCTTTTCGCCTCGTTTTATGGCGTAAGATACACTGTGTTCACCCTATACGTAAGTTGCTGTGAAATAAATATATATAAATGGTAGCAGCACCATTTATAACGGCGTCGTCATCAATGTTAGAACCCCGACACTGATGAGTCGGCCGGTCTTGGACTAACATTCGAAGCGCGAAATACAGAAACATTGTGTTTGGACAAGTAGCTACCATGGACAAGGTGTAAACCAGACCACGATCGTAGAGGTACGGACTGGACCGAAGCAGATTTGTACAACCTCTAGATTCTTTAACAATATCGCGCAAACACCGACCGGCCCAGGGAAAAAAGCTTTTTTTTTAAACAGCCGGTTTGGGAAAGGAAGTCATAAAACGAATTTACAACGAAAAATCAAAATTTTTAAAGCTATATTCACGGCGCTATACGAATTTGCAGTTGGCGCCCGCGGGCGCCGCGGAAAAGTGGCCCATATTTATCTCGTGACTGGCCCTTATTTGTCACGTGGTACTTGCAATCTTTCGGAAGCTTCCTACGGTCTCGAAAAGTTACTTATTCATCTTCGTTTGAAGTGCAACAAAAAACAAAGAATAACAAGTAACTTTTAGAGCCCAAAGGAAGCTCCTGAAAAAGCGCAAGCTGCGCGTTCAGCCCCGTAGCGCCGTCTTTCCTGTATGGCATGTTGATCCAGCTCTTCACGTGACTGAGTTCGGCGAATAGCAGCGCCGCGCGTTCGAGGCGCGCGGCGCGCTCAACAGCAGGGGAACGTTCGGCGGGGCGCGCGCAACGTCTACTTTCCTGCACGGCACTTGACCCGGCTCATCACGTGAACGCGCAACTCCGGCTCCCGTAGGGAGCCTATACAGGAACTCTATACTCTGTTTCATACTTAGCGTGCAACGCTGTCAAAGCTACTGGCGCGAGCGCGTGGCTTTATCTTTGGTTTTGTTTGCGCGAGAACGCGTGCAAATGATCAACGAGATCAAGCCCCATGCTCGCGCCAGTAGCTTTGACAGCGTTGCACGCTAAGTATGAAACAGAGTATAGACTGGCCGGTAGATCAGCGCCTTATCGCGGCGTGAAACAGGAAGCCATCGAGGCAAGGCGTGTGCCTTCCTCCACACGCGCATAGTCTCGCTGATCTGCTCTTTCACGCCGCGATAAGGCGCTGATCTATCCGGCCGGTCGGTGTTCGCGCGATATTGTTAAAGGATCTGTAGGCTGTACCCCTTGGTTGTGGTTGGTAAGCTCTACAAAAATTTACTATGATTGCGCCATTCGTACTAAATCTCAATCAGATTATACTATTTAGACGAGTGCGTTAACATGCCGCCATGTTAAGAAACTGCACTTTCGTCGGGTCTTGACAATTCCAGCGGATGCAATCAATCCACTTCTGCACGAAGATATTTATTGAACACGAATCACGTGACTTTGATCAGCTTTGGGTGTCGCTATCCGGCTTCGATTCGGGATCAAAATTTCATCGGGTTCTGAATGTGCCATGAATCGCGCTAACAGCTCGAAGATTGTTTGCGCCACCTCTCTCTGATCACATTAGCCACAAAAAGTGTATAGGTCGTCTGTCATCATACACTGTAGATCACATCATCAGATAATGGGAAAAAGATACCTTAGCACTACTTAGGAGTTGTGAATGCGAAAGCATGAATGTCGTTCTTCGCGCCATGGCCGCTTCTGATCCCTTCGGCGCCTCGGCCGTTTCTGCTTCTCTCTGCGGGGGTCGCAGCGCCATGGAGTGTGGGGTGGCGTTCCTTGGAACTATGCCGCGCACCAGCAATGGGAGGCTATCCATCAATTCGCTGCTACAGACTACAGGCTACGCTCCCTAAGACAGGGGAATTTAGGTGCCATTTGGCGCGGCTTCAAAAGCTGATAACGCCAATTCGCTCCATGAGACAGTAAATGCTTTTGCATTAATAAAATGTGGGAACAGGAACACAAAAGGGGAAAGAAAAACTACGACCAATGCCGAGGTGGTATAGATGCCTCGTGAAAGTATACTCCGCTAGTTAGTGGAAAACATTAGTGTCCTTTTTTTTTTTTTTTTTTTTTTTGCGGCAGGGGGATTGTGAGTTGTTAGTCGGGTGGCGGTGCACCAGATGGCGCTGGCAGCGTTGTTTTGCGCTCCATACGCACTTTGTCGACGGCTGTGCCGGCGAGGTCCCTGGCTTCGAGAGTGCCTGGCTGCTCGAGGTAAGCAATGCGCATGCGCAAGGCCGCGCCTGCGTCGGCCGACAGTTTCTGTTTCACGATCTGCAAATGAGGAAGTGATCACATCACACGTCTTACGGGCTGAGGGCGGACTTCCGCTCCGCGCTATCGTCTGCTTCCGGTGACGCCATCTTGAAAGCGGCGACGATTGAGTGCCATTCAACGCTGGTTTACCCTGCTATTTTTTATTTCGTTTTTTTTTTTTTAGTTATTCGAACTCACTAGGACAACAGCCGACCAACTTGCCCGCTAACACGAGACAAACACGTTGTTGGTGAGACTTCGTGCAGTGCTTCAGTATGGGCAACCGACTACGAACGCCAGTGTGTTTGTAAAAACATTACAAAGTTTTGACAAACACATTGGCGTTCATGGTCTGTTGACTCGAAGTTGCCAGCATAATGTTTTTGCTCACGTCTGCGAGACAAGCTGAAGGGACTTTTGGCCTGGTGTGACTTAGAGAGATGGCTTTAAAGAGGAAACGGATTACCAAAGAGAACACACAAATGAGGTTTGCGCGGACGGCAAAGCCTAACAAACGGCTCTTTTGAAATTAAAACCGAGGTGACGTTGTTGGTTTTCAAAAATATGTCTGCTCGTGTAATTACACAGCTGCGCTCTCTTCTAATTATAGAAGTGCCCCCGAGATTCTAATTACACAGCTGCGGTTTTGTCGTTTTTCGTCATCTTAAAGGGGCACTAAATTGCTTTTTGAGATTCTCGTTTTCTGGTAGCGCCATCTGTCGTAATTCTGCGCCAACAGTAGGTGTCGAAACTTTGATCATTTTTTTAATGTGCAAATCGGCCGCGCATGAATGTAATTTCGGGATTTTTAGGGCACTTAGAGCTCGTAGATTGAAATATCCCAATAAAACGAGAACCTCAAAACGCACTTTAATGCCCCTTTAACACCGAGTGTAAATAATTTTTAAAATATTCGAAAGGAATTATGTAATCAGTTTTTGCTATCCCCTTTTTCGAATCATCGAGAGAATTAGACGGAAAGAATATTATTAACTTTGCTGCTAAAGATCTTTAGGGTGCGCACCTGCTCCCTTCAAGTTGACAGTTACGAAGCTACCGTCGTTGCCAGGACGTCCGTTGCCATGACGACCTCTACGGCCGCAGGTGCATCGGGAGTTCGTAGGGGAAATCTTAGCTAATATGCAACAAATATTTGAGCTGGAACGTTGGGTAATCGGTTTAGTTTTCATAAGAGCCGCCAAGTTAGGCCTAGCAATACACGCAAACCTAATTTGCGGGCAGTGTCTGGGATGTTTCGTAAAGTCATCCATTCCTACGACGTTTTGGAAGGGTTCAGAACGCTCTCAGCCACGCACGACACTCGCGATACGGCTCTACGATCTACTGCCGCTATGTTGAGTAAGGATACAGCGACCTTTTGTCGATTCTTTGGTTCGACAGGTTTCGCCGACCTTCGAACGTTCAGCTAAATTTGACAAAGTTCGACTTCTGAACAGTGTTGCCCGACTTCTAGACAAAAAATGTCTAGACTTGAAAAATAATTGTCACAGTAATCTACTTTATATTCCAGAAAATTATCCCGGATGTTTAGGCAATATAAAAGAGCATGTAATCTGTTTAACGATTAAATTAGCTTACTACCCTTCCCCGCCAGGTGGCGTAGAATGGTCTTAGTCGAACTTTGGGTTAACTGCACTCTTCCACCAGGTGGGCAGAAGAGTCGAACTTGAGTCGACCTTTGGTCGAACTTTGCTTTAAAAGTTCGAAAACGGAGAACCTGGTCGAACTCCCTAAGTTTAAGTCCGCGCGGTACCTGCGTCACTGTAAAACACAAACAAGAAAACAAGAGAAAAAAGAACAAAAGAGGAGGACGGGAGAAGAACTACAGTTGCCAGACTACGGATAGGAGAACAAGCCGAACACAGACAAATAATGAGGCCAAAACATCTCAGCTAGAGATCGGTCAACTAAAAAAAAAAAAAATACACATTTCAGTTGCACAAAGAAAGCGATGTTCGCCCTGAAATGAACACTGGATTGAGAAAAACGGTGACGGCGATAGTCAGGCTGATTCACACATTCGCGTTTGACTGTGCCGAGTGCGTTGTGATTAGGGATGTCGCGAACCTGGGGAGGTTCGAGGTCGACCAGGTACGACTTTTTCGAACTTCAAGCGTGAAGAGCGAAAAAAATAAATAAAAAAAGACTCGACTGAAGTCGGACTTTTTGTGCGCGCGAGCAACAATTTAAAAACGGGCTGTTTCCACCTGTCGGAGGAAAAGTGCAATATCTGCTTCATGAATTGTTTCATTGTTTCGCATTAATGAAAACGCTAAAGCCCTAAAAGGACATATTTTTGCTTTTGTCTTCTGTAAACGTCGGTAATCATTTGATTAAATATAATATGAACTACTTCGTAAGTCATTCGTTTCGCAAAACTCGAAATATCTGCGTAGAAGTCGGGAAACACTGTCCATAAGTCGAACTTCGTCGATTTTTGATCAAAGGTCGAAGGTTCACCGACCAGTCGAATCTCGAGATTCGACGTCAAACTTCAGGTTCGACGGAAGTTGGCGGCATCTCTAGTTGCAACCTCTGAACAGACTGGCACACTGGCGCCACTTATCGGGCAAACCTGGAACCCCTCCAACCTGCGTACGACTGACTGAAGGTTTTGTCAGTATTTACGAGATGAAATCTACGCACTATTTATGAGAAATACATAGCCGCTTACAACGTCGTCAGAATTACATTAAGCCCACGGTTAAACAATTTTATGCTGGCCGATAGGTGGCGCCAGCTTGCCAGTACGTTAAGCGGCTGCAAGAGCCACCAACACACTCGGCAGAGTCCAACGCAAATGTGCGAACCAGCCTTGACACACAAAGATGAGACACGGTCAAACAAAGGTCAAAACTAACGGAAACACCAACTAAGGTTGAAAAGAGAGAACCAGTGAAAAAGAGAAGACCCGTGTGTGATACGAAAGCCAGCTGACAGATCCGCAAGCACACACACAAAAAAGACTACGTCATTTCGTGTGAGAAGAAAACAAACCACAAACAAAAGGGGGGTTAACGGATACCAGTACATATAAAGTCAAATGAAAGCAATTCCAGTGCGCACGCACATGCATCATGAACAAAGGGAAGACGTTTCATTGTTACTGTTTTTTTGTGTTTTTTTTTTTTTTTAATTTAGTTATCACGTCATTCAAACACGCATAGGGTGTCTCAAGAGGACCTTCCGATGCAAAACGAACCGGAAAAATCGGCGCCTGCTCAGAGAAAGCTCAGACATTCCCCGAATGTGCACTGAGGTGAATTTTCCCTTGTGAAATTTCTAGGTGTAATGCTCCTCCTGTAAAAAAATGAGACCACCGAATTTGCCAAAGTCAATGGCTAACCTGTGAACAGACGACCGAATTAGTAATGAATGTGGCTTGTGGCGCCATCTCCCGGAATGCGCAGCGAGCAGACGAAGCGCTCTGTTGTCTGCTAGCAGCGTCAATCGAGAGATGGCGCCACAAGTTGCATTCATCGCCAATTCGGTCGTCTGCGAATACGTCCGCCGTTGATATTTTGCAAGTTTCTTGGTCTCATTTTTTACAGGAAGAGAACTACGCCTTGATATTTCACCAAGCGAAACTGACGACCTAGTTGCACATTCAGTGAGAGTTTGAGCTTTTCATGTGCAGGCGCCGATTTCTCCGACTCGTTTTACAGCGTAAAACGCAATGTAGCCACCCTACACATCCGCAGGGACGAGTAAACAGATGATCCGTGGAAATAGTTCAGACACGCCTAGTAATAGCATCGCGTCAAACGCCGAGTTCGTTGGTAGAGTCGCAGACACGGAGACATTTGATGTCGAGAGGAATACAAAATGGCGTTTGTCCGCCATTTTGTACTACGAAATTTTCCTCGTGCATTGGCAAAAACACGATTACCAACAAGCGGCGCAACAAATTGTTTTCGGTGCGTTTACGAGCTCATTGAGTTGAATGTTGAACTCTATTGGCGACTCCAGGGAAATCGACGCCGCGTAGCGGCAACGCCGAGAAGCTCAAGAGAGGTGGTCGTTTCGACTCTGTCGTTTGCTATCACTGCTTGGTTCTCGTAGGCAGCATAGAAACAAACATCGTTTGCAGTTTTATTTTTATGCTTCCGCCGTGTCATTCTTGCGCAGAGCAGAACAGGGTTTTTAGCGTCGAAAAATCGCTTTGCTTTCATATGTAATACCGATTTTACGCACCTTAGCATGGACTATTGTTAGTCGCGCATGCTAAACGCGCGAGCTATTTGCTTTGGGTGAAGCCTCGGCGGCTGCACGAGCGCTCGTCCAGAGAGTGCTCCAGTTAAGGCAGTCAATGCTACACGCTGGCGCTTGCAGAGCCTTCGCAGTTAGTCAATGCTAATCACTACTGCGTGGTGCACGTTAAAGACCCCAGACTAGCGGTTGTACAGCACTGGCTAAATTGCTCATCTACAGCGAGCGACTCGTCGCAACTTTGAAATGGCTGACCGACTACACGCTGTATAAATATCCACACAACCCCAATTATTATTAGATGAGACGTATAGTTCGTTCATGGTAACATGAAACGGCTCCCGTGAGTCAATTCGAGCGACGGAAATAGTCACATGTACACGCAAGTCGCTCCGACACTCTTATTGACTCGCCAGTGCCGATAGCTCGTTGAACCGCAAGCATGGCGGCCGGAAGTGACGTCTCAGCAGCTTCCGCCGTCTCAGTCTCAGCCGTTTCAAAAAGTTTTGAGGCGCACTTCGGGGACCTTAACCTAGGTCACAAACAGATGCCAGGAGCAGCTCGATGAGTATATGAAAATGTTCGGAAATGGGCAGGAAGACGTGCAGCGGCGGAACCCTGAAGACTACACCTCCCTCCCCTCCCTTTCCCCTCTCTCCCACCGTAAACCCAGGTGAGGCTGCGGCGCTTAGTTGCGGAGAAAATCGTATCTGACGTGCTTGAAATAAGCCATTCAGGGCGTCAGAAGTTTCCCCGTGAATGATCACGCACTCCACATGTTTTTGTTGTTGTTTTTTCCAATACCCGGACCGGAAGGCACTGACTCAAGCGTCATATACTGTCATCATGTTTCTCGTTTGCTCCAAAGTTCCGTACGCGCATTGGTTCTCCTTTCCTTCGTATATACGGTTGAGATGTTGACCAGGTCCCATGGCAACCGGCAGTCATTACGCGTCATTCAGGAATATTAAAACGTTCGTAGAAACTTCATAACGTCGCCGTCTTTTTTGTTTTAGACTCTGCCGCTCCACACGGGCCTAATTATTTATCTTCAAAATATTTTCGGCTTCTGCCACCCGTATCCACGGTCGGAAGGAGCTTGTGTGGCCTGTCGATAGTTTCTGGCCGTGTTCCAAAACTTACTCGATCTAACTCTAGGGTAAAGGGGGTTATCGAAAACCTACCCGCGTCCAGCGTTTCTCTATTTTTGTTGTCAGGTGACATAATCCGCCAGGGTAACTCGGATCCATTCGAGTAGGTTTGGAAAGCAGTCTCGGTGTGTCGCGCTCCTGTACGCTATGCGTCGTTTAGTTGCTCCGCTCGGAGTATCAAACTCGGAGCGTCGGAGTAGGAGTAAAGGAGCGCCGCCTTAACGCGCCCAATGTAATGTAGACGCATTATAAATTATGCGTCTCAAGTTTTATTTAGATTTTATTAGTAGGAGCTTCTCAATAGTCGATTAAAATTTTGACGTAGACCTGCCCGTTGCGGCGCGCCGACGGTAGGAAAGTGTGAGAGAGGCGAGGAAGAACTAGCAGAAGTGACGTCCTCAGCGGAGTCGGATGACCCTTGCACGCCGCTAAGCTGGCTTGGGGATGCCGCCCATAACGCCGTGACGCTCTGGACAGATAACGGGCGGCAGAGATGATCGCCGCATGCCTGGCGGCAATCGCTGCACGTACTTTCTTTCAAAATAAATGTGGCTGACGTTGTTGTTGTAGTTTTGCTTAAAGGGGCACTGACACGTGAAAATCATATTTTTTTTTATTATCCGAAACGATTGAAAACGATGCCGGGACATTACCCTCAAAATTTGAAACTTTAAAATTCAGTATTTGTGAATTAAAAAAACAATTTCCAAATGCCGAATTTGAAGTTCCCGCGCGATCCGCGCCAGTTCAGTGAGTCAAATTTTGCGGTCTCCTGCGACTCGACTCTCTTTCGGACCTCCGCCGTTGTCACGGCGACCCCAACCGAGGAGGAGGCGCCGGCGGGAAAAAAAAACCGGTTTTTCTCCGACTCGCCAACGGGCGCTGCGAAGTTTTCCGAGGGAGGGTACAAATCTAGGAAGCAACATCACACCGAACTCTGAATTTTGGTATTTCAAAAAGAGGAGCCGTAGTGCGTTCGCAATTGCGTTAAAAAACATGTTTTACGATTGCCGTTATTAAATGTTATAGAAATGTCACCTACAAAGCTTCTAAATTTCCTGATTTTTGACGTCACCGATCAAAAGAAGCGAGGAGGTGAACGCGGGAAATACAAATGCCAAAACTAAAAAGGCGCGCGCGCGTGCGGGAAAATTTTTTTCCGCGATGCGTTTTTTTTTTGCGTGTCTATGGCTACAAGTTGCATCGTTTTAGACAATAAAAAAAAAATGCGACCTTTGGGTTGTCAGTGCCCCTTTAAGGAAAGTGGGATAACTGAATTCACGGGACAAAAGGCTATAAAAGTACGCTCCTAACTCAGATTTCTTAAAAGTGCTCCAGCTTCCCTTAAGCCACTGTTAAAAACAATAAATAAAGCGCAATTAGACACCAGCTTGCTTGTACAAAGTTCAAAGGTTGAAGAAGCTTCCATATCGTTTGACTTCGAGTGTAAGATATATATCTTTCGCGAACGACGAGCGCAAAAAATGAGTTCCTTGTAAACCGAGTGCTCCCTCCGCAAAGTCGGAATTTGCCCGTGTGACCGCCTCTCCACCGATAAGATGTTTGCGGAAAACCTGGTAAACCACGTTGGAAGAAGAGAGACAAGTGTCTAAACGGGCGCATTTTCTGGAAGGTGCACTGTCGAGCTGGGGGAGCGGTCGCTTGCCTAGCGACCTTGAAAACGAGTGCGCGAACGAGAACGGTTCATGATTGCTCCTGTAATGCAGCGCCATCTCACGTCGCTCGTCAAAAATGGGAGTGAACTCTCGACGCACTTGAGGCGGCGCAGTTCAAATGCCTTTCTTCCACCAAGAGGTAAACAGACAAGCCACTCTGGCTCCGCCATTTTCGTTAACCTACATACATTTTGTGTAGCTCCGCTTCACAACTAGCGCCACCAGATTTACGTAACGACACAAGCATCAAACAACACGTAAAAGTATGAGTGTTCCGCTTTGAAGAAAAATACATAATCGATGACGGCGTCCGCGCCCCCACCTAACATACATTGATGCAATATTTAAATGTAGAAAAAAAAAAGTTCCGACGACGAACGAAAATAAACTGTCGCAAATGACCGAAATTGCCGCGCGGCTAGCTCGGCTATGAATCGGATTCGCTCGGCTACACTTGGCTACTTTTTCGCTCGGAGTAAAACCATGATGCCGCAACCGTTTCCGGTCCCTTTTCTTTTTGTAATACTTTGGACGAAAAAGTTTCTTCACGGTGCGATTGCCTCTTGTGGACCATCTCCTTGCCGCTACTTTGAGTTTACTTTAGGAGTAAACGTAAACATAAAAAAAAACATTACTTTTTTTTTTTTAGTCGCAACATTTGCGAAAAAGCTGCGTCCGTCTGCTATCTGGACGTACCCTTAAGCCCGAAAAAAAAAATAAAATACGGAACCGCAGAACCAACCACAAATAGACGAAAGACGAAACCGTATAGTCGTTTCGTACCGTACCACTTCCCGCTTCGGATTTCCGATGTCGCAATACGCCGTCTGTTTTCTACTTTTTTTTCCTTACAACATGACCAAGCCAAAATTTTCAGCAAAAAAAAAAAAAGGTTTACTGCACGAAAATAGACGGATTAAATAAAATAAGAACTAAACGAAGTCAAGGAGAACGGTTGGAGTCAGCAGATGACAAAACGATGATGGTACCTAGCGCCATCTGCTTTCTGCTCGCGCAAATAACGGTTCTTTCGAGATCATTTTCGAACGGAAAGGGAGGCAGGAAACCAACGGGGAAAGAAAGATGACAAAGAGCCTTTATGGAGTCCCTCGCAATAAATAATATAATAATAAAAAAAATCCAGTAGCCGACACTTATTCGTAAGTTATGGGATGTTTGAAGGAACTGAGAAAACCTTTTTGGATTCTTACTTACTCTTACTAAAACCAGTAAAAGAGCCGCCTCGCGACTTTTTTTCTGGTTTTTAATTTGCACCGAACCTGAGCGCACTGAACATAGTAACTTAGTGAACTTTTTCTTTTCTCAAAATTCCTGGTTTTGATTTGAAGAGGAAGTGACGTCATGTCACGTGACATAACGGAATTTACTACCGGAAGTGACGTCATGTCACGTGACAAGGGGGCGTGGCCAGGTGCTGTACGGGATATGGTTTGCTTATACGCCGCCGGAGCCCCTTGCCGCGGTGACTGAGGAACGTGGGGAGAGAGGTGAAGACGGGGAAAGGAGGTGAGGCCAAGGAGAGAAGCATGCCCGGGAACGGAACGGGGCAGCTCTCTCTCCTCGGCTGACGTCAGGACCAAAAACGTCACGATTTTGTCACATGCCGCACGCGTTCGACACCACGGGGCGCCCCTGTAGGAGGAGGAGGTTTCCGCGTTTTCGGTTAAAATATGACGCACTGATATTTAGTTACTCTCTCCGTGCCCCTGGGTAGCCCGAAACACAAGAGACGCCCATGGCGAAATGCTGTATGAAAGGGAGGGGGGAGAGGAGGTCCCAGCAAAATATATAATTTCGGCATTTCCCCCCCTGGCTACGTGCCTGTCATGGCGTGCCCCTGGCTACGTGCCTGTCATGGGGTGCTCATTTGAAAACTTAAAATGTATGGTATTAGAGGGCATGCTTCTCTTTTTATCAAATCGTATTTAGAAAATCGGAACCAATTTGTTAATATCTACAGTCACTCCTGTGATATTAAACCAATTATATTTGGAGTACTACAAGGCAGCATGTTGGACCGTTACTTTTTAACATACAGCTTAAAGGGGCGATGCAACGATTTTTGTATTTTGCGCAAATACAGCTTAGAACGGATCTCTGACGTTAATGACCTGTGAAATACCCGTTCGTTTTTCACCACACGCAATTGAAGTCGCAGAAAAAAATAAAGAAAAACGAGCAGAGTTCACCCCCTCAACTCGCAGCCAGAACAAGCGGCCACGTGATCTGGAGCCGATTATATGCCGCCAATGTTGATCATAGCCATGCGCTGTGGTTGGCAAGGCACAGGACACGCGCTGAGTTACAGACATTGTTATGGTTCGGCTGTTGTCGTCATTGCAGCGATTGGACACAGGACACTACCCGAATGCTTCTCGACCTAGTAATTATCACGAGCCCAAATCGAGTGTCCACGCCATGCTCGGGTCCAATCAATGAGCTGCATTCAAATATCGTCACTGGGCGGTACTGCTACCGCGCAGCTTCGTCATCAGGTTTTGCGAAGGAGAGATTGAATGAAAACGCTCGGTTTTTTTCCTCAAAATTACAGCGCAACAAAGATTTTCTTGGTGAGTAGCGTTGCGTGCGAGTACCCTTGAGTCCCACTAGTGCCAGTAAGCTCGTGTAAAGTGAAAAACATTCCAATTGAATATCGTTGCACCGCCCCTTTAATGACATTGTTAACATTGCGCAACCGGCAAAGTACATAATTTACGCAGACGACACGAGCCTCTTTTTTTTTTCAGGTAAAACTTGTAGTGCGCTTTCGCATGTAGCTAATGACACCATAAAACGTCTCGAAATACGGGCTAGTGCAAATAATCTTATAATAAATAAAAATAAAACGAAGGCCATTTTTTTTATCTCGAAAAATAGGAGTCTTGACCTTCAAAGTGATATTTAGGCTCCACGCCTATTAAAAAAGTATGTTTAAAACTTGAGGGGTGATTTTCACGAGGCACGTGACTTGGACTGAATATGCGGATTATACCATTTCTAAACCCGCGTGAATCAGTGGTATATTACACAGACATCGTCATGTCCTTCCAACGGGAGTTAAGTTGCTTTTAGATAGCTCATTATTTGTATCTTACCTGAACAACTGTAATCTAGACTGGGGTACGACAACCGAAACTAATCTCCAAAAACTATCCTTACTTCAGAAAATAGTGATAAGAATCGTGGGCGGCGTGTCTTATCTAGTCAACTTTTTGAGAGGCTATGTGTTTAAGAAAATATTTAAATACTATTAATTTCGACTTTATACGAAGCATAAACTGGGATGTCGTGAGACAGATAGGTTTTTATTATTTTTTTGGCGTCATAGTAAAAACAAACCTATAACACACTCCCCTCGTCACTCGGATCTCTGGCGGGTAGAGGCGTCACGCGCAGATTATGGCCTTCGGGTGATTAAAACAAAAAAAAAAAAAAAAAAACCTTGCCGACATTACCAAATACGCTCGTGCGCAGTAATTTCGATAGAGAATCTTGGGGTAGCAGACGCGAGATTAGGGAATAACCATTTTATACTGTCGTTGATTATTCGGTAGACTTTTTTTTTCATTGCTTTACTTTATTGTTTGCTAAGTATTTTCATTACAAAATTTCTCGAGCTTGTTTTTTGCGCAACTGCTGTGTGCCCGTGGGGGAGGGGGGGGGGGGGGGGGGGGGGGGGGGCTGATATGACCAGTCAAATTTCATTTTTTATTTTTCGGATGGTAAAATAAAGCTACTATAATATAATCCTGCCAGTGTGTAAATGTAAGTGTTAGAAAGGGAGAGAGAAAGATAGCGTGTGCGTGTTTGTGTGCGCTCGTGAGAGTGTGTGTATATATACTGACTATACTCTTAATGTATGTGTGTATGCATATTTTTGTGTGTGCGTGTGTGACTGTGCGCATCTGCGTGCGTACGCACCTAGGCGACGCTAAGGGTCTCTCGCTTACTCGAAGAGGGGAGGGGGGGGGGGGGGAGTAGCTACAGGACCATTGACCGATTTCGAGGACCTCATTTATTCACACGGCTCGGTAGCTCGGTGCGAGCGGAGAGAGAGAGAGAGAAGAATGGTTCCTTCGGCTAAACTTGGCGGGAATTTGACTCCCCCACTGGCGGAAACGTCGCCATAAAACTAAAGCTACGAAAAAGAAGGAGTACAAAGGAAATTCGAGAACTTCCAGTAAAACAATCAAAGTATTTTTGAGTCTAGGGTTCGACGTCACCCGCGAGGCTCGTTCATTATACACCGCCGCGAAAGACGGGCTGAAAATATACACCCGGCGATGGCGTCGTCATTTCTCACCCACAATCTTCGCTTTTTTTTCTCTCTCTTTTTTTTTTATACATTCGCCATTTTTGACGTTAGTGCCCCGATCGCCTAAAGCCACACCTTTTGACACTGTACGTGAAGTGTGACAATAGACGCGGTCGTTCGTCCAACGGAAAGATCCGAAGAAGAGAAAAAAAAAAATTAAATGTGGTTTACGAGTGTTCAGAGCGGGAATACGAACAGTTCGCCAAAAGAGGCAAAATTTTGTGCAGTGCAGAGTGGGTTCTAGGATAAACAGCACGGCGCTGGCCAAATTACGCATAATGAGATGATGCGAATGTGCGCGTGATATATTGCGAACGCGTGATCCACTCAAGCGCTGCTAGCTGTCCAAGCAGACTTCGGGGGCCAATTTCGTACCTTTGTCTATTTGACTTTTTTCCCGTTGTTTTCTTCCCCAAGAATCGTAAACGGTGTGCCTTTGCCAAAAACGCGAAGAAACCGAAAAAAAAAGCGCTTAGAAAACTGGATTTTTAAAAACAAAATACAAAATCCCTCTAAAAAAAAAAAAAGCGCGGAAGAAAGGGTATTAGCCGAGTGGGAAAAAAAATCATGATTTAAACGAGTAAAATATAACCCGTTTGATTTTGTTTAAATAAATCGATTTAGATCAGACTCAGTTCATCTTAATCAGATTTATTTGATTTAAATCAATTGAGTTAGATAAGTGTCATTTTATCGAAATCAGAGTAATTTGATTTAAATAAGAGAAGCTACGAAATTGTGATTCTTTAACAATATACTCTTCAACGCGGCAGATTGAATGATCGATTCGTCCATTAGTAACCATGCGGAAGAAATAATTACTGTAAATGTAATGTAAGGTTTAATTAACCTTATTGATGCAATCGCCACCATTCTAGAACAAAAAAGCTTGTTATGTTTTAGTTAGTTAAAAAGTGATGACTTTTATACCGCGTTCTGACTCTATTGCGATAAAACATTCCTTTACTAATTTTTTCTTTTTTTTTTTTTTTAGTAGGATGTTACAAAGCTGACGAACGAAGTGCGAGGTAGAAATCAATCCCAACGCTCCGAATTGCTCAAAAGAGCACTTACTTTAGCACGCGCTCGGCCTTCTTGCAACTGTTTCTCGATTGATGATTGTTTGATTTAAATACAAAACAAATGCGCATATAAAACATGAGATGACAAATATACGCTATATATATATATATATATATATATATATATATATATATATATATATATATTTTTTTTTTTCGGAAAAAGTTTGATTTATGTATCATCACAGTCAAATTAATTTAACTTATATACCGACTTAAATCATAATTTAATTCACGATTTATCATATTCATTTTCAATCTCCATCCTGGCCAGTGTTGTCAGCGTTACTGGTCCCATTGGTGAGAGGAGGGAGGCCAGTTGACGTCCACCCAACAAAACAAAATTCGTCCAGAGGTATAGCAGCACCCTGACTCCGACCACGCAACCACAAATGTGTGACTATAGCCGGTGTGATATTAGTTGGAAGTATCTACGTCACTGCTTCCTCCACATCGCTTTCCAAACGTAAATCATAATGATAATAATTAATAAAATAAAATAAAAACGTGTTGAGGAGACGACTTTGAAACCGCGCGCGAAGGATTTTTTTAACGAGTAAAATGTATCTCTCGTGTCAGGAACGAAGCAAACAGCTACAGCGAGGCACGACAGTGAAAAATCGCGACGAAAAATGGAAACCCCCTCCGCTTTTTTTTTTCTTTCTTTTTTCCTTTTTTTTTTTTTTTTTCGACGTCAAGTCGCGGCAGTAGCGCTCTCTATTCTGGTGTTGGCTGCTGCAACCACTCAATAATATTTCACAGTACTCCGCACTCAAAACAAAACAACAATAAAACACCCGTCCCCCATTTAAAAGAGAAAAAAAAAATTAGGCGCTAAATTGTAACGTCACAGTTAATTCCCATTTCTTTTTTTTTTATTACCGCGTGTTTTTTTTTTTTTTTTAATAACTGGTTAAACACGCTGACAGCAAAGGAAAACATTGAACCTCCCCTCCTAAATTTTTTGAAGAAAAAAGAAAAAGCCCGTATAATCTATATTCTGTCTTGTTTCACTCCAGAGAGGGAGAAAGGAAAAAAAGGTATCGACCTGAGAACTTGAGATAGGCGGGGAAAATTATTTTCGTAGTCAGCGGTTTTCGCCGCAGCACACCGCGGCGCCGCGGCGTGTCGTACGGAGAAGCCGGTCTCCCGGGAGCTTCGACTACCAGTTTTGATTTTCCCTTCTCAAATATTAGCATATGCAGAAGACCAAAATATGCGAATTTTATATATATATATATATATATATATATATATATATATATATATATATATATATATATATATATATATATATATATATTGTAGTAATAAGTTAACCACTACCCTCCTCCAAGTTGAAAAAAAAAAATCGATTAAACAAACAAATCTTTTTTTTTTCTTTTTGTTTCAGCTTGTGCGGGCGAGTTATACGGTCAGAGGGGCATAATATAAAAGGGTTAATCGTTACAATAAGCGGAATAATTAAATTAATTTCCTAATTAGATCGTAAATTAGTGAAAAAAGACATATGGTCTCAATGAGAGGCTTGCTGAGCGTCGCCAAAGAACACTCAATCAGTCATTTTTAGAATGACTTGGAGCTTGTGGGACGCCAACGTTACCACGTGTACAACAGGCACGAGGCTGGCGGTGAGAAAACTAGGACGATAAAAAGACGGAAAACCCTTGCGGGCGCGGGTGGTAACAAGTTCGCGCTCCACCGTGCTTTTCACGTGCTCCAAGTCTTTGTAAAATTGACTGATCTAGTGGTTTTCGATGACGCTCGGCAAGTTCCTAATTGGACTCGTCAGTTCATTTTCACTAAAAGATAATTGAGAAGAAAAAAAAAACTTACAACCTTTCCACTCTGGTGAAGAAGGAAGACCAGCGAAGCTGTACTATAGTGGGAATGAAGTAATGGCCGGCCGCAAGTCGGCAAGCCAGAGTGGAAAGGCTCGGAAGGTTGCCGCCGTCGCCCATAGATGGCGGTAGCTGTCCAGAGTTTCGTGTCATCATTTGTTTGCTGCCGGACACGATACTGGGGAAACTAGCCCTTAACAGCTCCGTTGTAAAAAAACAAAATGATCGGCAATTGTGGTGCGGGTCAAACGTGTGGCGTCTTACGCTTCCGGCACTATTCGTCGGTTAGTTTAGCGACAGGCTTAACGCCTCACATGTATGCATGCACTCGATAGAACTTCCTGGAATTGAGATACTGGCGCTAACCCGGGTTTTTAAGAACCATGTGACACAGGGTGTCAAGTTCCTACTATCTGCCGGACGCAGAACGGATGCCTCGCAGTGTTTTTCCATTTAACTGGCGCCGATGTGTCGTGACAGGCTGGAAGGACGCTCGCTTAAAGGGACCATGAAATGACCTTTTTACTTTTGCCAGATAACTTTTACATTAAACCGTCAATGTTCACTGAATGCCGAACAGGCATTCGTTTTCGTCTCGGTTTATTAACTTCTACACAAAAACTTAATGAAATATCGACTTTTTCTTTCTCTCCAACTGACCGCCAAACAAGCTGCGGCGTAATTTTGACGGTCGTGACGTACCCTGTTTCCGGAACCGGAAGCTCTCTCGGCAGTAGGAGATGGGAGCGTTAGCGGCGGCGAGTTGGCGGTGTGCCGGTAGGTTTTACTGCGCTGATGGCGCTGATGTCACCGACGTATTTTCGGAATCGGCGCCTCTCATCGCCGCGATAGGCATGGACCTAGCATGGACACATCGCAGCTGAGCGAAATTCAATGAAATATGTTGCGCTACAGCGACAGCATGCGACTAGTCCCATACGCCGGTATGCCTGTTGGGAAGTGCGGCGAGTCTTCCGTTGAAGACTCCAGCCCAACTGTCATTGTTGGTAAAAGGCGGCCCGTGTCAGTCATTTTCAAAGCGACGTATATGGAAACAAATTGCCGCGGCGTTTTTCGCGGCCTCGGAGATGCAGGAGCGAGCCGACGTTAAAAAAAGGTACGTTTGAACTACGACAGTCTCAGCAAGAGCCACGTAAATACCTGTTCACACTCGGAGCGGACGCGCGCGGTTGATGGAAGTGCTGTATTCGCGCTGTTGGTAAGCGCTTCGGGACCGATCTTTTACGATTGCAACTCGATACTGACGTGACACTCGGCAAAAGAAGGTTGGACCGGCATTGCACGTACCTCCCACGAACTGTTATAGCTCGACAGTGACGTGCAGTTGTGTCAGAATAAAAAATGGCATACTAATAACAAAGTGTACATACCGTGTTACGAAGGTAATCCATACGGCGTTTATTTGAGCTCTATATCACACAAAACAAGAAGATAGAATCGACGAGAGTCCCTTTTCGACGACAGTGTTCATCAACACAGCCTCGGAAAACAAGGGGAAGAGATTGACCTCACCTCTTAATCTAAAATTGAGGTCAGCGATCAAACTATAATACGGGAAGGGTCCACAAGGGTCGCCCGGCCATATTCCCTTCAGCACGCCAGCCGGTCGTGGGCAGACAGTCTTGGCCAAGTACCGTTGAAGCAACGCTGTTCCGAGTCTGAGTGCCTGCTAGGCCGCTAGGCCTATCCGCCAAGCTCGCTTGGTCGGACCCGGTGGATTCGTCGCCGTTGTAGCTTTTCTCGGGTGTTTGTGGATCCAGCGTTCTTGTTCGTCGTGGTCTGTTTCAAGTACTTTTTTCTTGCTGCTTGAAGTCGGGACGCGCGAGAAGAACACGTAGAAAAATAAACGTTCTTTGGTCGTCGCGAAGTAGTAACTGAACAACGCTGTCGGCCCGGTCGGCCCTACTGCGCAGGTGCAGTAGTTGCTTCGTTTACCACACGATAGATGGCGCTAGCCTCTCAGCATTATCAAATTTGGCAATTTCCGTCACATCTTTAATTATGCTACAAAATGTGGATCTGAATATTATTTAACAAAACTTTTAGGAAACACTCGCCGGCTATCTATTGTTTACGATCGCGTTACTGGTGTGCTAGGCTCTTACCCAATAGGCAACGTGGATTCGGCTGACGTGCTGCGTTTCCGCGGATGCATCGCAGTGAAAAGGCAGAGAGCTTTCGAAGGAAAGAAGGCGCAAAAGAGTCCAGTTTTCTTTTAAAAGTTCTATAGAGAAGAATTTTTTTTGGCTCCCTATTTTTGTGTTTTTGTGTTTCTTTTCACACCTTTTACGACGATCGGTGGATGAAATTCGATTTCAGAATCGTTTCATGGTCCCTTTAATAATCTAGATGTTCTTGGGAAGAAAGAAAAACGTTTTTTTTTTTTTTTAAAGCGATGCCCCCCCCCCCCCCCTCCCCCCAGCCAATTGGAGTCGAGCAACGCGGCCTCGCTTTTATCCAGGCTTCACGAAATGCCAAACACGTAGCCGAAGAACGTTTCACGTTCATATGTTAGTTATAAGTAGCAGACTTGCCCTATGTTAGTTCCCACGGCCGCATAACTCACCTGCACAGGCGGCATTAGAAGCTAGAATCTTAGCTTCGAAGAAGCTAAGATTCTAGCCGCAATATCTACTGATACCCTGAGGCTTCCGGTAGGTTTCTTTTCAAGCACACTCAACTTATGCAGTGTGCCGAAGGTTAATCGCTCGAATTTCTGGCAAACGCCGTGAGATGGCGCAGCATATCTAGGGTCATCCTAATGGGCATCATGAGTCCTATAAGAGCCAGTCGAGGCACCGCGTCCTCATTCGCGCACACGTTTACAAGACCGCGCTTGCACGAAGACTCCTAACCGACAATGCCCCCTATTGGGAAATGCGCGAAGCACGAGTGAACATTTGCCGCCTAGCCCGACCTCGTTCAGACATCTCTCTTCTTCCACCGTGGGTCTTTTCGGGGAACAAAGAACAGACTGTACATAGGTTTCCCCGGTAACTTCAGCGATTAAAGATTGACGTCAGCTGATGTCACGTGACGTCACAGTACAACGTGACGCACCAATTTGATACCGTGACGTCACGTGACCTGGCGGCGACGTTCCCAATAAATTTAGCCGCCACACGCACGAACAGACGGAGGAACAAATTTCTGGGAATAATGGGTTCCGCTAGAAAGCATTTCAAACTTGGATAAAAATTAATTACTTCAGTAAGTGACCAAAGTTGGCGACTTAAAGATCAAAGCTGCGTGAATAACTTTGAACGAGGATTCCGAAATAAAGAGTGTTCTCGTCTTGCGTTCGTATGTCTACCACTGAGAGTTCCTCAGACTCGGGGTGCTGTTTTAGTTTAACCGAGTAATCCGTCAAACACCCCCCCCCCCCCCCCTTTTCTTTTCTTTTTTTTTTCTTCTTCTTTTTTTTTTTTTGAATATGAGTAGGTAGTAGAAAATTTATTTCTGAGAAAGTTGTCTCTGTAGACTCTAGTGCCAACTCAATTTCCAGCTCAATAAGTTTCGCGGCCGCCTGGCGGAGAAAACCGACACCGCGGAACAAACCGAATTTAGATGAGCGTTGAATGGTTCACAACGACGCATACCTGAAATCTCAACAACGAGCGCCCGCCGTGCGTTCGTCCTCGTTCATCAATTAAAAAAAAAACTAAAAAAAAAACAGGTTAAGAAAAAGAAAGAGGCGATGAGCTACTGCTAACCTAGAAAGATGGAGAGCCCGAAGGAGGGTGCATTGTAATCTCTATTCAAATCCGCGCCGCACGCCATGCAAATGCGCTCCTCAATTCGCCGCTTCGAGACCTAACGCACTCCCCGCTAGCGCTTCTGCGAAACCGCAGTCCCTTCGCGAGAAACTTGAGGGCGTACTAAATAAAGTACGCCTAACTCGGTTCGAACTTGAGGCGTGGCGAATCTGCCGAAGGTCGATTTCGATCAGGTTCGAACGTTTTTCGAACTTTCAACTAGAGAAAGGTCCACAAACGTTCGACGGAGAGTTCGACAAACGGTTCGACAAAAAGTTTCGAGTTTTGTGCACATGCGCCGCAATGAAAATGGAACCGTCTAGTATGTTTTATCTTTATCTATTTTACGTAAATATTAGATATTGGTTTCCTAAAATTTAGAAGAGGTTATATATTATAAATCATTTTCCCTCGAAATTTAGTACTCATAATCAAACAACCCTAATAGAAAAAAAAAAAAATAAATAACATTGTCGATTTTGCCGCAAGTTCGAAGATCCGCTGATCCGATCGAACCTGAAGTTCGATAAAACATCGCGACATTGTTTAAACTTCTCTCCTTACAACCACGGTGTCCGCGAGCTACGGTTCAGACACGCCGAATTTACCAAAAAGTGTTGATAAATTAAGTTCGACAATAGGTGGACGGGAGAAAAAAAATTCGATAAGCGCTTTAAAAAAGGTCCACCAAAGCGCCAAAAAAAAAAAAAAGATTACCAAAATTCTGTCAAACATTGGCCAAAAAATACGAAAACAAAAATGGAAGTGCATGTGGCAATAGTTCGTCGGGTTCCTAAAATTAGAAGTTTGTAAAAGAACGAACGCCCAATAAAATTCGAATTTTGCATGTATTGAATGTAAGTGCGACAACAGTTGGTGGAAAGTTCATATACGGAAGCTCGAGAAAAAAAAAAATGTAACACATTCCGGCAATTCGACGCTTAACTACAAGAACGGTTATGAGCGCGGTTGCCTAAAGCAAGACTATAACACTGAGACACCTGAGCATTTTACGCGGAATTCCTCCAGCGCAAATCGATTCCCCGCAAAGGTGAGGTAACCGTTCAAAATGCCACCAAGCCACCGAAAACCATCGCGAAGCCTCAAGACTCCGTCCGTTCGTGTTCCAAAGGGGTCGCAAGACAACAAAACGAACACGTCTTTTTATTTTTATTTTGTAACAAAATGTATTCGATATTGTAGACGCTTCTAACCTAGACCCTTTCTTTTTAAATAAAATATAAAAGGAACTACACAAAAGACGCGAGCGTCTTTTGTTCGTGTATGCATTGTTCGCTGAATGCTGCACCCGAACCCCAAATCACGTCCGAAAGCTCACATGCAATCTTTCCCAGCAATAATGCACATTGTCGAACAACGCGACGCCATTGTTTTCGCGAAGCTTAATGGATCTTGTCTCGCATTAATCAACGAAAGCGTAAACACGCAAAAAGAAGATCCGGTAAAAAATAAAAAAAAATAATAATAATTAAGAATGCAGCCAAAACGATACAGAAATTAAAAATAAAAACACGCAGCGCCACAAAAGTACAAAGAAAAAATAAAATATGTTGTGTGCACTCGCGGTCCCGCGGTGTTGCGATAGCGCGCTCTACCGCTCGAACTATCCTGACGGGGGTGCAAATTAAGGCACCCAAGCGCAAAGTTACCACGCCACGCTTCGTTATAATGGCGGGTCGGTTTTCACGCACGTCAATGACTCGCGAAGGTCGGGAAAAGCCTCCGACGCTGAAACCTGAAGCCGCGTGTGACGTCTATCCTGCCGATACATATAACGCAAAAGTATACACCGCGTTCGCCGCAGATGACGCTGACAAAATAATCTGAGGACAGGGCTCGGGCATGTTTCAAAGCATGTTTGCTTCATACACACACACATGTGCGCTTCGAACATGCCTGCAGAAAATTTTAGCGCTACCCCTCAAAAACCGATTTAGTGTCCCTCTATTCCCCTCTTTTCTCTGTTTCTTATTTCGGCCACCAGGCCGCGCAAAATGTTCGCAGCACATTCGGACGGCCGGCAACTCCCCGCTCCTCTCCTTCGCGTCTTTTCCGCTAGGTGGCGTCGCTTTCCTCAAAGTCCGTGATGAACAATCGGGCCTCCGCTCTTCGGTTCGGCCTACTACATACTTAAATATAGACAACAGCAAAAATGCACACGCAAAAGCAAAAAGAGGCCTAATCAATTCGAGCTGAGAATTCTGCGCCCTCGCAACACGATGCATGGCCAACGCTTAAAACCGGAGTTTAAAATACGCACATTTTAGACGCTCATTATACCTAGGACAGTTAGCGAAAATCCGCCTAATTAGTTTGATATCCTATGCATGGATATACGTGTCGTTTCTTTGGAAGACGCTCATCCTGACGAGCTTCCCCGTTCCCCAAATCCCTCCGGGTGTGGGATTAGCGTCCATTAGGGTAATGACACCCACACGCGGGCCCGCGGATGGGGTGCACAGCGGGGCGGCACTAATAGATCTAGCCAAATTACACTGGATCACGCGCCTCTGTGTCGCTCCCACCTACAACTAGAGAGACAAAAAAAAAAAAAAAACTATAGAACGAAAAAAAAAACATCTGAGCGCAAGATGGAAAAGGCTACACCCGCATACAACGTTGCAAGCCACACCCGCCCATAGAAAAATAATTTCGCTAAATTTAGCCGCGGTACGAACTTTGGGATCGACTGGCAACGTGCTCCTCGCAACTGTGCGGAACTAGTTTTGCACTTCAGTATTTAGAAGCGGGAGGAGGAGATCTGCTGCTTTCCTCTGAGCGGCATATACGGTTTTCCCCAAATGGAAAATACGATTGAATGAATAGACTGCGTTTATTCCTTTGTGATTGGGTTGTCACTTGCGCCACCTGGCCGCGGTGTACCCGGGTACATTGAAAAAATACTGGTCCCCACAGTCACTAAAACAGACGTAAAAAAACAAGATCAATATTAAAGTGAACGAGACATTCGGATACACGTCCAATAAATGCTTCGTCCATAAAACTGAAGCTCCAATAAAAAAAATCGCTATGTTAACTTTTTAAGTCTAACGAATGATTGACAACAGTAGTTTCTACATCTCAAAAAGAGGTTTATACATTTTTTTTCTTTTTAGCAAGATACGTTCTGTTTTGGTCTCTATTCCTCCATAAAGGATGGTAAGGAAGCGCGTGACGGTGTCACACTCTGATCAAGCGAAATGCAACCCAAAACGCTATTTATGATTCAGCGGTGAGTAGCGCCATCCGACGGAGAACGTGAGAAGAGGTTTCAAAAGAGTAATTGGTATATTTGTACTTCTGCGCGTTGAAATAAAAGAAGCAAAGAAGGACAAAATCGCCCTGTCTGGGAGTCGATTCGTAGCACCATGTATGGCTGCTTGGCAGAAAATGGTTCGTTCCATTTAGGCCAAAAGCTTGAGCCTAGGAGTGGTTAGTAACCTTGTCCGCAGTGTACACTTGGAGAAACCGGCTCTGACTTTCAATATCATCCGCAGGATCAACGCCCCGACGGCGATATGAGCGAGGAGTTCTCTTAATTAATGGTGTTATTGTGCTCACAAGAGAATGGATGCGTTATACCAACCATCGCAACTATTTCGTTCAAATTGGACAGCCATTAGCGCCCTCTCGAAGGGGACAGTTCAAGCCGTCTGAACTATTACAGGCTACAATTGAAGAGTCGTAAAACGATAATATTTTCATTGCGGTTTAATCCACTATCAGTCCACGTTCGCCGACCATATCACGGAAGCATCGCCGTTCTGTAGCGCCAGTTTTTCGCGGTTTATTGCCCCCCCCCCCCCCCTCCCTTCTTTCCTGCTTTCAAACACCAACGTAAACAAAAGCACACATACGTATGTGTTATGTACGTACACGTTTACAAATACAGCCGCTATTTTTGCTCCGGTTGCGTGTCGATTCGTCTGATAGTAACGGCTTGCTAAGGCGTTGCCCTCGCTCGCCAGACTGATGTCCCGACAAAGAGGTTCCCACGCACGGTGGCCGGACTGTGGCTCTTGAAGCGTGGCCGCGCTTGCAAACGTGTGCAGACACACCTAGAGCCGCCGAACAAGCTGCGCCTAAAGCACCGCACTTCGTTCCAGCGTTACTGGAGCAAGCTCAGTTTCGCAGCTCCCTATTCTCGCCTGCAGAGGGGAGTGGCCCACGTGGCGGTCAGGAGAACTAGCGGCGCTGCAGTCGGACCTTGCTTCCCTCTCTCGCGCGTTGTTGCGTTAACTGCGTTGAGAGCTTTCTTTTCTTTTTCTTTTCTTCCTTTATTTTTTACTTCCATGTGTATAATAGCAAAAAAAAAAAAAGATGATGAAGATGAAGTGTAATACACCATAGAGATCAGAGTCAGCGCACTGTGAGAGTTCTTTCTTTGAGTGTTTGAAATTTATTTTTCTGTGCGTCTGTTTCCTTGCGCCGTGAAGTGTTAGTATGCATCAACAACTCGCCCAAGCTCAAGTATTGCTATTCAAACTTGGCGAGCTGGACAATCCGGAAGCAAGACTCGACTGCAGCGCTGCTAGTTCTCGTGACCGCCACTGAGCCCACGTCGCAGGCGGAGCCGTGAAACTGAGCTTGCTCCAGTAACGTTGCTTCGTTCTCCGATGCGCGTGTGTCTGCGCCGCCGTTTTGGGTTCTTCTTAGACGCGCGCGTCCTCTATGGTAGCTGCAGCAGCCAAGTAGCCGAGTCCGCCATTGTTTTGGGGCGCGTATTCTGAGCATGCATTGGACACGAGGACTGCGTCAGCGCTTGGCCATGACTCGGATCCAAAACACGCTCCGTGCCCAAAAAACCTAAACCACCAATGTTGCTCAATGTTTTTGTTTTTTTAAGGGTTTTTAAATGCGACTTTCCTCGGCTCTAGACGCTGTCAGGAAGCTCGGGCGGTTTTGTTTTCTGTCTGTCGTAAAACCGTCTCCTGCTATCTCAGATAACTGGCAACAATGATGTTAGCGCCAAGATGGTTCAAGTGTCGTTACTTCGAAGCAGCTTAAATAGACCCTTTCCGAAATTGTGAAATGATGCATAGATTATGCGCAGTCGCCGCTAGTTGGTCTCATCGCTTCCGGCGTGAGGCCCGCGATTGGTTCCGAATTCGCGCCGAGCACCGACGCAACACTCGTGTGGAATGCGGTTCGACCCGAGTACATCCCGAATGCTGACGAAGCGCTCGTGTCCAAAGCGTGCTCACAGTGCATGACCTACTAATGGCGGCCGCAAAGCATCATTTTAGAATTTCGAATACGGTCTATTGGTGGTTCTAGACGCACCCAAACCCGCGCGCGCACCAAAGACAATGTTAGGAGCAAAAAAAAGAAAACGCAAGACCATTATTTAAAATTTGCCGCGTCAGTATGGAGGCGGCGACAAAGAGGTACAGAAACCCGGCACCCCACAGCCAAAAAGGATGTGCCTCGTGCAAGCGCAAACGGCACAGGAAAAAAAGAAACCTGGGAGGAGCCCGAGAAGAGGAGGGGGCGGAGCTTCCGCCCTTGAGTGGGCGGGGCAGCCGCGCGCAACCCCCATACACGCACACACAATCACACAGAGAGCGCATGCGTCCAATTCAAGCAGCCAATCAGAGGCCTTCCCCACACCGTGAGTCCCGTCGCAAAAAAAAAAAAAAAAGAAAACAGGGGGGGAGTGGGCGGTGACATGTGCAGAGCGCGCAAGCGCAAGTCCTCTAAGAGTGTGAATCATGGCGATTCCCAAGACATTATGAGTGTCAAGAAGAAAAAAACACACGCGACAATCAATCAACCAACCAACCAACACAAAAGCAGACTCACACTAGTGTTGAGGAGAGAATGTGCATCGCACGCGCCGTGTGCACACGACGACGACGACGACGGCGGCGATGTGTATGCAACTAGGACAGGCTTTGTAAGAGGACATACGGGGTTTCGGCATGCGCATCGCAACAAGTCTAGGAATGCTAGTCAGCTAGTCGGATCAAGACCTCTAAGAGCACTCGCAACATAATGACCAACAAAGGGGACTGGAAGAAAGATGGCGATAAAAGCGCTATGACTCTTTAAAAAAAAAAAACGAATAAAAGTGAGGACACGCGATTTGGAAAGGGGCGGAGTGTAAAGAGACCACGCCTCCTGCGTTGAAGCCAGGCTAAATCGTGCTGTGCTTTTTTTTTTTTTTTTAACGTGTCGGTTCCATTTATTTTATTTTATTAGCTTATACTAAAGCCTGAGAGTCGGATAACTTATGGACGCCCTTACATGTACATTAAATCGATTTATAATTATTGAATAGATCCTACACGACTGATCAGCTAAGCTGGATTCATAACATAATACATAATAAAGGAGTAGTATCGTGCGCACTTTCTTAATTGTCTGTTCCCAGGAGCTATCACTACTTGAGTCATGCAATACCGCTGCTCTTTCTCATCCAGGGAATAAACGCTTGACATTTCACGTGGATGCGATTTCGAAAATAGCACAATTTCAGGGGCGGTATTAGGTATTGCTACATTCGTAATGTCCTCTTCTTAATGGATTGGCATAGCTAAACCGACATTATAGTTTAAGTGCCCTAGCCCACGGTTCAAATACGTGCTACGCAAACTGGAAATCCAAAAACCAGGTGGGCAGGAAACGAAGGCGTGGCTACAGCTGCAGTGGGCGTGATCTCGAGCATGATTGAGGTACAGAGGGCGTGCACTCACCGTCTGTTGCTCCACCCCGTTGGTGGTGACGATGGGCAGGGCGAATGAGCCGTCCTTGGTGTCCTGTCGCTCGCCGCCATTTTGGGCGACGTACTGGGGGTAGCTAGACGCCATCTGCGTCTGCACCATGTGCTGCGGAAACAAAAAGGGATGTCCAGCGTTAGTTTCGCAAAACAAACCTGTTCGGCACGGCTTGCATGCACCGACGTCACGACAGCGGCCATTGCGAAGGACCTGGCCGAATTCGCGCGGTAGACCTTCTGCGAGTAGCACTATAGGGAGTATTCACTGGCGGCCATAGCTGTGTGCGCGAATGCTGAGCGCGTGCTGACGGCGAGCTTCCACAGTTCTTTTGCAACGTGCATTCCGCACCATCAAGAGTGCCGGTCTTAGCAGCCTATTGATGTGAGCTCGTTCTGAGCATGCGCTCTAAACAGCACCCACAAATATGGCGTCCAGTGAATACTCCCTATACGTATACCACCGACGACAACACGTGCAAGCCACGTAACAAAGCACGCATCGTTTTTTTTCAGTATTGACGGGAAAGACACAGATCAAAACGCGCCGTTTGCAAACCGAGTCCGCGTTTGCCCACAAGCTGCGGGCACTGCGCATGCGTCACCACAAAATGCTGCATCATTATCGTGACGTCACAAAAGGCGAAAAAGCATTCGTGTGTGCCCTGTTTTTTTATTTTATTTATTTGTTACGAGAGATATGTGTTTATCTATTGAGGGTGGAGACTGTCCTGCAGTTCTCGGAGATACACCATACGGCGTTTTCACACGAAGTCATGCACGACCTGTTATGATCAGGGTTCTTTCCTCGCGATTGGTTCGTCTGCGTTCTTATCAGCTAATGCCGCACTCTCATTGGCTACGAGGAGATAATGAGATGTTTGGAACTCGACCGCCGTGTCCCGCGTTCCTTCAGTTGCCGCTGCTAAGCTTATAAACCAACACACTGTTTACAAACAAGCCCGCTTTGCCCACAACAGGTGTGGGCACTGCGCATGCGCAGAAGCCAAATTTGGGAGGAATGAAGCATTAGCGCATGCGCAGTACCGACAGCAGCGCCACCGCGGTCGTATGACGTCAGCAAGTTGAGTTGGTCTATATGCCAGGTGAACGGCACGTTAGATGGTGCAAAAATGAAAACGGGAAGTGGGTGATCTTGCGCACGCGCCAGACAACTTATAAAAACGAAATGGCGGAGGAAATTATCTCCTTGAAAGTCAGCCACGGATGCCTCGTTCCATTTCGCTTCTGCTGCAGCCAGAGGTATAGTCAAAATTAATTAAATTCGGCCGAAAAGGGGACGGCAAACTAGAATTCGGAAAACGCTTGGTTCAGCCGTTCTTTCTTCTTTCTCTTTCATTTTTTTTTTACGGCTGTCGTTTGTTTTATTTTAAATCTGCCGTGCGAACATATAATCTGCCCCGTCGGACGCAAACAAATGCGAAGTCGGCCCACAAAAGTCGCGCGACCGAAATAATCGATTACCGGTTCCTTCCCAAAAACTTACAAAACAAAAAAAAAAAGTATGACATTTAGCGGAAAAGCCATCGCGGGGCAATTGTACGAGGAATGTCCCGAACAACAGGGGGCCTACATTCCCCTGTCAACTTCCAACCACCTAACTTACCCTCCCAACCTCTTTTTCCCCCACCTTCCCTAGCACTGTTCCCATTTTGCTGCTGTCTTCCCCCTTTATCCTAGACTTCCTCTCCCCCAGTCGGGACTGCGCCAATAAACACACACACACACACACACACACACAAACAAACAAGAAGGCGTGTGGAGTCCGTTGACGTCTACAACGGAACAAAAATAAAGGAAAACAAAACCGAAACAAACAAAAAAGTCGAATCCACAATCCCGACAACGAAATTTGGAGCGGGAAAAATGCCTCGGCATTCAACGGCTCCCGACGACGGCGGTCTATTTCGAATTCAATTTAACCCCGAAAGCAAGCTGAGTTGGCCACGTCGGCAGTTTGAGACTTCCGGTACAATAAAAACATGGCAAGAAACGAGATATCACAAAAAAAGGAAAAGGGAAACAGGCAACGAGATAGCAAACGAAGTGAGAACGTAACTAACACCGCAGCGCCTCCGGTGGTGGACCGTGGAGGAGGTACAAAATGGCGTACGGTGGCCGACGGACGCTTCCTTTCGTATTAAGGCTTTCCTTATTTCTTCCCCGTATTTTACTTCCTCTCTCGCTCTCCGGAACAAAATAAGGGAGAAAGGAGGGAAAAGAAACTCCCTAGGGTTCTGACCCCGCGGCCCCCGAACTTTGTACACAGGGCTGGAAGTTGGGGAAAAGGGGGAATAGGGAAGCTCAAACGTGGCGAGGAGATAATAAAATTAGACGAAACGTTAGTGGGGCTGTAACTTTTTTTTTTTTTTTTCGCGTCCCCCCGGGGGAAAACTAGCGCAACTTGAAATAAGATCGTCACTGAAAGCTCTCGCGGGAATTTAGGGAAAGGAAGACGCAAAAAGGGTACCCAACGTAGTCTAAACGCTAGGGATCAAACAGTTTCATATTTAATTTCCCTCTCCGTCCAACGGAAGCCCTGATTTGATCACGAATACAAGTATGCGAAAATATTGAAACAAAAATAAACATGGAAATAATATGTTTAGTTATTTTCACTAATGGGTACATTGCAACGTGTCTCCGACTGGTGTGCTTATCCCTAAACGTGTTTTTTTTTTATTTCCGCCCGATAACGTCATAGAAGTGCCATGGTGCTTCCTGCCGGTATTCTGGCGTAACTTCACGACCGATCGCTAGGATCACGACATCCGACAGGCCATCTCCCGTGACGTCATTTGTTGCCACCTCGTAACCACTTTCGACGCATGGGACGCTGGACACATCAGTCGTAGACGTCATCCAGGCACCGTAGTTTCCTGCCATGTCAACGTGAATCGACGTTTAATGTATGCAAAGTCCTTCCACTGACGGATAGCGAGCGGAAGTTCGTCTGCTTCTTGAGTAGGGGTTGCGGTGACATCAGAACGCCGAGCTCTGATTGGCTCTGATTCGAAGGATAGTAGATAGACCTCAATGCTAGCTGCCTCGAGGTCTACCCATCATTCTTCCGATCGAGCCTATCGGAGCTCGGCGTTCTGGCGTCCCGGCAACCCATGCGCAAGAAGCAGACGAACTGGGGCTGCTGAACCGGGGAGTCCAACGGTCAAAAGTAGTCCTAAGCGCGGCCGGGTTATAACCGGTTGAACGACGCTAAAATTTGAAGCTTGCCAAAAGCGGTCCGTCTCTCGTGCTCTTTCTCGCCAAAACCGGAAACACCTGATCGTGCGTATACACACACACCGCAACCTGCTGTATATAAACGAGCGCATTTGCACAACGGGAGAGGTGGGGCAGTGTACGCAGCCTCGTTGCAGGCAGCGTCGCCACCGCTGAGATGATATAAAAGACAAGAGTCGGTGCATATCACATTCATAACAAACAAACACACACAAAAACAAGAATAGACATACATACCGACTCGAATACGTATGTGCGTGCCTATACTACACGCAAAATATTCAGATCGTTTTTTGGTTTTGTTTTTTGTTGAAACTCCGTCCTTCCCGCAGACTCAAGTTTAGGGCAACGTATACCTACCGAGCGAATAGGGAAGCTTATGGGAGTCGTACACACGAGAGAACGGATATAAACACACGACCGCATAAACTGGTAGAAAAGAGAAAATGAAGGGAAAATACATATATATTGGAAAGTCAAGCGATACAAGAACGCGCGGAGTATTACTTCGTGCTGCTCCCCATTAAAAAAAAAAAAAAAAAAAAAAAATTTAACGTTCCTTTGCAACATTTCAACAACTTCCCGAACAAGTGATGCTCTAGGGAAGGAAAGGGGAGGAGTTAGAGAGAGAAAACGCGAGAAACAGAAACAAATTTTAGAGAGATAAGAACTGTGATAGGGGAGGCGATACGAAAATAAAAGGAAAACGTATGTAGGGAATAGAAAACATATATATCAGGGCAAAAACGGAAGCCACAAAGCACGGAGCCGAAAGTCCATTTCCTCGACTTCCCCAATTTTTTCCCGTCGGTCTATATATTCCTTTTCTTTGTACTCTTCTTCCCTAGAGGAAACTCCCGACTCCCCTGCCGTATACATTACGTATACGACACAATTTGAGCAGACGACCAAATTTTAGCGGTTGACGTAGAAAAATGAGTCTTCTTCCGGAGCGACAAACAAGCGGGAACACACGCACATAAAACGTTCGCCTGGAAGCGCAGGAACAAAACAAAACGAACGAAAAAGAACACGGAAATATTTGCGAGCACGCGGAAGAGTACAATCGGAAGCATAAAAAAAGGCACCCTAGTATGCACATATACGCGCACAAGCCCAAACACACAGAAAGAAAAAAAATATAAAAAAGGAAAGCTCAGGGACAGCTACAACCACACACAAACACACATACAGATATAAGTAGGAAACAGTACACAAAATACAGAAATGCTCAAACGCATCAAGATTAAGCTGAATAGGACCGCAAGAACCATTAACTCGCGCGCGCACGCACGCACACACAAAGCACTGCTACATACATCGCGTCGAAAGCATTAGAGCAAACTGCACAGAAGTCGACTCACACACACACACAAACACACACATCGCCAACAGAAGCCCAAAATCCAGACAAGTACGTAACAGACAGAAGCACAAAGGGTACAAAAATGCATTTCACAGATACATAAGACCGCAATAAAAAAAACTCAAAAAGGTCACAAATATATGCACATAACACCACGAAGAGAAGCACAAAAGCCAGAAAAAGACATGCACAGACATACACAGAAACGGAACACGAACAGAAGCACAAAAACACATGCACAGACGCACGCACGCAAGCAAATCCAAAAAAATCTCTCACAGAGAGCACGGCGGCCCAAGGGGCGGCCACCGAGGCTCACAAAAGAGAACGCGTTCACTGCGAGCGGCGAGCTGCGGATACCGCGGATGAATACGCACAAAGGGAAAAGAGGGAATCGGGAAACGTACGGAAGAAAAATAGCGCTGCTCCGCGTCGAGGCGAAACGAGGAGAAATACGCCTGTTTTCGAAAATTCCGTCGCGGCGCCGACGTTTTCGGATTCGCCTACGAGGACTAATAAAACATTTGTACCCTTGTCGACGCACGCGAGCGCGACGAAATGATTAAAAATGAAGTTGGGACGCACCGCTGCCTCCTTTTATTTCCCTCAAACCAAATCCCCAAATCCCCAAAGTGCTGCGGAGGCGAGGGAGTAACGACGAGCAGACGGATCTGGTAGGATCAACCGGGTAAGCGGCAAGACGCGCCCGCGGCGCGTAATGAGTCTGAAATCCGAAAGGGTTACACACGGCGCTGTTGACGGTAGAGCTTATTTTGTCGCAACATCAACAGCGACGAGCGCTTTTGGGATTTTGAAACCGGAGGCCCAAATATATTCCAAAAGCCTGGGAGGAAGTCTCCGTCAAAATGCTTCATATAACTTCGCAGGACATAAATAACAAACAACCCTTCAATCTCCAAATTTACAAATAAACACATACACGCACGCACGCACGACTAGCACGACCGACTCCGACACAACAGGTTTTTAAGCAGTCACAAGCGACTTAAGAACCGGCTGTGTCGGAGTCGGTCGTAAAGTGTGGATGCGTTTGCAATTGGGACCGGGCTCTTGCGATTTCTTAAGACGGGAACACATAGAGAGCCACAAGTGTGTGTCTGAAACCATGGAGAGCGTTTGAAATTTAATGGCGGCGTTAGAGACAGCGGATTATGGCCTTTTTCGCGTTTAAAACATACTTATCCTATCAGAAAAAAATGGTGTCTAAAGAGAATTGTTTTTTCGTTGAAAAACCACCCGTGGCCCCATAGACCCACAGCGAAAATTTTCAATTTAATGGTGCCCATAAACACGTACCCAGTGCGAGTCGTTGGCCACACTCTTACTTGAGGCTCTCTAAGAATACCCTGGCAGGCTGGCGCCACCCATATTAAGTGACTCTGTAGGCAGTGCATTTCACTAGAGCGAAGGTTTTGCGGTATTTCCGAGAACAAATGTACGTACGATCTACGGAGAAATGGTCGTTTATAACATTGTCAGCGGATTTTCGACACCCCCCCCCCCCCCAAAAAAAAAAAAAAAGAGAGAGAGAGAGAAAAAAAAAGAAGGATGCGCGAAAAAAAAAAATACACGGAAAGTGATCTTTTTTTTTTTCAATTTATTACCGGCGCAAGTCAGCTTCCCTCTGACGCGAATCACGGTCGCCCGTTCAAATCTGACTTTAAAGAACAACGCAACTCGAGGTTCAGTCCGAAACAAACTAACGATATCGATTTTCGCGGTACATTACAGGATCACACCCGAAATACCACAAAAGTTCAATACTATAAATGAAGTCGGATAACTACCGAAACAGATATAAAAACAAAATATCAGTTACGCCGATGCCGAATCCAAACGCGGCAAAAGTTTCCTACTTCTTTCTAAACCGACGATGATAGCATGTTGCTTGCTAAACACACGCGCGCTGAGAAGTCGAGCTGCCGTGGATCGTGCACCTGGGCCACGGTGACCTGGGCCAATACCGTACGCACCTGAACAACTAATAAAAGCTACGCGTCAAAAATAACGATACCTTAACCAGCTCCTTGCTTAGAATAATGGTTATAAGGGTATAAAACAGCTCGCGAAAAGAGACGAACGATACCGCGCCCGAGCTCTTGCTGACGACGCCGTAACAATATCGCCAACGTAACCAACCTTCTAAAACGTTCCGCGAAAAAAAAAAAAAGAAAAAAAGAAAAAAACCTTTTCGAGGAAATAACGAAATTTCAATTGACACGCGTTCTGCGATACCCAGGAAATTACAGTCCTCGGGGAACATTACGATCCTTTGTGTCAAAAAAAGCGAAAATCGTAAATTTTGTAAATGTAAACCAAAAACCTCAAAGCAAAAAAAAAAAAAAAAAATTGTAGAGTTGCGGTAATAAAACTTATTCGCGTACAAATGTTTAATTACTATGTCTCGTCATTTTGTGACTCTCGTCGAAAATATTCCCGTGGAACATTGCGATGTTTGTTGTTGTTCAGTGCGAATTCTCATTCGCCGAGGCGTTGATGTCCCAGAAAAATTGGGATGCATGCACCCGCTCTCCACCAGGCAACAGAAATGGCTGCCCCCACGAGACACTCGATGAGAGGAGTGTCAATATTCTAAGCGTGGCTTACTTGGCACAAGCACGAATTGTGCAACGAAAATGACGTCCACGCCGTTGTTGCCACAGCTGAATGGTTCTCATCCCAAGTTCCAGAGTCGCTATTTTCGGCTGCATCCCTAAAATCTCCCGACTCATAGTTGGCGACACATCCCGTAATTCAGGGACGCTGTAACGCCACTCAAAAAACAGTCGTACCCCCCTCCCCCCCCCCCCCCCCAAAAAAAAAAAAAAAAAGATTAACCGTACGAAAGCTCAGCGGATAAGTCCTCTTAATTAAACGGCTAAGCCCGCAGTATGACGAAGTAATTAATTTCGAAGAGAAGGCTAATTGCGCGCGCCGCTTAAACCAACCGCGTCGTTCTGCAATTAAACTTTCCCCAATAAACCAGGCGTATCGCGAAAAAAAACAAAAAAAAAACTTGCCAACGAAGCGTATTTTCGACGAAGTATGAGTGATGCGTCAACAGACACACCAATGTAAACATTATGCGCAAACACATTTCATCCCCTATCCGCCAAGGGCCTACATCCCGATTCGGACCGATCCAACCCGGCAACCACAACACAGCATCGGGAAAACGGCGAACATTCTCTCCTCCCCCGAGGAACTCGCTCTCCCTATTCGCGCCCCTAGCAACGGTTGCCAGGGCAACGAGCGGCGCCGGTGACGCCGCCGCCCTTGCCCATCCCCGGGCCTTGCCATGGAAACCAAGTTCAATTTTTAATGGCGTCTACATCGCCTGGACTCACTCCCAGCGCAATGCGGGCACGTGCGGGGCGACCACGACTGAAGCGCACCTAAGTAGATCAAATCAAGTGGTGGAACTTCCGTTCTGGAGGAGGTTCGTGTCCCTCCCGCGAGAGGCCGCACGCTCCGCATTAAAGCGGCTGCCATCATCAACAACTACCGTTTCATTTTATTTATTGACTCGCTAAGAGCCCTTTTTCAATATAGCATTACACAAGCAATGGAAAACGTAACAATGCGAAATAATAACCAACAACAAAAGCACAGAAAATGAGACACTCACTCCGGCGAGTAAACCTAAACAAAAGAGTAAGGTGCAGGGCGAAAGACGGTTAATTTTCATTAACATCACTTTACGGCGTGTTTCTGTAGAAAATCAACGCGCCTTTGAAATGCTCGGCTCCTTTCGTACGCAACACGCTTGCGGTAGATTCACCGAGTCGTCCCTGGTTCCCAAGAAAGAAAACTCTGCGTTTCCATACTCATTTGTTTTAAGGTGTTTTTTTTTTTTTTTTTTTTTTTTTTTTTACATTTGTCGAGAGAGCACGCAAGCGGACGAAAATATCATAAGTTGCCAGTAGCGCCACCGCTGCAAGAAGGCTTCGAAAACTGGTCTGGCAACTGTGTGCGAGCAAACGCCGTTTGGGGCAGCGGTCGGGCAACCGTGAGCCCGCCTCAGCAAAGGCTACGGGCACTCAGAGGCCGTGCTCGCTAACGTGGTATACGGGAAGTTCCATAAGTGAGTAGATCTAATAACACCGGATGCAGCACAAAGCACGCGCCGCGACATCCACTGGAGGCCGGGTAAATTAAATAAAAGATGGCGGTCCCGAGGAACGCGCTCGCGCCGACCACGCCGAGCGAGGGGCTCCGCCGCCGCCGCTTCCAACGTGAAATGTTCATGCGGTTGGCAACATTGCACCGCCTACGCCGCCGCCGAAACCAGACGACCAACGCAATATGCGGGCCAGGCGACGTGCCTGCGAGATTAAATATGTAGCTTAGAAGGAGGCCGTTTGTTTTATTCATATGGTGGCGCCTTGAAAGGGTTCGCGACAACAGCGATGCTGCAATATTTACCGAGTACATATATACGACTCCAAAAGCTATACTCCGTTTCAAGATAATTTGGCGAACTGTGGAGAATGCGGTCCCCGCGACCCAATAAGGCCTCGTATCCGCCACAGCAACAGCACCGTCCGCCACAGAAAGTAGTTCTAGGAATCGTTTTATTTTTACGGCAATTGAAGTCGCGCGATTGCATCTCCGTCGACACTAAACGCTACACGACACGGAACAAAGACGAGGACATGATACTTTTCAACGATACTTAATTCGGATCAAGCCTTTTCTGATAACAACGTGGCTTTTGAACGACGGTTTGAACAATCACAGCCCTGCAATGAATCACTTCCGCTCAAAACGCCGTCTTGACATTATCACCTGCCACAGATTCGCAGGTAAATTGAGCGTGTGGCTGTCTCATGAACTGTTCCCGGAGAGCTCGCTACTCTAGCGGACGGCAATGTTGCGGCGGTGGACGTTCATCCCAAGTTGGTTGGTTTCGCAGCAGACGACTCTTTGGTAGCAGACGACAGCCGGTTCCTCCGGGCCTCGCATTTGGCGCAGTGACACAAACGCTCCCGTGACGTGTTGTCAGGGGCCTCGCAGCGACGCGGTCGCGGGGGGCCGTAGCACCCAGAGTCCGCCAAGTTATCGTGAAACGGTGTATAGTCTGGCCACTATGGATGCGAAAATGCAAAATGCTATGTCCAGGCGCCGCTCTGGCAACTGCGGGCACGAATTAGTACGGCTCCACTATCACATAATCTACAGACGCCGGCAGCAAGACGACGGCCTATAAAATACTGTATCAAGACTGGAAAGAAAACGAGCAAGTAGGTTCTGAGGCTGTTTGTTCGCTTTCCCTTTGTATCCCCGTCGTTTCCGGGGTTTTTCGGTGCGACCGTTCACCAGCTCGCCTGCGAAATCAGAGTTCGGCGAAATGTGGTCGACCTTTGACGAAACGAATCGACGAAAGCGCCTAATGGAGCAGAACCCATTAACCAACTTCCCCTAACTCGCGCAACGCTTCTCCCACGGATTCCTCCAAATCTCCCTACCCTCACAACGTTCGCGCCGAACTTCCAAAATATTTACCCGTCTCGTCGTGACGGACTAAATTTCCAGCAAGTTCCCGACAACACAATTTTATTATTATTATTATTATTATTATTATTATTATTATTATTATTATTATTATTATTATTATTATTATTATTATCGTTGTTTCCAAGTGCAGATACACACGTAGCAAAACAACGGTGACCAAAGGAGGTATTTGGAAATATATACGAAGACAGCGCCTTTTTCTTCACTATATGCAGACAGACCAGTGTAATATAATATATCATAATATTTTTATACGAATAAGAATCTGGACGAGTAGTTCTTCATCTCAAAGAGAACGACACCACCAAAGTATGGTATAATGAACAAAAGAAAGACAAAAAAAAAAAAAGAGTCGAGATTAGACCGAGCGGAACGGGAGCCCAAAATGTCGTGCGATGACCGAGCGCGGACAGACAAAAGAAAAAACAATGAAGAAGGAACACAGTCGTTTCACGTTTTCGCCTGGTCTGTTGTTCTCGTTCCCCTCTCTCTCTCTCTCTCTCTCTCTCTCTCTGTCGCGCCCTTTCCAGTCTCGCGTGCTCTCGCCCGGAACACGAGAGCCGCGGCGACCCGTCGTACATCGTGGCTATTAATCAAGTCACCCATCGGCGGGGGGTTGCCCGCCCACGAGAAGTCGAAGAAACCCAAAGAACAGCGTTCTGCGTTTTACCTTTCGATGGTACCCGACGAACGCTACGGGCCAATCTACCCAATCCAGCGACTTTGGATTGGCTTCGATAGCTCGTATCGTCCTCGGAAGAAAAAAAAAAAAAAGCTAACCGGCCGACTATAGTCCGTCTAAAGCCAAGACAGGGAGCAGCCAATCCAGCGCCGAGGGGGTGTCACGTGACACCCTCTCGGGGATCACGATCAAAGATCAATATGAATGAATGTGATCCCTGATGAGGTCTCTACGTGAGTTAAATCGAAGGCGCCGACCTCTCGTCATTACACTTATGGATGCCCTATCCTTGGTCGGTTTTCTTTACGCGGGGAAGCGAAACGCACACATGAGCAATTTGTGGTTTCTAAATGTCACGTATAGAGGTAGTGAGCACCCTAAAAGAGGCGACAGTCGAGTCCCTCGACGATCCTAAGAGTGCTGGTTGCCAGAATAAAAGGAAAGCAACAAAAAAAGTGTTCAAGATGAGACATCCTGCCTTGCAGCACATTGGTGAAGAATCTTTTGCGTGCATCTCTACACACACCGTCGATGGATGCAGCTCTTAGTACAACTATATGGGTCAACGGGCTATTTACAAACAAGTCTGCGTTTGCCAACACTGAAGCGGCAAAAACCAGATTCTCACAGTGCATCGCCATAAAATCCTTCGTTTGCGTCTTTTTTTTTATATAAAATCTATAAGAACACTGTACTTCGTCACGAATTAGTAAATCCAGCATCCTACATTTCTTCTCGCATTGGTCATAGTCAAAAGGGTCGGTATTCCAATTTTTAAAACGTCGTCTTTTCAGTACTCTTTGAAGCCCCAAAACGTCGAATGATTGGAACCGCCTTCCCGCTTCGATCCGTAACATCAATAATATTGTTTTGTTTAAGAAATAATCTAATGTTTATTACCGTTTTTTTTTTCATCTCATTCCTTTTTTTTTTTTTTAATGTACTATTGCCTCGAGGGTATTCCAAATAAATTAGTAAATAAGAGTCCGGTCACAGCTGATGCCGATTCCATGCCGTCAATCAAGCCGCGACAAAAAGTGAATCGTCATGGCCCTCATTTGCGCGTGATTGGTCTAGCCGGTGATCGCTAGCCCCCCGTTTTGCTAGTTCGCGTCTTCTCCGCTACGTGGCGTCGCCTCCTTTCGAGTTGCGACTCCTCTGACTCCGTGCTTGCCCGGTGGTTGGCGCGACAGCGCATTCTACAGCTCACCCGCGCTACGCCGAGTTGAGTTTTTCTACGCAGTGAATCATTTCCTCGTTCATTTAGCCATTTAAAGATGTCACACGATAACCGTCATAGGATTTGCGGATTTTTGTTTTGTTCGGCATTTTCACGTACAGTTAGAATGTTAAACGGTAGAATGTTTGGCGTGCTTTTTTGTGTGTTCCCGTGTATTGCGTACACCAAAAAAAGCCCGTAGCTGTTTGGCAACACCGACAAACAAACAAGCAAACAAACGATTTACTCGCTCACATCTCGAACTGTGCGCTACACAAACTGCTCCGCCTTCTAATTTTTTTTTTTTTTTTTCAATCTTTCAGTTGTCGGCATTAGCGGTACTCGGGTACAACCTAGTTCCCTTTCCTCCGTCCCCTGATGCACGTCACAGCTCGTTATCGTCTTAATTAATTTAGCCGAGGAAGAGGAGGACGCAGCCTCTCCTCCCCCTCCCAACCGGCCCGTCGGCCGCGTGGCGGTGTCCAACGGCCCTCGACCAATCCGAAGCCGGCGTGACCGGACGGCAGAAGGGCGAAGAGAGGAGGGGGACGTTGAGAGTGAGCAGGAAAGAAAGGAGAGGGAGGGTAGATAGAGGGAGTCCTCCGCTCACGAGCCTACGGGGGCTGTTTTGCTTCGGTGCCTATTTATTTATCGGTAATTAATTAGAAGGGAACACCCGGAGGAAAACAGGCGCATACCACCGGGTCCCAGATCAACGGCCACGCCGACATCGGTTTTGTTATTTATTTTTTTTTTTTTCTTTACGCCTTATCTCGTTTGCTTCGATTGACGCCGGGCGTCGCGTCGGTCGCTGGTTAATGTTCATGAGAGAGGGCTCTCGTTCGGCCTTTAGCGAAGGTTAGGCTTGCCTCGACGAGTTTCGGGTCTAGCGCCGTCATCGGTGATCCCGACAGCGATGAATATTAAGCGTTACGCGCTTGGTCTACTAAACGATTTAATTTTGACCCATAACGTTGTTGGGGCGAGTGTTTAATTAGTAAAATAAAATAGATGTAAAAGAAAGCGTAACGCGAAAGTTACGAGCGATTTACCCGCTAAATTTAGGGGGAAATAAAATAATTACACCTCGCTGGAGGTTTTCCCGCTATGTTTAGCGGGGAAATAAAACTGGCGTGTAAATATACTCCACTTGAGGTTTTCCCGCTAGATTTAGCGAGGAAATGAAATCGTTGTATAATTACATCAAACTTGGGGTTTCCCAGCTAACATTAGCCGTGGAATAAAATCTCCGTATAATTACACCCCATTTGAGGTTTTCCCTCTAAATTTAGCGAGAAAAAAAAAAGTCAGTGTATATATATACACATACACCGATCTATGTTCTTCCGCCAAATTAAGAGGGAAACGCTTCCACGTTAAACCTGGCGGAAAAGTTGAGCGTAAAACAATTCCACCTCACAATCTGTGCACGTCTGCTCTATCATAGGG
Source organism: Ixodes persulcatus (assembly GCA_013358835.2). NCBI lineage: Eukaryota > Metazoa > Arthropoda > Arachnida > Ixodida > Ixodidae > Ixodes > Ixodes persulcatus. The sequence goes on along the minus strand of JABSTQ010009653.1, from coordinate 443,580 downwards.
ATCAGGCGATCCTGGAGGTACTCCCTTCGGTATCTGTAGAGGTTCAAATAAACACTTTACGCTCATAAAGCGAGGGGAAAAAAAAAAAAAGGAATCAATCGCGGCAATTTGTAGTGTTCCCTACAGGTGGCGCCTGTGACGAATCTTGGTACCGTCGCAGAATTAAGAGACGAGACACCACACAGGCACCGTGTTACCAAGCACACTATGAGATCGCAGCGCCACCTATAACTAAAGGAGGCAGGAAGCGAACGCCGCACTAACTAGCTACGACTTGTCGCTCTCTTAGGCGGGAAAGTAACGACACAAAAGAGTTAGAACACTTTCTAACGCCGGTTTCGCGAGGCTTCACGGCGTAAGAACTCCAGACCGTTGAAGAACAAAAAGTTCCACTGTGAAATTTTGAGGCCACTCAAAAACCGTGAAGGAAAAAAACATAAATTTAGACGGTATGTGTATACCGTCTACATTGCGTTCATTTTTGCCTCCAACTACGGCAGTAATTCACCAGCTTGCCCGCGTTTTTACTCTCTCAACATAAAGACGATTAAGTGTGGATTTAAAAACAAATAATAGTAATAATAAAGTAAACGGAATAGAAATGACGAGCAAGACTGGCTTAGTTGTTTGGCGAGAGAAAGAAGCCATATGTTCTCGTTTTCTCAAAAGTAAAGATAGAGAAAAGAGACAAAATGAAGTTCAGTGAAGGAGACGCGAAAACCCTAATGAGTCCATTAGGGTTTGCGCTAAACCAATTTAAGTTCGAGAATTGTAAAAAGCGGCTTTGTCACTTTTTTTTTTTCAGAAAGACATTTACAAGATGGAATAAAAAACAACGGAAAAAAAAAAATGGGGCTTGCGAATACGTGCTCAAAAAGAAAACTCGGACTACGCGCGAAGTGGGCTTCGCCGCAAATGAACCTTTGTTGCGGTGAAGCCAACGTACAGTTCGTCGTTGCTTTTAAAAAGTTCACGTGTCACTCCTAAAGTCCTTACGGACGCTTAGCAAGGATACTTCTAACTAAATAACGACGTAAAAAAACATACTTAAGAAAACACGTACGTAAACATTTGGATAGCTATTTCTTTTTCTCTGATATTTTATCTTCTACTCGTTTTTTTTAGTCATGTCAGTATTACTTACTAATATCAGTAGTACCAATAAAGAAAAATCAACAAAATATGTATTAAAAAAAAACATGTGAAAATTCCGCATATTGTTGTAGTCTTCGTGCGCACAGACTTATAATTCCAAAAATCCTACTCAATCAAACGTTAAAAAAAGGTGGGCAACATTTCGAAATGAATGCATTCATCCAACGGAAAAACAATACAAGAAAAAGACGCCTAAGAGATATATATATATATATATATATATATATATATATATATATATATATATATATATATATATATATATATATATATATATATATAAAGTAGTGAAGTCGCACTTAGAACCGTTGTTGGTGTTTTAATCATAGTATGTATATATTTCAGAATACAAAACCAAATCACGACAAAAAACTACAGCAGAAAAAAAAGAAAAGGAAATTAGTGTAGGGAAACCGTACGCTGTCTCCGGATTTCGGAGCGATTACTCGTTAAAGACGTCCTTTTACTGCCGTTGCGATAAAAGGAACTCGGAGGAGCGCGATGTGCAATCAACGGAGCACCATCGAAGACATTAGCGCGCAAAGAGAATCACTTTCCCGAGACTGAGTGTGGATCGGGCCAAAGGGCGTGAGAACGGCGCGGCTTTAACGATGCCTTACCGAGGTTCTACGCCGTGTAATGCCCCCTCCCGCTCTTGCAAGCGCATGTTCGCTGGCTTATAGTTCACACTAGGTAGACGAACGCTTAGCAAACACTGTTCGCCGACAGGTCGACCGCTTCGTACTCTTCCAAAAAGAAGAAAACGTGCATTGCCATGGAACTTTCTGCATGTCACTATATTTAGCATCAGTGACGGTGATAACTTTCAATCAAATAATTCGCAATGTTTTTTTATGTTTTTTTACTTTCCATTTAATGTCAGATGTTTCCATACTTATCATCACTTACATCTTGATTATCACGCTCCCATGTTCATTTTACGTCTCTTTTTTTATCAATCAATGTTTTATATCGATGAATCCTTCCATAAAAAAATTTATAAGCGGAGCAAAAAAAAAAAAAGGAATAATATATAAAAGTCAAAATGTGCCCCGAGCGACGTGAACACGACATCAAGTGCAAGGTGGTCTTCACCGAGTGCGTTCTTGACGGCGCATGCTCAGGACGGGTTCTCACGAACACTGTACAAAAACAAATAACAAAACGGGTCCTTGAAACTCCCTTGGCACTCCTGATCCACGTTATTGTGTTTTTTTTTTCTTTTTTTTTTTTACGAATTGTTTGGGACTTGAACATAATGTAAATGCGCAAACTAACTATAATAAATATTAAGAGAAAAAAAAAAACAAAACTCCGGGTAAGAACGCCCACATACTTTATTAGGTATCAATTTCAAGGAGCTGTGCAATAATTTCAGTGCTTTGCTTAAATAATTTGGGGAGTTGGTGTCTCGACCATCCTAAAGTAAAGAACAAAAAAACCGCTTTTGCCCGCATGTCCTAGTTTTCATACTAAAAATTGACAAAGATTGAGGTTTTCGGCACCTCTCAACTCCTTCACCATCTTCAAAGTCACGTGCGCTGTGGCGTCAATGGGGGTCGCGCGGGGTTGCGGTCAAGCTCTCTCTCTAGAGCCATCAGTGAGCAGCGAGAACTCATCCGCTCGCGACCGTGTGACCACGTGCTGGCGGGCGCAGCGCGAACAATATGGTGGAAGGAGGAAAGTCTCATCCGGGTCCGGCCATACCCATCCGGCTCTGTCCCCCTCCCCCTCCGGCTTCTGGCGGCTGCAGGGGGGGGGTAAGGGTGGGTAGGGAGGAGTGGCGAATCCCGTGCGCCGACATCCGGGGTCCCGAGTGAAAGATCGCGAAAGAGAGCGACAGAACACGACAGAAAGAAACCAATGTTGCCAGCTGAAGGACGACATTCGCAATGGTAATCGCGAAGACTGAAAACTCTCAGCAATATAAACAGCGATAATTTAACGTTGTAAACTAAATTTTGAGCTATTCTAACGCTTATAAAAAGCAGTATACTCATTACGCTGCATTAACTTGCCTTCTGTCGAAATATCGGAAATCTGGTGGTTGCGCGGTTTCGTATTCCTGGGGTGCGGCCACCAGCGAAGCCGGTTATCTGGTTTAGTTTAGTGTTGACGGGAGGCCATACATCTGCGCGCTATGCAAAAAGAAAGCTTCGAAAGGAACGCGAATATCTTTCCACCGGTAAGTTCGTGGATTGTTGAAGTTCATGAAACTACTCTGATGACATAATTATATTCGTGAAATCGAAGGCAGTTGGTAACCATGTGTGGGACCCCGAGGGTCTGCCTGCATGCTCCGCCGCTTGCGGCAGCCAGAATGCAGTGGAAAATGGCGGACCTTTTCCTCTAGAGTTAGTATGTATGATATCTATGGGCGGCTGTTCGCGGTAGCAGATAGAGCTGGCGGTTTTGTGGACCTAGGATAGATGGCGCCACTAAAACTCCCTATAATAAAAGTTTTGTCGATGATACCAGGTTTTTGACGCATTTATAGTTATGTTGGAACGACAAAATTTATAGAAATGTTACCTTTTATCGAGCAGGTATTCACATAACTTGCTATCTTTCTACAAGACCCCCATTGACGTCATGCCGCGTGGTTCTCATGGCCGCCGCTCGCGGCTGCAGTTCGGATACGCGGCGGAATCGCAACATTTCGAAGGAAGGAGGTGTGAAAGTAGAAGGTGCCAACTCTTTCAACGTCTAAATCGTTGCACAGCTCCTTTAAGCGATCTAGCGTTTCCCCGCTGCATTTAGCGGCAAAACCCGAATCGGTTTATAATTGTGGACCAGTAAAGGCGCATTCACACCGGCGATGTAAGCAGTCGCGCGATGCGACTAGATCACATCGAAAAAGAATTAGATGGTCACACTAACGTGCGCGATGAGCGAGTCCAACGCCTTCGTAGGCAAGTCGTTTCTCGAAAACTCTCGCTCCGAACACCGTTGATTGGCTCAGCCGCTCCGGGACCACATCGACATCTCAAGAAGTCGGGTCAGCAAGCGACTGCTCAAATGGCGTCGCTTTTTGCCCACGATGGTCGCTTTTGGGATGAAACTTATCGCGCGACTAGATCGCATCGCCGGTGGGAACGCGCCTTTAAGGAGTGTTCGGCGCTGCGTTGAGGCAGGTCGCTCTCCCCGGCTTGACAGCTCACGGAAGCTTCGGCAGTCGGGAGTCGGGACGCCGCGACGACACCCGCGTTCGCTCGTGCTTTTCGCGGGCATTTTTTTTACGACCAGCCGCCAGGATCGCGACGTCCGACAGCCTAACGCTCCGGCCTTCCTGGTGTCGTTTGTAGCCACTTTGGGAACACTTTTGATGCACGGGCGAAACACGACGCTATAAGCACCCCAGTCGGAGACGTGGTCCAAACACCGTATGGAGGGGTATTCACTGGACGCCATATTGGAGGGGGATGTTTAGAGCGCATGCTCAGAACGACCTCACATCAATAGGCTAGCAAGGCCGGCCGTCTTGATGGTGTGGAATGCACGCTGCAAAAAGAACTGTGGAAGCCTAATTGCCATCAGCACGCGCTCAGTAGTCTTGCACACAGCTATGGTCGCCAGTGAATATTGCCCAACTTTGACCTTAAAGCGTGGCAATTTGTTTTCCTCCTTTCGGAGTGTTGTCGCAGTAGAGGGCAGTCAGACTTCGCCTGCCCGAGAGACCTACCCCTCGATGCCACTCTCACTAATTAAATTAGAAATGGCGTCCAAATCGTTATATTTAATCCCTCTTTTTTCTTTCCTAAATTAATGTTCAAGTATTAGACAAAGCTTCGTTAAGCGGCAAGCTCTCATCAATCCGTTAATCGTGCTAAATTATTCAGAGGGCGAAACTAATCAGATAAGTGGGCACCCATTAAATCTAAAAGAAAAAGAAAATTCTCTTTGACTCTTTCCCTTCTATCCCTTTCTGTGTTTTCCTTTTCTTTTTTTGCATTTTTAAATTTTGCATTGGTAATGTGAGCACCGATCATTTATTTTAATTTCTACCGGACTTTTAAACGAGGACTGTGGTATACGGATGTCTCCTGGCAGTTTCCTACGTAACGCGCACTTCCGGTGACGAAACACCCCTAAGACCAAAATTGATTGAAAGCGAGTACTGCGCTGGACTCAAATATAAGTCTTAAAAAAATGAAAGACGTTAACTATTCTCTATAACGCCGAATTAGAGCGCAGCTCTGAAGGAGAAGGGGGAGGGGAGGGTGCGAAGAGAAGGGTATGCCCTTCACGTGACCTCCACTCGTGAAGGTTACGTGAAGGTCGTGACCTTCGTCGAGACCTTCACGAGTGACCGCGACGTCATTATGGGAAACGTCCCATGATGCAACGCGCAAGAACCTCGTGACGTCACGTGTGACGTCATTATGGAAAACGTCCCATAATGCAATACGCGGTTACGGCGACGTCGACGCCGCTCAAGCCGGAAACGGGCGCCTAAAGGCAGGCGTGACGGTCGTCGCTACCGGTTGCCGACCGAAACCAGTTTTCGGCTTCAACGGCGCGACGTACTGCGCCGCAGAGCCAACCGCTCCTTGCGCGGTTCAGAGCTCGGCGCCGCTCGCCGCAGAAGAGAGGAGCCAATGGGAGGTGGCGTAGACAGTGACGTTGCGATGCCATGGCAACGCTCAAGCCGGTCCCCCGCGCGTCTTTCACGTTCCGAACTACGTGTTTCGTGTCGTCTGCTATCCCTACTTCGCCCCCGATGCCTTCCCCAACGGAGCGGTTCCTTGAAACGGTGCGACTGGTTCCCTTTTTATATGACAAGACGCAGCCAGACTACCTAGATAATGACGCTAAGAACAACCGCTGGGAAATTATAGGAGAGGAATTTAGGAATTACAAGTCAGTTTCTCCGTGGCACTTGTTGCATGTCGTCTGTGTTGTGACGGATGTCGTGTTGATTTGGTGACACTTTCGAAAGTAGCCTTCATCTCTGGCGCGCCGCCGGTGCAGCAAAGCACGGACCTTTCCTTCGGTGTTTTGGTAGAACCAACTCGGCCGGACCCAAAACCTGCGCCTCCTTCCCTTCAGAGAGCGGCGACGTCGCAAGATCAACGAGCAGGCTAGGATAATCACATTCACGCTGATCACCAGGTCATCATGGACACCTACCATGTAGGCAGCGAGTGCGGTTTCGATGCTGATATATGCGAAAGATGAGAGCCGAAACGGAAGAATCTACCGAAGAGCAGACGACGAAAGAGCGGGAAATCCGGTGGGAGGCGCGCGCGCGATCGCGAGAGCCAGTGCTGTCACGTGACGCCCGCAAAACGGAGGCCAATGTGGACTCCTCGCGTTGGGACGCCGGACGGCGGTGCCGCCCAGCGGCGCTGACCGGCGGCGCCGTTCACGCTAGTGTGGCCAGGAGAGCTGCGCTCTAAAAATAAAGCAGTGTGCTATGGAACACGCAAAAAATGTATGCTCGGGGAATTTCGCGGTCGCCGAAAGTATCGAATACTGTAGCTGCAGACGCGTCCGATTCGTCGTCGACGCGTGACATGCGGAGCGCAAGTCCGTCTTCTTTTTTCGCAGGGGGTTGTGTTGACGTCAGAAAGACGCCGAGCTCTGATTGGTTCTGATCGAAGGATAGTGAGTAGACCTCAAAACAAGCTGCCTTGAAGGTCTACCCACCATTGTCAGTGAGAGCCAACCAGAGCTCGGCGTCTTTCTGGCGTCACCACGACGCCTACAAAAGAAGCAGACGGACTTGCGCTCCGCATAGCGACGCGCTGGAGGCGATGCTGAAGCGGGGATGTGTCGTGGATCCACTAGTCACAGGTGATTATGAGGGGAAAATCCCTAATCCACTATAGTTAGTGTGCGCCACCTTCATGCATACAAACACGCGCTCTTTTACTTGAGTGGTGACATCTTTTTTTCCCCGCCCAATTGTGTTTTTGTTCGTTTGTTTGTTTTTTGTCTTCTTGAAGCGCAAAACACCGGTGTGACTCAGTTTGAGCGCGTATTAGTCTCGGCTAATACGCTTAGACGTCATTTCACCGCGCGAGTCGCGCACTCCAGCAGCGCGAGCTTCGTATGCCTTTCGACAATGCTTCTCCGTCTCGCGTGTGCCTTCCGCCGTGAGCAGTCAAAGCATGTCGGAAGGCGACGAGCGCGTGCTGGAGGAAGGCCGTTCGAGAGAGACGCGGCGTCTTACCGTCCTCCGTCTCGTCAGTGAGTAGTAGTGGCGAGGCGTTTTGGCGGCGCCCACCTGTGCTTCCCTCTCGTGACGTCATTACCTCGCGAACAACAAGTTGGATGGTGTTTATAAGGAGCATGGTGGAAGCTTGAAATCATGGCGCTCTGAGACCAACGCTGCCAACACCGCCAAAATTTAAGTTCTTCCATTCCTCTTATTTCCGTCAAAGAGAAATCCTTCGATGACGTCATAGTCAGCACGGCGCCAATCGGGGAAGGCCAATCACAGCGACGCTTTCGATCGCGCACGTTGCCAAGAGGGAAAAAAAGAAAGAAATGCACGGTCACATCTCCAAAAGACAGAGTTTGAACTATGAGCAGATGCCACCAGAAAAGCAGCAAGAAAAACAAGAAACAAAAAAAAAAAAGAAACACTCGAATATATATAATTTAGTACATTCGTACACAGATGTAACATCTCAGTCGAGGTTTACAATCGTCTTTTGAAAATCCACTTCAAAGCGCATATTTCGGCATAATTAGGGTACTAAACCGTTTTGCAAAAAACAAAAAAAAAGGTGTTTTGGTAGCCATACTGGTTTCTCTTTCTTTACTTATTCATTGAGGAACCAACTCAACCTGCTTATAAGTTATAATCTAAGCCTCAACACAAACTAAATAAAAAAAAAACGCAAAAAAAACTAAACAAAACAAAAACTCCTGAGATCCACGCAGCACAAGTTCCTCTTTTCAGGCACTCCAACTCCCACAATTACAGTATATAAACCGCAATAGCGAAAGGAAACGATAAGAAATATATAGATGCATAAAAACCAAAAATTAAAAAAAAAACACAGCCCAAAAGTAAAAAAGAAAAAAAAAATGTCGCAGCCATTGAGGCTGAATGTATAACCCCCGGAAGAGCTATAAAGAAGGCTTTCCGGGTCGTATGGGGGAACAAAAAAATAAGCGAAAGTTATTATACACTATTTCGATGCGAAAGGAGCCGACCGGGAAAGCTTGATTGATTGAAAAGAGTTTGAACTTCGGGTCCTAACTCTCAGGGTCTCGACGTGGAGGAGCGAGCACAAACACTAGGAACATATGGGGATGCCCACGGAGTGTCAAAAAAACTTTAAAAAGTACAAAACTGTCACAAAAAAAAGGAAGCGCACCAAAATGGTAGGGAAGAACTTGTACGTTTCTAGGGATAAAGGGAATTGGAATCCCTACGTCTTCTTCTTCAATAGGAGAAGCTGGCTCCTATGGAGGCGGAAATAAATGTAATTTCAAAATAAAGGTCCTGCACGCGCTTGCGCAGTAACCAGCGTAAACACGCGGGGAATAACGATGCGCGAACAGGCGCGGACAAATAAGAAAGAGAAAAAAAAAAAACACAAAGCGAGGTGGAAATATAATGTGCCGGAAGACAGGCAACCTATGACCGCAAGAAAATTTCGTAAAACCCCGAAAGATCGCCCACCATTTTTTTCCCCTTTATCCCTCTACAGCGGGTGGGCGTTCACTCAGGATGTTAAGGCATACACAGAAGCAAACACAGCCGACGTGTTTGTGCGTGAGGGGGAGGGGTTAAGAGACGGGGGCATACACGCAGACACGGGTACAGACCCATACATATGCGAGCGTTCACACATTATACGTACGTAACATGCGCGGATGGAACGAGCGTATGAGATGGAGCTTGCAGAATCAACACTCGAAAATAAAATCTTCAACGAGCGTCACTGCGCTTGAAGGCGCACAACAAACAGGGCGTATCGCACGAAATGACAAGGACCGAAGCAATCTATCGGACACAAACAAGCGCATAGCACGCGCGTACGCACAGACTCACACGATACAAAGACGCTTCGCGACATCCACACAGCTTGAACTCAGACTCTAAAGAAAAACGAACAGACAAAAACAACATTCATTACAAATAAGAATTACTGAGGTATGCAAACCAATCAGCGCGATAAGGCGCCCCCGCTTGCATCGACTAAGAACAATCGCAAACGCTGAAGTCAGGGAAGACAGTTCCCTCGATCCCCATCCCTCTTTCCCTGGGCCCTCGGGCGCGCACTCCCTAAGAGTCCCGTAGATAAACAGAAAATCTCGAGCGCGTCGGCGAGGCGACAGCGATAGAAAAGATAGATGCAAACACCAGCGATGGTTCGAACCTCGGGGGCTCTAGTCCTGGGGAAAGAGGCGACGCGGTCTTCGGGGCTTTCGGACGCAAGCGTAAACACCCAGGCTCTCCCAAAAGCGGGAAGAGCATCCCTAAAGAATTGGGAAATAAGAAACTGTTGACTCTTCGCTCGCTGTGGCATATTTCCCAACGCTCTCTCTCTCTCTCTCTCTCTCTTCGTTGTTTGCTTTTGTTACCCAGTTTTCCCGCCAGACAATAGAACCGATTCTGATGAGGAGTTGGCGCTGCGATCGTCAGCGATGCCCCCTCTCCCGTTTTTCCTTTATTTTTGCTACGTTCCCTATTTTTCCCCATCTTCCCTAATTCGCTCCAATTCAAAGGCCAATCTGAACAGACTGAAGGGGTTAAGAGCGCATCAGCGACGGCCATGGTACAACAGTGCTAACGAAACACGGCTATATATAATTCCCAGAACAAAAATAAACGATATAAATAATAAGCGCATCAAAATGGGGATGGAAAAGAAGAAAAAAAAAGGAGAAAGGAGATAATAAAAATGGAAAACAGAAGACGTGACCGCCATTCGGGACTGGGCGAGATTTACGCGGCGTCCATCTTTGAGTTATAGGGTTCGCCGGGGTTATCAGCGGGTGAATCCTGGAACTGGATGGTTTATTTTTTTTATGCGCTTATTTATTTATCCATTTTCCTTGGAGGCTAGGGAGAGAATAAGTACACTATACGGATAATAAAAAGGTATCCATTGTTATTTCGTTTCCCGTCTTTTACGACGATAGCGCTTACGCTGGTTCAGTTGACCAAGTAGCTCTTTACCTCTTTTTTTTTTTTTTTTGGGGGGGGGGAGTGTAATACGCCGTTCACCGCTAAGCTGACAGTGGGGTGCAAGTTGTGATCGTTGCACCCAGTCACGCCTCTTGTCCTTCGCCAAATGATCACGCTTCCACCCAAACCCACGAGCAGAGAGCCGGGTCAGGTGATAAAAGGGAGGCGGTTTGATTGGTCCGGTAGGTGTGCAGCTTTTACCGCACTGTCAGCTTCGGGGTGAACGGACGTTAAGAGGGAGAGAGACTCGGATTGGTCAAAACGCCGGCGGAATTGCTCGGGACCCCATCGTTCACTCAGGGCACGGACAAGACTGCTGCGAAGAGAGTCGGTCGCGATAGCGAGCTCCCTCTAGCTTTTGCGGCACTTAACGGCCCGCGGAGCCCTCGGCGCCCGCACTTCGGTTCCTTGCTGGAGAGGCCGCGAGGTGGCGCTAGCTGAGGAGGAAGGGGTTGCCTCCTATCATTCTCGAGTCGCCCGGCTTGCGTTTACCGAGATCTGTATGCAGGGTCTAAAGCGTGCAGAGGGGTGGGAACGGAACCCTCCTCACGGTGAACCTTTTAAGTTGATTCTGTTTATGTTTAGACATTTGCGTTTGGCCTAGAAATGACGAAAGCCACAAAACGTGACAAATACGTGCTTTTTTTTTGCTTCTTTGGTTTGTGATAGTTGTTGTTGTATAGCAGGTGGCTGATCAGTTTAGGCTACGCTGCATGTTATGGACGGACCATTTTTTGATCGAAAGCTTTGAGCGCACCCGACTTCAATACGCAACCGCCGTGTAATGTGGTCAACGAGAAAGCGTCGGTACTTGACGCGCGTTTCGATGGCCGCACTTTTGAAATAACTTTTTCGCGAAACAAATCGAAAACATGCTGAAAACTTTAGAACGTTGTTTTACTTCTTCTCGCATGTTTTTTTTTTTTCGTTCTGAAACGACAACGGGAGAAAATCAAGGAAAGACTCCCGGTTTTTGCCTGTGACGTCACCGAAATTGATGCACACCTTTCGGTGAGATCACAAAAAAGGTCACGGCCATCGCAATGACGGATGACATCCGTTCATCCCTCTCCGGCGTCGCACTTTGAGCCACGTCAAAGCAGTTCGCGCAGAGCGATATGCCGTCTGCGGTCGTGCCGAACTTGACTTCATCCGTGACGTGCACCGTTCCCACATAACTGTCGCGGGATCGGCTGCCACGGCAACGACAAGCTTCGCGTGTCGCCACAACGACGAACGAGCGGCATTCCTAACTTGCGCGCTTCGTCCAATTAAGAAACGAAAACAAAAGAGACGTGCCTGATTGGTCCGCCGGAATGAAAGAGGAGGAGGGCAGAGAGGAGGAAAGCCGAATGGGCCAATCAGAATCGAGCGTGAGGAAGACCGGGTTCAGCGACGCGGAGCAATCGTCTGTTTCGTGGGGGATAGAAGCTACAATCCCGTGGGGAAAAAAAAAAAAAACGCATTTGGGCAAACATAGGGGCACACATATAACACTATGAAGTCAAAATAGTGTCGGTACAAATAGACGTAAAAAAAAAATAAGTCAGTGTTGCGCGGAAAAATGGGTTTCGTCGTATACTTCCCGCTTCCCGAGGGCAAATTGGGCGCGCGAATTCGGGGAGTTTTTTTTTGGGGGGAAAACAGAAGAGTCTTCTGTTTGAGCACGAGCTCGCGGGAGGAACGAGAACTTGACAAATTGCGTTAGGCAAATTGGCTTCGGCGGGAAAAGGCGCCGACCGCCGGAAACGGACAGGCGGACGGACGGACCCCAAAGCAAATCCTATACGACGCGTCTTCGAGTTCGGTCCAAACCCAATCAGTCGGGCCTGGACGCGAGAGCTCGCGCGCGAAAAAAAGTGTCGACGACGATATAGGAAGCACTCGCCGAAGTCTCGACTAAATTGGGCGGCAGCTTGCGCCACCTGTACTCTGTCGGGAATGTAGAATCGCGGTACGAGCTCTTCCCGGAAAGCCCTCCAACCTTTTTTCCCTTTAGCAGAGCGAACGCTGGAGAGGGCGCTAGTGGAGAGGTGGAAACCACCAATCAGCGCGAGCGGAGAGTTTTGTGGGAGGAGCTTGCCCCGTTATTCTAGACCTGCAACATTCTGTAGTCTAAAGAATTATAGAGAATATTAAAGGGACCATGAAATGATTTTTCGGTTGGGATAAATGGAAATTCTACAAGTCGCATATCATTTAGTGAGCCGAAATAAAGCCAGTGCACGAGCGTAGAAAACCTAAAGCCTGCTTTGCGGTACGAAAATTTGAAAATATAGCGGATTATTGCGTACATCCTTTCCTTCAAAAGCTCTCCGCTTTTTTTATACTGTGATACATCCGCGGTGCTCAATCATACGTCAGCCGAACCCAGCTCACGCATTGGACACGAGAACTCCCCAACTCGGATGTATGCGCTCGTCAACAATCAATCCGTCGACGAATATTGGAATTCTCGTTCGTGGACAATGAGTGCAGTGACGGTACTTGTCATCCCTTGAGAATGGCAAGTTCCGCGGCGTGCTTGAAAAGCACGCTGGAAGCTCGGAGTCATCTCCTCCGATGTCCAAGCACGTCACGACCACGTGATTTCTCATTTCGCTTTTGAGTTGAGGATTAAAGCTAAGGAGGATGAAGTTGAAAGATCATTTCATGGTCCCTTTAACTTGCGTCGCAAGAATGGTTGGTTGGATGGATGGATGCGTCGGTTGAAGCGTAGAAATCGAACGGTGGCCTGGCACCACCCAGTGAGAGTTTTTAATATAAGAGATAGAGTCTCCCTAATGTAAAGGATGTCCAGCCGACGGAGCCCTCGAAAAGTTCGTGGAGCTGAATGACGCCATTACCGAGAACGGGCTCAATTTTTCCATTGAAAATTTTCGAAAATCACTTACATCCTTTTGAATAAGACAACTATTAGTTGTCTTATTGCGTTTCAGGCTTAAAAAAAAAAAAGAAATTGAGGAGTGGGAGGGGAGAGAATGTTGTAGAAATCATTAAACAAAAGCCTCTTAATGCAGCTACTGCTAAAAATACATGTACTAGAGAGAGGCCACGCCACCCAGCGGCAAAGAAAAAAAATGAGGCACAAAGACGAGAGCCACCACTCATCTAAAAATGGATGGAGGGATAGATACGGCTGAACCCTTTTAATCGGGCGGCGGCCTGCCCCACCTATAGCCAATGGTTTCCAACTTCAACAGTCAACTGATCCCTTATTTTCCAAAGCATTCGGGCTAAGCCCTTTTAACGGTATAGTGCCGCGAAATTTGATGCCGCCTGGCGGCCAAAGCATCCCAAAAAAAAAAAAAAAAAGTACATATATATATACGCGAAAGAGAAAACGACGAAGAAGGAAAAGGGGGCCAAATTTCGGCAGGCTCAGCCCGTTTTTATTCGAAACAACAGCCTAGCGTGCCGTTTTCATGCCAGGTTGGTGACAAAAGTGCCGATCTTACGCGAGCAGTTTCTTTCTTTGTTAGTTTGTGTCTCCTCTTTGTGTTCTTCCGTCTTTCTCTCGGATCGCTGCCTTACGGTATTTTCAGCCGACGTTTCGTATCGCATCAGTTTCGTTTGTTTGCGAATGCTCAGGTCGGTCGCTCAGAAAATTGATCGATTTTCTTTCGAGAAAGACTACTTTTTCGAATATCAGCAAAAAAAAAAAAAAGAAACAGCGATATAATTATTTATATGTTCCTTCCTTAGGCGTTGAAGCCATTGTCGACCTTTTCTTTTTGATTCTTTTCATTTTTTTTTGTTAACAGGCAACAGTACCGTCTGTTTTTATGCGTGCCTCAACTTGGAAGAAATCCCATCGATATATCGTAGGCTGTTTGGTGACGAAAGGATACCGGAAACTGTTTTCTTTGTTGGATGCCCGCCAAACCTGCTCGAAATAATGATCGCCTCAAACGATGACGTGACCTGTAAGCTTTGTGGAGAACCCAGAAATCGAAGTCAGGGAGGAATTCGTTCAAGGTAAACGGGAAAAGAGCGACGACTGAGATAACTCGTCTAGGGTGAAAAAAAAAAAGGGTAGAACATTGGTGAAGATGAAGGGGAAAACATAAAGGCGAATTCTTGTGCACTGGAACCCAGTGAGAATTTCGTTTCGGAACATGAAACGATATAACTCATTATTATTATTATTATTATTATTATTATTATTATTATTATTATTATTATTATTATTATTAGAACTTTGAAGAAAATGTTAACTAATTTCAACATTGCATAATTTATTATACTTCTCATTGTAATCAATACTTTTTTTTTACATATCATTTTACAGAAATGTGATTGCTCCTGCTCAAGAAGAGTTCTATACTCTACGACATTTCTTCCGGTCTACTTCAGCCCATTTGTGCCTGTGCGTGTGTGTGTGTGTGTGTCTGTGTGGGCGTCTCACGGCCTGTCTTCAAACTGCAATCACTCCCGAGGCAACGACCTGGCACTGCTTCACTGTGGTTTAACGGTGCAACAAGAATGACATTTGTGCGTGTATATGTGCGTGTAGATACGTATGTGCAAGCAATAATGTATTACAAGCAAATGATAATCTAAACATTTTATTAGACAACTTAGCATACTGGGTCTGGGCCCATAAGCCCATGCAGGCTTTGTCCAGTCCCGCTAATTGAACTTCTTTAATCTTCTCCCCATCGCCAATAAAATTATTATTATTATTATTATTATTATTATTATTATTATTATTATTATTATTATGACGAAGACGATGCTGGAGAAGTGGCGGGCCTCACCATCGCGTGCCAGACTCCGCGCGCACGGCTTGGCTTCAATAAAATATTTCTCTCTTTGAGGGAATACGTCTTTGTCATTTGCTGCCGTTCGCACATCATCGTAACATTATTATTATTTATTATTATTATTATTATTATTAGTATTATTATTATTAGTAGTAGTAGTAGTACCAGTAGTAGTACTAGTAGTAGTAGTAGTAGTAGTAGTAGTAGTAGTAGTAGTAGTAGTTCGGTTAGTATAGGCTCCTTGCACTGACGTCACATCGCATACTTTTGAACACCATGTAAAAGGAGGAGAGGGAAGCTGCTTATGTAAGAATTTTGAGTGACAGGTTAATCTTCTATAATCTTCTGGGTACTTCTGGGAGGAGAATAGTGACGCCTGTGCAAATCCGGGAGGCACAAAGAAGGATCCTGATAAGAGGGGAGCTCCTTCTTCCCATTTCTCTGGAGGTCATCAGAAATGACGTCATGTGCAAGCCACGTATAGAAGGTAAAAGGGGACCCGTGGCACCGTTTTTAGGGAATGCTAGGTAAGAATTTGGAATAGGGAGTGAAAACTAAAAGGTACAGAAAAAAGGTGACATGAGAGAAAACTACGATTAACTATGCCTGGATTATATGTAACCGGTGACTAGAAAAAAATGAGGATCGGCAGAATCGCGCAACGAACAAATGTAGTGTTGAGAATATTTATGTCTATTCGGTTCTCGCGAGGGGAAAAAATTGGCTGCGGAAAGAAGAAATGACGGGGAATCGCGATAAGTGACGAGATTAGAAAAACGGAGTATAACGGTAACAATTTTGCCACAGAACAGAGAAAAAAAAGACCAGCGTGGCCGAGAAAAAAATGTTTAGAAAGAAGAAGCTTTTTTTTTTTTTTTTTGCAGGAGAAACTGGTTCTAGATTATAACCTTACCGAAATGCGAGAATAACTACAATGCAAAAAAACTGCAGAAGAGAAATAGGGATATAACGGTACAAAATCCCCGACTGAGTTACACCTGCGGTGAGATATTCGGATATGGCAGTGAGAAAATATCGCGAAGCGATTGTAAGCTTTCCGGAACAACTACATTACAGTTAAAACATGCTGAGTAATAGAAACAAACGTTTTAATACTTCATTGCCAGGGAAAATAAAAAATGTACGAGCATGAACATGAAAAAAGTACGACATTGGCAGGATAGACACAAATTGAAGCCTATAGACGTTCCAAAATAAGACGGGAGCTGCCGTTTTGCTGACGGCTCAGGGAGAGCGTGAAAGATATGAGATTCAACGGAGTGAGAGTAAGGGAGAGAGAAAAAAGGAGGAGGGAAAGGTTTGGGCAAATTAAATTACGTTTCAGCCCCCGCCTGCCTGCCTCGGGAGATTTTTATCGACTCCGCGAAAACCTGACAGGGGAGTAAAAGGGGGAGAAAGGAAGAGAGCTTTTCGTAACTAGAGACGGTTCTGGAAAAGAAGAAATATCCCTAAAATAAGCCAGAGAAACAAAAAAGCAGGAAAGAAACAGGGACCAAATAGCTATAAGCAAGAAAAAAATGGGGAAGAATAGTAAAATGTGGCAAAATAAAAAAAAATAGGAAAGAACAATAAATACAACAATGAATAGGCAGAAAATGGGAAATCAGACGATGAAATAGATCTCCCAAGGAGCTTTACAATCGAAGCAATTTGAGGGACCGTTACCCCGGCTTCCGGACCGCCTGCTTAAGGACGCCGGGAATATAACAAAAATAAAGGGGGAAACATGGGGGAGAGGGAGTGATAAAGGGGTGAGATGCGAGAAATAAAAGTAGGCGATGAATGGGTGGATAAGAGGAGGAGAGAGACTGAGCGCGAGTTGGGGAAAAGAGGATATATCGGTATGACGGCGCGAGGGATGTCGAGAATAAGGTGGAATAAGGGAAGAATAAAAGGGAAAAACCGAAAGTATGGGCCTTTTTCCTCCCTGCTCCTCCTAGATTCGCCTGATGCGAGGTAGGGGTGAAATACGTACGAGGGCTGTGAAGGAGAACTGGGACGGCGATTACGAGGACAGTGGCAGAGGGGAAAGGGGAAATGGAAGGGTGTTCGGAGCAGTGAACACGGTTGATATTTTCCAGAGTGTGAACGTGCTTGATGCATTCAATGAATATACGTGCCGGGACGCGACAACGTATTGTATAGCTAGAAAACTCTCGCAGATTGCGAGAATCGTTTATACATGTCATCATGTATTGTGATAACCCTTGTTGTACTACTCTGTATTTTACTCATGCTACAATTACTGCTTTCTCGTATGGGGAAACGCAACAGAAAGAAATGTAGGCTCCCTGCATACTCTTCAGAAGCGGTTTATTCGCGTTATGTTTAGCGTTGAACGTTATGCTCCCACGCAACCATTACTCGAAACGCTGAGAGTACCCCCAAAAAAGGACAAATTATGGTCTCCAAATGATGAGTTATTCTTTTCCAGGTGTTTTGAACAGTATGAAAAGATGTTACATAGATGTTACGAGTACATCCAAGAAAAATATTCTGTTTCTGTTTCTCTAGTTTTAGCCTAGGTCCTAGCCGGTGCAAGTGATATTTTGTGTGCCCTGCGTCGGTTCTTTATGTTACGTTCGCCCGACTACTACCGTGACGAGTGCTCTGTGTCGGGTTTTCTTTCGTCATGCTAGCCAGTGCGCTTTAAACTTCTGTGTGAGCGTTCTTTCAAATTCCAGTACTCTGTATAATATTTTTTTTTCTCCGTTGCGGCTGCGGAGGAGAAAGTTAGTCAAGCGATAGCAGTCTACTTTTTTTTTCTCCCTTCTCTCCCCTGGAGTGAAACAATAGATTTGAAAGTAGAAAGATAATGGGGAAGACGAACAAACAAGATGGGTGTCCCAAAGAGAGCAGAAGGTGAAGAGGGAAGGAATGTGGATAGCGCGCGAAGACCGGGCAGAAAGTGTCAAAATAGGGAATAGGGAAAAACAGTGGCAGGGGCGAGTGGTGACGCACCAGATTCGGGTGAAAGCACACTTTCCGCCCTTTCCACTAAGCACAGCGAACGCTGGAGAGGAGGCGAAATAGTAAAAAAAAAAATATAGCAACAAGGTATAGGAAGGAATAGTAACAAAAAATCAAATAAGCCCCTCCCCCTTTCCGTCTCCTGGGGCCCGATGTACAAAATATAGAGTATAGGGAGAAAAAGTATATTTGTGAAAAGGACTACGAAGAATCGATAGAGTGACATCGGCTACGGTGGTTTTTAAATTAAGACGTGGAGCAAGTAGGGAACAGTGAAAATCAAGACGATGCGAACCGGCAAAATATGAGACATAAACGTCTGGGGAATCGAGGAGTTCGGGACGGAGAGGAGGATGGGAATGGGGAAGACATCAAATGCGCGCGAAGAAACCTGCCGACACCGGTAAAGTGATTTTTGGTCTGTCTTTATTAACATGGAGTGAATGAAAGACAAAGAAAAGGAAAGTAGAGAGAGAGGGAGAGAGAGCGAGAGAGAGAAAGCGAAAGTAAAAGGGAGATTGCAGGAATCCTGACAGTTCGGCCGGGCTTATTTGACGGAGTGCGACAGGAGCTTTTCTAACTCAGACAGAATGACGCGAAGAAAAGCAGACGGGTCGAACAAGGAAGACCGACAACGAGGGGTGGGTAAGTATACCACAAAAAAGCTGTGCACTTGTTGTTACGAGAACACTCGGAGTTTTTCTCTTTTTTTTTCTTCTTTTTCCCCCAAACAAAAAAGGTTTTGAACGAGGCGGTGATAACACAAAACACAGACAGGTACACGGGTTGCGAGACAAAAAGAAAACGCACAAAAGGACACGCGAGGAGCATCGACGGCACATACGTGAGACCAAGGAAAGAAAGAAGCGACGTTAAAAGGGGGACACACAAGGGGAATCTCAGTGCATGAATGGGGAGTCAAAGGAAGCGACGATTCTCAGCCGCCGTGTCAGCAGCAGCACCAAACGTGGCAGAGGATTGAATGAGATGAAAGCAGACGACGGCGAGGCGACGCAGAATTTCGGGGGGCTTCTTTTCGGGACGCTTGGGGAAAAAGGAGGGATGGGGTTTCGGCGATGTAGGGAATAGGGAGCAAAAGGGGGAATTTAGGCTCTTTTCGATCCTTTCTTTTTTTAAGTGCGGCGGGTCAATAAAGCGTTCCGGATGTCAGACTGCGTCACACGCGTCTGTGGTTTCCTTTGGGAACTCACGTGACGAACTCGCGTGATACGACGTTTTTTTTTTCTTGTTTTTTTTTTTTTTTTTTTTTTTACTGTTGAGAGGGTTTGGATGTGTGTAGTGATTCCCCCGTTCTCCTATTACTGCTGTAATAAATACTAGGACTGGGCACTTAATCCATTAACCTACCGATTAATCGATTAATGCTTTACTCGCGATTAATATTAAACCATGAAATTTTTATTAACGCTACCCCCAATCCCAATATTTTGTCCATCCGTCCGTCCGCGCATTTCCCGCTAAATTTAGTGGGAAAGTTGATATCACGTGACTTGACACCACGGGACCTAAAGGCAAATTCAGGTTCCCCGCTATATTTAGCGGAAAAATTGACGTCACGTTACCTATGCACCAATTCATTTTCCCCGCTACATTTGGCGGGAAAATTAATGTCACGTGACCTTACGTCACGGGACCAAGACACAAATGCGGGTTCCTCGCAAAATTTAGCGGAAAAATTGACGTCACATGACGTATGGACAAATTGAGTTTCCCCCCTAAATTTGGCGGGAAAGTTGACGTCACGTGACCCGACGTCGTGTGATCTATACACACTTTCAGTTTAAAATATAATAAAAAATTTTAAAACCAATCCCATCTTAAATACTGATTTTTTAAGCATTATGTATAATACTTTCAAGATAAAGGTCGCTGGCAAATTTTTTTTTTAACCAGTTAATCGGTTATATCGTAAAGGCTCATACGCACACTTGCGTTTGAACGCGTTTGAGTGCGTAGCGGCGTCCTCGCAGTAAGGAGCGGTTGCTCGCGGTGCGACGTACGCCGTCCCGCAACGCTCGGTAGCGCGACTCAAGTGAGTAGAGACTCGCTCAGCTTTCCGAAGTGTTGCGGTGTGTTCGACCAATCAGAACCCGAGAAAGCAAGGGGAGGTTACATGTTCGCTGGCGCTACTCGGCGAGGCGTATCCGGTTCTCCGTTCGCGGAGCCTGCTTTTTTCGTTTTGGGGCAACAGTAAAATATCCGCAAACAAGTGTTTTTTTTTTTTTTTTTTTTAAGATTGCGATGGTTTATGCCGGGCAGAATGTGGGGGAAGTCAGCAGGATTGTCCCAAGATCGACCACTTCGACGCTGTCACCGGGCCCCGCCATGTTGCCGTTGGAGAGCCGCTAGACGCTAGCGCGTTTTTATTAGGGAGTTGTAGTAGATCGTTTTTCTCCTCCGCTACGGTATCCCCGAAGAAAACGCCGCAGCTGCGCATGCGCGCCGCCAGCCTTCTCTTCATAGTTCAAGGTCTTGTGGCGGATTACGGAGCGCTAACCGGGTGCTTAGCGGGCTGCGGAAACGGTCTACTACAATTCCCTATTGTCTGTTGACTGCGCTCGGTGTGCGCAAGCTTGTCACAAGTGCTCTTCGCAACGCAAAGCGTCCGCTTGCCAACGCGCTCAAACGCAAATGCGCGAACGGGCCTTTAGACCAGCCGACAAACCAGCACGCATACAAAAAAATATTTTTTTTTTATCTGTATTTAGACGATCTTAACTAGAGTATTAGAGATAATTATTTTTTCGTTCGCCCTATTGTGTGAGCGTGGAAAGTGGTTCTTTGCACACATACAAACCAGCAAATCAGCTCGGGTAAAAAGAACCTTATTTATCTGAATTTCGATTACCTAAACTAAACCTTATTTGAGAGTTTGCTTTTTCATTCGTTCTATTACATGCGCATAGAAAGTAGTTCTGTGCGTACAAACAAGCCAGAAAACCAGGTCGGATAGAAACCTTGTGGATCTGGGTTTATATTACCTCCACTAAACCTCATTTTAGGTTGTTTTCTTTTTCCCGTTTCCTATATTATTTTGGCATATAAAATAGTTATTTACGTAAACGAACGGGAAAGTCAATTAAACGCATGATGCGGTATTGATCCTCCAAATACTTTACTATAGGGGGGAATACATCCCACTCCCCGAAAATACAATGGCTTCGGCGCGGACAGGACTGGCGCAGTTTGAATGGATGGATGACCTTGGGTTTTTCCGCGTTGAATTGGGAGTGGTGGGAGGCGCCACCTATTGCCATGGAAGTCGCGATTATTGGGCGTTCGCGCCGATGGGTGAAGGGAACGCCGCAGGCCGTTCGGTCGATGCGAGTGTTCGCTGAATATGCGTCGTAGCTTGTTCCCTAAACATTTTTACAGCAAAAAGATTATTATTTTTTTTTCCGGCGCGGCGAGACGTTTAATCCGCCGGGGAAGAAATCGGCACAGCATAGGCGCGCCGTCTAATGCAAATGAGCGGAGTAGAATGTATTCCTCCTAGCAAAGTATTTCGATCCGCAGTGCATACCCTTTACCGCAAAACCACACTGAAAAAATGCCGAGGAAAAAAAAAAACACAACACATTGTGAAGTCAATTAAGGGAAAAGAGAGAGCGACAGATGTATATATATTTAAATATATATGTATATACAGGGTGTCACAAAAAAAAAAATACAGGGTATTTTTCACCGCAAAAATAAACTAGGCATCGCCGAACGCTCATTCTCCGCCGAAAGGTAGCGCTAGAGGTCACAACCAGATGCCAAAGTTTTCAGCCCGATCCGGTACCTTATTCAAAAGTTATAAGTGATTTTCTAAAAAGTTCAATGGGAAAATCGAGCCCATTTTCGCCCGTTTTCGGTTTCTGGTGCCATAGAGCCCCATGTATTGGAAAACGCCGTCGGCCGCCATTTTCCCATTGAACTTTTCAGAGAAAATCACTTATAACTTTTGAATAAGGTATCGGATCGGGCCGAAACTTTGGCATCAGGTTGTGACCTCTAGTGCTACGTTTGGACGGAATGCGGTAAAAAAAAAAAAACTGTATTTCTTGTTTGTGACATCGTGTGTATATATATATATATATATATATATATATATATATATATATATATATATATATATATATATATATATATATATATAGCGAGAGAGAGAGAGAGAAAGAGAGAAGACACGACAAAGGAAATTATACTACGCGTAAGCAATCACGCGCATGCCCTCTATTTGTATATATTAAAAAAGAAAAAGGACGGCGACGTGTTCTCTTTTGATCGAATGAGAAGAAACGCCTGCGAATTTCATTTGCGTGAAGACTCTCGAGCGACGTTGGCGACAGATAACAATTCATATAAAAATCAAATTTAACGCATAATATATTTTAACTATTTTTATTTCTGCGTTTAATAAGGTCTGACAAATGAAGTCCTAAGGTTTGGAATGCCAGTAAAATCTATACGGCGTCCGCAACCAAATGATGAGACAAAAGAAAAACGAATTAAGTTTCAGAAAAAAAGTTTGATTTGTTCACAATCTGCATACACACGCCGCGACAATCTCCTAACGGAAACAAAACTAAGGTAAAGGAAAAAAAAAAGTACTGCAGTACCAATTCAATTGAAACAGAATAAACAGGACTTTATACGGACGGGATTTGAAGTATTTTTACACAACATAACAGCTAAGACGTCATACCCATTTCTCAACAAAGGGGGAAAAAATAAATTGGAGACCGACAGCGTTCCAATGATGGAATATTTCGTTCGAAGCTGTGCAATAACAAGATAAAAGAAAATTAAAAAGACTGTGAGAGGTAAAAACGAAAGAAGCGGGCCATGCGTAAAAGTTAAATGAAAAAAGTGTGACGAGGAGGTGAGATACTTCGGTTTGGTGTGTCGTCAATTAAATTAAGCGTTGAATAGATTGGACACGGAATAAGATTGAATCACAGAACTGTCCTCTAAGTCATATAAACTTTCCCACTATGCAATCTTTCCTGTGGTTCATTTTTTTTTTTTTATTTTGCTTACTGACACTTTAATTAAATTATACCTGACGTGTACTGAATAAGCGCGAAAATTGACACACCTTGAAGCCCGCTATGCACTTGTAAAGCAAAATAGCATTTTTTTTATTATTGTTACATAGAAAGAGAAAGAAACAAAGCGGTGAATACTGGACGCTGCTGGAAAGGAATACAAAAGCTCCTTCGACAAACATTTTTTTTTTTTTTTCGTTTCGATTTGAAGAGAAAACGACCTGACGATGCGTGAAACGGTGGATCGTGATTCCTCCGTTTCATTTTTTCACACACACAAAAGGTAGAAGATGGCGCTCCGATGCCAGCATACATATGACCCCTAAATAAAAAAAAAATATAAACAAAGAGGTAGCGACACTCGCTTCGTCTCCCAGCGCGCACGCTTTCTTAGTATAGGCGGCGTTTCTAAACTTGGTTGAATCGTACACGGCGAGTAAACATTCCAAACCAGCCAAAGGGCAACATAAAGAACGCCCAGGGAACTTGCAGGCCGTACAGTCAGACCGCAGTCGGAGGCCGAAAGACGCGCAAACGCGCACACGCACGCACACGCAGACGAACAGAGCATTGTTACAATGCACTTTGTGGATTTGCGGACACATAAACCGGATTCGTGTGAGGTAACGCGTCTGCGCATGCGCCGTGCCCTGCATGCGCCGTGCCCTGCATGCGCCGTGCGTCTGAAAGTATTCCCTCACCCTCCCATCTCTTATCTTTTTTTTTTCTCTCCCTCTCTCCTGCATTTGCTCGCCGTCGTGATTGTTCCAAGATAGAAGGCGGCCCTCTTCATTGGATTATCGGTACTTCTCCGGGTAGAGGGGCTCTGGGCGTGCAAAGAATGGCCACCCGGTCAATGCCAGACATGCCTATAGATTTGAGAGAGGGAAAAACTCAAGCCGTGGAGGGCGTTCCAAGTATAATGGCGGACGCCTCCTGCGTTCATTAGCCGCAAGTGCGCACGCGCCGCGTGTGTTGTCAAGTGGCGGGAGGAAAGCAAGAGAAAAGGGCGGACGAGACGCTCGCGGACGACGTCACCTCCTCGCAGCTCACAGATTGCAAACGCGGCCCATACACCACGTGAGCCCGATCGATCAGCTGGAAACTCTCCGTAATAGCTTTATCTCCGCTGCACTCGTCGAACACCTTAGAACGCCTGCGTCAGGCGTTTGGCCTTTGCATCCGAACGCGGTCGACGAGTGCAGAGGAATGCGGAGCGCGGGTTTGTCTGCCTCTTTTGCAGGGGTTCTGGTGACGTCAGAACGCCGAGCTCTGATTGGCCCTTATTGAAGGATAGCGGGTAGACCTTGAGGCAGCTTGCTTTCAGGAATAGCGGATATAGCGAAGGGATTTCCGATGCCCGTTGAATTCGTTATAACCGGTCTCAACGGTAATCGGAAAAGTAACGGGTATTTTTGTGAAGTAACGCCCAATTACTTTTCTTCGGGATTGAAGAAATAATAAAGAAGTAAGACACGGGCAACACAACCACGTCTTTTTCAACTATACTTCGTTTCAGCTTAGCTCCAAGCGCAGCCAAAATAAGACTGGGGAACGGTTCACCACTTGGAAAAGAGCGTTCATACGCATGACGAAGTAGTTCGCAAAAGTAAAATTTTAGAAACACTTTGTTTGTGTGCAAACGTCGCACAAGTTTCCAGTTGTGCCCGGCTAAGAACTAATTATAAAAAATAAATGAACTAAATGACGTTCCACGTTCTTCATAATATAGTAATGAATATGATTCGACGAAAAACGCCTACCTGCTGGAAACACTGATGCGACTACTACATTTTTGTGTGTGTGTTTTTAACGGCCGAATTTCGGGCTTTAAGTTCGACGCTTTCCTCGCAAAGTTGCTGGACATACCTTGGTTTTCTGTTTTCCTAATTTCCACCGACAACGCAAGATAAGAAGAAAGGCACGTTTCGGCGTCAGGCGCGAGATCGTAATGAATGTGTACACTTCTTCGTCAGGAGTCTCAAACCGCGTCGTACCGGAGTTGTCAAAGACCGTCGGAGCTAACAAACGTTGGGAAATCGACGAAAAGTTGATCCGCCGACGGCGGGAAACGCTCTCCGATGGAAAACGAGTCCAGATCGGGTGTCAAGGCGGCGGTCAGAGGCAAAACAATGCGGTGTCGGTGGAGCGCATAGAAAACGCGACTCCAGTCCGACCGGAGGGACGCTGTATGTTTTTGTTGCTGTGATGCGTTTGCCGAGAGAAGAAGACCCGACTGGGTACCGAACGTTACCGACTCCCGTGTTCCAGCCCCGCGGGCCTTCCTCTGCTGGCAGTGCGACGGCCCTCCGCGAAGCCCAGCAGCCACCGCACAGAACCGGAGTTTTATTCCAGGACGCAGAATGGCATTTTTAATCAGGTAGCAGACGATGCCTTCGATACTCCCGTAGCAGACGAAATGTCTCTCTTCGACTCCTCTGCGCTAACTCTGCGCCATCTGCGCAGATTTCGCGCGGAGTGGTACACGAAGTGCGGGCGAAGTCGCGTCCTATCGCCGGCGTTTGATTGGCCCCGACCACCCATGACCTTGGCCACACTCTCAAGAAAAAAGGGTGTAAAAGGGTGTATCGTTACACCCTTTGTCCCATATAATACACCCCAAAACTTCATTTCGAGGTACAGAGCCCTATAGTCGAACAGACGGCCCCAAATTTTACGAGGGGCTTGATAACGGTGCGACATAACTTTTTAAATAGCTAAACTACGTATCAAAGACCACATAAAGAAAACACAGAGTTTTTACAGTAAGGCCAAGAAAACCCCGATTATGTTTTTTGTAGTCAGTAAAACGTACATTAGCTATTTTAATAAGTTGTACCACACGGCTATCAAGCCCCTCGTAAACTTTCGGGCCGTCTGTTCGATTATAGGATGCTGTACGTCGAATTGAAGTTTTGGGGTGTATTAATTTATATGAGACAAAGGGTGTAATGATACATCCTTTTACACCCTTTCTTCTTGAGAGTGCACGCTCGGAGCTCAGCTGAAACGAAGTATACGCCTTTTCCGCAAGGGCGCCGCCATCTTCAATGTCGTCGCTTTCCAGTATGGGCGAAAACACGGGTTTGCCGTCGCCATGCCAACAGAAGCCATTCGGGATATAGGCGTAACCGTCAACCATTCTCGTTTTGCCTCATCTCTACTTTTTTGTTATTTGCAGGTTGAAATGTGTTTAACGAAAAAAGAGTCATAGTACAGGCTAGCTGGTGGAAGTCAACCATTCTGTCTGTTTTTCTGTTACTTTTGCTCTTCTAAAAAAAAACCCCAGTCTCAGGGTAAACGACGAAATGGTTGAAATGTGTTATTATTTTTTTTTTTATCGCCCATACCCGATATGTCTACCAGGTAGCCGGGGACGAGAGTAATAGCAACGGACGTATAAGAAGAGACGATAAGATCTTCTCGCCTCTTTGCCTCCATCCTCTCCTTGGTTGTTACTTGCCCTTCCCCCGATTATCCTGCCGTTAATCGGCTGCTTGCTTTTGGAATTCCTACACGTTCGTTGCTAGTTGAAAGATGTGGTTGTGTTGCCCTTATCTTACTCGTTTATTTTTTCTTCAATCCTGACCCGCACCAACACGCTCATCGTCCATCAATACTTTTCTTCTGGAGTAATGAAGTAATCTAATAGAGTACTTTTTGATCAAGAGCAATCATAATTCTTATCGATTACTTTTTTTTTTCGAGAACGTATACAAGACTGGTCCATACAGCAGGCGCGTTCAGACAGCCGGTTGAGTAAGTGTAGCCATTCACGCGACACGTTAAGTACATTCTGTTTACTTTGTCCTTCCCCAAGATAGACCTGTGTGCAGTAGTGGCCACGTGTATTCCCCGTGTGTGTATGATGTGGTCGCACAAATTAAACACTTCACTGGCAGATTTTCTACTGTTGATCAATGCTCCCGATGCACGCGACCACAAGCCGCCAAGGCGCATTCGACAACAACAAAAAACTTAAATTTGGAAGAAGTAATAGAGACAAGTGCTTTGGCGTGTACACAGGAACATGTGCACACGAGCTTTAGTCAAATGGACATAGGCACGCATGCACCAGGAAGCACGAAAACGCAGCGGGCGTGATGTTATTCCCGACTTCAACCGCAGGAGCTGCCGCGGTCCCCACTTTCCTAGTTCCAACTTTGGCCGCCAGGGTCGCGACAGCTGTCGCTGTGCGCTCGATTAGACAGGGGAGCTCCATTTCTGCCTCTTCGTACGCGTTCATCCATCCATCGAGTGACAAATACAGTGCAAACCTAGAGTAGATTTAAAAGCAGTCGTTCTTAATATCGTTATCGGCGACGTTAGCGTCGCCCTTATTCCATTTCTACGGCACTGAAATCTCGGGCATTACGCATAATCTATCCGAAGTGAACGGCAAATCTAACGACAAACTACGCTCGCGTTGCTCAATTACCTGCGCCAGTCGCGCGCTGGAGGAGTCGTGACAACGAAGAACGGCAATAACAAAATCGTTCCTAGCACGAATAACGGCAATAGCGAAGTCGTTGTAACAGCAAGGAACGGCAATAAGCGAAGTCGTCTTTGCAACGAGTAAATGCAATGACGATAAGTCGTCATTACAAGGAGCGGCGGCAATGACGAAATCGTCGCTATAACGAGCGACGACAAAATCCGATTATAAAATGATATTGTCGCAAAACCTGATGCCTAATCTAGCAGAAAAAAAGAACGTATCTCCGGCGCTGTTGGGTGTAAGCATTTACAAGAGCCAAAAAGGGTGCATGTAAAGCCACTTATGGGGTGCTTGTTCGCTCCGTTTCGAAAGAAACGAAGAAAGGATTTATTTCGTCAGCGTGTTTTTCTCCTACACGTCAGACTAAACAAGCTTGCGACAAAGAGCGCACGCATCAATTTAGATCTTATGATTGTCCTCCATTTACGTTCCGCGTTTCTATTGATAACTAATTTAAGAGACATCACGAAAGACACACAAAAAAAAAACAAAAAAACTAGCGTGCCTAATAAACCGTATAATTTTTGTTGGCTTTTTCTAACACCAGAACGACATATAATAAAGCGTATCTACTGAACAGTAGGAGAACTACCGTGTCGTGAAATGGAGAAAGAAAGGCAATTTTTTTTAAGCCCAATTTTGTTTTATTATTGGCAACCGCAAAAAAAAAAAAAAAATAATACATTCGGCGTTTCCATTCCCGGGATTCGTTTCGATTTAACCGCAATAAACCTCCGCCCCGCGTGTCTGCGTTTCGTTTTCTCTTACACGTCTATATTTTTTAACCGTGGGTCGAGATTTATCGATAACGTTTCTGGTTTCTGATTTTCGCTCGTAATTTGTTTATCGTTACTATTTACATTTGAGACATTAAATTATTTCTCGTGTTTGCCGTATAGAAGAGGGTCGAGACAAAAATGCACACCGGCTAATCGTCGATGCGCGTTTATTTATGTAATTTATTTATTCCTTCAATATACTTTCAGGACCCGAGGACATGATCAGAAACATCGGGGCGTGTTATCACCAATGATAAAAGTAAACTTGTATTAAATAAAACTAAAAACGCACGTATAAAGAGGCCGCAAAAATGTTTTCGTACACTTCGGAAAAGTAATGCTTATGCCCGAGTCCCACAGCGACAGACAGAAACAAAGGACAGAGACAAACCTCAAATCCACGCAGCATGCTCAGGATGGTGCCTTTGGCAGGCGTTTAGGCGTTCGGTGCTCGTGAAGTAAGAACGAGTGATTGCCAGCCTGCCAAAGATACCCTCGCGCGCATGATGCTCGTGTTTGAGCATAGCCTCCTTTATTCTACAAAGCCTGTCAAATCGCGAAAGACCCTGGGTTGAGGATTGTCGCTGTCGTTTGTTTCGGTTTGTCGCTCTAGTGGGACTCGGGCAATAGAAGGAACCATTGACGTTCGTAATGCAGAAACGACCCTGGAGTTTTAGTGAGTGTGTGTGTGTGTGTGTTTTTCTTCCTCTTCTCTTTTTTTGCGCAATAGTAAAACTGTTGGACAAAAAAAAAAAAAACAATTCAGCAGGTTTATGAAAATCGCTCGATGCAGTGCTGCGTCAATATTTGCGTGCGAGAGAGCCACGAGTCATGCTCGCCGCGCATTGCCGAATTCGTCGCTACACTTTGCTACTTATCACGCCAATATAAACACTTCAATAAGGGACTCTAGGCATATCTAGCTTCTTTTTCTTTGTTTCTTTTTAGTGTTATTAAAGGTTTGGAAAAATAACGCGCCGTACGCTAGACAAACACGATGAAATTTCGGAAAGCATTCAGCTCTCACATGGACAAAAACAAAAATACGCGGGCCAGATATAGTGACGATATCTTATCCAATTTTAGCTATATATATATATATATATATATATATATATATTTCGTCCACGTGAGGGCATGCTGAAACGCAGTCGTATCAAAATCACTTACTGCGCGAGCTAAAAGCACCTTTCCGCGCTATTTCCGCATCTTGTCTCCAAAACTCATCGAGGACGGCAGAAGACATTTGTTCTTTTTTTTTTTTTTATAGATATTGCCGATTTATTTTTCGTTCTCTTTCGTACCGATTTCTGTTTACGACAGTTTTCGCCTGCTGCCTTGTTTATTTGTCCATGTGTGTTTATGTGTCTGTGTGTGAGCACGGTTACGCGTGCGTGCGTGTGTTAATACGTCCGTGTTCGTGTGTGTTTGTGTGCGATGATGCTTGTCGCATGTGTGTACGTGTGCGCGCGCATATTGGTACAGTTACACTTGTGTGTGTGTGTGTGTGTGTGTGTGTGTGTGTGTGTGTGTGTGTGTGTGTGTGTGTGTGTGTGTGTGTGTGTGTGAGAGAGAGAGAGAGAGAGAGAGAGAGAGAGAGAGATATCTGGTCGTTCGAGTCATGTTCGTTTGGTGACGTGTTTTTTTTCGTGTGTGTGTGCGTGTGTGTGCGTGCGTGTGCGTGTGTGTGCGTGAGAGAGAGAGGGAGAGAAAGAGAGAGAGAGAGAGATCTGGTCGTTCAAGTTATGTTCGTTTGGTAACGGTTTTTTCTTTCTTCGCTTCTTTCGCGAGTCATATCGGCGACTCTAGCGACATCGGCGACACCTAGCGGCTAGAACAGTAAACTGGGGCGGCAGGTTCGCTCGCCAGCCTTCTCGAGCGAATCGGATATTCACAGCGCCTGGCGATCTGCAGATGAAGCCGTGAACGTATGGGTTCGAAAAAGAGGCGCTGAAAATCGCCGATATTCGCCTCCCTTTCGCCAATCCGCCCAAACTTCGATGAACGACATCTGAAACGTACAAACAACGAAGCCGGGTACGTGTGCATTCAACGACCTCTGCGCCCTTCTGAGCAAACGACTACAACAACAAAACAAAAAAAAAAAAAATAAACTCGGAAACGACGTAAGAAAGGAAGAAGGCGATCAATAAAATACCATACAAAAAGAAAGGGAAAAAAAAACGATGCCATGTGACGAGGAGAAACTCCGAAATAAGCTTCTCCCGTATGCCCCCTTGCTCGATCCGTTTATCATTCGAAACGTGGCGCATTTCGAAGCAGAATATACGCGGCAAACGATATAAGACGGCTTCGAAACAGTTTTCAACTAAAATATGAAAAGACAGTATAACGACACGGACTCGTCTACTCCGGGTGTTTCTTTTCATGTTTATTATTTTCATTCTTTTGTAACGTTTAAAGCAAATACTTTCTTGTATCTCGTACACGTGATCCTATTTCTGTTTGAAGCCTACAGTTTCTCGTATAAGTTATTTTCTACCCCTTTATCGCTTCGTGTTATACGAATTAATCCTAAAAAAAGAACATGTTTAACGAGTAACAAAATACTCACACACACACATTTTTTCCCCCGTCCTTGATTTTTTTTTCCTTTTTTTTCTTTTCGAAAATCCCTACAACGAGCGTTGTCCTTTTCTTCCCTTACAACGAGGACCTGTAAATAATTAAGGAACTCCCCCAGACTATTATAATACCGACTCAGAATTCCGAACAAATGTTAATATTAATAATAATAATAAAATTCGTAATCATAATATAACAAAGTGCATCGCTCGAGCACAGTCATAGTACACGTAGACTCTACGGTAAATAAACGGGCACGCCCCTCTTCCTTCCCGAGTAATAAATGGGCGTCACGTGACAAACGGGCATAATGGATTTCTCCGTTGTTGGTTTTTGTAACTCGAAGAGCGTCCATTTTTCTCCGGCGCATGCTTTCTCCGTCTTTAAACCCGCTCGGGGTAAATAAGTAATACGAAAACGCGATACGGTGGAACCGAAACGACGCGCGAGAAGAAGAAGAAAAACAAAAATGCGATTCGTGCATTTTTAACGTGTATACCTGCCGGCCGCGAGGCGGCGCTCCGTTAACGTTGCCTCCCCTACCGTGAGGATATGTATATACACGTTGAATTATGCGCACTTTCCCGTATTGCTATACTACTATGCACAGATGAGACTTTTTTTTTTTTTTTTTTTTTTTTTTGCGCGCGCGCGATTTTTGGTTGTTGGAAATGCATCATGAACGAAGGTAGACCAATGTTGCAGGCATCTCTAGTATTGTTCGCGGAAACTATTCTATCTCGTGTTAGCCGCACGACGCCCCTTTCCACTCACGCACACAAAGACACGAACACACCGAAACATACATCTGTAAGCTTACGTTTTCCCGAAGCGCTATGCACTGTTGTTTAATACGAAATGCGTCTTAAAACTTTGTACAAGAAAATATTAGAGAATATATATATATACTCTAAACGACTTAATTTTCGCGGGCTCAAATTTTCGCGAATCGGGTCAAAGCTGAAAATTTGAAATTATTCGCGGGTTCTAATTTTCGCGAATCGAGTTTAGCTTCCGTAGCGTTCACATATTGGCAGAATTGTTCGCGGGACGTATTTTTCGCGAATTGTAGGCGATTCGCGAAATTCGCGAAAATTAGGTCCTCGCGAAAATTTAGTCGGTTACAGTATATATATATATATATATTTATTATTATTTTTCAGTAACGCATATTGGAGACAAAGGTCGTGTCTGTATGTTCACAGGAGTGCTCATAAATAGATGAATCTCGTTTTGGTCGCACTCGCCTCTAGCTACGGTAAGTGCACGGGTATTTGCGACATGTTTTCTTGCTGCAGTTTATATTGTTTGCCGCGTTGAACTTGTATTTGTTTGTGTATTTTTTGTTACTTATGTACCATTCCTATACAACGGTCCTGAACAAAACCAGAAGTATAAATTAAAAAAAAAAAAAATTTAAAAATATGCACAGCGCGCGACACATGCGCGGTTTTTTGTCCGATTTTACTGAAAACATATAACTTGATGGGCAGAAAAATCTTTCCAGCTTCATTTCCTGCTACAAACAAAAACTTCCCGGCACATTTTTTTTACATCTGTTTAATTTTAGAAATGTACGTATACTAACTAAATGATCGTTTATAACTTTGTCAAAAGTTCTTTTTTTTTTTCTCAAGCCAAAAAAAAAAAAGTATGATACGCGAAAATACAGGAAATGCAAGGAACCTGGAAGTGTTCCACGACTGCCGATAGACGGCGCCTTTGTGTTCTTTCGTCGTAAAGGTCGTAAATCTTCGCAAGTGTGTCAACGGGCCTTCGCAATGAAGGACGGCATTTATGATAAGCATCAAGAGTGTATTCTTGCGAAGTTATGGCTTTCCGAGTGACTTCAGGAACAACATACCTCCTAAACAAAAACAAAAAAAAAAAACTAATATAAAAGTTAATAGTATTATGGCGAGTACTTCGACTTGAACTGGAGCGAGCACGGAGATCGTCTGCTCATTTTGTCACCGAGTGATCGGAAGTTCGCGAAAAGCCGCCCAGTTTTATGGACGTCCCAGCAAAAACAAGCGTGACACAGTGTGACGGTCAGAGCCAATTTCGCTTCCGAATATTAGATTTCCTTCCCTCCCTCCCTCCGACGTCCTTTTTTTTCCCCCAATCAATACGTCCCTTCCTTTCGCGACCCTTTTGTCTCCAAAAGGGAGGAGGCTTTAGAAATAGCCGACAGACGAACCAGGCAATAATAATATAATATATATATATATATATTGCACTGATGGACACACATGTAAGCCCGTGGCGGCAGGGTAGAAAAGTACAGAGACCTGACACGTATATCAAGAACGCAGTAACTAAAATTTTATCAATCCCTCTATAAAAGCTTCCCAGCAGTAGCGCGTACAACACTCAGGTGGTAGCATCGCCGACAGTTCCAAATTTGAGCGTACATTCTTAAAAAGAGTAAAGCCTCTTCTTTTTTTTTATGTCGCGTATTTATTTACGAAGTGGGCCATTTTCAAAGTTGGCTCTATCCACCAAGTTTGTGCACTATTTCATTCTTAGGAAGCCATAACGAGCGTGTGGTTTGCCCCTATGCCTGAGTCCCATCTATTATGGAGCGACAGGCAGAAAGAAACAACCGACAGGTCTCGAGCACGTGCGGCATGCACGCGAAGGATCTCTTTGGAAGGCTTGCGGTGCTCGTGAATTACGGACGAGTGATTGAGAGCCTTCCAAAGAAACCTTGGCGCGCTTTGCCGCACGTGCTTGCGGCTTATCGGTTGGTTTATGTAGGGTGGCTGGATGGATGGATGCTAACAAGAGCCGTTTATGGAGAGAGTTTGGCCATACATTGGTTTGAATAGGCGAGCATCTCGGGGCCAACCACAGGCCGCGAAACAGCCCCTAGCGGTGGTCCTGTCCTCTAAATTTGTGACACGACTATACTTCGTTTCACCTTATGTGCGAGCGAAGGCAAAACTGGAAGCGCGAGCACGGAAGCTCCGTGCGTTCAGGCTTTGCTCGAGCGCGCGAGCTGGGGAGAAATGCAAAAAGCGCTGGTCTCGCGCTTCTAGCTTTGGCTTCGCTCGCAGATAAAGTGAAACGAAGTATAATTTGAGCCGTGCCGAGCGGAACTCCGCGTCTCAAGACGCTCGCGCACCCCACCCTTTGCACTGCTTTCTTTCAGCCAGTCTCAGGACGCTGTTCTAGCAGTGCAGACAAAGGCATGGGCACGAGCGCGTGGCTTTGGAAAGTGCCTCCTATGCACGGGGTCTCGTACAAACAAAAGCGTTTCGCTGAGCTAGGCTCACGCGCCTGTGCCTTTGTCTTCACTGCAGACATTTGTGAGATGGAGTAGAGGTCTCCTGATTGGTCGACGCTGTGTCACAAATTTAGTTTACGC
Organism: Ixodes persulcatus; assembly: GCA_013358835.2. Taxonomy (NCBI): domain Eukaryota; kingdom Metazoa; phylum Arthropoda; class Arachnida; order Ixodida; family Ixodidae; genus Ixodes; species Ixodes persulcatus. The sequence goes on along the minus strand of JABSTQ010009653.1, from coordinate 409,230 downwards.
TCTAAGCGTGGGGGGAATATTCGGCGCTGGCGGCGGCCTTTGCTCCGCCTATTGTCCAAACTCTCCTAATATACGGCTCTGATGCTAACCAGAGCCGCATATAGGGAGTATTCACTGGCGGCCATAGCTATGTGCGCGACTGCTGAGCGCGTGCTGACGGCGTGCTTCCACAGTTCTTTCGCCACGTGCATTCCCCACCACCAAGATTGCCGGTCTTACCAGCCTATTAACGTGAGCTCGTTCCGAGCATGCGCTCTAAATATCGCCCTCAAATATGGCGTCCAGTGAATACTCCGTATAGTGAGGGATTGGTCATTGGGACGAGCGGACAGAGCCAGGGCGTGCACGAGACGCAGATAGAGTAGGCGTGACGTGCCCTCTTGGCCAACCACAAGCCGAAAATAATCCCCTGGCGGTGGTAGCGAGAAACAATTTTAATAAGTGCGTAAGAGTTAAATGGAGTAACTCTTCGTGGTTGGAAATATAGTGCACGTGATGTTTCAATTGTGATCATGCGAAAAGATGTAAGAATCAAACGTGCCGCTCGAACTCTGTTTTGCTCGGTCGGAGTATGACCGTTCGGACGGCGTTTTCCCGGCCCACGGCGCCTGGCGTACGGAGCACGTCGATCGTTCTCCTAGATTTTGATTTTGCACGACCCGTGATCGAAGAATCGCGTGCAGGATATTTTCAGTCACCGAGAGCTACTCTGACGCACTTATAAATTTTGTTTCTCGCGACCGCTGCCATGCAGGGTATTATTATTTGCGGCTTCTGTCTGGCCATATTCGAATATGTGAAGACGATCTGGAACACGCCCAGCCCGCTCTCGGCCAATGGCGCCTCCTCGTTTGCCTCTCATACTTCCCATTAAATGGCCCAACTCTCCCTATATACGGCTCTGCTGCTAACGGCTGTACTCTTCATATCGGGCAGTAGCTTGCGCCATCTAGAGCAACAAAACTAAAAACAAAGTTATGAAAGGGTGGGTGTGCTCCTGCATCGATTCCATCCAGCGGTCCAGGACGAAAGTAAATGGCGCGTTTTATCTCATCTCCTGTAATGGTCTCCTGCTACGAGAATGAACTCGGGCCTTCGTGACAACCATAATTCCTGGGGACGACGAATACGAAAACTGAGCAGCCCGACTGCGGGACGATCCGTTACAGGGTGCCATGTCCCTGTCGAGAAAGTATGATGGCTTCGTAGAACATTGCGGTGTCTCGGGTTATAGCATGTATACAGCGGCGCCCTCTTAGGCGGCTTTCAAAGTGAAGCTCGTGCATAATACTGACCTGCTGTCCAAATCGTTATCTGAGGATATTTATTTCCCAGTGTTTGAAGACGTCCCCACTAGATTTAGCGGAAAATTTGACGTCACGTGACCTCAACGCCAATTCAGTTTCTCCGAAAAATTTAGCGGAGAAAATGACGTCACATGACCTCATGTCAAGTGACCTGTACACAAATTCAGTTTCCTGCTAAATTTAGGGGGAAATTGACGTCACGTGACCTCAGCGCCAATTCAGTTTCCAGGCTAAATTTAGCTGGGAAAATGATGTCACATGACTTCATGTCACGTGACTTATACACAAATTCAATTTCCTCGCTTAAGTTAGCGGGAAAATCGTCACGTGACATGGAGACACCTGGAGGTACAGCTCGAGAAAAAATGCCTGGAGGTTACCAGCGCTAAGCCAAGAACATTTCACGTAGCAACACGGTTGCAGGGCAAGTTGCCCTGCATTTTTTTTTCTTTAAAAGCAGGGCACAGCCTATATGGGGGGGGATATTTAAGATGGCAGCCGCGCCGAGAGGACCGTCGACGCACCCTGGACGCGCGGCTCGATGTCAACGTGGACGCGCCGTAAAACCGCGCCGAAACGAGCGAGCGACGCGGCACGGCCCGACACTTTGGGTCCGGATCGCGATCGCGTGGACGGAATAATGCCCCATCCAATCGTCCCTTTTACACCCATCGAATGGGGCGGTTGGGCAACAAAAACATGCCAGCCACAACCATGGACGTGGACCGACGCGCGCATCTATCCGCCTGTACACACGAAGCAGACGAAAGTGCCACCCCTTCGCACGACGCCGATACAAAACCCCACCAAACGACGTAACAACGACAGCTTTGTTTGTTTGTCTGTCGCTGGGAGCCCGCTTAAAATCTTGCGCGGTGTCACGCCTATTATCCACAGACGTCTACGATTGGTTTAAGGCCAAAAACAAATGTTGTTTGCATGGGTGTATTTGGTGTGTCGAAGGTGCGGTGGTTGTTCTGATACGTGTATAACTGGATCTCGTTTTTTGGAGGTCCGATAACGATACCCTATAACGATACAATGGCGGAAGAGTACTGCGGGTATCGTTCTCGGAGTTACTGGGAAGCGATCTGCTAAAACTCCCTAATATATTGCCAGTTTTACCTGGTTCACTGACTCGAGTAATTTGCATCCGACGGGACTGATCGACGCGCGCCTTTCATTGGCCGGCAACCAGGAACTCGATATCTGCGACCAAACAGTATCTGTGCGCGCTGCGCTACGCCGCGCCCGTGACCTTACGTTTCAGTATAAACGTACCTTAACTGACCAGTTTCGGACAGAACTGGTGTGTTAGACGCAGCAAGCATGTTGTCATACCTAGTCGTTCCGCTTTTCTGACCCAAAAGTGATGTTTTGTCAGCGCAATCGAAAAAGTGATTCGTTGTTGAATCCGACTGATCTGTTCGTCAGACCTATCTGCTTTGTTATCGACATTCGTCTACGTAATCAGACAACTAACGCGCCGCCGGACCAGGGACAGCAGCGAAGCAATTTAGATCGGCGCCTTCCCCTGCCAACGACGTCAAGCAACAAAATCCTTCTATCTATGATCTGTATTCGAGGCCCAAGGGTACAACAGCGAAAACATGTTCAGAACCCAAGCCGCAAAGCCCGCTACACCTGACACCCAATATCTTCCTCATACTAACTTCTTCGAAACCAGAAAGGACTAGTCGAGTCACGTTGCGAAGTGCTATTTAAAGTAAATGCTGAGCATAATACAAACTCGGTTCAGGCAGACAGCTTATTGCAGGCCTTGCGTGACAAAATATAAAGTAATGAAGGTTGTGGACTCGGACAAAGTTTGTCGCGTGCGCGGTGATCGAGTGTGAGCACAGTTACGAAGTAAGGAACATTAATTACACCCTCTCACTCGACATCACGGCTCAGACGACTGTGTCCTAGCTCAAGACTTGGCTAATGGGTTCGGAGCACGAAAATATCGGGCAAAACTTTCGTTGACACGACGTGGTCATTTCTTTTGGGGGCTTATCATATTATTGTTTGTTTAAATGATGGGGGAGACGGTTTTGTGGATATAGAAGTGAAAAGGAAAAAAAAAAGGCAACACTGGGACCAAACACTGCGTCTCTTGTCCTTGAGGGCGTTTTCGGGCTCGTCAAGCTGCGTGAGCGGCGAATGTTTGCACAAACGAAACTGACAAAGCTGGGAGTCGGGCTAGAGTAAAGACGGGAAAATTAATAGGGAAAATGGGGAGCTGCTGCTAAGAGAGAGGGGGGAAAGGCGGGAAACACTAGGGAAACAAAGAGAAGGTGCGAGAGAACGAAACCATTAGGGAAACTACTCATGAGTGAAGAGAAACAAGTTAAAACAAACTAAATTGGGCAGGATGTGGAAGAGGATATGACAATGTAAGGCTTGCGCAAGCGCCAAATATAAACTAGAAAAATAAAACATGCGTAAAAGGACGTGCGACGCGCAGATACCGGGAGATGAGGTCCACGATCGAGAAGCCGTTACGTGTGAAATAAGAAGAAATCGATCGGGACTAGGGGGACAAAAGGTGTTTATAAGAGAGGCGAAATGGGGAACAAAAGTGTGTGTGTGTGTGTGTGTGTGGGGGGGGGGGGGGGAGGGAGGAAGAACAAGGCATCAAAACAGAGTGTCAAAACGCGTGCTAAAGGGTAAGGCGCATCTTTACATCGCTGGAAACTAGGGAGAGAAGAGGAAAAAGGTTTAAAAAAAGGAAAAATGAGGAACTATAAAGCAGCGAAGGGAGCAAGGCGTCAAAACGAAGTGTGCAAAGCGCACAAATGTGGGAAAGAGGGTAAGGCTCATATTTACATCGATGGAAACTAGGAAAAAAAGAGAGGTATCAAAAAAGGAAAATGGGGAACAATTGTGGAAAAGAAAGGGAATAAGGCGTCAAAACAGAGTGGACAAAACGTAAAAAAGGGGAAAGGAGAGAGAAGTGGGAAAGGGTAACGTGCATCTCTACTCGCGTGCTCGAAGTCCATAGCGCCATCGGGGGCTGTTGCAACGTCTACACACACAAAGAGAGATGGAGAGGTGGGAGGGGGGGGGGGGGGGGGTAGAAGGGGAGTACGAGGCGCGGTCACGACACGTGGGGTCGTAGCCTGGTTTGCGAACGCGCCCTCAAACAATCGGGCCGTGGTAACGAGGCTAAGTGAGCTATGGGGCTTGGGCGGCTAGGCTTAGCGGCTCGTGGACCCGAGGGAGCTCATACAAAATTGTCGAGTTACTCGCAGGCCGCACACCGTCCATTCTTAAACAAGCAGATGGTAAACAATCGCGAGCGCGTTTCTTCGGGATTGGCGCGTTTTTGGGAATCCGGTGAGTGTTTGGTTGATCAATCAGCATAATCAATTAGCATAAATAGCTCCACGGTTGAGCACGCAATAAAAAAATGAACTATTCGTAGTGAACGCTGTCACTAAGCACCGAAGCAGAACGACGTCGACGCCACACTTTAATAGCATAATGATCCTCACTATCGTTTTGTTACTGTTTTATTCAATATGCAATAGTGAAGTGTTATAAATGCGCTAAAAAGCTTGGTTTTGAGTCCTTATTAAAACCCTTGCTCGTACTTGGGGCCAGAATCTGAGCCCTAAAAAGAGTGTTCGACAAGACGCTGACGTCGTTTTTTTTTTTTTTTTTTTTGGCCGACAAAAAAAAAATGGTTTTGGTCACGCGAGTGAAACAGGGCCGCATCAAATAGGAAAATACGTTACAGATCATCCAAATGCACAAATAAATATGTCAGAACGAAAGTGCAGTCACCCGTTTCTTTCGGCGAAGACAGGGCAGCCAATATGTTGGCCACTCCAGAAAGCCAGAGCGAGTTGATAAGAGTCAAGCCAAGGCCACTTAACAGTCACTCTCTCGCGAGACCGGGCTATGGACGCACGGACGCCAACCAGAAACAAGCCGAAGCCAGAATCCAGTCCACAGCTCGAACATATCCGGAAGAGACAGGTAAGTCAGCCGGTAATTGCAACTGGTCAATGCGAAACTTTCACATCGAGGTTCTCTGCAACTTTGAAGTAAGTGCACCTAATATCTTGAGAGCAGACATGTACAGGGTGTCACAAAAGAAAATTTACACGGTCGTTTTTACCGCAAAAATAAACTAGGCATCGCCGAACACTCATCCTCCGCCCAAAGGTAGCGTATAGAGGTCACAACCAGATGCCAAAGTTTCAGCCAGATCCGATAACTCAATCAAAATTTATAACTGATTTTCTAAAAATTTCAATGGGAAAATGGCGGCCGACGGAGTTTTCGAACACATGGGGCTCTATGGCATCAGAAACCGAAAACGGGCAAAAATGGACACCATTTTCCCATTGAAATTTTCAGAAAATCAGTCATAACTTTTCATTAAGTTATCGGATCGGGCTGAAACTTTGCATTTCAGCGATGCCTAGTTTATTTTTGCGGTAAAAAAGATCGTGTAAATTTTCTTTTGTGACACCCTGTACATGTTACCCCCAAAAAGTAACTAAATACCGCTACTCGTTACTCACTCGAAAAGTAACTAAATACGTTACTCCTTACCGACTGTCAAAAGGAACGCATGAGTTACCTCAAAAGTAACGAGTTACTTATCACGTTACTTTGACGACTAGATACACAGCTGTAACGTTCTCGCAATAGACGTATACTCAGGTCAGAAAAAAAACAAAAAAACAAGGCCGTTTAAGCGGTGTTGTACACGTTACTCCTGAAAAGTAACGAGATACCGTTACTCGTTACTTAGCCTTGAAAGTAACTAAATACGTTACTCTCTCATTTCCTTAAGGAGTAACCAAATACGTTACTCGTTACCAAAACTAGTAACTAAGTAGAAGTAACTCGTTACTTGTAACGCGTTACGTACACGCGTCTGCTTGAGAGTCAGGCAAAGGAAGACTGCAGAGAGGGACATCAATTATATGAAGGACTGGTCACACTAGAGCGACGAAAACAAAGTTTTATCCGCCAACAAAAAGACGAAGAGCCCTTTGGCAACCCGAGCAACCTTCCGGCAGTACCGCTGGTGGCAAACGCCTGTTTCCGTTGTTTTTGTTGTATTTTTTTGTGGTAAGCTGCTGACGTTTAACGGTAAGCCAACAAGGCGTATCGGACACGTTGGCGACGAGGGTTCGGTGTTTGTCGGAACACATGAATAGTAGTGATTTAAGCTGATTGAGAATTTAACAATTTTAGAACGCAAAGGAAGGCCGATGACAAAACAGGGTACGCTTTTTATGTGTTCGTTCTGTTTTCGTAATGGCCCCTCATAGTGGTATGAGAGAAGCTTCCAGGATGTACGCAGCGTAAAGACCTTCGCATCGCTTATCACCCGGATGAAAAATGCTGAATCACTGCGCTGTGGACGCATGCGCAGGGTCTGATATGCCGCACAGCAGAGCAACAGCGCATGCTCAGAAGGCATTCCACAGCCCAGCAGACAAAGATGGCAGCGCGCAGAAGGCAATTTTCGCAAAGGCCTATACGGTGCGGCCAGAGCGTACATCGGAACGGCCCCAGAATTCCTCGCGCCGCGCGGTGCAATGTGGGAATGCCTAGAGGCCTTGTGGGATTTTCCGGAAAAGCCCATCGAGATATAATCCTCAGGGCCAAAACACGAAAATACCGTGTTTTCGTGAGCCGTATTTTCGCGTTTGGCAGCGTCTCAAAAGAGACGCAGTAGAAGGGGGCACAATTCATGACCGCTAACATCGATTTTTTCCGCAAGATTGGCAACCACCAGACACGCAGCAGTGTTTGTGTTGCAGTTCCTGTGACATATATGAGACGGGGTTGGGACAACCAAAAGCAACCGCACGTTTTCTAGTCCAAGAACGAAAGCCGGTGAGCGAAAACACCGAGACCGACCAAAAGGGTTCGCCGTCACTACGACGCATAATCGGGGGACGGCTGCCAGTCGTGTTGCGATGCTCCGGCGTAATCCACGCTTAGTCGTGCCGCGACTATCGGTCGTGCAGGGATGTTGCCGACCGAAACGGACAGCGCGCCCAATTAACACGAAAACTTTCGGTCGGATTAGGACCCCTAATCTTCTACTCTTAATCTAGTAATCTGGGTCCCAAGAAGTTGCACTTGAGACTCCGTGACTGTTGCGCTTTCCTTTCTTTTTCCCCGTCTGAGCTGGTTTAAAAACCGTTACGTACGCACAGAGGCGCGGAAGGGAACCGCGGCTTGCCTGGATTAACGTCAGCGGATATGCGCCGAGGATCGACGGCCTAGGTTATTACACCCTACCCCTTCGGACTGCAAACGCCGCACAACCCTCGCACTGCCCTGCGCTCTTCCCGTGCTCAGCTCTTAATCCACCTTAATCCGCTGTGGAGAGCGCGCCCGTTCGCCGTTCTCCTCGCTCAAACCTGCCGTCCCATCCCGAAGGAAAGCCCGAGATTAAGACCGCGCGAGCCGTCAGAGTGCTAAGCCTAACCCTACCTCTATACCGTAATAAAATAGACGTCTACAGCGCAGCTTGGAAAGGGGTAGAAGAGGATCGATCGACCCAAGAGGAACAAACAGCGTTCGAAATCAACGGGAGGAGATCGATCGGACCATTCCCTAATTCTCGAATCCGGTTAATCTAAGGACGGAGGGGAAAGGTTTACAAAGAGATACCCTGTTGTTGTTGTTGTCGCCGACAACTCCCTGCGGGTGAGTGAACATTAAGGGGGCCCTGAAACGATTCTTCAACTTTTTCCTTCTTAGCTCTCCTCCATCAACTCACAAATTGCGCAGGAAGCGAACGGTTGGGATACTTTTAAGACTGATTCACACATTCGCGTTTCAGTGCGATCCCATGCATTGCAACTGCTCGTATAACCACTTGCGACGAGGGAATACACCGGCGTCACCTATCGGGCAGACCGGGAACGGCTCAGATCTGCGCATAACTAAAGGTTCCGCGGTATTTGCGAGATCAAACCTTCGCACTAGATGTGAGACCTGGTCGATTGTGACGTTGTCAGAATAATTTGAAGCCGATGGGGAAAGAACTTGAGGACGTGCCTCGAGCTTACCTAATTAATGGCGCCAGTGTGCTCTCTTTTTGTGATTGGTGACAAGCGAAATCAACGCGGTCGATCAGATTCAAAATCAAATGTGTGAATCGCCCTTTAGGATACCGATTTTGCGGTCCGATAACGATACCGGACGATGATTATCGTTATCGTGTCTTTTTTGGCCTGACATTAAAAATAGACACCAAAAAACATTGATTATGTAGAAAAATATACCCGTCCCCCCAAAAAAAACACTCCCAAATACGAAAAAAGAAAAAAACAGTGTTCTAAGTACAAGGTTTAAGTCTATAGTTTACGCTAACACAATACACGAACTACTGCACTATTACTTTAGTTTCTTACCGAAATTCCGTTTACCAAACGCAATCCCCGAAATCGAACGAAAAAAAAAAAAAAAATTACGTTCTGGTCGGAAAAACTTGCCACACCTGGAGGGGAAAGAAAAATAAAAAGAACGCACCGTCTTAATGGCATTCGAGTGCTCCGCTGGCTTTGCAGTCTTTTTCCCCCGGATCCAGAAGCAGGCGGCCCAAGCCACAGGCGGCAATAAAATCAAAAGGAGGTCTGTTCTTTAGCTAAGCGGTCTAGATAAAAAATTAAAAAAAGATACAGAAATAAGACAATCACTTTAAGACTACGAGGATTGGGAGTGCACGCCATTTTATCAAGTGTTCGTGAAATACCGTTATGAACAGTGCTCATTATTTTATCTTCTTTTTTTACCCCCCTCCGAGAAGCAATCTGCCAAAGTGCGCCCTTACTCGACATAATACCGCCGGATAAAATTAAAAAAAAAGACGAGTTATATAAACATGATATCCGTAGGTTTGGAAGGTTGTGTGCTTATACGACTAAAAAGGTGGCTTTTAATAATAAGGAGAAACTGAAGTGGTTCTGCATTTGAGTAAAAACGCCTCAATCGTCTTCCCTTGGCCTCCAGCATCACGAATATCGAGATTATTTTTTTTTTTTTTTAATTTCGTTCACGGAAATCTGCAGAAAATCCTCTTGAAAGTACCGCTGAAGCCCCTCCTTCCGGGAGCGTGACGTCACTTAAGGAGTTTTCGGAATCTCCGCTCTCGCGAGCATCTTCAGCGCCGATCAAACCTAAGCACGTGCACTCTTGCTATTTAGAAAAAAAAAAAACATCATAAGAAACCGTCACGACTGGTTCAGTACGGGGGAATATACCCGGCAAGTTAGCAATGTCACGCGCTGACCACATGAGCGACACCCGCTTGGCGACCGAAAGATTTTTTATGGCGTAACGACTAGTCAAATGTTTTTCTTTTTTTTTTTCCGCGTTTAGTTACATCTTGGTGGAAAACGATCCAGACAGATTCACGCGATAAAAAAAAAACTCTAAATTTATAATTAAACTGTGTTTTTTTTTCTTTAATGAACTTTTTAGCTGTTCTTTATGAAAGAACGACCACTTCATAAGAGTCTCTGCGACGAATACGACTCACAATGAAATCAGACTCACCGGATTCACGATGAACTGAAACTCACCGTGATTCATGATGACGTAAAAACTCGCTGGCTTCATGAAGAAGTGAAACTCACTGGATTCGTGACGAACTGAAACTCGTTGGATTCGTGTCGAACAGAGACTCACTGGAAAAATGAACTGAAACTCACTGGATTCATAATTAACCGAAACTCACTTGATTCGCGACGCGCTGAAAACTAGTTGGATTCATAGTAATCTCAAACTCACTGGATTCGCGATGAAATGGAACTCATATTCCAGCGCTTTTGTTTACAGAGCACGTGCAGAACGAGACCCCACTCCTTGTCTGTCAACTGGCCGACAATCGCGATGGTCTGCGCACGCGCACGAGCCCGTTTCTGGCAGAGTGATGCAGTTGCACATGCGCCGTTCGACAGCCAGCGCAGTCAGTCGGGCGTGACGTCACAAACGTCCAATATCGCTTTAGGGGCTGTCTGCTTTCGTGCAAGAGCTGCAAGCGGTTAGATGGTGTGGCACCACCAGGTGGCGTTAGACGACGCAAACGCAGAAGGCGTCCGTGCCGCTCCATACGTATCGTTTTTTTTTTAATCATTATTAACCGGAAGTGACGCCATATCGATCGACTTGCACAAACCTTGAGTCTGTCCGAACAGCTCTTTGATAAGGGGGCCGCACAGTGCCACATTTTCTATGTCAGCTGCCGAAGGAGGTCGGCGCGGCCGGCACAGATTCTTCACGATTGTTGTTGTTGAAGCGATGTTTATTAGAAAATCGACGTTGTAGTTGCGCTTTGGGCGCACATGTCACTGTCGATGGGAAAGGGAAATAGGGGAAAAAAGAGATAGAGGAGTAGAGAGGGGGGAGAGGGAAGGGGATCTTTTCAGAGTGTTAGCTTTCCTACGGCTTTCGGTACAGAATCGCGACTCCTCGAACTCCTGAAAACCTCTGTATGTAAGATCCCCAGGAGCCCCAGGAGCCGCAAGCAACCCAGATTTCTTGGAAGTCTTGTGCTGCATGGATGTTCGGCTGGAGTTAGTTCGTGTCCTCGTCGATGGGACACCGAGTCCCAGCCGAGCGCTGACGCAGTCCTCGTGTCCAATCCGCGTCCCGCGCTGCCCCCCCCCCCCCCCCCCCCCCAAGAACGATCTGTAAATCTAAAATACAAAAACTTTTTTTGTCTTTATCTTTTACAGCGCGTTGAGCACATTCGCATTGAGTGTTTGTGTAAAAGGGTTCAAATAAGTGATCCCTTATTGCCTGGCAAGGCAAACACGGTGCGGTCGAACGGAACTTTGAAACGAAAACGCACAGACGTGAGCATATACGTAGGGAAGCACACATACAAGTACGAGCTGAAACGATCGTTATTCATTTGAATATATCGATTCCATTAATGACACTCTCGCAGTTACTCCGAACGGCTTAGCGAGTTTACAAATTCACCGGACCCAGACTGCGCATCTTGCGCCGGCTCATTAGCGCCAACTTGGAGATTTGCATAAATTAAACGGAGTCGGAATTCAACAAAACCTTCGAACCTTCGACGCCGAAAAAGTTATGTTTCTCTTAATGCAAAAAAAAAAAAAAAAATGATGCCGCTCATGGTTTTTGTTGTACTATAAAGGCCCGTTCACACTCTTGCAACCGAGTTAAGACCGAGAGAGACCAGGCCGGTTTTTAAGCATCTTGCGACTTCCTCAGGCCAGCTCCGCTGTAGCGCATCCCGTCCTAAGACGTCGCTAAAGGCTTAAAAACCGGTCCGGTCTCTCTCGGTCGTACTTGGTCGCATATATGTGAACGGCGTTTAACGTGACAATGACCGAATACTGCGCCACCTATAATTTTCTGAGCAAATTATCGGAGCCCGCCATTGCTTGAGCACGTCCTCATCACGTATCAAACACGAGGGCTGCATAAGCGTTCGGCGTGATCTGGGATTCAATCACAAGCTTCGTGCCCAAGTAATTAATGGCTACAACCAATGTTGCTTGACGGGGTTAATAAAAGCGTCTATTCCTTTTGCTAAAAGTTGTGTCGCACATTGTGCACGCGGCATCATGAAAGATTCGCATCACTCAGTCGTTGTTGGCTACCCGAATCGACCCTCACGCGCGAAGCGGTAAAGCCAGGAACTCCGCCTTACCTCAATTCCTTGAACACACAAAAAAAAAAAAAAACGTATGGCATTATTTTGGTTGCTATCAATCGCCTTCCACTGATGAGCACTTGCTGACAGCAATATTCCACCGCATTCAATGTCAACGCCAGAGATCCCGTTTTTTTTATCTCAAAATGGAATGATTGACAGCTCGCGAAAGCGTTCGACAAAATGACAGGATCCGATCCCGTGACTTCATTTATAAATGAAAGTCTAGGCCCTACTAGATAGTCGCGTTATGTCATGTTCATCTAAAAACACCGAGTAGGAAAATTGTACCGACCTCGCATGCCGAGGACACCACTTCCCATGTTTCATTCGGGCACAGTGTTGTGGCGACGAAGATTCGTAGAAAGCATCACTTCGCACAAATATATGTATGTTGCTCGTCAACAAAACCTCATTATTCACAAACAGCGCAATCCGCCCATGGGAGCTATAGGATCAGCTACGCGTGCTCGTTAATTTATTTTTCGAATGTGCGAAGCATTTTGGCATGATTCCGCTCGATACCCGGCACTGCCACTTTGGTGTTAAGTCAGAAACATGACTCCTCGTGCCTTTTAACACCCTTCCACAGCTTCGCTCATATGACACCAGGTGGCGGAAACACTCGCCGCGCTTCCCGACAAAAAACGTTTACCGTAAACGACTTTCTTATCGTGGGCTGAATATTTTAGGAATCTTGCGAAGGCGTAAATTTGGGGAATATTCCACAGGCACACATCTGGCGAATTGGAGTGGCATATGGCGCATGTACTCACCATCGGGATATTCTGGAAGTCGCGAAATTCGCGAAAATTAACTCGTTTACAGTATTTAGCCATGAGATTATGGAGGGCGGTTCCACTGCAGCAGACCCCTTTATGCGCAATAGCCTTCCCCGCTTCGCGCGTTCCCCTCTAGGTGGAGCGAGTCGCCGCCCGATCTAAAAGTTCTATCGCATTGTTGTATCCGCTGCGGCCGTTGGCAGCGGTCGACTAGGAGCACTGATCTCTATGACAATTTGCTTAATCGCGCTTCCCAGCTTACGCTGGCCGCGAGTGCGGCCAGCGTAAGTTCTATATCGGCCATATTGTGTCCACAGGAAGTCGACCGGTTGGAGCGTTGCGGAGGCTGGGCGGCAGCAAGCTGGAAGACTCGATTTTCTGCTCATTTGCCGTCATTCGCCGAAAAAAACTTTTTTCTTTAAAAAAATAAAAAAAGAAAAGAAACTGCGTAAACGGTTGTAGTTGCCTTTGAGAACACGTGGAAATTTTTTTACGAAAGTGCAGCGCCGCAGGAAAAAAAGCACAACTCGACGAATGCAAGTCTCGCGGCGTCGTCAAAGGACATCCCTTGGCACATCGAAATGCTGCGGCTCTGCCTTGGCACGCTCGGATATCGATCAAGAATCGACGCCGTGTGGATGTGTTAACCCTTCGGAAAAGTTTTGAAGGTGTGTTGCGCGCAGAAGTCTTTGCCGTATGCATATGGGTCGCGGAGTTCTGGATCGTCCAGCTGTTCAGGTAAGCTGCATGCACTGATCAGCGGTTGCTATCATGCACTATCAACAATGTTCGAAATCCACTAGAATGAATCCGAATTACTCACGTCACATGGAAACACAAATAGAGCAACGCAGTTAAAGGGGCCCTGAAATCATATTTAAAGGGGCGATGCGACGATTTTTGTATTTTGCGCGAATACTGCTTAGAACGGATCCCTGACGTTAATGACCTGGGAAATACCCGTTCGTTTTTCACCCAACGCAATCGAAGTCGCAGAAAAAAATAAAGAAAAACGAGCAGAGTTCACCCCTTCAACTCGCAGCCAGAACAAGCGGCCAGGTGATCTGGAGCCGATTATATGCCGCCAATGTTGATCGTAGCCACGCGCTGGGGTTGGCAAGGCACAGGACACGCGCTGAGTTCCAGACATTGTTATGGTTCGGCTGTTGTCGTCATTGCAGCGATTGGACACAGGACACTACTCGAATGCTTCTCGAGCCCTCGATTATCACGAGCCCAAATCGAGTGTCCACGGCATGCTCGGGTCCAATCTACGAGCCGCATTCAAATATCGTCACTGGGCGGTACTGCTACCGCCCAGCTACGTCATCAGGTTTTGCGAAGGAGAGATTGAATGAAAAAACTCGGTTTTGTCCTCGAAATTACAGCGCAACAAAGGAGTTTCTTGGTCAGTGGCGTTGCGTGCGAGTATCCTTGAGTCCTACTAGTGCCAGTAAGCTCGTGTAAAGTGAAAAACATTCCAATTGAATATCGTTGCACCGCCCCTTTAAGCATCTACGTTTTTTGTGGTTTCCACGTCTCTTGGGGTTCGGGCAAGCCAGCGGGCACGGAGAGAGTAACTGAATATCAGCGCGTCGTATTTCAACCGGACGACGCAGAAACCTCCTCCACCAACGGGGGCGACCCGCGGTGGCGAAAAATATTTCGAAAAATATTTCGAAAAAATTTCGACTAAAAATAAAAGGTTATTTTTAGTCGAAATACAAAATATAAGTGGCGCGAACCGTTTCAATTATGTATGAAAGTAGTTTTTGTTCAGTATTTTAGATTAGAAAAGAAACAAATGTTTAAGTACGGAAACAAGAAATGACCTTTCGACATACCCGCCACCAAGCGGTGGAAAAGGCGGCCCATTCTAGAAAGGTGTATTGGGATCAGGCACCGACGAGCGGCGAGCAAAGAAAGGTCCCGGATGTACGCGGCGGCGCTGCGGTCGTATACGGGCTCGAGGATCCGACCGGTTCCGAGTGTTCCGAAGGCCTTCGGCGAGAAGGTTTGGCTTGCGGTTTGGCCATTTGGCGGTATGGCAGCGCGAAGTGGCTCCCGTTCTGAACTGATATTTACCCCATGTCTGCTGTTGTTTGCGGCCAATAAAGTGTCATGCCGAATTAGTGTTCAATCGCGCAGCAAATGCAATGCGAGCCGCCCTGGCTGCCCGCTTCAAACAGCCTATTCAGAACATGCTTTAGCGGCGCCCTCTCGAGCTGTCGAGACGGAGAGCGGTACCGTGAGCGCTCGCTGAGCTCATTACCCCTCCTCTAGCTCACGGTCACTCAAACGACCAAGGACGTCATGAAAAAGGTTATTTTGTCTGCTTGTTTTTTTTTTTTTTTTTAATTTTAGTTTGCCTATAACTTTTAAAATAAAGCGAAATTCGAGAAAAGAAAAGTTTCATTAAGTTACTACGATCAGCGCGCTCAGGCTCTGTGCAAATAAAAAAAAAACAGTAAAGAAGTCCTTGCATGGCCCCTTAAAGTGTGGGGTACAAACCACGTCGCCGCTTTTGAACAATGGAACCAGGGGCGTCGGAAATGTTCGAGAGATGGGGGGGGGGGGGGGGGGGGGGGGGAATGGAAAATATAGATTTCCGTTCCCTTCTAATTAATTGACTGCTCTCGAGTCTGCGAGTGCCGCAAGTTACAAATATACAGTCGTCTGAGTAGAGTGAAACGCTGCTCCAGAAACACATACACCTTCAGGTGCGACAGGCCTTCAGATTCATTCACACGGCGTCGATTCTCGATCGGTACACAAGCGTGCAAAGGCAGAGACGCGGCGATTCCACGTGCCAAGGCATGCGATTTGATCACGCCGCGAGACTTGCGTTCCAATAGTTGGGCTTTTTTCTCGCGGTGTTGCGCTTTCGTAAGAATTTCCACGTGTTCCCACAGGCAACTGCAATCGTTTACACAATATATATATATATATATATATATATATATATATATATATATATATATATATATATATATATATATATATATATATTTTTTTTTAATCTTTTTTGGCGAATGACGCCGAACGAGCAGAAAACGTGTCTTCCAGGATGCACGACGCACTGCCTCTGCTACGCTTCACCCGGCAGACTTCTTGTTGGTCCAAGATGGCCGCCCTGTGGCCGCATTCACGGAGCGGGGAAGCGCGATCCAGCAATTGTCATAGAACTCAACGACGAGGAGCGCGACTGAATATTCCACACTCGTAAACTTCTTTGTATATCCCTATCAACACCTTCGTAAAACGTGAAGTTAATTCAGCGCACTGAATGCCCCAAAACGGACCTCCCTCCATATACCATCGCTTCCCTTCACACGCCGAAAAGCAACAAATGCCGTACAATTTCCTCGGACACCGTACACACAAATTTCTTTTTTTTTTCTTTTTTTTTGTGTCTGTTTTTTTTTTTTTCGCGCGTTTCTTGCTAGGTGGCGCAAGTCGCCGCCCGTTTCGAAGGGTTTACTCGTATGCCTCCATCCAATGCGCTTGACTAGTAGCGCAACAAAATCGAACACTCGTAAACGACATCGTATACCCATATTAGCGCCTTCATAAAACGAGAAACCGATTCGGCGGACCGAAAGTCCCCCAAAACGAACTTCCCCGCGTATACCGTCGCACGTGGCTTCGCTCACCAAAACCCCACGCACAAGGTACAATTTCCTCTCCGGCGTCCGTATGCAAACAAATTTCGCAAACATATAGGAAGAACGCTGCAACAACAAGAACAACAGCCGATACAAAAACAACAAGAACGTGCGTCCAATGGCACGAACAGGCGCGACAGCGAACGCACGGTACACACAGCGACTGGATGCAAACGTAAACATAGTGCCTCCCGTGTTCTGTCTAGCGGCGCAGCAAACGAATTTCCGGTGCGTCCGATATTAATGGGACAGCCCCGAATCCAATCTGGGGGGAGGGGAGCGGAAGAGTGCTCAAAGAACTCGCCATCCATGTTGTTCTTTCTTTCTTTTTCTCTCTATCTATCTCTCTCTCTCTCTCTCTCTCTCTCTCTCTTATTTTTCTTTTACGCGTGCCGTATTTTGACATATACGGTATAAGGCTTTGATTCCTTAACGCTTCGTATACCTGAAGCGGCTATGAATAACCACAAAACCGTGCGCCGCGAGCGTACGGTCCCAAGTTCGTTATATAACAGTCATACGGCATCGGATCGACTCCGATGCCTCGTGGCGTTATCCGCAGTCCACCCGACCATAGAAGCTGAAACAGAGTACGATTAGGCTCCCGTTTGAGGTTTTGAATCCAACTGTATTACTGCGCGCGTATGTTGGGAATAGGCTCTTTTTAGGGCGGATCGGGGAGGGACTTTCATTTTGGAATTTCCGTGATGAATAGAGGCCTGACTAACGACTCGTTCTGTTTAGAATTGGACGGCGGCTAGCGCTCCCAAGCGGGTTTTACGCTAACTACGAGAGCCAGCGAACGGCCGCGGCTTCGTTCTGAGAGTAATGATCTCTCTTTTGAAATAATCGTGTATGAATCACTGGAATGAAGATGGACGTGGATATCGGTGTCGTTCAATCGAACGGGGTTTGGCGGGGGTGGGATTTAGCGTGCAAATGGAACGGGTTGGTTGGTCGTGGTGCCCAGCTCCAAACATCTAAACCGCCAGCTTCATCGAGCGACGTCCACTGAAATGTGTAGGCGTTTTTATTTCGTTAATTGCATCGCAGTGCCTTTAATCTCAGTGAATAAAAGTTGGGTTGATAAGAGTATTTTAGAGGGTAAACGTGGCTCTTTGGCGAATTCAAATAATTCGAGTCTGAGCACTAGGTCCTGTGCTTTGAGTCGGAGTCGGACGAAACAACTGACACCAAAAAAAAACAAGAAAAACAAAACTCATGCGATCAGATTTTAACACTTATTAAAAACCGCCGGCTGTTCAATAAGGTGTAAAAATATATTGACGGAAGAATAAAAAAAAAAGCCCTGTATGGTGTGGAAGCGCATAGTATTTATTCATCCCTATATATGCAACTGCCGACGCTCACACTGATCACATACAACAGCTGTCAAAGAAATTCGCCCAAACACTAATTTTTATGTAAGTTTAGAAATAGTTATATACGTAAAGACAGGGGACGGGACAACACAACTTTCATCTTTACCAACGCGCTCACTAATAAGTATACTAATTTTTACCTCGTACCTCCGCACAAGAGACACGACCTCTTGGCTCCCAAACAGGAGTCGTTTGCGCCCCATACGCGCAGAAACCGCTTCTTGCGAAGAGCGAACCACATACATGGCTTGCACACGACGTCATCCAAAGAGCGCTCCGATGGCCACCAGAGAAGAGGGGAAGAAGGAACTCCCCACCCCTCTTACCAGGAGTCCGCCTTTTGTGTCCCTTAGATTTGCGGAGACGTCGCTATTCTCCCCCAGAAGATTATAGAAGATTAACCCGTCACTCAAAATTCCTGCAAAAGCGGCCTCCCTCTCTCTCTTTCATGGCGGTCAAAAGTACGCGATGTGACGTCAATGCAAGCCATGTATACGCATGCTCCGTTCTGACGTCACGCCAAGGAGTGACGTCAGAAGCATAAATCGATGCACATGCCGGTCCACTGTAGCCGGGCTATCTGTCGGCGCCACTCGGAGAAATAAATAGGTGGATGAATACAACTGAATCCTTCGAATCGGGCGGCAGCTGGCGCCACCTAGCCAGATTGTAAGGAACGTTAGGGAGTTTCACCAGATCGATCGTTCCGATGACTCCGATAACGATACCCGATGCTCCGTCGACGCCTTTGCGCATGCGCTGCATCGTTATCGGATATCGTTATCGGAAGTCTCGGAACGATCTAGGAAAACTCTTCGTTCACGTAAAGCCTCTTGATGGTATAGCAATTTCTAACTCAAACCGGGAGCGATCCACCGCGGACGCAGACGCCGGTCTAATCGTCGGCGCCATTCAAATGGATGAACAGAAAAATGAATACGTCTGAAACCGTTGAATCGGGGGGGGGGGGGGGGGGGGGGGGGGGGCGGTTTGCGCCACCTACCTTGATTATATGAAACATTAACGTTAAACCTTTTTTTAGTGGTACTCAAGTCGAACTCGACCCACCCGCCTCAAAGGAGCGGCTCGTTCTGCGCTACAATGCAGTGCTCTACAGTTATCGGAGCGCTCGGTGTCGTTCGTGCTTGCGCCGAAGCCTCTGGGACCCCTTCGGACGCGCAAGTCGTACTTCGCAGTCTTGGACGGGGGCCGCCCTCACCGAGCAGCTCCGCTATATTCCGCTTACTTATGATGGCAATAAAAGCTCGCGTTTGTTCTTGAGGAAAAATTGCGGGCGACCATACGGGACCGCTCTCCGCGCCGCCGACGAGGTTGGCCGCCGCCATGTTCTCAGCTGTTCACTCGCTCCCGCAGCGAGCGCCTTCCCATAATCCTCCCCGTTCCAAAATGCGATGCGACCTCCGTTTACATGGGCTGAATGAATGCGCACTCGCCATCTCGATCCACCTCTGTCTAGCGACTTGAATGCGATGCGCTTTCTTTGCGCATTATGTCGTTTACATGACCGCATTGAATGCGACAACTGGATTCGATGCGACTAAGTCGCATTCATGTACGCTCATACACGGGCAGAAGACCCCCCGAAAGTCCGCATAAGCGTCGAATCAGCCCAATATCCCCGCATCTTTTCCCCAGGCCAGTGTCCCAGAGGAATTGCAATTTCAGCCGACGAGTAGGCACGACCAGACCTCCCTCCCGCATTTCTCGCTCTCATTATCCTTTTACATCGCTTTCAATTAACTCCGTTCATTAGAAGGGCTGCCATCCCTCTCCCGCCCAGAAAGAAGCCTCCTCGCAGCCTTCCCCCCCCCCCTCTCTCTCTCTCTCTTTCAGTCGCACGCACACATTCCCACATAGACGAAGGTAAAACGTTTACGCACGGATGGGGTGCGCCTAAAGTTGGGAGTGTGTCCCCCAACTGTTCGGTCGGGGGCCACGGGGTACACATGGGATGATTGATTTGAAGTACGAGCTACCAGGAGGAGGTGGAGGTAAAAACGACGATCGTCCGAAAGCGTCTCCCAGCTTTGCTCCTCGCCCTTCAAATATTAATGACAATA
This sequence comes from Ixodes persulcatus, assembly GCA_013358835.2. NCBI lineage: Eukaryota > Metazoa > Arthropoda > Arachnida > Ixodida > Ixodidae > Ixodes > Ixodes persulcatus. The sequence goes on along the minus strand of JABSTQ010009653.1, from coordinate 389,338 downwards.
ATCAGAACTAATATTAACTTCATTTTTTTTTCATCGCTCTTGACTAATACTTTTTTTTTTTCATCGATCTGTAGTGTAGAGGTTGACAAGTCCTCGGGCCATTGTCAAACTGTACAATAACAATCAACAAAAAGAAAATATATACATAAAAAATAACAGTAACATACATGCTAGAACAAACGAAAGTTCAGGAGAAGAAAAAAAAACAAGCAGCAAATGCCTAACAAAATGCACAAACCTCAAATAAAGTCGCATATTTCGCAATTATCATTTTCGAAAACACAACGTTAAAACTTTGAATGTTATAGACCGCCTATACTCGTTGCCACATAAAAAAAGAAATAACTTTTACGCATTATTCGTGCGGTCGGAGGAAGAAACGATGCTTTTGGCGTTTGAAACCTGTACGTCTTGATAGATAAGATAACATAAAGGTAATCTACGACGCGCCTACACATATCTTAGTTCGACACACGAAGATAGGAAATTAATTTTAAAAAAAAAACGGACTTCTTTTTTAAATTATTATTGCGGTTCTTGAGGTGAAATCGAGCATAGAACAGATCAGCACTACTTATGCTCCCCGCGGCGTGGCAATGCACATACACGCAGACGCAGCCAATCCGAGCAGGGGACGCCCCCATGGTTCGAGTTGCCTACATCTCTCACATCCGGGCTCTCCCACGCGGGCGCACAGTCGGTCGGTCGCGACCCCTCCTGGTGGCCAGCTCGTTCACCGCGCGGTCCTTCTGGTTTCAGCAAAGAGCCGCTGCAGCTTCCGGGTTCTCCGAGGAGGCCGTATACCGAAGGGGGGGTAATTAAAACGACGAGGATTCTCCGGCTTGTCCTAATGCGGTTTCAATTTCCCGAAAAGATTCGCTCGCTGGAGAGAAAAAATAATAAAACGTTAATCGAAGAAGCCTCATCGTTGCTCGCTGGTCCGCAGGGAGAGTGCGGTGGTGGCAATCGCTGACCGGCCGCCCTAGTGAAAAAAAAATATTATTTGTGTAAGAAATTTCTTGGCCCAATAAGCGCCTACGACCAAACAAGGCCATATAAGGAGCTTATTAGACCATATAAGATAAGAAACATCTAGACGAACTCAACTCTGACGTCATGCCAGTGCGGTGGCGCTGCTGTCGGCTCCGCATGCGCGGATGCTTCGCCTCACCAGACTCTGGTTTCTGCGCACGCGCAATGCCCACACCGGGTGTGGGAAACACGGGCTTGTTTACGAACGGTGAGTTGGTCGATAAGTTAAATTTCTCGTAACTTCTTATCTAATCTTATTTTGTTCTTACGTGTCCTTATACGGTTCTTACACGTTCTTACGAGCTCTTATTTGATCATATACCCTTATTGGACCCAGAAATGTCTCGTACAAATAGAATCTTTCGCTAGGGGGACTTTATACGGACGTCCGGCTTCGAAGCGTGGCGCCATCTACAGAGCAAAAAACGCGTCACTGGAGTCATGTCGCTGCGGTGGCGCTGCTGTTGACACGGCGCATCCGCGCATGTTTTACTTCACGCAAATCTGGTTTCTGCGCGTTGGCCTATTATACGCCTTTCCGGCGTCCGTCACGCAGGCGAAAACTGCCAAGTCACTCAGTTGTGCACGAGAAGACCACCGTCGTTAAAACACGAAAGAGTGCCTACCTACATAGTCCGAAGGCGATATCGACAACTCGTGTCAAAGAGGACAAAAGTCACCCGCAAATAACGTACTTACCCGCCTAAGCATTGGGTTGCCCCCTTCCAGACCAGAACCCTCGCGTCAGTGAGTTCATTTTAACTCCGCGGTTCATAAGCTGCGGGTCACGCTGCTCATGCGTCACACAGAGGGCGGGGTGTTCGCCGCCGCAGACGTGACGTCAGAATTATCCCCGAACACGCGTCCTCAAGCATGTTGGAAACACTCTTTGCTTCACAAATATCTGTGCGCCTCAAACACTTAAAAAGAAATTAAAAAAAAAAAGAAGTTTTTGTATACGAATAATGTGGCATCGTCACACTAGAAAGAAACACGACCCAAGACAGTGCCTGCATGCAGACGGTCGTTTTGCATGATGTAATTAGGAGCGCAAACGCGGCTGTAGACGCTGCCGGCAAAAATTACTCTCGAGAAATATTCCGGCGAGTGAAATAAATACAGGACGGAGACATTCGTGTAGCAGCACCACCGACCCACGTAAGTTTTGCCCTATGCGGGTAGCAACTGGGAAAGAAGGGGAGAGAGCCAAGCTCGCTCCGACTGGAAGGACTAGTGGATATTAGGGAGTTTTAGCGAGTCGTTTTTCAAGCACACGGTTCCGAAATCACGAACGGTACAGCTGGTCCGTTCCGTGAAACCGTACGTGAAATTTGACATACTTTAGCGAATCGTGAAAGTTGCGCGACCGTGTAAACGATGATGATGATAGTGCTTAACGGTGGCGCCATCTTCTAGTGAACATGTGAAACATTCTGCAACGTGTAAATCCGTGGCGGACACCGTGGGGGCGGCTCGTGTTTCCGGCGTACGACTGATGTAAACAAGACGGCCGATGTAACATTTGCCGGTCGGAATTTCAAGAACTACGAAGCTAGATGGAGTAAAAAGTATCTAAACGACCGTAAAGGTATGTGTTGTGTCTCCGTCATCCTGAACTTGAACGATCGTTCACGTTGTGTGCCGTCGAACCAAATCATTTCGTCTGCTCGCGGTCGCCACGGCAGCTAGTCTGCCCGCAGATCGCAAAAATTTACTAGCATGCGTAGTTTACAGCATTCACGATCGCTTACCACTGTGAGCAGTCCTCGAAATGATTTGGTTCAACCTCTGAAATGAAGCAGGCTAACAGGACGGCAAATCTCCTCCCGCTGTCCCAAGCCTAACGCTCGGCTGGGTCGGCGAAGGCAGTCGCCGAACCGACCGCCATCTTTTTTTTACCCGAGTCGTGAACGGTGCTGGCGGCGTTGCGGTGACGACTCCAGCGGCCGGAATGGGAGAAACGAACGAGAAGAGCCTCCCGACGTCCCGAACGACTCGCGCGCGCATGCGCAGTGGCGTCGCCGATGCGTTCGAGGGCGAACCGTTCGTGTGGAAACGACCTGCTAAAACTCCCTATAGAGTATAGACTCAGACCGGCGGCGTCCGAACGCGTTCGAACAGTGAACACAGACAAGAGCAGCTAGCTTTAACCGCCGAATTCAGAAACCTCACTCAAACTACACTCACACTTAAGGGCCCCTCCACTTCCTCGAGGAAGGCGCGAGGGCCGGCGCTGGCCAATCGCCACGGCGGGTTCGTCCTCGCGATTGGCCAGCGCCGGCCCTCGCGCCTTTCTCGAGGAAGTGCAGCGGCCCTTAAGTGTGAGTGTAGTTTGAGTGAGGTTTCTGAATTCGGCGGTAAGTCTATAACCGCTAATCATTCCAGTCGGAGCTCGGCGCTCCATGACGTCCCCGCGGTCTCTCATCTTCCCCTCTCTCTCAGTTTATACATGTGTATGTAATAAAGCAGTTCTAGTTGCGTTTTTTTTTTTTCATTCTTTTTGTCTCGACCGTAGAAAGCTCATTCGTTTTACCAAAAAAATATATGTATACATATATAAGATATAAAAAGAACCCAAACATTCTTATCATTATGTTCGGGAGGCTCGTGGTGTGAAAAGTGCGCTCTAGGGACTTTGCAGAGAGAAAGAGAGAGAGCCTGACTTAAAACCCTGGACAAAGAAAAAGGAAGACGACATGTCTACGGTTTTGCACGGTCACTTTTCCTTTTTTCACACTCCCATTACATTCCGTTTTGGTTTTTGTTTTTTTTCTTCCCCGTCGGACCATCGTCTGACAAGTAGGTCGTTAGGGAACACGGCGACGACGGAAGTCATTATAGCAAATGGTACGCGCACCCACAGGGGCGTGAGAGAGGAAGGACTAGGGTCGGAGGAGTGGCTCACAAAGATGGAGTCGTGACGACCCCGAGCGGTTTCCCCATTCGGGACGTGTTCTCTGTAGGGAATGTTTTGGGGACTCTGTCGTGTTGATGGCGCGTAAATGATGGAATGGTAGCCGGTGGGCGCGTACTTGGAGACGATTAGACGAGACGTGGCATGTGGTAGCGCGTATGTCATGCGGCGTTTACTCCTTCTTTCTTACTTTTTAGAGGCCCTCAAAGGACAGCGAAATAGACCTGTCACAATACTTACAATTTATTGAGGAGCATTTACGTTTTTATGCCTCGAAGTGGTTTCAAAATTTGAGGCCCCAGTTATCTGCACCGTGTCACGTTCGGGAAGAAATAGGGTTAAACCCGGTTCTGACCAAGCATGTTTAGGGTTCGACATTTCAGGTAAAATGAAAGTAATTTTAATCCAAACATGGAGATCTTTATAGTTAAGCCCTAACAACAACAAAAAGTCATAAAACAACGCAAACAAAAGAGCGGGGATCGCCCGATCGACGCGACGCGCAGCGGCAACCCGAGGCGGCCGCACTAGGAACTAACGGGCCAGAACAAAATAAACAAACGCGCGGCCCCATCAATTGGGGCGTCACCTGTGGGTGGCAAATACAAACACACATTGAGCACCCGCACTTTTTCCGAGTGCACTCGCGGAGGACAAAAATCGAAAATAGCGCGGCAGCGGCCTCCTCAACTGTGGCGCCATCTGTGAGTGGCAAACATAAACACATACTTCGCGCGAGATTTCGCAGTCCACTCGTGGGGGCGGCAACAAGCGCAAAGAGCGCTGCAGCGGTCGAGCACGCCGAGAGGAAGAAGTGGGAGAAAGTAACGGAGTTCCAAGATTTATGTTGCGAACTCGGTCCGGACAACTCCGGGTTTTCGAGCTCGCAGTAGTGGCCGGGCCAAAGCGCTGCGGATGCACGTAGCCATAGAGTATATAGTCCATAAATCACGGACTCGTTCATTGTACCGCGGACTCGTTCATTGTATATCGCGCTTGCCTTGCTTTATGTTTTTTTGTTTTGTTTTTTTGTAAAGGAACAGCCGCATTTGAAACAGCACCGGACACTGCACCGTGTTCCGAATGGAGGTTGCGTGAAAGTTCACCAACGGCCACTTTGAAGCGTATCGCTTCAATCCTGTGTAGAACTAAAGAAGCTTGAGGATGCTTACATCTTTTCAGTGTAAAGTAAGGGCTTGCTCACTCATTGGCGTTTGAGTTCAGTGTGATTAAGTACGTTTTAATCACCTGTAACTGCTTCCGAGTAGTAGTACTAGTAGTATACTTCGTTTCACCTTATCTTGTACCGCAGCGAAGGCTAGAAGCGCGAGCTCATAGCGTTGGCAGCTGCCTTCGGTGCACGAGAGCTCGCGCTTGTAGCCTTTCCTGCGGTACAACACAAGCTGAAACAGAGTATAGTAGTAGAGTACTAGTGACATTTAATATTATAAAAGGTGATTCCAAATTCCTCAACACAGTGTTTCGAAACAAGCCCGCTCTGCCCCCACTAGGTGTTGGGCACTGCGCGTGCGCAGAAACCAAATTCGTCAGGAGTGAAGTGTCTTGCGCATGCGCAGTACCGACAGCAGCGCCACCGCCGTGGCGTGACGTCAGCGAGTTGAGTCGGTCTATACGTCGCTTCACACTACCGCGGCCAACACTACGTTCCGACCTCGCCAATCAAGCTACGCCAAAATTGTATCGTCATGGCGTTCGTCGTCTCTCTGTACGTCCGCTAAGCCAATCACGCAAAGCGAATGTCGCTTTGACCCGCGTACGTCACGTTGCGTGCTCGCAAGGCGCTCAGATACGACTCCGAACTTCCACGTACCAAAGTTGCTCTATAGACATACCAGGCACGTAGCCAGGATTTTGTTTCGGGGGGGGGGGCCCGCCCATGACAAAATGCTGTATGAGGGGGAGGGGGGAGAGGAGGTCCCAGCAAAATGGAAGATTTCGGGAGGGGCCCGGGCCCCATGGGCGCCCCCCCCCCCCCCCCCCCTGGATACGTGCCTGAGACATACATATAGGCCCGTTCACACACTTCCGTCTGCTTACGACCGACTTCCGGTGATCCCCTTGAGACCAGGGAACATGCTGGCACACTGACGTCATCTCTGAGGTGACGATAAAACTACATTCCAATATATAAAGCGACGGTTCCACGGCTACCCGACAGATGGCGCCAGTGTTTTCTCTCGCCGTGAGAGATCCCAAGAGGTTTTGTGGCACCGGGTCGTGAGCAGGCGCAAGTGCGTGAACCGACCTTAAGGCTGGTGCACAGGCTTATACGACTGCTTACGACAAGAGGGGCTAAACCCTCTTTTTTTTAAGGCTCTCGTGACTGCTTCGACCGCTGTGCAGACAGTCACGAGCCTCTCCGGTTGTAAGCAGTCCCAAGTGTGAGAACCAGCCTCGACGGGTCTCAAACCGGCACACCGACGTCGATGCAACGTACTACCGCAAAAAAAAAAAAAAGGCGGCCGTTTGAACACGATAAGGTCCGTCCCCGTACACGGGGACACGCTCGAGTCAAGTACCAAGGGGTTCTGTCTGATCCGCGAGCGGGGAAATCAATATATAAAGAAGTCATCGGAGAAAATAGTTTAGGACTTTGCGTCGCTCGAGTGGTGCGCGACAACGAGAAGGCTCTGTAGGGCCCTGTGTGCCCGCGATATTGATTCGGTGAACCAACAAACCGCAGGCCGGGAGAGGGAGCTCTTTTGTGAGGAAAGAGTCAACCGAGCACCGCCGTGGAAATTGGCCGAGCGCGCAGTTACGCTTTGACATCGACGTTTCAGGACGGAGGGACTAGATAGGAACGGTATTTCTAAACGGCTTAGACGGGGTGTTTTTGTAAAGGCGAACGAAGAGGTACCACGGGCAACGATCGACAAGGGGGGGATTGAATTGCCAGATATATTGACTCGGTTATTTTATTTTCTCCCGAACGCGTACGTCACTGTAGTAACGACGCCTTTTCTCATAAAGTCGTCAAACAATACTGGCGGTTGCCATATTTTGGGCACCATGGTTCCTGCGAGAAGCTTTGTTTGACCACATCCGAGTGCACGCCGAGAGCTGAAGCGAGACTCATTTCCACAGACGCAGTCGCGGTGTGGAATTATCTGCGGAGATTCATCTGCAGATCAATCTCTCGAAGGGCGTCTCCGCAGTATTATCTGCGGAGACGCCCTTCAAGCGTGTTCGAGCCACGTTTTCTTCGTACAGATGTATATGCTTACAACATAACAGCTTTTGTTTGTTTTTTGACCAATGCTGAGCGCAGGTTTGTCTGCTTCTTTTGCAGGGGTTGTGGTGACGTCAGAAAGGCGCCGAGCTCTGATTGGCTCTGATTGAAGGATAGTGGGTAGACCTCAAAGCAAGCTACCTCGAGGTCTGTCCGCTATCCTTCAATCAGAGCCAATCAGAGGTCGGCGTTCTCTTCTGACGTCACCACAACCCCTGCAAAAGAAGCAGACGCACTTGCACTCCGCATAGCACAGGGCCGGCATGCAAAGAAGACACACGCCTCCGCATGGCGTAGTAGCAGTGTGAGCGCGACGCAATGGACTCCCAGTGTCCGCGACCCCGAATATGGCGGATAATCGTCGCAGAAGCCGCTGGAGGGCGCGCACACTTTTGAAAAGGGGGGCTAGTGTGCTCCGACGAAAGCTATATAGTATATGACCCGGATTTCTTGCTCGTCCCACGGCGCGTGATGTCATGTCGTGTTACTCGCCGCGCGAAGTGTCACGCTGCGACGTCGCGGTGTCACCAACGTTAACTGGATTCGGCAACATTGACTGTCCAAGTCGTCTGGCGTAACCTGACGTCAGGTAACGTCACACTGCGCCACCTGACGTCGCTTGACATCATGACGTCGGGTCATTAAGCGAGTGTGTGCCAATAAATAAAAAAGTCACAAAAATGTGGCGCTTTTTTATATAAAGTGTGTGAGTTCCAATAGATGATAAAGATAAAGCTCCAATGACGGTTTTGAGCCAATGCATCAAGCTGCCGGCGTTTTTTTTTATTGGATCTAGATACTTTCCCAATAAGTAGATAACAAAAAGTTTCAACAGTAGCATCGTGCATCTCGTCTTGTACACCTTGAAACCACCTCTGGCATCCAACACAGGGAGGGAAAAAAAAGTGGTGCTAGAACTCACCACCTCGCCGCTCATCGCCCTCCGATTCCTACCGTATCCAACCTAATAGGGAGTTTTAGTATAGACCGTGTTTTCCCCTCCGCTAACCATCCGCAACAAAGAAACCGCCACTGCGCCTGCGTGCCGATGGCCTTGGCTGTAGAGTTCCGGGTAGCGGAGGGGCTTAGCGGAGGGGGAAACACGGTCTATTCAAAACTCCCTAATGAGAAGTCCTTTCAAAGCTCAGTAACCTCATTGTTAACTTCCCAACAAAAAAAAAAAGCGATAAAAAACAAAACGCGCAGCACACGCGAGCAACGCGGCGACGGTGATAACAGCAGGTGGCGGTGCGGTTCTCTTTCCCTTTATCGCACATCCCCCCAATCCCTCTTTCCTCCCGCTCTCGAAAAAGAAACACTCGATCCGTGAACACCTCCTGCGCCCTTCCCAATTTCCGATAGATGGCGCAACTTGTAGCGATAACCGTTACCTTACTCCCACCGTTCCCTGTTCAGTCATTTCGGTTTTTCCCCACCAGTATTTCATTTTTCGTGCTCAGCAAGCATCAGCCGGTCTGCCCAGAAAAAGGGGATGAAACGAAAAAGCCCCTCCATCAAGTCGTAATCGACTTCGTTCAAACGCAACAACACCCTTCCCTCAGCCTCATCGTCGCGTACCCCCCCCCCCCCTCCCACAAAGCTACAGAAACGATACACCGTTCCCTCCCCAAATTCCCAACCCTCTCCTTTTTCCTCCCCAAACATCCCTACCCTCCCCTATTTTCTTCCTTACCTAAAGAATCGATGGACTCAACCATCGATTCACCGGTCGAACTTCCCTCGTCATTCACGCACAGCTACGCTGTCTTGGGGGAAGGGAATCGGTGGCCACTTTTATTATCCGCGAGCGATGAGAGCACCGACAACGAGCTTGGCGGTAGCGCCGGCCCCTGATTGGTCTTGGGTCTTGGCTCTCCAACACCTTTTAGCTATTTTTGTTTTAGGGGGGGGGGGGGGGGGGGTTTAGTGATTTGACGAGCGCGACAGCGACCACGTACTATGGTGGCCTGTTTCCGCTTATTAAAGTGGACACCAGACCCCTTCTCAAATTTTGAAGCTGTCGGCCCGTGCGGTAGGGAGTGACCTGAATATCGAATTAACCCGTGAGTTTCTCTCTTGCCTCTTTCTTCTGCGCCTGGCCATGCAATTATTGATTGCTCGTTCTTATCTTACCCTCCTAATCTAATCTGGCTTTGTATGGAAATAAAAACAATACTCACTTGCAGTCGTATTTCACGCGTCCGACAGGTATTTCGCCCTTGTTTGATAACGTCGGTTGGTCTTTACAAGGGGGGGATTTTAATGGACATGATTTCATTCGCCGTACCAGTAAAGGCCCGTTCACACACTTGCGACTCCATAGAACCGAATGCCTTAAAACCTCTTAAAATCTCTTAGAACGGGAGAACACACTGGCGCCATCTATGCGGTGACCCTGGAACCGCACTTCACTAGAGCGAAGGTTTTGAGGGAATTTCAAGGTCAAATGTGCTTAACACCTATAAGAAAGGCTCGTTTATAACGTTGACAAAAGTTTTTCGAGCCAAGAAAGAAAAGATGATGCACGAGAGCGAGAGAAATGGAAAATATACGCGACAGCCAAGTTTCCAAGGCTATCCGATAGATGGCGCCAGTGTGCCCTCTCATCGTGAGAGATTTTAAGAGGTTCTAAGGCACCCGCTCTTAAGAAGTCGCAAGCGTGTGAACGGGCCTTAATCCTTCCGAGGAGGAAGGATATTTGGGAAGAAAAGAAATGAGTCAAAACTACCGCTGCCAAGAATGCAGAAAGAAGGTGGGGCATATGGTACTAAACGATGATGTCTGACACGATCATGGCACGCTCAATGCCACAATGCACATCTAAATTTTCGGGTGAATGTATGTTTTTTTTTCTCCCATCACGTTCGTTGAATGGACTGCGTAGGTTGCAGCCAAGTACCTCACTGCTTTCTCTGTGGGGAGCTCTGTCGCGTAAGGATGGCTAAGAATTAGCCTGCGGGGTGAGTGTGCTTTTTGTTGGCCCCTAATACGGAACGGTACGGAATCCCGTACCGTTCGGTCCGGAATCCCGACAATGGAGATCGTTCCGATACCTGTTATATCCCAGATATAAGACACGCGATAACAATACGATGCTTGCGCAAAGGCGGCAGCGGAGTATCGGGTATCGTTATCGAAGTCATCGAAACGATCTACTAAAACTCTCTAATAAAAACTTTTCTTATTAATAAAGAAAGCGGGCCTCGTCTTCTGGTTTCAGGGTACTATATTAACGTTTTTTGTTTTACCGCGGGTTACAAACCTACGGGACAAAAAGAGGCTACCCCGGCCGTTACTAATCTATCGGCACAAAGAGGTTAATTTTGAAGGAAGGGTTAGTATCCAGTTTACTTCACAAGCGGACGGCACCCTGTCAACAGCATACACTTCTCGTGAGGTCTCGAAACAGTCACGTTACACCCCTGCGTTGCCGCGGCTCCGATCACGGGGACATCCGACTACAGAAACGAGGATACTTTGTCTCCCCAATCCCTCAACGTCCCCACCCGTACGATCCTTATACCTCATCCACGACGTGGACGAGTGCTCTTTCGCAGACCCGTCCAGTCTCCGCTCCTTTCCCATTTCCCTGCTTGCGTTTTTTTTTTTTTCGCTCCCCAAGACAGCAAGCTCCGGTTTCAAACAAGACCCGCAGTGGCCCGTCCTAACTACGTTTGCACAATGACGGCCAACCAAATCCCGTTCCACCTCCCCCACCCTTTCCTCCTAAAGACTCTTCCCTGTTGCGGTTATTTTTTTCCGCTCCTTATCCCGAGACTCCATCGGTCCCGCAAATCAAACTAGACTTCCCCAACAGGGAGCTAGAGAGAAGAAAAGAAAAAGGAGGCCTAAGAGAGCTGAAGGGGAAAACAAATAGGGACAAGGAAAACCTCAGTTTGTTTCCCCGAGTCCCGGTCTTTTCCCCGGTAGGAATATCCCCTTTCTCGTTTTCCCGCCAAAAAAGAAAATAAAAGGGAACGCAGAGACGCGCGAAAGGGGATATAGGGAACTTAGAATCCGACACAGATCCATCTTAGCGCTTTTCCCTGTAACTCTTCTGGGCTGGCTGTCGATATTACAACTTTTACTTTTTTTCCCCATTTTATTTTATTTCAGGAATTTCCCTATACACCTTTTTGTTATTCCGCGACTTGGAGAAAAAACAGCTAGATGCCGTCGACATCGAAGCAAACATGATCTACGCCGTTGCCACGTGCTTCCTGCATAACGAACAATGCGCGACACAGGTACCGCGAATACGACTTCGGCGTTTTTGAGGATTAGGAAACCCATATTCTACAAGGCATGTTGATTTCCACCATAATCATGCATTCAATCATGCTGTTAGTTTCAACCGCAGTATTTACATTACGAAAAAAAAAACACAAACAAAGAGTCGCCACTTGCTTGTTCGTGCTAACAGTGTAGCGCTCTCTACACTAAACATTCAGAAGTAACAAAACGCCTAAAAATCAGTGCCCGGAAACGATTTGATGAGTTTGAGGCGACTTCGCATGACATGCAGAAATGGCGTGAAGTACTAATAATAGTAGGAGTAACAATAAAATAATAATAATAATATTTAATAGCTCAGGAGAACCCGGCACAAATCAGAGGCAACAGCCTGCCCGCGTCATGGACGCCGGCAGTGGAGCGCCTAATGATGGTGGCTACGTAATGATACATGCAAGATGCCAAACCATACAAGCTTTATACATTCAAGGGTAGACGAACGATGATGACTTTGGGCGTCGCAATGATAGCCTGGCAATAAAAGAACTTCAACTGTGAATTGTCGGTACTCCAGTCACCATAAAGATTTGCTGTTGTTGTTGGCGAGGGGTGTTTGTCGTCTGTTTCTCTCGTAATGTCCGAGTCCCACGAGAGCGACAAACAGAAACAACCGACACCGACAAGCCTTCATTAAGCAAGTGTAACATGCATCTTTAGCGAGCCTGCAGTCTCCGTCCGGGCGCTCATGAAGTAAGCACGAGCAATTGCAAGCTTGCCAAAGGTACCTTCGCGTGCACGCTGCACGTGCTTGAGGATTCTCGGCGTCGGTAGTTCTTGCTTGTCGCTCTCGTGGAACTAGGGAACAGCAGTGTGAAAGTGTCGACCGGCCGACTCGTCAAAGGCAGCCTGCCGTCGCAGCCGACAGGCGCACGTGGCGATGTATTGATCGGGGACCTTTCCCCATAGGCTGAAATTGGCAACACGTGAAGAAGAAGGGGACGCGAGGGAAGGGGGAGGCGGGAAGTGAAGGTGTCACCAACAGGCGCCGCTTTCTCGAACTGGTATACAAGCCGTCCAGAGTCTAGCCGAGCCTAGCCGAAAAGCCGGGAGCAAAGGGCGCCCATCCAAGAGGCAAAAACAAGGCTGACAGGTCTTGAGCGCGATTAGGGTTGAGAGAACTTTGCTCGGTTAGGGAGAGAGAGAGACAGAGAGAGAAAGTGGGAGATGGAGGACGTAAAAGAGTACAAACTTGCAAAACGCTTCCTGTCATAGATACACCAACACGCGTCCCTGAAGTCACGGCGCCGCGGTGGCGCAGTTGTCGGCAAAGCGCATGCGCAGACGTTTCCCTTTGGGGATGAGCGGGAAACCCCACTCTCAGCAATAGGGAGTGCAGTACTTACACCCCTTGTCCCATATATAACACCCCAAAACTACATTTCGACGTTCAGTCTACTGACGTCGAACTGACGATATCAAGCTTTACGAACGGCTTGATAGCTGTCTCATATATTACTTACTAAATAGCTAATGTACGTATCAAAGACAATAAAAATTAAAAAAAAAATATATTTGCAGCAGGGTCAGCAAAACCTTTAGTTTTCCTGTAGTATTTAATGCGTATGTTAGATATTTTAATGCGTTGTAACACTCGACTATCGAGCCGCTCGTGAAAGTGAGTATCGTCGGGTCGAGGTTAGTGGACTGAACGTCGAATCGTAGTTTTTGGCGTGTTATATGTGGACAAGGAGTGTAAGAAAAACTACACTTCCTATTTCTGAAGACTGCAATATTACTAATAATAAAATTGATTAAATTGATACTACTTTATTTTTCCTTAGTGCCCAAAAACGGCTGCAAAGCCTTGTGTTTGGTGCACTGTCAGTTCGTGTTTACAGCAGCACAATTTAAAACGCACAGACACACGGAAAAGGACACGAATACGGGTTCGTGAAGCAGATACGACTTCTACACAAACTCCGAGTCAGACAAGATACACTTTTGCGGGGCTGGCTTAAATTTATCGAAATCAAGGAGGAAAATCATCTAGTTCATAACTGTCCATGTTATTAAAAGCGCACCGAATTCGAACTCTTTTCAAAAGCCCGCGCCATCACCTGTCCGCCATTGCTTGATGACGCACTCTCAACATGTATTGAACACGAGGACTGCGTCTACGTTCCGTGAAGGATCGGATTCAATTAGAAGCTTCGTTCTCGTGAATGGATGGATGATTTTGGTTATGCCCTTTGTAACGGACGGTAGCTTGCGCCACCTAGCCTGAGAAAATGCTTTCCTCCCCCACTTAAATACCCAATTTCTTCTCCTCTACATTCATGCATCTATCACCGGGCCGGGGGAATGAACCACCAGGCTGACCTTTGAAGGATCAATGTCGACCACCAATGTTGCTTTGGTGGGTTTTGAAAAAGCCCTATTCTGAAATGGTAAACTTGTGGCACCGAAGAACTCACGTCGCAAAACCGGCCAGTACAGAATTGGCAGGCTGCACACTCAGCACGTGAAAATTCCCCGTACAACATTGAAAAAGGAAAAGAAGTGCAGAAGTCACGAAACTTGCAGTACCATATCGACAGGAGGTAGTGACGTTGCGAAAATATCGCCCCAGCTTTTGGGCAGGAAACACCGCCGTCACGAAAATGCACGCAGTACCGACGGGAGATTTACCGACGTCAACGGAATAAGTACTCCACGACAAACGGCGGAATTCGGATCCAATATACGAGACGATGACTTTAGACTCTCTCGCCGCAAGGAGGAATGTTCGATAATCTTTCTCTCTCTAGTCCAAAAAACATTGCGAAGCGGTCGAGAAATTTAATTTTATTCGATTCTCCGTGCGATGTCCTAACACATATCTGCAGACAAAAGTATCGCAAGGAGAACATTGACACGACAGTAGAGAAATTCGCATCGCAACCTTCCAACGGGAGAGGAGGGGGGGGGGGGGGGGGGGATTTATCACCGACGAACATTTTTAGGGAATTTCGGTATGTGAGCGTGTTTGAATATTAATTGCGATTCAGTATTATATACGAGGAAACGTTATCTACACTTTCGTGCAGACGAATAAGACGTTAAAAAATAAATTTAATCGCAACGACTTTAAACGAAAAATATTGCTCGGCAAACACAGAAAAAAAGTCGTAAGTTGCATTTGCGCAGGTGACTGGGAGTGGGAAAACCAGTCCCTTCGCGACATCAAAGTAAATTGTACAATTTACTTTTTTTTTTTCTTTTTTTCTGGATTGAAAGGAACAAAACGAAGAAAACCTCATTTCGAATTCCATTTAGAACTGATTTTTCTTTTCCGTTTCTTCGCCTCGGTTGTAATTCCCTTTTTTAAGGGCATAAAGACCGCGATATCGGGGTGGGATATAAGCCCCATTTCCTTTTTTTCAGGTCCAATACAGCATCAGACACAGAGGTTTAAGCGTTGAAGAAAGAAAAGAAAAAAAAAACTACAGGTTAAAGGAAGGATATCAAAGGAATGGCCAGGCCAAATTAGTTTCCCCTTAAAGTTCAAAGTGGTCTGGGATAGAAAGGGGATTTCCGTGCTTCAAGCGCTCGTCCTAATTTCAGAATATTTAGTTTTCAATGCCCTTCATTTTCTTTTATTTTTCACCGGGCTTCGTTTTTTTCTTTATTTTTTTACTTCAATTTCTCAACATTGCTGTCTCCGTTACAATGCACACGGCTAGGATACTGCGGTCTAGTCAAACTCGAATTTCAAACATGAAACGAACGAGTAAATACATAATTACAGCAAATATATTTTTCTCTCGCTTTTGATTTTCACTATTTTGGCAAACTCTCGTATTTCTTTTTTTTTTTTTACGAGTTTTTAATTTTTTCTTGTTCCCAATTCCGGTTTATTTATTTATTTTACTTCGGGTAATTAAACTATAAAATCCGAGATCTTCCTGTAACACGCGTTACCAAAAGAAGAAAAAAAAATGAGGACATTGGGTCTTACCGCCGAATTCAGAAACCTCACTCGAACTACACTCAAACTTAAGGGCCCCTCCACTTCCTCGAGGAAGGCGCGAGGGCCGGCGCTGGCTATAGCGACGACGGACCCGCCGTCGCGATTGGCCAGCGCCGGCCCTCGCGCCTTCCTCGAGGAAGTGGAGGGGCCCTTAAGTTTGAGTGTAGTTCTAGTGAGGTTTTCTGAATCGGCGGTTAGTGTGGACAGAGTTACAGATTACAAAAGCGACCTTCGCAGGTAAATCACTCCTCAATTTACCCTGATTATTATTTTTTGTTGTTGTTTCAGCTATAAAGGTAAACCAAGCTCATTTAGGAAATAATACAAATTATGAATCATTCTTACCTCGGAGATGCTCATTCAATGAGCATAAACTCTATATGGAAAATCACCCGAAAACCGACGACGAAACGCTCTCCTTCTCTTTGGTGTCAACTCTCGTATTTCCTCAGACTCGGGTTGCTTCAAAATGTTCGGTACACACCAGCTCAGTGCTTACGTTCTGCACGTAGCAACACCTTGAAGAGACGTACAATGTGCGACGCTGTAAGCGCGAACACGACTTGGACGTTTGTTCGCGTTTTACTTCGAAGGGATACTGGTGGACATTCAAATTTGCCACTCAGGCTAGTACCCCAACAGAACACTTTCCACCATCATAGTAACTTTGATGACAGCCCTTCAAACTGAGAGAATAAATTTGCTGCAGGTTTGGTCATTCTGCTAAAGGAGTTCTAATGCGGTAGCTTTATCTGGTAAGAGGGGTTCTTAGTTCAAGCGATGCCTACCTAGGGCAGGATTTTGTATAGAAACAGATGACCTCACACGATTGTCTCTTTGTGACGCTGCGTGCGCTTCCCTTCAGCAGCCCCCGTATACAAAGTCTTTGCGCTGAATTTTCTGGGTCACAAAAAGAGGGGAAGGCGCGCTTTCCTGCCCATTCCTCGTATCGCGCGCTAATTTCTACACCACCTGTTTCTGCTCCGTTTCTTTCTTGCCCTTTCCAACCCCTCTTCGCTCCGCGCGCTCTCTCACACCACCTGCCTCTGCTCCTCCCATTCCTGTGTGCTGGGTCAGTAACTCAGTCAAGCTACCACGCCGGCGGCCGGGGTTCGATCCCACGTCACTGGTTGCCCTTTTCTTCCGGATCGTTTAGCGGTGTACGGACTGACCGACCTACACATTTCGTGCTTACGCGGCACCTGAGGTTCGTAGGCCCTATAAAGCTACCACTTTAAAACAGAAAAAAAACTGACGATGGCTTGTTCGCGCTAAGAGTGGGGTAAGTGGGTGGGTGGGTGGGTGGGGGGGGGGGGGGGGGGAGTGTACGTTGTGTTAGCAGAGAACCCGATTCTACTTTTCTAACATCAAGTTACGCCCCTGAAAGTTTGACAGGTGGGCGAGCTTAGCGCCCAAAACCCAATTTCCATGCCATTAAGGGACCGTGATAAACCGAATTATCTTCTTCTCCATAATCCGATTATGGCACAGTAACTTTTAGGGGACGACGTGACAATATCTAATAGTCTATACTTCGTTTCAGCTAGACGCAGCCGACACTACGAGGTAATGGGACCAACCAAGCAGCGTAAAAAGTGCAAGTCACTGGGCCTTTTCTGTTTATCATTGATTCAGCGATTATAGAACAGGTACACAAACATGACGAACACCATGACGGTGCGCATTTGACGCTGCCTGATTGGTTCCCTCAGTTCGTAGCGTCGGCTGCGTCTGGACTTAAGGTAAAACAAAGTATAAAACCCGATTTTGTTTTAAGGGTATACAAAACGAAAGCTGGCGCCGGAAGATCTGGAACATCAATTCTGTAAACATAGAATTATGCCCTATGTAACTTTCGGTAATGAGTATACAGTTGTCGCAAGTGGTTATCGGTTGAGGGTATTTTATGTATTTTCTATTTTTATACCGTCTCCTTAGGGTCCGCCGCACCCTTAAAGCGCTCCTTCCTCCGCCCTCCTCGCGATAGATCTATACATTGCTTCCTTCCCGGCCGTCCCGCCTGTATGAACGTATGCAAGTACGGCCTCTGGGCGCCGCCTTCTTGCTTCTGGTGTGGGTAGATCGCCCGACAGTCAAGGATTGCTGAGGCGTACCCACGGGTTCCAGACTGGCGCCCAAACAAGCTGTTTTTCATTCACGGTGACCAGACTTGCTCTCGAAGCGCGGCTGCCTGCGAACGTCTATACGGCGTGCAAGTACGCCTGGTACTTGCGCACGTCGTGCGTTTGTTTACCCCCCGACATCAACCAATGACGGTACGAGTTTGGCTGCCTCGTCATCGCGCGTTCTCTACGCGCTCTCTGCGTTGCCATTTGATTGGCGTGCCATTTTTTGGGTTCCACTGCGCCAAAGACGCACTTCGAAACACTCGCTCGCCGTATATGTTATTTTATCTAGACGTACACGTTTTGAACGTCAAAAGCGTTGCGTCTTCCCCCGACAACCGAATGTTCTAAAAACTACTGCGTGCAGCGCGTGATGTGAAAAGGGGTTTCCTTCTTCCCAGCCCGCAGATGGGTGCATGAAGAAGAACTGCGTCTCACCGCGGGAAACCTGTGCTGCAGAGCCCGCGCCGATCCGGGCGCCGATCCGAGCAGAAGCAGGCAGGGCAGGTCGGCGGGAGACAAGCCACCGGGTCCCGCCGACACGGGACCTACGCCACCGGGAGCACCAATCAGCCTGTGCGGATGGTGATGGTGCGGGTGGTGATGCGGATGGTGACCCGGAGGAGGTGACCCGAAGGCGGCCGCCGCGACTGCTGCCGAGTCCGGGGTGAGCACTTCGACGAGCGGCGGCGGAGGTCCCCACCACTTGTCCAGGGACGGGAGCTGATCCTCCTTGAAGGCCTCCGGCAGCGCTGCAGCCACACTGGCGGCCGTCGCTGCGTCTGCGGCGACGCCCGGGACGTCCGAAGACGCCGACGGTGACAACGCCTGCACCTTCAGCCTCGGGCCACGGGTCGCTGACCCTGGCGCCCTCTCCGGGCGGCCGAGGCGCCTGGACGGGTGGACACTGCTCGAAGCGGCGCTGGTGGACCTCTGGCCTTGCTGCAAGGCCGAGAAGCGTCAGTGGTCTTCGCCCCGCGAGAGGAAGCGATGTCTTCTCTTGAAGAGCACGAGGATACTGGAGAGATCCTTCTGTAAGGTATGTCGCTATGACTTCCTTCCTATCGTAGGCGACTGAGAATCTTCAGAAGTCTTCGGGGCCTATTGGGCACAGACGAAATCGTCTGGACCAATTTTGTTGCGAAGTGCACCGATGGAACTCTGAAACTCGTGAGTGACTCGGGTGCTTCAGACCGTCCTTCTGCAGGAAACGCTATGCTGTTCTGTTGACCTGTCCTGGATGAAGATTTGAACGAACATACGCAAGTAGTTCCTCTTGGTCTTTTCTGGATCTTGACAAGTGACGACTTACTGCCCCTGCCAAGATGTTACCTTCAGACTCCTGGCATCCCTTGTGATCAAAACGGCTTTCGCTGTAAATATTGTTTTTTGTTTTTTTTTTCAACACTCTGCCGTAGAGTACTTCGACTTGGAAGAGTGGCTACACACCGGATGACTCTGCGCAGTGAACAAACCGACAAGCAACAAATGCAGAAATCTTACAGTAGAAATGATTCTCAACGTGAGTGTTACTCTTCTGACAAGCTTCTAGTTCAAGAAATCGCCCGAAACTGTCACTTACAGGTTACAACGGGTACTGATGAGGTAAGGGACAAGCAGATGGTCCGTTGAATTTAGTATAGATGAATGTCTTCTTGATTTGTCGGGCCGCAAAGTCACAGAAGCTGGAGCAACTTGGAGAAAAGGTTGCAGCGAAAGTGAAACGAATCTCCCGGCCCTCACCGCCGACGGCACCTCACTAGTGAGCACCAAACAAAAGCAGGAAGTGGTGACTAGGCGAAGTTTTTTCAGCACTTTCCAGACCTGTTCCACTTCTTCGATATAAATTTCCACTGTCCCAGTAGGCTGCCCTAGGTTCTCGGGGTGAACCCTTTGAGAGACAGAAAACAGAACTTCAGAAGGCACGCAGCTCACGCAAGAGTGTGTCGCATTCAGCCTATGAACGAGCTTCCTACATACGTTCAACTATTTTGTGGTGACCACATATAGACCTTCCGGCGCGCCCAACGCGAAGACCCGTCGGTGTGCAATTCGGGCCGACGTATCCCACTGAGAACGTTATCGAAGATGTCAATGTATCAAGCCCAACGTCCTTGCACTCCTTTGAAAGATAATCCAATGAATACAGCCTGGTCCGTATAACGTTTTTGCAGCAGTCGACTCGAGACAAATGCAGAGTCAGCCTTCCACGATGCGTCAACGAGTAATCTCAAAATTGTTTTACGTCAGCACGGTCCACAAACACGCCGACTTCCGAAGGCGCACGCTTTCCATATGGCAGCACTCCTCTCAATCTGAAAACACGACGTCAGTCTCAAAGCGTCGCATCTACGTCGCTATAACCTCAACCAAACAAAAAAGAAACCACCAAACAGAGCCGCCGTATGCCGGAACAGGTCAACGATTCGCGTCCACTTCCACCCGCTGTGACCCGAGGTTTTGGAACACACACACACACACGAGCGCACAGCTGCGACGAGCCAAACTCAGTCTTTCCCGGGCCCGCAGCCAACAGACAAAGGATCGATGATATCCAGGCGGCCGGACGACGCAACGACTGGGGACACTATCCTTCCCGCCGGGAAACCGGCAGCGATCTGAAAAGAGCGCGCCGCAAACGCCGACAACATCGTGGCGTCGGCGAGGAGGGGGCGAAATAGGGAAGAGGAAGGTAGTGCGCATGCGTCGCGGTTCCTCCCGAATCCCTCTTCCCCCAAGTCGGAGAGAGAGGAGGGAAAACCAAGAGCAAACGCGGCAACGCGTGCCGGAGAAAAGGGGAAGGTTGGGCCGCACGCAAAGCTTCCCGAATCCCTCCTTCCCCAAACCGTAGGGAAAGAGTGGGCTTGAGGGAGGGGAGGGGGGACGCAACGGTTGCGGCGACGCAAGGGGCACGCGGGAAGGCGGCGAAGAAGCGTAGGGAAGAGATAGGGGCAGTCGTCATAGATACGACACGTCGATACGACGAAGGTGACGCTGGGACCTTCGGTTCCTTTCCGAGCGATAACATGGGTAGGCGTTGGAAGTCGATGGGGAGATGAGAAAGGAAAGCCTATAAAGGGAAGAGCTTCCCTATTTCGTTCGGGGGGAGTAACAGCAGTGCCGGAAAGAGAGTAACGGACGGAGGGGAGCTGAAAAGGAGTAAAAATAAGTCGAGGGGACGGAACGTGTCACGCAGGAGGGAGTGTCAGGGAGGTGATTCGGGAGAATACATTGTCGTGAGTGAGGGTGGGCGGGAAGAGGTCCGACCTCGCATGAGATCTGTCGACTGCAAGATGAAAAGGCAAGGTTCGAGGCGTTCGAGGCCGGGACAGTCTACGGCTCATCGAAAGGAAGAGAACAGCAGATGATATCTCCTCTTTCAATCCCTGTCGTGCCCTCGGGGACGTACGCTTTCGATTCGCCGAATCGAGACATACGTTGGTCGCTGTGGTTCCCAATCGAAAGGTGACTGGTGCTGACAGTCCCTTCTCTTGAGCCTGTCTTGGATTCAGAGCTTGCGTAAGCAGAACAGACTACACGACAAAAAGCGGAGTTGTAAAAGAGAAAAGGGAACTGTGTCGTTTTTTTTATTTTTTTTCGCCAACGTTGCAGCGCGTCTACTCATTTGATCGCGTTGGATTAGGATTAAAATCACATAATTGGCTACTTGGCTACACACCTTGTTAAAATTAGCGTCAACACGAGGGAGGAAGAACGTAGACACAGGACATAGCCCTAAACTGGGTCCAGGCGAGAGGCACACGAAAAAGGGCCCATTGTAGCAGAAAACGAAACTGCATTTAAATCATCCGGTGGGCTAGGATTGGCTATACATCTTTTAGAATTCGCGCTCTGTATCCTGCCTCTACGTTTTTCCTCCCTCTCTTTCGCGCTAATTTCAAAAAGTCGCATGAGGATGTTTGAGTTCTCTATCGATCGACTATATACGCAATCTCACCTTTTTATTGTCTTTTTTTTTCTAAAAAAATAACGGCGGTGAATTGTCAGGCGTATACTCCGACACCACAAAGTTGCGAGTTCGTCTCACGAAATAATTTCCCATTTCCCCGACGCAACCACGTTTGCGTGCGTTTACGTGCGTACGCACACAGGCGAATACCACATAGGAGATATAAGGCGTACGGACGACATCGTCGTTGGTGGATCACCGACCGACCCGCCCCAAGCGGCAAACACGCCGACGTCCGATGATAGACCCCGCGCAGCGGCAGACGCGTCCCTACGTACCGCTCGTTGCGAGACGCTGCACGACCCTCTGGCGGCGATGCTGACGGAAGCTATACGGAGCGCAAGTGTCGTCTGCTTATTGCACAGGGGCTTCGACGACGTCGGAACGCCGTGCTTTTATTTGGCCGATTGAAAAAAGAAAAAAAAATAGTGGGTTCACCTCGAGGCACTTAGCATCGAGGTCTACCCCACTATACTTTCAGTCAAAGCCAATCAAAGTTTGGCATCGCTGTGACGTCACCACAACTCCTACGCAAGAAGCAAACTTAACTTGCGTTCTGCATAGGCTGCGCTGAGTGGATCCACTAGTGTGCGTTTCCGTGAACAGACCCTTTCCGGAAAAGCCTCCTTCGGGCAACATTGGCGGTCGCCATTTTCTGGGCGACCGCGCCAATGTTGGGGGAGAAAATTGGAAAATTGGTACAGAAGGACGGGAGGAATCATATTTGTCTGATTAGACTTAGGCTAGGTGGCGCAAGCTACCGCCCGTTATAAAGGGTATCGCATAGCCAGTAACATTCATCCATCCGTTCATGGGGCACGAAGCCACGCGTGATTGGATCCCAGTCCGGGCCGAACGCGGACGCAGTCACTCGTGTCCAATACATATCAATTAATCAATCAATCAATCAATCGTTTGTTTTTTTCAAGTCAAATCCAGTATTTCACCACTATGGTTAGAGTACGCGCGATCAAAACAATGGCGGACTCGGAGAAATCAGCGCAACATGCTGCTATGGATGGCGCAAGCGTTTATTGCTTCGCGATTGGTTCTTTAACGTTCTTATCGAACGAACGCCGCCATCTCATTGGCTACCCAGCGATAGTGAGATGCATATGGGTCGATGTCGGCGACTGCAGTTGCGGATACCAATTATGTGCGCGAGGCGCCATCGATGGGTCCAACTTATAACTTTGCTTGAAATACAAAGAGAAGAAAACAAATTAGGGAAGTAACTTTTTGTTTTGCGGGGCCAGCTCTGGACACTGCTTTCTTTTTTTTTTCCCCTTTTTGTCTCGTGTCTCGTCACCTCGGTTTCGTTCATCAAGTATATAATCAAATTTGGGTTAACGATACTTCACCCTGTTACCGCTAGGGGTGCCTTTCCGCACCCATTCGTCCAATCTCTCTCAATCGGCGACGAGAAATAGACCAGCAAAGCTCGAATAGTCTTCACTTGCTAATAAAAAAAAAAAAAATCATTTTTTTTTAACAATAACAACAAACAAATATCTACGCTATGCAGACCCGAGCAGTTTTCCGCGGCATCCCCTTTTTCTCAAACACGTTCTTTTGTGGTTAAATGAACGACTAATATTGTCCATCATTTACTGCGAAGGGACTTAAATCTAACACAAGTCAAAATCGTTGCAACCGTGCGAAAACAAAAAACCGTCCTAAAGAATGTGGATTGTTATACCTTCGACATCCTTCAGTCATACCCACCAAACATAAAGCCAATTAAAGACACCGACCGGTCAAGTTTTGCCCGATGCTCTCTGAAATAATCCGGCGGCCACTTGCCGAGGACACCTTTCCTTCAAAGGTGGCTTCATTACGCGGCGTTGCAACGACGGCAAGGGTATACAATAAGCGTAGTTGGCTCAACGCCTGCCTCTGCACGCGGATGTCGATCAAAAAAAAAGATCAAGTAGGCGTGTCAAGACTGACCGCCTGGGGACCATCGATTGACCGCCCGCCTTGCTCTGGTCAAGCAGAAGGCACAGTCAAAGACAAGATGAGTCGAGCACCATAGATCGATCCTTCACGGGTTTTTGTTCTGTTTCGTTGTTCTTTTGGATGAGTTCATTTATAATACAAGTAGACTCAAGAATACACATCGCTGTGGGCTTTGCACGAACGACGATCATCGCTACGCGGTCACGTTCGGAAAGCGAATGATTGCTCCGGAACATTTTCCATCAGTACTGCGTGTGGCCTATGCGGGAGAACAAACCAAGCAGGCAAACAATACACGGTGATGTTTGCAATAAATTTGTTTTAGATGTATTTTCTATGTCTGAGCGTCGCTAATCATCCACAAAAAGAACACACCTGCAAGTGCAGGTATTACTCGCTAAATTGTACAACTTGCAAACTAGTTTTTGTTTTTACGCGTACGAAAATGAATGCTTGTCACGCGTGCTGAAGTAGGCTATGACAACCTAATCTCTCTAGTAGTGAACAAACAGCCAAGAGTGTTTGCCGAAAATACAGGTTTTTTGGGCAGCTAGTACGGGGCACCTGGCATAAGTAACATCAATCACTTGAGACTGCTTCGGGAAAGGGCGCTGAGAATCATCGCAGATGTTCCATATTTCCATCCCTCTATGCCCTTGTTTGAAAGGTATGGTATTTCAGATGTATTACATTTTTACAGCCAGCGTCTTGCTTTAAACTACGTCAATGCTGTAAAGGGGAAAATCCATATATTACTTGAACTCGCTGGCATCACAGAAAATCACACTATAGTATATACAAGAAGAACTAAACGACCATGGCATGCGCCACTATCACGAACTAACTGCGGCTTGCATAGAATGAAACATACGCTGCCTGCTCTACTGAACAGTCTCTTCTCACGCGATATTGATATAAATTTACTCATTCGCAAATCCGTAAGTACCATATTTTGTTAATGCTTTATCGCGTTTGGGTCTTTTAGTTACACGCACCGTTTCCAGTATTTATATGTAAGCTCCTTTTCTGCATTGTTCTCTTTTTTGGTGTTGGTTGTTCAGATGTTATCGTTGTTCTTTTTGTTGCGCCTGCTATTTCTTATAGAGAACGTCCTCCCCTTTCTGTGTTACTTTTTCCCACAAATGCTGTTCGTTGGGGGGCCGCAACTTTGTCAAGCCGCACCACTGTGGCTTTTTTTCCCCACCCCCCTCCCCATCCCCATGGCAGTGGTAAATAAAGTTCAATTCAATTGAATTCAATTTAATTCAATGCCTTTGTCATGACCAGAAACCTTCAGCATGCAGTAACATTTGTTTTTTACTAACATCCTTTGTCGGTAAAGCTCCACACAAACGGGTGATTTGTTATGTCTTCGGGAAATGGTTCGTCGCCTGTTCGCCCGGTTAAACCGCCTCACTGTGATACAGTTTCGGATACCGGGTCATGGCATCAGCATGATATCGGTGTACGGCCAAAAATACCAGAGAAACACATGCACCTGGAAAGTGAAGTTCCACGAGGTGCCAGGAGCCTAATATTCCCTAGACAAACTATAGGGATAGGGAGTAAATCAACTCATACTCCGTCTGATCTCAACGTAAACCATAGAAAAGAAGAAAAAAGAAACGCGTCTCGAGTGTACAATTGCAAGTGCATCGCCGCACCAGGCGAACCTACCAGAACCATCGGCTCGTCGTTTCATGATAATAATGTGTGTGTTTATAGAGCCAGAAGTTAGCCTCAATGAGAACCTGGTGTCTCAGCTGCAGATGAGAAAGTTGGCCAGTGCAGTACAACCGCTGGCCTAGGGTCTTTAACGTGCATCACGCAATAGTGATACACGACCGCACGCTGGTACGACGTTCATCTAGATCGAAACGGGCAGGGTGTGGATTCAACCCAGGATCCCTGGGTTCTGCAGCGAGAGCTTTCGCTCCACGTGCTCCGAGTTGTTGGTGTGCGGTAGTCCACTCGGCCATTGATCCCCCCGTCATTTCATAGCCTTTGGTGTTGTTTCACATGAAACTGAGCCTTGAGAGGGAACGGTACCTCCAGGACTGAAATGTACCCAACGGAATGAACTCCACAAAGGGCTAGGGGACAACAATATATAGAACCGTTACATTCATAGGAGGGACCACACCTAACCTGGTTCAGGTACCCCAAGCGCGGAAGTTCATTTTTACCGTGCTGCCAGAGCCCCGGTCAATACCTAGAACCGTTAAA
Organism: Ixodes persulcatus; assembly: GCA_013358835.2. Classification (NCBI taxonomy): domain Eukaryota; kingdom Metazoa; phylum Arthropoda; class Arachnida; order Ixodida; family Ixodidae; genus Ixodes; species Ixodes persulcatus. The sequence goes on along the minus strand of JABSTQ010009653.1, from coordinate 363,619 downwards.
ATGCAAGGGGAACTAGAGACAGTCCGTACCTAGGTCAGCTACTCTAGACGCGGAAGTGCACGGTACCGCAATATTAGGACCCTAGTCGAGTCAAATGGACCTTAGCAGCAGTAAACCTTTGGAGGGATGGACCACTAAGGAAAACCGAGCACGGTAATTCGGTCGGGCCGCCGTCTTTCCTTCAGCGTGCAGAGACAGGAAGTAAATAAAGAGCGTGAAAAGGGGGAAAACAGGGAAGAAAATGGAGAAGATGACTCCCGCTATTATTTTCAGCTTCACGGAAACAATCTACCCGCGAGTCTAGGGGAAAATGACACCCCAGAAGTGTCGGCAACTGTATCCTTTTGTCTTTTTCTATATTTCTCTCTCTCTCTCTCCATTTCTCTCTCTTGTTTGTTAAGTGAAAACGCCACTGCAAGCAAGCGAACCATCCGACTCCAATTTTCTAAACAGTATTTTTTTTTTCTCTCACACGGTTTATGTTAGCGTCGTTTCGAAAGTCTAAGAAAAACATTAAGAAAAACATACTGCGGGAAAGACATGACCATCCTCTACAGAAGCGCCACCAACAACGACCAGCGAGAAAAGAAAAGTGTAGTTTTCAAAACCTACAATACCATACCCCAGCAACGCCAGCCGTGCACGCAGGTCGTTAGAACCTAGCAGGCGACGCGCTTTTTTCTTCTTTTTTTCCTCTTTGATTTTTTTTTCCCTTATCGCCACCGTTACCAAGTGTTCCAAACGACCACGACGAATGCTTCGAAATGTTGAGAAATTAAAAATGAGACAAGGGAAAAAAAAAACGAGACCAAGAAATTTTGCAGTCCACCCCCCAAAATGACTCCCAGATGGCCACTGCTTTCTAAGATTGAAGAAGAAGGAAAAAAAAAAAACTCACTTTTAAATGAACAGTAAACAGAATACAGGATATAAAGAAGGGTTAGAAGCTTTAAAGGGCAGTCTCGAGTTTTTTTTTTGAAGCCGCAGCGTCATCCTAAAACTCTCCTAGCACCTTCAAAACGACAGCAAAAGTAAAGGAAATGAAGGTAAAGCAAAGGGTATGATGGAAGAATGCGGGCGAGAAATCGAGGAACAAACAAAGGAAGACGATGCCGCACAAACAAGCCTTGTATGTTCTGATGCAGCACGACGTGTTTGTGTGTGTGTTGTTCTTGGGGTTTTGTTGCTTCTTTAGAGGGAGGGGAGGGGGAGAGCGCAAAAAAGCGTTCGTTATCAATCACTTCTCCGAAATTTCTCGGTCCGTAACCCGACACAGTATTATTATTGCGCCAAACAAAGTGGCTGCCGGAAAGCCTCCTCACCTTCTCGCGCCATGGCACGTCAAATATATATATATATATATATATATATATATATATATATATATATATATATATATATACATGTGTGTGTGTGTGTGTGTGTGTGTGTGCGCGCGTGCGCGTGCGTGCGTGCGTGTGTGTGTGTGTGTGTGTGTGTGTGTGTGTGGGGGGGGGGTGGGTGTGGGTGTGTGTGTGTTTATGATAGATTGGTATTGATGGATGAGAAGGGGCGCAAGATAGACTCTGGCGGGAAATGAACATTTCGCAGAAGAAACGGGAATATTTTTTTTTCTTTGGGGGGGGGGGGGGGGGGGGGGGAAGAGAGCATTTTATGAGGGACGGGAGCGTGTTAGGCGTGAAGCGATTATTTCAGGAGGCAAAAGAGTATTATAGGTGGGGCAGGAGTATTTTAGGCGGGAGAGGGGCATGTTAGGGTTAAACAGAGTATTTTATACGTGATATCACTATTTAAGCTGGAAAAGAGCATTTTTAGGCAGAATATGAGTAATAGGCGGGAAAAAAGCATTTTAGTCTGAAAACACGCCTTTTATGAGCGAGACGAGTATTTTAGGCGAGAGATTAGTACTTTAGGCGCAAAAGGAGCATTAAAAGCGGGGACAGCAGTATTTGAGGCGAGTAAGCTTTCATTTAAATCAATGGGTTTCTGTTGCAACTGCCTTCGATAAGCTGTATTTTCCTTCTCTGTTTTATTGCGTGGGACGGGCCTGAAATTCTCCATCACTACACAGCATCTCCAATACGGTTGTCGCTGCTGGTCATTTCAGTACGAAAAGTGATTAGTCGAGCGTACCAACGCCAAATATATGTATTCAAAAAAGTTAGAAATGCATCTGAGAGAGTAAGTAGAAGATGCAAAAGAAACGCGATTAAAGAAAGGGTGAAAGGGAAGGGCTGAATATATCTTGGATGGGCCAAGATACCACCATAGTTCAGCACTTTTAATACAGTATCTATGTTTCTGACGTCACGCCTCTTCATAAACGACAACCAATCAGAGACAAAGACACCATGTGACCTCTACGCTTCGTTACGTCACATCCGGTGTGCCCCCCTCCCTCTTCTCCCTTCTGTCCCCAATTCAATTTCAACGCAGTTTTATTTATTCATTTTTTAACGGCGTTTTGTTTTTTTATTTGTGTCAGACCCCATTCAGAGAGTCAAGTTAGCTGTATCCTCGTTCCCCAAAACAAAAGATTTCACTTCCGAAGCAACAGTCATCGCTTTTTTTTTTTTCTTCTGCGATGAACTATGGTTCTTTTCTTCCATGCCTCGTTCCTATCGACTAGCCTTTTCCCTGAAACAAAATTAATGCCCTTCTCCCCAAACTTACAGCGGCAACAGCCATCGTTGCAAGTAGAGAAGGCAACAAAACTGCCTTTTTTGTCACGCGACATCTTTTGTTCGCCGAACAATGAGAGGAAGGAAAAAAAAAAAAAGAAACGCGAGACATTTACTCGGAGAAATGAGATCAGAACCGAAAGTCACCGGCCAGCGACAAAGGACAGCCAGCAAATCGAGTAACAGCTCGACGCCGACCATCGCTTGCACCCCCTGAGCAAGTGTTTGTTCTTGTTTTTGTTTCAGACCCTCCCAGGGGAAAGGCATAATTACCGAAGACGCAGTCAGCTATTGTCCACGGCTGGATCGTTAACCAGAATGGAAATAAGGCAAGCGGGACCCCATGATTTCAAATGTTCATTCTCGGCGTGATTGTTTCCCCTTTTCTCTCTCCTTCCCCTTGTCCCCTTTCCCCTGTGTTTTCCCGATTTTCCCCCATTTTAATTACCCACGTTTCGTCGGTCTGGAACAGGCTAGATATAATCACGCCCGCGTTTTGTAACCGACGCGGTGTTAGAGGGACGAGCCATCGATAAGAAAAGGAAAACAAACGATGATCCGTTTTCGTATTTCTTTGTTGATGACTAAGGTAATTCGTCGTCAATAATTCAGTGGCCCGTCATTGGAGCTAGACGCCTAGCCTATGGCCGTCCTGATAGCCAATCGGCAGCTGGTGAAGAAGTAATGCGCTGGAGCGTGTGTTATTCATAGCACAGTCGTGTGTCTCGGTGTAAATGCCCGATGACCAATCAGGAGCAGGGCCATCTAGTGACCAATAGCGGGTTCGAAAAAAAAGGGAAAAAAAGACAGCTTTAGGGATGAAAACGAACCGTTATCAGAACCGCGTAGCCGAACACCGCGTCGGCGTTCGACCGGGGCTCGGGTCCGATCAGCAAACCGCCGTTCGAACGCGAGTAGCAGCCGAACGATGACGCGGCACTCGGGTCCAGTAGGTGCCCAGACCCCCCGATCGAAGAAGGTGATGTAAAGAACCAGGTGCGAGGGTCTCATGTTGGTATAAACGACGAGTTATGTGGACAACAAGCTGAACAAAGCGCCCCTTGGTATAATGCGATCCCGTACCCAGAGACCGGTGTGGGGAACGTGGGGGAGTTGTATCGCAAGTAAAAAATTTGTATATATACTCTATGTCACACGGTTCTTTATATGGTATTATGAAATACGGTCCATATCATGATAATGCAATTAATGCAAAAGTGCAAGCGAGCTGGACAAGAAGAACGATAATAATCCCCGGAGAAGGGGAACAAGGGGGACAATTTTTTGTTCTTTTTAATAGGGTGAGGCGCACTAGTTTGTTTCAGCAGAGTTGTAGCTTTTTTTTTTTTTTTAACGAAAAAAATTTGATCACGGTTTTTTCATTGGAAGCAAATCCTGTGCTGGTTGAGGGCACTGAACTTGTTCTTACAGCCGGGCGAATAATTTACCCGGTCCGTACCACCGTACAACTCGAACGCATTGCTCTTTTTCGCGCCAAATTGACCCGCAGACTTGTCAGGTTCGAATGTTGCCAACCTGATTTCCCGGGTTGGCGGCGGAGAAGACCTGATGTCCGACCCCAGCGCCGCCGGACTGCAGGACGGCAGAAGCATGTGTCCAAGGACTCACCTGCAAATGAGGAAGAAAAATTGTGGTAAAGCAACTAACTCAACTCCACATTTCTTTTTCTTTTCTTTTTTTAATGCGAAGCATTAGGATGTTGCATCAAGATTCGCGTTTGCTTAAAGTGAAAAATAAAAATAAATTACACTCGCTCGGACACGCTGAAGACTGGTGAGCACCGAACATGTCGTGGAGAAGCTGGTCACCTGCTGTGTGTCCTTGTGTGACGTCATGCGACCTCATTGTGTCGCGTGACGCCACGGCGTCAAATGAGGTTCGGATGTCACGTGACCTAACGCTGATGGCGTTAAGATGTCACTCGATGTCACAGTCGTTCGTGACGGTTTTTCGTAACAGTGTTCTCGTTGAATTCGGCTGACAAAACACGCTGTGTTAAACGTCAAACTAGGAAGACGAGCTTTTAGGAACTTGACACGATGGGTTCCGAGTTACGTGGGTTTTCACCACTCGCCCGCCACATTACAGTTCAAAATGTTCGTTTGAATCCAACATATTCTCGACGTTTCGGTTGGCAATGTCGCCAAAAAAACATGCATGTCAAGAAATAATGTGTATAAAACTACGAGAAAAAAGCGAGCCAAATCGATAGCTTTCACGTTCCTCTAACACGTCCGTGCTGCACGAGAGTATCTCTTTTTTGGTTACTTAATTATTCCCCCACTTCCCGAGGTCAAAAACTTTCTGGCCCCACGTCCGATAATGGGGATCATTAAAGCGGCGTGATTAATGGCCGCCAAACCGGGAAGGACAGGAACGAAAGAGAAAGAATAAAGACTCCTTCCCATCTCTTCCTCTTTCTCATTTGCGCTGCCCCAATTTCCCCAACTTCCTCCCCTAAGCCGTTTTATAATACGGTCTGCTTGGTTGTTTTCTTCTTTTTTTGTTGTTGTTTTTTTCAGGCACACTACCCTATTCCCTAACCTTCACATTTCTTTCATTCCGTACCTTTAGTTTTCTGTGCAACTTTTTACTGGGCCTTCCCTATTTTTTCCCCTGCTCCGTCTTACAGCTTGTTTGACAAACCCAAGTTTTCCTACCATGCCCTTCCTGCTTCGATAAACTCATACCGTTCTCCGTTCTCTGCCGCTTTTTAAGTCATGTATCTTCTCTAGCGCCCTTAAAGCTATTCATTTCACTTCCCCATTTTCCTTACTCCGTCTTACAACTTGGTGGCGGGTTCGAATCCCGGCCGAGGTGCCCACAATCTGACGGCGGCTTATTTCGGAAAAGGCGCCGTGTAACCGAGCTTTCGCTTGCGCGGCAAAAGATCCCCAGGTGGTCCAAATTAATCATCAGTCCTCCGCTGGGACCTACCAGATGCCCGTCGTTGGTTTTTGCATGTAAAACTCTCAAATTTGAATTTTCTTATAACTTGTTTGAGTCCCGAAGTCTCTCACCATGCCCTTCTTGCTTCGATAAGCTTATAATGCTATCATAGTTTCATGTTGTATTTTACGTCACGCATCTTCCCTAACGTCCCCATACATCTGTTTACTTCATTCCCCCATTTTCCCTACTCCATCTTACAGCTTGTTCGACTCCCCCAGTTTCCCTACCACGCCCTTTCTATTAAAGGGGCCCTCCAACAGTATTTGAGCGTCTACTTTTTTTTGCGGTTTCTCCACGCTAGTGGTCCCGGAAACCCAGTGGACAACGAAAGAGTTTAAAAATATTAGCGCATCATATTTTAATTTGACAACTCGGAAACACCTCCTCCGACGGTGGCGCCGCGAGGTGCCGAATGCGCGCGCATAACGGCGCTCCCTTTCACTATACGTCACATTCACTGGGTTTCGTGATTGGCGAGAGCCATCCCAGAAATTTTGAAGCGGAATAAAGTATATCACACGTTAACCGTCATTATTTCTCTAAAAAGTCGTTTTTATAGAGCTAATAAAGTTGCAAATTAAAGTTCAAAAAGGGCGAAAACAACGCCTCGTCGCTCATGCGCGCCTCCCAGCGGCGGAGTACCTCCTACTCGCCGAGGTGGCTCCGGTGGCGGAGTTGCGGGAGACGAGGCTTCCGCCGCTGTCGAAGCGGACTGATGGTACGTTTACACCTGAGAAGAAATCCGCTGCCGCGGGAGCGGATCCGCTCCCGGCGGCGGCGGCGGCGAGCGGGTTGCGTTTACATCTATTTCCTTCGAGCAGTGGCGGCGGCGCCGGCTGCGGCAGCGGTTCCCGTAACATCTCGTCAAATATGACGAGAAGGCTCGAGAGTTCCCGCCTCGGCTATCTCTCCCGAGCGTTGCTGCTCCCGGAACTACGCCTGCTCATGACGTAGGCAGCGTCGCGCTGCGCAAGAATGTCATTTCCGGTCAGCGAAACGCCTCGTTCGGCGGCAGAAATAGGTCCTGGACCTAAATGGCTCGCCGCCGCGTTTTCCGCCCAGCGTTTCGCCCCAGCGGCAAAAGCTGGGCGGATTCGCTTGCGGATCCGCAAGTGTAAACGTACCATGAGGCAGAGACGCGTCGCGGCGCTTGCGTGGTGTGTCCTCGTACGGCGCGACGCCCAGCTCCGCGCTCCTTTTTAAGAATTTGGAGCTCAAAATCCGATAAGCCCGGTAAATTTATCGATGATGGCAACCCGATTCCAAAGCTACGATGGTTGCAGCGAGGCCTAATGGCCGACCGGGCCGACGGGCTATCAACCAAACTCGCGTCCAATTGGCCAACCGCTTTGCTCCAATCGCTAAACTGTTTCATTTTACGTCATGAAGCGCAATGTTTTGCTTATTTAAAGTTGTTTTCTGCAATATTTAATTTGCTAATAACTCACAAAATATTGCGAATTTCTGTAATATTTTTTTTCCTCGGTGTTCCTGCTTTCATGGAGCTCCGTTTCAGCGCGAACTTCAAACCAGTCAAAAAATTGTTGGTGGGCCCCTTTAACTCCCCATACTGCTATCCCTAACACAATTCCCTGCCGTCTTTCACGGCAAGAAAATTCCCTAACATCCCCACGGCTCTTTACTTCACTTTCCCCATTTTCATAATCACTTTGCCCATTTCGTTTCCCCGCCGTCACTCCCGCAAACCCTCGTGTCTTTTCTTTTCTTTCGGTCCTCGCCTACTCTCCCTAACATACTCCCTACACATCTCATCCTTCCATATTCCCCATTCACGCGAAAAAAAATATTACCGTCCCGAAAAGTCATTAGTCTCTCTCTCTTTTTTCTTTTTTTTTTTTTCGGGACACGACTGCGGTGCAGTGTTACAGTAAAATCGGAACTCGTTTTTAGGGTCGCGTGTCGGTTAGCGTGAGATCACTCGCGTCTTCCTTTTTTTTTTTTTTTTTTTTTTGTTTGCACGATAAGAAGTGTAAGTGCCCCTTCGAGCAGATGATAGACAGATTTAAAATATCGGGACCTCCAACGCTTTAGGTATAGACCAAGCAGCTTGGGTCGCCGCATTGCGCATGCGGCGACTTCCGCGCACGCGCAGTGTGGCGCCTCAAAGCTGCTCGGAGGACCCCAAGCGTTAGGGATCCCCTATTGTAAAATCCGCGTATTGTGACAGTTAACGCGCGGTATCGGGTGTTACAACAACCGCACATAGAAAGAGTTTATATATGCTCTGGCAGCTGCCGCCGACCGCGAATTTAACGAGACGTGGTTCTCTTGCTTCCGGCTAACGAGTGCCACTCAGTTTTGGACGTAGTCCGCGAGACGTGTGCCACCGAAGAAAACGGGAACAAGAAAGAAAAGAAAGAAAGGGGTTTTCGTACAAGGCATGTACACATCTAGCGAAGCGATGGCGTATTTAGGAGGCTCGTTTCCGGTCCGCTTGTTCGCAACAGCCGGACTCGTGACGAATGAACCGATGTTCATTGTCCGTGCCAGCTGACTGCGTCGGGGAGTCAAAGACAAGCGTCGGGGCTAACAGCAAAAGAAAAGAAGCGAAGGCAGGAACTGAGGAATGCTACGACGTGTGCTGGGAGCTTGTGCCGTGCTTGTGCGGAGGGTGTGTGTGTGTGTGTGTGTGGGGGGGGGGGGGGGGGTGATTGACTGCGTTAGTGTTTCTGTCGTTAACCTGCCCGCGAGTACGACTGCGAGTCGGAGAGTGAGCGAGTGAGTGAGGAAATTCATGAGTGAACCGATGAGCGAGTAAATGAGCGAGAGATGAAATTAACTCACGAGTAAGGGGGTGAATCAACGAATGAACCAACGAGTGAGTGAACGAGTGAGGAAATAAATTAGTGAGTGAATTAATTGAAGCGCGAAGGGTTGAGAGAGAGAATGGGTGAACTGTTGAGTAAGGAAGTAAATTAATGAACTAACGAGCGAGTGAACGAGTGAGGGAATTCATTAGTAATTTAATCAGTTTGTGAATTGATAAGTAAAAGAATGAGTGAAATAATGCAATAAACTAGCAAATGAACGAGTGACTAAATGAGCAAGTGAGTGAAATAATGAATTAACTATCGACCGATGGAATGCATGAGTGAGTGTGCGAATTGATGAATGAGTTGATGAGTGAACAAGTGACGCAACGAATCAGTGAATGAGCGAGTGAGCGAAGGAGTGTAATAATGATTTAACTGATCTGTGAGTGAACGACGGAGAGAATCAATGAGTGAATAGGTGAAATAATGAATTACCTGACGATTGAGCGAACCGGTGATACAGTAAATGAGTGAGTGAAATAAGAAATGTACTGGCGAGTGAGCGCACGAGCGACGGAACAAATTGGTGAACTAGAAAGCGAGTAAGTGAGAGCAAGTGGAGTCCCCCATCCACCGACAGCCAGCGATCATAACGTACCGGATTCAAAGGCGGTTGTGCACTATTTCTACACCCCTCTATCAGGCATTGAACCGAGGTCGTGCCACAACATGCTAGCATGAATCATCATTCCGACTACTCCTACTGCTAAAAAGAACAGCAAAAAGAGAGCAAATGCGAATGTAGACGTAGAGAACGGACAGACACATATTTCCCATTTGTCCGAATCTCTGGCGAGCTATCGGAAGCTGCCTCACCAAAGAGCACTTCCGTTTGCAAGCGGTGCGTATAGCGTTTTTGGCAGCGCAAAAAAAAAAAAAAAAAAAAAACAGCGCGCTGTAGATGCAGCGAACACCCGAGTCTCCGACTCTCAGACTCGCAAATGGCAGGTATCAACATCGTAATCCTCGGAATAATAAAAAAAAATCGATCTAAGCAAGATCTAGGCACGTGTGTACCGATACAAGGTGCACACGTGCGCACACACGCGCGTGCACATGCGCACGCAAGCGCATAAGCAAACACACACCGACAAGACATAACCTCCCAACCTCCGTCGGGAGCACATAAGACCGTAAACAAGCTCTTCCTTTCCAGCGATATATACCAGGATAAAGGAAAGCGCATAAAACAGAATCCCCACGCGAAAACAAAAATGTAGTCACATATGCGACAGGGCGGTCAGAAAATCCTTCGAAACTGACAAGTTTATGCGGTGTGGGGGGAGGAGGAGGAGGAGGAAAGGGGGGGGGGGGGGCTTTAATAACATGCTTGAACGACCATAGTGGCGAACGATCCTCTCGATGCCCCTTTCTCTCTTCGTCCTAGTCCTTACCTCTATTGTGAAACGAGTTAATTGAAAGGGGTCCTACAGCTCCGTTTGCGTAGTACAAACGTGTACAAAGTGAGCCAGCTGATTTTCAAATAAATACGTCGATCTCTCGTCCGTCCTTTACATAAAATAATAGGAATTCTTATGGGCGCAAGTTTGAGTTGAAATTGTATTATGTTTTCTTTTTGTTGCGTTCCTGCGCTCGTGATAGCTTTGTGCGACATCCCAAGTCATTTCATTCGTCGCAAGCTTGGTGCAATTCTGTAACTACCTATCAACCTATCCTGTACAAGACCATAAGTATCGATAAATGAATAAAAAAGATAAAGAAAAACAGGGATCGGTCACAATCCGAAAGTTCGTTTCTCTTTTCATCGAGAACCTAACTCGATATCTAATTTTTTTTTTTTTTTTTTTTACATATAGCTTTATTTAAGAAATTAAAAACGATTACGACCTAATGCTGATCACAAAAAAGGCTATCGGGGGCACAATTTTAAAATGAACGAATGGGAATTCAAGAGCTTACCCGGAGGAACACAAATTTTCCGTCGGGATTTTTTTTTTTTTTTTCTGACGTCACGGGAAGGTGGTGACGCGACTGCTTTGAAACGGCGCACGCGCGGATGGGTTGCTTCTCCAAAAAGAGGTCCCTGCGCTCGAGCAATGCTCACAGCTTTACTGGACAAACGAGCGTGTTTACAAATGTGTTAGCGTATTCATGCCGGTCCTATTGCCACACTTTTTTTTTTTTAATTTTAATGAGCGGGTGTTTGTAAGCAGACGCGTAAGATGGCGCCACTGTCATTTTTTTTCGTAAATCTTAACGGGACACACAGGGCATTTATGGTCGCCAAGTGTTGTTTTTTTTTGTTTTTTTTTTTTTCATTTATACACGACATATAAAAGCCCAACTACCAGAACGCAATTCGCGGCTCGAAATTCGTCTTCTTTCTGCTCGAAAACCGGCAATCGAGAAGTGGCCGGTTTGAGTCGCGCTCACTCTCTTCTCCGTGGTCACGTGCCGTTCTCGATGGTTTAGACACAACCACCAAAAATATGCAAAGTCGCGGGTCATTGAAAGCACACGCTCAATACTAAAAATTAAAAAAAAAATAATATGATACCATTTTTTTTTGTAACTTCTAAAAAGCGCAAATACGTTGATTGAAGAAATAAAAGTGCCACAGTTACGTGACTTTCGGCAACTTTCTTTTCCTCTATATTTCTTCTTCCTCCCCACTCCAGTTTCGGTTTCAAGCAGATTGCGTTTTTTTTTTTTCAATTTATTAAAAATATACGTGAAGCTTTAGCAAAATACTGATTGGGTAGTCTTCTGACACCATATTAAAGCGCCTAACCAAAAATTTAAAAAAGAAATTTTTTCAGTAGTGTCAGTATCTTTTTTAAGACTTACTGTTGTAATAAACACAACTATAGTCCCTAACTGACTACAGTTGCGTTTTAATAAACACAACTGGAGTCCCTGACTAACTATAATTGTGCTTTAGTAAACGTAACTATAGCCCGATCGACTAAAGTGATTTAATAAACACAACTATAGTCCCTGACTGACTATAGTTGCGTTTTAGTAAACGCAACTATAGTTCAAAGACGCGCCCTGCAGTTCTCGCTCCGTCAACGACTACAGGGATATCGCAAGACTGGGTTGGCGGACCCTCGAACCTTTTGGCAGAATTCTACATTTTGAAGAGTGTTGCCCAACTTGTGCATACACACACAAAAAAAAACAAAAAAACATTTGAATATTTTGGGAAAGACTATACGGTAGTTTGTTTTAGATATTACACATCATAGAAGCAGATATATAAACTTCGAAGGATTTAGTTAATTTCCTAAAGTGGAGCAATACAACCGATGAATGTTGCACCGCCTCCTCGCCGGGAGACATCAGCTCGTTTTCAATTTCCGCGCATGTGCATAACGATCGAACTTCTGTAGTACTTCGGTCGAGCTTTGCGTTAAAAATTGGAAAATGTTGAACCTGGTCCAACTCGAATCCCGGCAGGAAACCCATAGACACTACTCTAGCCATGGCGCCCGTACATCTCAAGCATAACTCTGTGTTTCGCGACATGGCGATAAGCACAGCCAGCAATTCTCACCACGAATAAAATATATATATATATATATATATATATATATCATGTTTATAAACAAACCGGAGCGCCCCTAGCGGACGCCACCGCCGCCGCGCATGCGCAATGGAGTGTGGGCCAGATGCTCGCCGTCGCCCATCGACAAACCATTGAAATGCGATGTTGTCGGCGTCGGTGTAAGTCCCCCGGCCCTTTTTCGCGTTCGAATTGTTGATTATACGTATTCCTGGCACTGTCTGACTACTTGAGCGGCGTCAGCGGAATTAACGAGGCTCGTTACACCGCAAAACTTCGCGTGAATAATGTGGCATGCGGCGATTCATTCCGCGTGGACGCCGCAGAATGGACGCTAAAGCTTGATTCGCATGATGAGATTTCGCTCGCAATTTTCAGTCGTGACGTCGCTCGAGCTGCGAAAGCGGGAACCGTAGCTGAGATGGTCGACGTCCATGCTGAAAATCGCAAGCAGAATCGGACCGAGTGAATCATGCAGAACAAGTCAGGTGATGGCCACTGGTAACAATGATCAACATCTCCTTGTATCTACTGTTTACATCGAGCCTGCTTACCAACCTTCAAACTTAAGTCTTTTGAGGCCTGCACTTACTTCTTATCGCAAGTACCGCGCCAACATTTGGTCTACTGGCCGGTGTCGTCTAAAAGAGCAGACGACAAGCAGAAGCGTTTGAAAGAGCAGACGACAATTCGGACGATCAGGCGGCCGTTCGAACTTGAAGACGCACTGAACGTAGTGCGCAGATGGTCCGTAGAACTTGGCGGTTTTCCGGCGTTCATGTTGGAACAAAACAAATAAATCTGATGACCACAAGTATCCGTGAATTCAACCCAAAGTGCTTCCCGCCCAAGCAATCGTGGTCCGACGGCGTCCGGTTTTTCATGTTCACGGCACATATCCACGTTCTCGGACGAACCGAGCACATGAAAACTGATCTTCAAACCTTTCTCGACTCTTTCGGTACAGTCCCAGTCTCGGCGTTTTTACGAGAAGGCTGGTTTTTGTCAGGTTCCTTTCAAAACACCGCAGGAATACACGTCTCACATGGGGGCTTCCGCCCACAGCCCCAGACCGGAAGTGCGCCTGACGCGCCACCACCGCGCCGTGACGTAACAGAGATGAGTTCGTGTATATACTGTCGAGACCGGTTATAAGTTATAACGAAGTCACGCAAATCGGAAATCACATCGCTATATCCGTTATTTCGTTATAACCGACTTCAGTTATAACGAAGTGCAAAAGGGAATGGGAAATCGGGACCGCTTCGCTATAGCCGATATTTCGTTATAACCGACTTTGTTATAACCGGTCTCGACAGTAGTCATTTATATGGCCACGCAATCTTTTTTATATCCGTGCCAAATCCAGCCAGGGTCACAAAGTCTACTTTGCAAACTTTCTCCAAACGATGTCGCAAGCCAACCGCCTTCTTCATAACGCCCGAAAAAAAAAGAGGGAAAAGAAACAGGCTGAAGCCTATTCATAGAAGTCTCAAGAAACTTGGCCTACAAGGCCGTCCTGATCGGATTAAGATATTAAACAACCGAGGATAAAAAAAAAGGAAGAAGCAACGCTGAAACGGTAAGGAGTTTTCATGAAGCCGTGACGCGGTACAAGGCTCAACCCAATTAAGCGCATAATCTGAACCGCAGTTCTTGCCGGCACGCGTCTTCATAATCCGTTTTCTTTTCGACGCCATATTGCATGCTTAGGAAGAACGGCAAGCAAGATTGGCCCACTGAAAAAAAAAAAAAAAAACTAACTTCGCTGTCTCTAAGGACGGCCGATAGCAGACCCCCATGCAAGGATAATGAGAGGGTAATGCCACGATAATGTGCATATCGTCCCAGTCAGATGAACACCCTTCCCTCCGAAGACAAAAAAGAAAAAGACTCGGAAGTTTGGACGAAGCGCAGATCACAAAAAGAAAGAAAAGGCTAAACAAAAGCTGAGCGTAATGAGGCGCAGAAACTGAGAAACCGAGAAACGTGACCGCTGGAAGAATAAATATATGGACTCGTATTATGACGTACACATCAGCCTTATAGCGGAAATGGGGTGTCACATTCCTCAATCTGCCTTCCCTAATCTTGCCTCCCCCCTCTCCCCGTTTTTCCCTAATTTTCGTGATCGGGGAAAATGACAGCCCATTTTCCGTTAATTGGTTATCAAATTACTACCGTTTTGTCCCCTTATTCTAATGATCAGACATGGTAAAACAGCGTACTGAACACGGCGAACACGCTGTTTTACCATGTCGAATTACCAACTAGCTCAAATTACTACCTTATCACTGGTAGAAATTACCGTTCATTTCCCTAATTCTGGTGATCGAAAAGAAAATAACCGTTTTCCCCCCAATTATATCGAGGGATAAATGTCCACCCTCTTTTACCCGAATTCTGGTTGTTAGAGATAATTACCACCCATTTTTCCCTTGGTTCTGGTATCGACGGGAAAACAATCATCAGATCGTTGCTCAACTATTTCCTTTCAGGGGTATATTTATATGGGGAAATGGCGAACAAGCTGACCTGCTGCGTTGTCACTTCGGAATCATGTTGTTACTTGCCCGATATTCTTTTAGGGTATAATGACTTATCGTTTCATTTTATCGAAAAGACGAACAACTAGGAAAAATTCTTGTATTTCAACTTTAAGTATGGGTTTCAAGAAATTACTGTCAACCTAAAAACATATCCCCCTTTAAAGTTGCTTTCGTCCCTTCGGGAAAATGCGAGAATGGCATGCTACGGCATTGGCTTCAAAATGATGTACACTGCGAACAGTGATCACTAATGTGTGATGCATGCTAAAGACTAGGTTAGAGGTCGCAATGCACTGGTCAAATTAAATGGCACAAATACAGGGGAGACATCACAAGCCCCTTCAAAGAAGACTTCTAGCTGACTAATTCCTTTATAAAGCTGATCTTAATTAAATTTGATAACCTTTTTTTTAAGTGGGGTTCAATCAATTTACTCTAGGTGATAAAAGCAACACCTGCAAGCTTTCCGCATTAATTGTTTTAATGTCGATATATATATCGTGAGGGAAAACAAAAATTCCTAGGATGGCTTTTTTTTTTTATTGCTTACTTCAAGGAGATCGTGCTTAATCCTTCTTCGAAGATGGCTCTTGAAAGGTGGGGAAACGATCGTTCTTATTTTTTTGTTTGTTTGTTTTCTTTTCGCTCTTGTTTTCAGGTTTCCTCGGGGGTTCATTATTGTCCCATCCATGGAGGCTAATGTGCGTGGTTTTTCCACCAAAAAGTGAATTAGCGGGTAATTAAAAAAAATCTTCCAACGGAAAAAAAAAATTAAAGGAGCAAAAGTCCTCTTCTTTCTTAATTTCTCAAAAGGTCGATAAGTAATGTTGTTTTTTCTAACCAAATTGCTATCATCATTGGTTTTGATTGGGTTCCATAATTCTAGCGGCGTGAACGGTGCTCCCAATATTTTGATAATTTTCGTCGTTCGAGAAAGAAAATACAAAAAATTATCATTTCCTTAATTCTGAAAAAAAAAAAAAGAAATACCTTCCTTTTTGAACTCCGCTGCCTGGCCCCGCCTGCTTTCTCGGTCGTGCGCGGATTTGTATTAGCCCGTCAGGTAAACCTGAGAAAAGTGTGCAATAAACGGAAACGTAACGGCGCAGAAATGCAGTATTTTTGCAGGGCCCGCCCACATTTAGACTTTCTCCTGTTTTTGTTTCACCTCGCCTGATTCCCCGTACCCTATCCCCAGAAAGATTAAGGAAAATGAGCCTTACAGAATCGTCTCGTACCATAGCCTCAAAGCCTGGCAGATCGCCACAAGAAGCGGCCGCCGAAATGGAAAAGGTGGAGCGGCAGACAACGGATAAAAGGAGAGCCACGTGACTGGCGTCCCGCTGCGGCGAGACGCCGAAACACACTCCTCCCGAGCGAACGAGTGTGTTTCGGGTCCTCGCCGCTGCAAAAGCTGTGCGCTGACGTCCAGGTTCCCCGAGAAACGGCTCTTTGATGTTCTGTGCTACCGGATCCTCGCGCTCCGAATCTGCGACCGGGCATTCTACATGGCTCCGTCGTCCAACTGCCAGGCTTTGTGAGTATAAAGGAGGCTATGCTCGTATCCTATTCACACAACCATGAAGGTTGTGGGGCCGTGCACGGATGACACGGCGCTTCTGCCGTTATCGCTAGGGAACCTGCTGGCGTCGTCGATGCGCCGAGGCGAACGGCGGCAGCCGAACGCCACGAGGTCTCTTTAGCTAAGGGACCTTCATGGACGGCGGTGATCAGTTCGCGATCCTCCGCGAGCGGCACGCGCTCCTGGTCCAAGAACACAAACTCATTTGCCGATTTAAAAAGGTCCTACGCTAAAGGTACCTTTGCACTGACCCTGTGAACAGGGTGTTAGTCATCTCCGTTTTCCCAACCTATAAGTGAATTGGACAATTCGCCCAAAATAAGACACAACTGTTTTCGTTGTTTTTTTTTTTTTTTCAGTGTTGAGACATTTAACTGCGTCGCAGGAGAACAAGGAATATAGGCTTTCCCCAGTTTCTTTACTTCATTTGTAATTTACAACGTAAAAAAATAAAATGTATGGCAAATAGTTAGGCAACTGTGTTGCATACGCGAAACGTTCTACCATTCAGTAACGTTTAGCGATACTCTGAGTTTCAAGTATGCAACACAATTGCCTTGATACTTGTTCCTAGAATGAAGCGGTACTACCGCTAATCTTGATGATAAACATGGCGATCTTCCAAAGCCTCCCATACTTTCGAGCTCCCCTCCCTCAGTGCGCGCAGGTGGTCGAGATCCTCCTCGCCTACCATTCTGGTCACGTGGCCTCCCCCGTTAACCAATCAGCATCGAGCTTCGTGGTCACGCTTATCGGGCTTCACAAATGCTGAACACCCAGCCAAAACATTTCACACACAAAAAAAGAGCACACTTAGCGATGTTTTGAAATCCATCACCATGAACCAATAAAAATGACAAATATCAACACCACAAGCCCACTGCTTCTTGTTTCCCCATTTCAGAATACATATGCTCTCGCTTCAAGGCTACCACAAAACATGCTGTTGTTTCACTATTCCAAATGCGTCGCATCTCCAACGAAACGCTAAAAGGAAGGGTAAAAATGAAAAATAAAACAGCTCAGACAATTCGTACACTTTCGCCAAATCTTTTCCGTAAGTCTCTCGGACCTGCTCATCCGCTGTTATTCTCGAGGGAAAAATACAAAAAAAGGGGAAAGAAGATCCCCATTCCCATCTCAACTTAATCCCTGCCATTCTTTTTTTTTTCCCCGACCCACGCTCTGGTTGCAACGGCAAATCGTGCGTTACGACACGTCGCACGTGCTCCGAGAGAAAAGAGCCGTCGCTCTCGGACACGTATACAACATTCACTCCCTAAGTTCCCCATTATTCAATCTCTCCCTCCTGTCCCTGGCCCATTAGAATGCCTGCACGTCCAGTTAACGAGACGTTGTGCGCGCACAAAGAGGGAAACAAAAAGAGGGAGAGAGAAAGAGAGAACTACACAAACAATAAAAATACATGGGGCAAGGTAAAGAATCGTTGCTATGTTTAATGGTGAATTCCCCTCGCAGATCTCGAGCGCTCCAAAACCGCTCCATTTGGAGCGCGCATATTCCGCTCGCAGATCTGGCTCGACTTGGTCATCTTCCGCTCGTAGATCTCTGGCAGCTACCGCCCCGTGGAGCGCCTCCAACTCCGCCGAACTTGATCTGCGGGATTTGAGAGATCTACGCGGAAGTTGACAGAGCGCCACAGAGCGCGCTACGTCATTTCCCCTCCCTCAACAGTGGCGCATGCGCGACGAGGCGTTGCCGGCGACCGGCCGCGCCGTCGACGAAGGGACGGAGTCGAGTCGGTCGAGCAGGGTTTTCTCGGAGGCGTCGGTTTTTTACGCGGGATTGTGGCGGCTCGAACGCTTCTACCTCGTGTTGAAAGCCGGGACAGGCGCGTGACAAATCGGAAGCGCTGACATCTGTGATCGTGAGAGGAAGAACGAGAAAAAGAACGGCAGAAAATCGGAAGGAGGCAGACGCAAGGTTAGGCCTGTTCATTTTGCCGCCACTGATTGTTTAGTTTTTTGTACGCTGCATGCCGCCGGCGTTTTCTCGTGCAATAAAGCAATTACAGATTAGGCAACGACCGTGGCAGTGGTGGTTTGTTACCTCTGTGTTTAATAAAGCCGTACCAGCAATTTTAACTCCACCGCTGGCAATCGCTGTGCGTGCCCCGCCGCTTGGAGGCGGCCGAAAGGTATGTGACGGTGCCGAATGCGGACGTCTTCCTCGTTATTTGTGACATGGGCTCCGTGCTGTGGATATTTTCGCCCGTCCTGTGTCGTGTGTTATTTCTGCAGCTAAGGAATGACAGTTGTCACTGGTCGTCGGAAAGATCAGTCGGCTAAGCATTGGGGGCTCGTCAAGTTCGAGCAGCGGCCATTTTGGACGACCGAGGGTGGAGCAGGGGAAGCGGGGGAGGGGTCGCTCCAAAAAGGCGAGTTCATCTTCCGCTCGTCGATTCGGAGCGTGTCCCACGGAGCGGAATTTCGCCTCCCTCGCGGATTTTGGAAAGCGCTCCGGATCTACCAGTGGAATTCACCATAAGCCTTTTCCCTGTATGGGGATGAATTCCTCTTCCCCAAAAGGTACCACGCTCTCCGACGCCGAGATCTCTACGCGTGGTCTTGGGAAAGATAAACAGAGACGAATGACGCATAAACAGAAACGGGCAAAGCAGACATGGACATGTAAGCAGGTAACCCGCAATCCGGGAGAGATAATAGGTGTATAGGTCTGAACGTGTAACGCATTAACCGGAAGAACGTCGCAGCGTTGGCCCACGAGATTATCCAACGCCTACACCGGGAAACAGATAAGCAGGGAATAGGAAATGCATAAATCGGGAAAACCGGGAAAATGAAACGCACAAACCGAGGGGCAGATAGCACAAGCCGGGAAGATAAAGCACATAAACCGGGAAAAGGAGCGCTTAATCCGGGAAAGGGTAAGCAATAGCCATGAAAAGTAACGCACAAACATGGGAAAGGAATGCATAAACAGGCTGGCTCGAAGTTCCAAACGGGAAAAGGGACTGACGCTTAAAGCGAGAAAGGAGACCCACATAAACCGGCGAATGTAGCGAATAACAGGGAAGTAAAGTAGAAACAGTGGATAACGGCTAGGGCTCTGAGGCGATTATCCCGGGGCAATTTCGGGAAGAAACTCGGCGAAGAAGAGAGCTGTCTTTGATAATGCAATAAGGACTCGGGAATGGCCCCACCATATCTCGCTCCGGGTCTCTCCTACTTGTTTTTTTTTTTCTTTCCCTCAACCCGCATCTTTTTCTCGCGACGCTGTTTTGAAACGTCGGGGAAATAAAACTGGAAGCGATGGCGCCATTCCAGTCATGTCTGCCTGGGTTTAAGCCGCGATGCACAAATTGTTGCGCGGAGGGTAGAGCCTGTAGGCTTTTTAAGTCGTTTCGCGGTATTCGGGTGGAGCCGTCTAGGCTTGGTTTCCCCGGAGTGTCACCATCCAACGCTATCGTCGTCGAAAAAATTGGCTGCATGTTTGGTCTAGGTAGGGAGCCTTCATGTGCGCTTTGCTAGGGGGATGCCACCCTTTGTAATACCGCTCCCCGACAAACCAGCAGCCATTTTGGTTCTCGGCGATAATCCATGGGGCTTATAACCCTCCCGGAAACAAGCACCTTATCTCACAAGTTCGGAGCAGCGTAGTGGAACCCACGGAGGGAGGATTGGCATTTTCCCCCTCGAATGGGAGGACCGATGGACACAAAGGCTACTTTCCGGCGCACGGGGAAACAATGAGAGGAACAAAATGGCGGTGGAAGAGGGTGTGGGAAAGAGAAACAGGCAGTTGGCATCCCTCTATGCGAAGCGCACATGAAGGCACCCTATACTCGTTTTCACCTCAAGAAAAAAGGAAGTTTTGCGCAGTATTCATACGCCGCGCGAAGTAGTTCCGACAAAAGTTGGTTGTCGAAGGAAGAGGCGATGCTTTTGGTGCTTGAAACGTGTACGCCTTGATAAGATAACATATATCTAATCTAAAAATCGCCAACATATATCTCAACTATCTACATTAAGGGGGAATTTAGTAATACTCCGCGAGGAGCCGGACTTTTTTTTACTATGGTTCTTGAGGTGAAAACGAGTATAGTTTGGTCGTTCCGCCGAACGCGTTTAAATGCGGCAGCTTTAGAAGGAAGAAGGGGAAAGTGGGGTGGTTCCTGGGGCAAGTTTTTGTGTGGAAACCGATTGCGTCACAGCATTGTTGTGCGCGCTTCCCTTCGGCACCACCCGGATACAAGGCCTTTACGCTGAATTTTCATCAAGAGAGGGGAAGCTCGCTTCCCTGACTTTTCCATTCCTCGTTCCACGCGCTCTTTCTACACCACCTGTTTCTGATCCTCCCTTTTTTTTTTGTCCTTTCCACACCTTTCCGCCCCGCGCGTCTTGCGCCACCTGCCTCTGCTCCTCCCGTTCCTGTGCGCTGGGTCCGTAGCTCAGTCAGCAGCGCACCCGGTTTCCACGCCGGTTACTGGGGTTTGGTCCCCGGGCACAGGTTACCGTTTTCTTCCCGATCGTTTAGTAGTTACGGACTGAACGACCTACACATCTTATGCCTATGCGGTTACTGAAGTTGGTTGGCCCTATTGAGCCACCACTTTTAAAAGTTGGAAGTGCAGCAGTTAGGGCCGTCAAGGCAGATAATCCCACTAGTATTGTAGATCATTTATTAGAAACATCCGAGTGTGAAGCAAAGGGAGTTATACGACATCAGACGAACAAAAATAAACGTGAATGAAAAAAATAGTTGAAGTGGAAGTAGTTGTACGGACCGCTGTTTCCACTTCTACGAGTGCTCACAAAATGTTGCAGTAGTGGTATCGCTTAATAAAGACAACAGCAGCGGCCGTTGTGGTAATAGTGATAGAAGTGGTAGTACAAGTAGTAATAGCCAGTTAGATTGGTTGAAGTGTCAGTAATATAAGTTACCTGTCTACACCAGCAATATCAGTCCTGGCAGAGGAAGCAGTGTAGTTTCCAGGGTTAGAGAAAATTACTGGCAGTAGCCGTATTAGCTTCAGCTTACCATTAGCTGGAGCTGGAAAACATGGAGGCTCGACTTCCCTCACACAGGCGTTGACAAGAATCAACACTCCTGAGAAGAAAGTTCCCCGTTAGCCGCAGACTTCAAACTAGATCGATTTTCCCGGTACTGTCGGATTAGGGGTGAACAAACTGAGTCAATACTACTATGAGTAAACTTCTCCATCTCACTCAGACATAACAATCGATTAAAACTCCCTAAAGTCCACGACGAATTATGAACGCTCGGCGAACCTCCCATTAAAGTTGTGCCAAATTTTTCCATATAAACTAAACTTCCATTCGACATTTGGAGACATTCCCTCACTGTCCGGGATGTCATCGTAGTAAAAGAGACACTAGTCGTAAGCAAGTTGCGGGGGTGACTGCGGAGTATAGCAGTAGACTTATCGCCCTCAAGCTTATATTGGATACAGCTTAAAAGAAAAAAAAAACCTTGGTTTCCCGCGTAAATGTCGATGAGAATATAAAGAAAGGTAGAGCAGGCTCTCCGAAACTTCCCCATCTCCCGGACACATTAAAATCGATCCCTTAAAACTCCCTAAACAAATTCTCCCAACTCTTCATCGAGCTCCACCCACTCCCTACTTGTCTCCCATCCACCCATATCCTCCCAAAAAATATTTCCCCAAACGCAGCATCGCGCCCGGACCGAACTGCACATTTGGGGAAACTCTATCCCTAGTCGGGATGTCATCACAGGCCCACTCGGGCAATCAGCGGCACCACGCCCCACTGCCCAAGACACGCTGCGACCCCGCCTATATAGTTCCCAGAACCACCGAGATGGCTCTTGATGTTTCTGCCTTACCAACTCGCGCCTAGCGCGTTCCCCACACAGACAGTAGCAGCCACATACAACAACATCCCCACAACGGAAAGAACCAGCCGCCAAACAGTCGCCGCCAGGGGAAAACAAAAATGGCCTAACGCGCGCCACTTAACGACTTCTTAATGGCCGCACGCAGCTCCTCCCACCTCACTTTCATGAGGGGGGGAGGGGGGGGGGGCTTGACGACCCTCGGCGAAACCGCCGAAACAGCTGTCGTAGATGTTTCAGCTCGGAGTGTGTGCATATACTCAGGGCCTCCGCGTGTGTGCTTGAGTGCGTGAGTGTATATATACACCATGTTACACATTCTGCGCACGACGCTTCAGGTGAGGAGTCTGAGCTGAGGTCCTATCAACCACATCGCGTGCCGCGTGTAACCGCGCCTACGGGTGAAATGTAGCGTATGCCGATGTCTACAAAGGACGCGTGTATGAATCGAATCCAGACTTGTACGATACTCTCATGACGAGTGATCAAATTACTCGTAATTGTGTAATAATGTATTACTTCTATAATGGGTTATCTGCAAGAGTATACTAGCCAGAAGTCCTTGAACCAGGTCTCCGGCCTACAGGAGGATGGTTCACCAAAACTGGTTAATTAATGCTGGAAATTGTATTGTCTGCTGAATTTTTTACTGTCGCGGAAATGCCAATGTGCACGGCCTGCGGCTTTGTCAAGGTGTCGTGGTGGCAGCTTTTTCCTCAAGCCTCCAGTATCCTGTACGTTGTACTTGATGCAAAAATAAACATCAATCAATCAATCAATCAAGAATGAAGACTACGAAAAATCCACCGTTGACAAACTGGCAGAAGAAAAAGAAAACTCTAGTTTTGAAAATCGGTGGTCATCAGAAAAGTAATGTATACTTATTCAAGTAACGGCTAATTACTTTTCGAATCAAGTAATCTAACAGAATATTTTTTACTAAGAGTAATTGTAATTAGGATCAATTACTTTTTTTTTTTTAGATTAACATATACAAGACTGGTCGAATCGAAATTCGCGGTGTATTATAAACGCCAATGCGACGTTTACAAACAAGTCCGTGTTTGCTCGCATCCGGTGTCGCCGATGCGCATGCGCAGAAACCAGAAACCAGTCACTCATCGTCGAGAGATAAAACAAACTGGTGACTCGATGCTCGTGCTTACTGTATCGCACTCTTTATACTTCTCTCAAGGAGCGGACTGGCCCAAGGGCATGGAGTATCACTGCGCGAGAAAAGACGTAGGTAGCGGCTATAATGCGTGCGTGCTGCAACACGTAGCGGGCTGATTACGATGCCGGTGATTGTGCTTGGAGCGCTTAAGTAAAAGAGAGTTCGGAACTGTGATTTCAGAAGTGCGATCAAATCTACGTAGCGCACAAATTAACAACCTAGCAATTCGGGGTGTAACATACGTTCGATTGAATTGGAAAATGTCCTAGAAATTATCGTAACCGAAATCAGTTGGAAAACGTAATAAAATTCAATTCATTTCTCGTTTAGTTGCATGGGACTAGGTTTGAAATATATACGCAATCATTGTTTGGGCTCATAACCTATAGAAGTTAGCCCCGGATTCAATCACAACAACAAAAAACGTTTACTTCCGATTGTTTAGTCTGGTTATTATTTGGGTTAACCCGTATGTTTCTCCATTGCTGTGTGTGTGTGTGTGTGTGTGTGTGTGTGTGTGTGTGTGTGTGTGTGTGTGTGTGTGTGTGTGTGTGTGTGTGTGTGTGTGTGTGTGTGTGTGTGCGTGCGTGTGTGTGTGAGCGTGCGTGCCTGTGTGTGCGTGTATGTGTGTGTGTGCGTGTATGTGTGTGTGTGCGTGTATGTGTGTGTGTGCGTGTGTGTGTGTGTGTGCGCGTGTGCGTGCGTGCCTGCGCGTGTGTGCGTGTGTGTGTGTGTGTGTGTGTGTGTGTGTGTGTGTGCGTGTGTGCGTGTGTGTGTGTGTGTGTGTGTGTGTGTGTGATTTATACCCCTTTAATGGCCCTCTCGGGCTGACAGCACTAATTAAATAATTAAATTTTACAGTGCGACGTGTCTTTATAAGCGCCCGCTTAACCAGCGTTACGCCAGGCAGATCCTGCCAGAAGTAACACTAGCCGGATAGTTTCCGGCCGACATTGGGAAGCGAATAATTCAGTAACGAAGCACTCATTAACTGCATCCTGATTAACCTATTGTGTACACTTGTCGGTCCGCCCTACTAATGCTCTTCTTTCCGTTATTATTAGATAAGGTTTCACGTGGTTACCCCGTTGGTGCAACCAGCCCGTTGCACCAATCATACCTCTCGACTTTCGCTACGTGATCACGCTCCTGCCCATACCCACGCCCAGAAAAAGAAGTCACGTGATGAAATAGAGGCGGTTGATTGGATCCGGCGACCGCGTAGCTCCCGCCGCGCTGTCAAGTTTGGGGATGAATGGAGTACAGAGAGGGAAATTGGGGAGGCGGAATCTCCTAAATTCCCTAATAGGCCGGGAGACAGAAGCAAGACCCGGAGCGTCGCGGAACGGAGAAAGGGATCCGTTCCTTCTTCCTCCTCGTTTTGACTTGTGTCGTCGTTGTTGCTGCTTTTTCTTTCCGCCTCTTCTTTTCCCTGCTTCCGATTACCCGAAAGAAGAAATCCAGGAGTTGCGGCGCGTGCCTGCATTGCGGAATTCAGCCGTCTCAAGAACTCCTTAGGGAAAGGCTTCGATCTTTCAAACGCAATCTTCATTTTATATTTTTTATATATTACCTTCAAATTATGTCGGGTCGAAAGATAACTTGTACAGACGAGTCACGCAGCACTCTAAAAGGGTCTCTTAGGATCATATTACGCGTATATCTTTTTTTTTCTGCTTTCTCTTCTTTAATATCCAAGTTTTCTATCTAGACCGCCGAATTTCAGTATGCTGGGAACTGCAGGTTGTGACTCGTTCTGACAAACACATAAACCGGTCTGTTCTTTTTTTTTTTTCTCCCTTTTCCCTTTTTTTGCCATTTATGGTCGTTGATTTATGGTCTCAGCGTTCTAATCTCAGTCTTTTCTCGTCGTTTCACGTTTGTTCACGTTTGCTTAAGTTTCCACTTTGATTCACGATTTCTTCTCTCTCTCTCTCTCTCTATCAATCAATCAATCAATCAATCTATCTATCTATCTATCTATCTATCTATCTGTCAATCATTCTATGTCAATCAATCAGTCAATCAGTCTATCTATCTATCTATCATCTATCTATCTATCTATCTATCTTGCGAATACATATACGCGCGCAGATACACGCGTATATGTATGCGTTCCCTTTGTGTACACCTACTTTTTTGGTTTTTTTTAGATTAATTTTTTTTTTTTTAAATAGAGACAAATTTGCCCTACTACACGGAGTCTAGAGAAGAGCACGACTGCGCGTACCTGAGAGGCTACGCGGCTCTCTTCCCCTGTCCTTCTTTCCGATCGTTATTTCATCTTAATTTTCCTCATACCCACTCAACCGTGCACACAACAGAACGATGCAGCGACGCAACCACGTAACGAACGTTGAGTTGCAATAACACTTTGCGTGAGCGTATATTTAATGAACTGTACCGTCGTGCGCGTGCGCAGTCACGAACAAAAAAGACCTCTACGTAGCAACGAGCTCTACTCTAAGGCACGATTAATACGAAGTTGAAAGATCCAACACTTTACTGGATGGACGTATACGTATATGACGGAACCGAATTAATGTGGCGACGGCTTGCGCCTCCTAGCCGGTGTGTTTGATAACAATTAAACAACATCTAAAATAAAAAGGATTAAAGTAAGGTAACCTAGCATGCGGAGCACTATCGTCTCGCCTCACATTGACAAGTGGTGGCGCCGAGAAGAGCCATTTTGAAGCACCACTGACGTACTCCCTCTGCAATAACCCCATCACACATTCAACAGACAACTAGCCCCTCCCCCCCCCCCCCCCCCCCACACACACACACACGCAGACACACACTTTTCAAATGACTCGGCGAGTGCGTGTGCATGCATTCGCGTGCACACGCGCGTGATAACAAGGCTAACGGCCCCACGGGTTTCGTTTCTATGGCAGGCGCAAATAAGTGTCCCTGCTTCCTCAACGAGTGTTCCTTTTTTCCCTAAATTGCCGTTTCCGGCTTCATTGCGTGTTCCGCTTTATCTTTTCTGCGACTGTACGTGTCCGTACGCGCGTGTACAAACACTATTGGGCGTGCACGTGCCCCCGCGCATCCCAGCTGGGCTAACGGCAGCCGGGTTTCGCTTCACGACAGGCGCAAGAAGCCTCCCTATTCCGTCAACAAGTGTTCCTGTTTTCTCCTTAAGTGCCGTTTCGGGAAGTTCGTCGCGCGTTCCAATTTATTTTGTCCACGACTGTACCTGTGCGTGCGCGCGCACGGCCGTGACAGCAGGGCCAACGGCCCCCGGATTTTGTTTCCACGGAAGGCGCGACAAGTGTCCCCATTCCCTAAACAAGCGTGGCCATTTCCTCGAGAGTGTCCCTACTTTTCCCTCAAGTGCCGCTTCCGGCTCGGTCGTCAAAATAAGAGCCCTCTTGTTGGGAGGAAGGAAGCCGCGAAACCGACTCGTATCAAGCGCAGCTGATTGGATTGCTATCGTTGCGGGCTGGGGATTCGTTGCTTTCTCCTTTAGGGAAAGACAAGGTGGTCAATTACCGGTCATGAACCCCCGCTCACGTCGGAGACTTCCGTCTCCTTTGCTGGGAAATCAGTGGGGGCGATGAGTGGTAGTCACCGAGGAGGTAATATCATTCATTTACGAGGGTTATTCATCGATAAGGAAACAAGGAGAACCCGAGGAACAGTTGGGAAGATCCTTAGGTTTCTCCTGTCTTAGAGTGTGTGTGTGTGTGTCTGTGTGTGTGTCTGTGTGTGTGTGTGTGTGTGTGTGTGTGTGTGTGCGCGTGCGTGTGTGTGTGTGTGTGTGTGTGTGTGTGTGTGTGTGTGTGTGTGTGTGTGTGTGTGTGTGTGTGTGTGTGTGTGTGTGCGTGCGTGTGTGCGTGCGTGCGTGCGTGCGTGCGTGCGTGTGTGGTATTTTAAGAAAGGAAGTATTACTCTAAAGAAAATGAAAGCATAGAGGCTGCCAAACTTAAGTTAAAGGAGCTGTGCAACGATTTTAACGTTGAAAGAATTGGCATCTTCTACTTTTGACATTGTTTATCTTGTCACAAAGGGCAGAAAACACACATCCTTCCTTCGAAATGTGGCGATTCCGCCGCGTAATCGCGAGGCAAAAATTATAATATTTCCCGACCTGCAGCCGCGAGCGGCAGCCACGAGAACCACGCGTCATGACGTTAGTGGGGACTTGTAAAAAGATAGGAAGTTGTGCAAATACCTGCTCGATAAAAGGTAACTTTTCAATAAACATTGTTGTTCCAACATAAATATAAATCCGTCAATAACCTGGTATAATCGACAAAACCTTTAGTGGCGCCATCTATCCGAGGTCAACAAAACCGTCAGCTCTGTGTGCTACCTTGAACAGACGCCAAAAGCCGGAGGGAGACGGGGCAGAAAGCCGGACGGGGGTGGCCGGACCCGGATGAGACTTTCCTCCTTTCGCCATGTTGATCGCACTGCGCAAGCACGTGATCACGTGGTCGCGAGCGGGTGAGTTCTCGCTGCTCACTGATGGCTCTAGAGAGAGCTTCGCCGGAACCCCGCGCGTCCCCCATTGACGTCACAGCGCACGTGACTCGGAAGATGGTGCAGGAGTTAAGAGGTGCCGAAAACCTAAATCTTTGTTCAATTTTAAAATGAAAACTAGGACATGCAGGCAAAATCGGTTTTTTGTTCTTTACTTCAGAAAGGTCAAGACACCAACTCCCAAATTATTTAAGCAAAGCACTAAAATTGTTGCACAGCCCCTTTAACGGTTATAAAATATGAAATTTTAAACACAAATACACTAAAATTAGTTTTTCTCTCAGTGAAAGTAATTACAATTAGTTTTTATTGGTTTTCTTCTACGCTTTCCTTACATAAATGAAAAATTATTCAAGCTTAAAGGGGGAGGATAGTCAAAAAAAAAAAAAAAGATGGAACCAACGACGCGCGAATAGTTCGGCCAGTTAGACTATTGCGAAAACCAGCAAGAATAAAATATCCCAAAGTCCCTAGCTGCACTACTCTCTTGTGTCAAAACGAACAGATCACGTTGGAGCTGTAATTCCAGGAGCACGCTCGCGAACGAGAGGCAATAGAGATAACATAATAAACATGTCGAAAATACCAACTCTCTTTCGTATCCGACCAGAAACAAAATGTCGCCATCTAGTAAACAAAGGAACGATGAGGAGGTAAATGTGGCGAGCGGCAAAAGCTGAGGAAACTGGGGGCGACATGGAACTAGGGAACAGGCGCGAATTAGGGAGACAGCCATGGTGAACCGATGGGCAACGCGAAAGAAATTGGGAAATGACACTACATAAAGAAGAAAAAATCTAAAGACTGAAGAGAAATTTGAAAATGCAGAGTGGAAGGCAGGAATCTGGAGTAAACTAGGGAAACAGGTGATCGCAATTATATAGACCTTTCCAATGTTTACAAAATCACAGTCCAGCGTGCGATCTTCACAGCCCAGCACGTGCGTGTTCGTCGCTTCGGAAAGCGTTATGTCCTAAATGCCTTCTATTGGCGTGGCGACGGCAAAACAATGTTTTCGCCCATACTGGAAGTGACGACAATTCAAGATGGCGGCGCCCTTGCTAAAAAGGTCTATAGCGCCTGCGAGTCGAGAAACCCGGAACAACAAAGAGGTAAATATGGTATAGGGAAGACACTAGGGAAACTAAGGGAGACAGGGAGTTGGGGTACGAGTGCGAATTAGGGAAGGAGCAATGAGAAATCAATGGGTGACCTGAACGAAATGTGAAAATAACAAAACATGGACAGAAAATGAAAAGGCTAGGGAAGATAGGCAAATGCAGGGGAAAAGAGCTGGAAGTAATTTGGAGGTAACTAGGAAGATGCGAGAAAAACAGAATTGGAGAAATACAGAAACTGGGGAAGAAAGGATACAGGGAATTGAGGAACTGGCGCGAATCAGGGAAGGCGCAATGGGGAACCGATGGGAAACGTGAAAGAAATTGGAGATATTCATAGACAAAGAAGGAAGAAATGAAAATATTCGAGAAGCATAGGCAAATGGAGAGAAAAAGAATTGAAAGCATCTGGAAGAAACTAGAGATGTAGAAAAAATGGAAGGTGTGTAGATGGGGACCACTAGGGAAACTAGGGTGACTGGGAATTGGGTGACTGTTGCGAATGAGAGAGGGAGCAATGGTGAACTGACGAACAACTCGAAGGAAACAACAAAAATAAACAACGAAAGAAATGAAAGGTCGGGAAAGCCAGGCAAGATGAGACACAAAAACGGAAATTAATCTGTAAGACACTAGGGAAAAAATGTAGAAAAGAGTAAGAAATGCGACGGGTGGACCAGGAAAAAGGAAAACACATTAGGGGATTGCGGGGCAGGGCAACGGATCATCTCCGGGGATCTCGACACTAATTCCTCTTTCATTTTTCTATCCCTTTATTCTTTGTGGTTGTAGGCATTTTTTATCCCTTTCCGCGCTGGAAGAGAAAACGGCGCAAGGGGCCACGCTTCATTTCGTCCCAGCTTAATCCCTCCCCGTATTTGCGCGACTCCAAGACCCCGGATGAGACCCCGGGGGGGCGCGAATAAATATAGATAAAGAACAAGATGGCGGTTCGAAAAGGCAGGCAAAGAGTGAAAGCCACGGAAGGATTGGGGAGGATAGATGCGTAGCGGGGACTTAAGGGAAAACAGTCAGCGGAAGGATAACGATGGCCAACCTAATCCGAACGCGTCATCTGGTGGCGAACACTCAAGCTTACTACAGTGTGTTCTTTGGGTTCAGATAATATCCGTTACTGTGAATTCAGTTCGAGGGAAATCTACAGAATCGACGCCGCTTAAAGTCTCACTGGTTGCAGGACATAGTAACATGCGTGCCACGTCGAAAACCGTCCACCGGAAAGCAAATAGACCCTTTTCAAAACCCCAATTCAAAACCGAAAAAAAAACGACTTAAAGCTGTTTTTGAATTAAAAAAAAAAAAGAAACAAGCTTCGGAAGAAAAGAGCTACAACAAAAAAAGTATGCAAGCGTGACTATGCCGGCAAAGACTGCTAAGCACAGATTGTGTGATATAGCCCTTCCTAGGAAGAAGAGGAGAACCTCTGAACTGCACCGCCTACCGAAGACTGGCGGTCGCCATTTAATGGGCACGAAGAATGTGTTGGATCCGAGTTTACGCCGAACACTGATGCAATCCTCGTGTCCAATATATGCTCAGTGTGTGTCCAAACAATGACTGACTCGGGTAATTGACCTTTGAAAATGCTCTTTATTGGCGGGCTCGATGATCCGTCCCTAGTGGCCATGTTGACGCCAGCTGTAGCAGCATAAATAATTAACTTGTTACCTGCTTTTTACTGGCAAAGCCGAGCTTCGACATGAAAAGGGCTTAGCACTACAACGAACCTTGGTACAATTTCGGTTTTCATTTATGAGTGATGAGTACAGCAAACGGATTTGTTTTCCTTTTTTTTATATTTTCTCGCATTGCACCACCTCTTCGCAGCGTTATGGTATCGTCCGATGTCATAAGATAAAAACTGATTTTTATTATCTCTTTATGTGGGATGATAAAGATCCATTTGGTTCAAAGCTGCACAGAACAGTCTCCCACATTACGAAAGATCCATTCGCCGAGGTCGTTTATGCGGCGGTGCTCCGCATCACATGGGCAGTTTCTTTTTTTAGACAAAGAATACGAGAAAGGATAATTCCTTTCGTCCCCCCAATCAATATGAGCCGGTCCAAGGCGAATACGGCATAGCCGCCTCAAACTACCTCGTCGAATAAGTCTTTTTTTCATATTCTTGGAAACTACCTCGGCGGAACATTACGGTCAACATCGTGATCATCATTACTGTTACGATTAGCCAACGCGAAGGACATCCCAAAAACGAACCATAAAAACCATCGGGGCTTTTTTTCTTTTGCTCTCCACGCAGGTTTTATCGAAGAGTACTGCGTTGTAACGCACACAGCAACAGCTAAATATGACGGGAGAAAAAATAAAATAAACGCGGTGTACCATTAAATGAACCGGAAGAGTGAAAATTGAGATATGGAAGCCTCTCAGCTGAAGGTGATATCAGGGATTTGCTTTTTAATGTTATTTTCTTCTTACTTCAATACTTTTTTTTTGTTAATAAAAGCAACGGGGCCAGTAAAACTAAAGGCCAGGGAGACAGAGAGGGGGAGAGGTACAGGTGTAGAAAAATAAAAGTAATCAAAGTTCTGTCTCAGTGTAATAATCACAGTTCGCTTACTAACACGCCCCCCCCCCCCCTTTTTTTATTATCATATGTATTATAAGAATTAAACCTGTTCCTATTTTTTCTTGTATGCATGGGTGGCATTCAAAAAGGTACAAAGGAGGGTTGTTTCTATGTTTGTATTTTTGTTTATGTGTTTGTTTTCGAGAAAGGGACACTGATCGATTACCATCGTGTGGGTTTTAGATGCGACGGCCTTTAAAACCTACACAATATGGGAAGGAAGAAACAATTACAGGAGGGCGCTTACGCTTCGCCTTTAAGAGTGGAACGCGAAAGTCACGCAAGCGTGCCTCGCGTGGCCTAGTCAGTAACGTGTCTGGCTCGCAACCGAAGGCTCGTGTGTTCGAATCCCGCCTAAAATTCTTGATTATTCTTTAAGGCAAACGAATTACTTTATAAAGTAAAATTATTTGAGGCACGCAACGACCTTTAATTCGCATTACATGCCGTGTTTTAGTCACTTTCATTCCACGCGTGACGTCACGTCACGCATTACATGTGGCTGTGACGTCATGACCCTCTCGACCAACCAGGATTTTATCGTCCCACCGACGCCGACTTTTCCGCGACACGAGATCCTGGGCGCTCTCGCGTTAAAAGAATATAATCACAAAAGGTAGGTTACAACATTCATGGAGAAGGCCTAAAGAAGCGTGATAATACACGCAATTAATGAGATAGATGATTTAACGAGAGACCTAATTTAGAGCAAAATGTAAAGGGAAAGCTGTTGGGGGTGGGGGTGGAAATATTTCTAGGCTTGGTGGCCCGAGCTACAGCCCGATACAAGGGGTACGGTCAATATCATCCGTTCATTCATATCCATTTTCGTTTTCGGTCGTTTACACAACGCCTCGCAAGAAAAAGCTAGTCGTTTTCACAATGCCTCGCAAAAGGACAGTGTTTGGTTAAGGACAGAGAAGCAAGGTAGACGGCTCGTTCTGCTAAAACCAAGGGTTAAGGGAGAAAACGAGGCTCGTCTCAAATTAAACTAGCGGAATATGGCCTTCATAGAGAAAAGCGTGCAGCAAAACACCGCAGACACGAACCCATTTTTATTTTATTTTTTGTCGATTTGTATTAAGAACAAGAAACAAGAAAACAAAAGAAACGGAGTCTAGCTTCGTTGTGAAGGGAAGGAAAGAAACCTGAATTTGTTTGGTCATTTCCCTCAGAGAATTATTGGAATACAACTATTAATTTTTTTTTTGACCACCTTGACAATGCGTTTGTCATTTTCATATCCTTGTGTGTGTGTGTGTGTGTGTGGGGGGGGGGGGGGG
Source organism: Ixodes persulcatus (assembly GCA_013358835.2). Taxonomy (NCBI): domain Eukaryota; kingdom Metazoa; phylum Arthropoda; class Arachnida; order Ixodida; family Ixodidae; genus Ixodes; species Ixodes persulcatus. The sequence continues at coordinate 330,932 of JABSTQ010009653.1, read as the reverse complement.
TTGTTATTGATATAGATGCCGTCTTCGAAGGTGGTCCCAAACGAGCTGTGGACTTCGTCGTTTTTTATGGCCTCTTCAAGGGCTAAACAAAATCCAACTGTTTGCATGCACGCATCGTGCCAAACGCCCACCAATTCGCACTACGCGAACAGAGGAGTAAGATACTGTTGGCATACAAGTCAAATACACTTTGTGAAAACGGCCTTTTGGGATTTTTTTTTTTTTTAACTAACACGCTACTAAAGAACAATATTGCACGCTATACAGTAGATGCTGCAATCAATCAATTTGTCGCTTCAAAAGTAATTTTTAAAAAAAGACTGATCTTTGTTTTGTTGGCGAACGCCTCTGGTTTCTTCGCTTTTTTTCGCGTTTAGGGATTATTTTGGGTCAAACGGTTGTGATATTTGGACTCAGCAGGCACAGACACGTCAGAATCAACCATTAACTCATTTTTTTCGAAAAGCTCTTCAGCTTCCCTTTAATGTTAACGTGCGCGGGTGACATACTAGACCAACTAAGAGCGTCGAGCGGGTGACACATTAAACGAACAAAAGCTCGAAAACAAGCCTCAGATACAGACGAAAAAACAAAAAAAAACATGTAGAGAGAAGGGAGAAGAGATCCATCGTAAAAATGAATGTCCCCCCTCTAAAAAAAAATACAAATCAAGAAACGGGTTTTAATCAGAATTGTAGCCCGACATTCACTCGCCACGAACCACGACAAAATTATTATTTTCTGGTGTATTTTTCGATTTTTTATTAATCTTATTTTTACGAGGGCCCATGCTCGTAAAAGGCGGCCCAGACACCTTCACCTCCTTTCCACGGCTCTATTTCCTTCCTTCCCTCGTCCTCGGTCTATCACCCCATACAGCCTACTGCGCGTGCGCGAACAGAGGGGAAGACGGTCGGCAAATAAAAATATAAAAGAAACGCACGCAAAACGGAATGTCGTCGTCGTCGTGGCAAATGTGGAGTTTAAAGATCGGATGTCTATCGATTATTGGACCCCAACTATTGCGCCTTGCCCCAAACGTGAATGAACGAACAAATAAAAAATAACTCCCCATTGAGAGGGGAAAAAAAAAGAAGAAAAAACCGAAAACTGCAAAGAAAATGTAATCTAGGGCAAGCGTTCGTTTTTCTTTTATGCACAATTTAGGGAATGAAAAAAATATATAAAGTTGGGCAATGGCGCGGTGATAAATGAATTAAACATTCTATATTATTCCGCTCCGTCCTAAGGTGGGCCAAGGAGGGTACTGGTTCGAGTCAGCTAAAACAATCTTTTTCCCTAGTGAAAAACCGTATTTATATAAAAAAAAACACTGAAAATATAAGAGCCTTATAAGAAAGGAGATATAAGAAACATCAGTAGTTTCTTACAGCTCATATAGTCTTATATTGTTCATATACGGTTCTTATGTGATCTTATCTGATCATATCCGCTTATTGGACACAATAAAGTGGAGATTTGGGCCAGTTGGTTCATTGCAAGCAAAAAGCCCAAAAAATACAGGGACACAGACGAAGGGAAACAGGACAAGGCGCACTCTCAACTGAAGTTTATTGAAAATTCACACGTTATATCGCCACAAAAACCCCCTTTTACCCTATCTGCTCAGCCCGCGTTTCAAAAATTCAAACTCATTCGTAGATAAGGACAGGGATGTGTCACTTATACACTTATTCTCCCTGGACCTCATTTCAAACGCCTCGTGTAATTCCCGCGACACTTTATCTTTGTACCTTGCCAAAATCTTCGTGTCATTGAAGGCCGGGGTGCACGAGCATCTATTGCAATGAATTGCAAGGTGCCCCGAAGGCGTCGTTCTTGTAGAGGCAGCGTGCTCGTGGGTGCGATCATTGACGCACCTGCAATGGTGCGTCAATGATCATTGACGCGCCTGTTTTCACGAAGGTCCGGTGGTGTCTGTCAGTTTGTCAGCGTCGGGGAGATAGGGAGAAGGAAGCGGAGAGGGTGACGCGTTCGACGCTCCCATTGGTGCGAAGCGCTGACGTCAGCACACGTCACCCTCTCCCTCTGTCCCCAGCGCTGACAAACTGACAGACACCGCCGAGTGTTCGTCAAAACGAGCGTTTTCGTTTTCGTCAACGGAGCGTCGTTTAGCTGACGCGGAGTCAGAGGGGAGGGGGCGTCGCGGCGCAATGAAATGCGGGCGTGCTCAGGTACTCAGTTACCGTTTTTCCGTCGCCGGATGTTCTTCGCTCTGGGTTTCCGTAGTAGCGGTGCCTGGTAGCTGTGATGTATGTGTGTGTTTGTAGTTGAAATGATGGATGCGGTTTCCTTTGTGAGTGATATGGATGCGGTTCCTTCCACGAGTGGTATGGGTGTGGTTCTTTCCACGAGTGATATGGATGACTTATCCAAGGGCGTCGACGTAGTCTAACATGCAGAGTACAGAAAAGGGGTAAAAAAAAATTGCAGGAAGATCTTTTGGTGGATTCTTAGGGAATGCGTTAGCATAATCCTTGGTAAACGCCACACACGTCTCTCTTTGGGAAACGGGAACACGGACCCCGTAACGAGGTCTAAAAAAAAGGCAGCAAAAATTAGGTAAAGCCAAAACATAAAAGTGAAAGGGTCAGCGTTAGCATTTCCCAAAGGGGGACGTGTGTGGCGTTTACCAAATGTCATACTAACGCATTCGCTAAGGATCCACCCATGAATGTATCTGTAATTTTTAATGGTTCTTTGCCTATGTCCTATAGAGAGACATCAGATTTTATCTTAAACAACGTAGCGATCGATTGAATGAAACAACACCGAACGCCACTCCGTCGATATGGAAAATACGAAAAAAGAGTCAAACCACTATAGGAAAAACATAAGAGAACGTTATATGAATCGACGCGGAAATGGGGGTATCTGGGTTCGAGAATAATCGATGTCAGTCCTTGATGACCCCTCATGCACACAACGACAAGTATGTAGTCTCCCCGATTATGACGTCAGAGGGAATGACCCCTTCCTCCTCCCCCTTTTACGACCCGAGAGCTTCGACCTAAAGCTTCATCGTCCTATTTCTTCCTTCTTTTTTTTTTACTTTTTATTCATTTGGTTGCTATGACCTTCCCTATTCTCCGCCTTTTATCGCTTTATTGATTTCCGGCGAGGTAGTACAACCGCTAAAGGATTACTAAACGATATCTGCGGCCGACAACGACGACGACGACTTTGTGGCAGCAACACAGCGCGCCGTGCTCCGCTCCAGTCGAGAGTTTCGCGAAAGGGCAAACGGCGGCGAATTAGTTTATTAAAACCACGATGAGTTTATACCCGGGACTGTGTCAGGAAACATCAAAAGTTTAAGAGACAGAAAAGGTGGACGACGTGACGCCTCAAACTCTGCTGCAGCGCCAAATGGCGATCACAACGCCGCCATTTCTCCCGCAGCGGTCACTCGAGGAACAGCACGTGACATCTATTTTGGCTTCTATCGGCCATTTCGGAGCCGAAACAGATACGGTGGATAGGGTTACAGGGGTGCCACCCCCGCCTTCCCAGCAGACGCGCCGCGACATATCACCGAAGTTAAGATGCGCCTAGGTTGGGACGCGCTACCTGAAATCACCGCTGAGGCATGGTTGTATAAAAACAATATTAATTGTGCTGCAAAACCTTGCAAACAAAACATTTTAGAAAACATCACGCGCCCCTCATTTTGTACTAAACTCCAATAAAAGTTACTACAAAAAGAGTTTTTTTCCGTTGGTTTTTAGGTTTCTGGTAACGTTGAAAGGAACGTATCCCGATTCAGTTACCAAAGCAGCCGTCCGGCGGCGCGTCGAGCGACGCCGGGCGAGTCGTGGTGAGTGAGGGGGGGTGCTGTTCGTTCATGCAGCGTCTATGAGCAGTTCCGTAACTGAGCTAATCTAATGACGTTGGTCTATACACGAACTCATCTCTGTGACGTCACGGCGCGGTGGTGGCGCGTCGGTCGCACTTCCGGTCTGGGGCTGTGGGCAGAAGTCCCCATGCCAGACATGTATTCCGGCGTTGTTTTGAAAGGAACCAGACAAAAACCTGCCTTTTCGTCAAAACGCCGCGCCTGGGGCCGTACCAAACGTGTCGAGAAAGGTTTGAAGCTCAGTTTTCACGTGCTCGGTTCGTCCGATAATCTGGATATGTGCCGTGAAAAGGGAAAAGCAGACGCTATCGGACAACGATTGCTTGGGCGGGAAGCACTTTGGGTTGAATTCACGGATACTTGTGGTCATCAGATTTATTTGTTTTGTTCCAACATGAACGCCAGAAAACCGTCAAGTTGTGCGGACCATCTACGGACTACGTTCAGTGTGTCTTCAAGTTCAAACGGCCGCCTGATTTTTCGAACTGTCGTCTGCTCTTTCAAACGTTTCTGCTTGTCGTCTGCTCTCTTAGACAACGCCGGTCCGTAGGCCAAATGTTGGCCCGGTACTTGCGATAAGAAGTGCAGGCCTCAAAAGACTTAAATTTGAAGGTTGGTAAGCAGGCTCGATGAAAACAGTAGATACAAGGAGATGTTGATCATTGTTACCAGTGACCCTCACCGACTCGTTATGCCTAATTCAGTTGGTCCGATTCTGCTTGCGATTTTCAGTATCGACGTCGACCATCTCAGCTACGGTTCACGCTTTTGCAGCCCGAGCGGCGTCGCGACTGAAAATTCCGAGAAATCTCATCATGCGAATCAGGCTTTAGCGTACATTCTGCGGCGTCCACGCGGAATGAATCGCCACATGTCACATTATTCACGCGAAGTTCTGCGGTGTAACGAGCCTCGGTAATTTCGCTGACGCCGCTCAAGATAGTCAGACATCGCCTGGAAGACGTAGAACCAACAATTCGAACGCGAAAAAGGGCAGGGGGACTCACACTGACGCCGACAACATCGCATTTCAATGGTGTGTTTATGGGCGACGGCGAGTTTCTTGCCCACACCCCCATCGCGCATGCGCGGCGCCGGTGGCGTCCACTAGGGGCGCTCCGGGCGCTCCGGTTTGTTTGTAAACATGAGTTGGTGTATACCCATAACGTGGTCAATATCCTTGTCCTTTTTTTTTTCACTTCAACTGTTTGGTGTTTTCCATTTCTTATCACAGTCTCGGCTATCACTCATCGTGGTTAACTTTCACCAGCTCGCCGGCACGATTACTATTTTATGGTTCCTTAGAGGCCGTCTGCGAGCTCTCGAACAGCGCTAATCATTCGCTTATCGGTAACTCTCTAAGGTCGATAGACAACGCAGATTCGTTTGTTCTGGCTGTATTTTTTTCTTCTTTTTTTTCGTGTCGTTGGTCGTGTTGTTACGCCTTTACGGAACCATACATGGCTTGCCCGTGACATCATCGCATTCTGCTGGTTCTTGCAGAGGAAAAAGAAATTCGGTAGTACGCAACGTGTGATGCAGAGGGTACGCGCTCACCAAAGTACTCCGCAATGCCCGCTCCTGGGGACGCCAGTGCTCTCCAATGCGACAATCCACGGAAGACTCGGCAGCCAGAAATTGAGACGCCGTGACGACAGCGACACTCGCGTTCGCTCGTGCTTTTCGCCAGCATTTCTACGACCAACCGCCAGGATCGCGACATCCGACAGCATGACACACCGGCTTCTGTGACGTCATTTGTAGCTAGATCGGGAAAACTTTTGATGTATGGGTGGTATAGGACGTTAAACACACCGGTCGGAGACGCGATCCAGGCACAGTAGTATTAGGAACTAAAGTCGCTGGATCCTGGGGGAGTACCCCCCCCCCCCCCCGGCATGGCCGCCATTTTGGTCCATGAAATGAGCCGTTCCCCGATCATAGCTGCGCACAAGCACTTTTTGCTTCTTCTGAAGCGCATCAACTCTCCCTTATTTCTGAATGAATAGAACGGTGGTGTTTAGTGACATGGCAAGGTTGTTGTTGTTGTTTGTAAACTTTGTTTAAGCGAGTACTTGAATCTAACAAAAAAAAACTACATTTCACAAAAACAATATTTATTTTTGTCAAAGCAGGGAAAGGGGGAACGTGATGGAGCTATGATTTGGGAAGAACAATGACGGTGAAGAAATGCCTTTTCTATTTTATTATTTTTTCCTTCAAAAGGTCGCGAGTCTTCTAATAAGCATTGTAGCGGGATACTTGGTCAGTACCGGAGAACTGCTAACGTGCGTAGTCTTTGACACGCATCAAATTGATACGCATCATCTATTTTATTAAAAAATAAAGTTATTGTATTGAATTGTATTTATTGTGTCACGTCTCAGTTTATACATGAAAGCACTGGTTCAACTCAAATTAACTCATACAATAGAATCTGCTTGCTTCAAACAGCCTGCAATCCATCTTCAGCTAAGATGTTTCAATCACGGCAGATTCGCCGAGACGCCTTTGTTTCGTTTTTGCCCCAAAAAGAAAAAAAGATCGTTATATTTCTGTATTTATTTTTCTGAAGTGTCGCGATTCTCTAACAAGTCATTTGGAGAAAACGTCGAATGCCCTGGAGGCACGCGAAAGCGGTGCAAGATGGCGTCAAGCAAAGAAAAGGGGAAGGAAAGGAAATTGGCGAAATAAAATAGGGAAAAAAGAAAGGAGAATTCCCAGCTTTTTTCCCCTCCGACGCCCTCGGGGGAACATATATCCCCGTCTGGGAAAAGCGTCCGCTGTCAACTTGGCCGGAGAACTTACTGACGCCGCGTTCCTTATTCCCTAATTACTCCCCACGGCCCCGAGAAGGCGCTGAGGTCGGCGCCGCCCGCCACACACGGCCCACCGTTGTCAGACCAGCTCGCTCGAAAAATGTGCAAAGGCACACGAAAACAGAAACTATGATGAAACATAAATGAAGTGCAATATGTGTATAACTGCAGACGCGGAAGTCAACCCTTACGAATTATTATTTCCCCGCGATTCCTTTTCGTTATTTTCTCTTTTCAGCCTTCTAGGTTCGAAAGTCGTCAATCATAATGAAACGTTTCCACTGATGTGATTGGTCGGATCCACTTTGAAGAACATTATGGAGCAGTCAAAAATATATTTTGGAACAGCCGAAAATAAACTTTTTGGAGCAGTAGCAAGCAATATGTTCTTGTCCATTTTAGTACGAATACAAGTGTAAGATTAGTATTCGTCTTGGACTACACTGATATTCACTGTTTAACTAAACAACAGTGTGCGCTTATTTTGTTTAAGTGGCAGTGTTGTTTTATTTAATCATTGTATAGTGTTCTGCATGTGCAGCTTCTCATTGGAAGCATTTTGTCCGGTGTCCTCGACACAAATTTGTTCTAATAAAGTTCGAAGTATGCTGGCCTAACCACTAGAAGACATTGTATTTTTTTTTTTTTTGCCTACCTACTTCGTGCATTGCACAGCGAGTGTGAACCTCTTAAATACACAGTTTCGTAGAAGCATAATAAGTGACAAAAAAACTGACAAAAGCCATTCGCCCTGTTAAAAAAAACGCTTTTGAACAGATGATGATAGATGAAGGACATAGAATGAAACATCAGTAAATGGTTACCTTGGGTATGGGAGCAAAAGTAAATAAAATATTATTCCACCAAAAATAATGCTAGGATAGAAAACGTTCGAACATCAAATTGGATCAAGTTCTGAGGGTCTCAACAAAGCTAATTCATAATCCATTCATAATCCCCCACCCCGGAGCCTTTCCCAGAAATCTGTAACACCTCCCCCAATTAAGAATCCTGGATACACCCCCCGCTCGCTTCCACGGAACAGAAGATGCCATGGGGATGTGCTTTTGGGGAAAAACCGGGACTTTTTCCCCATTTTTTTACCCCTTCCAGCTTTGATAGTTTCCTACGCTAACTCCCTCAGAATGCGCGGGAAAATGAAGTCGAAGTTTGCACAGGGCCCCAACACCAGCTCCCGCGGTCCGAGAGGGCAAGTTCGCCAGAGGCACGGGAATCCACAAATCCCGCGCACGCAAATACACTCCCGAACAAAACGCGCGGCCAAAACACATCGCAAACACGTTGAATACACACGACGCCAACACACATACTGCCGGGTGTCAGGCACAGCACCGACCGGAGCGAGGGCAGCTTTAGCAGACGACGGCTGAGAAGTTGGGCAAAACTACGGCAGCAGCGTCGGCAGCAGCTGCCATCGTGTCAGCGAGAAAGGAACCCGGCGAGAACCCGCTTGCGTCGCGGTTTCACTGTCGGGCGGTAGACCGCACCGCAAACAGTGCAAACAGTTGGCCGAGTGCAAATAACGGCTCCGCTTCTGTCTTTGGCCCGTTCGTTGTCGACATTTCCGGGCTCGGCGGATTGGCCGCGGCGCGGCGCGTATTGCGCGCGACGGTGGCGCCGCCCTTCCTCCCTGCAAACACTTGCACCTGTCGGTCGTTTTGCCAAAATGGCGGTGGAAAGGATGGGATGTCCAAGCTGACTTCCGCATAAGTAAACGCGGGTTATCCTCAGCTAAGACAAGCAATCGCTCCATCTCACGGGTGTCGATAACTACCCTTTCTTTGAAATCAAGAAATTAAAGACGTTTACAATTCTCTGTAACGCCGTATTGGAGAGCAGCTCTTGAGGAGGAGGAGGGGAGGGTATGCCCCTCCTCCCCCTCCCCTCCTCCTCTCCTGCTCCCCTCCCATTTAGCGGCAAATTTTCGCTAAATTTCCAGCTAAACTTGGCGAAAATTTTCCCGCTAAATTTAGCGAGGAAATTTTCTCACTAAATTTAGCGGGAAATTTTTTCCGCTAAATTTAGCGGGGAAGTTTTTTCGCTAAATTTGTCGGGGAAATTTTTCCAATAAAATTAGCGGGGAAATGTTACTGCTAAATTTAGCGAGAAATTCTCCCGATAAATTTAACGGAAAAATATCCTCGCTAAATTTAGTAGTAGGGTTTTAGATGTCTTTATAAAAAAACTTAGTTTGAAACTGTGGAATTTGATCTCCGTTCGTGAAATTCAAAGACTTCGAACTTAAAATCGAAACTTTCGACCTTTTCGAACTTGTATATCGAAAAACATCGAACTCTTCGAGTTTTCCGACCTCGAATCTTAAAGAAATTCGAATGTTCGAAGTTTTCCAACGATCTGTCAAAAGATTCGAAATCTTCGACCTCGATATTTCAGAGACCTTGAGATATTAAAATTATCCGAATTCAAACCTCAGCGCCCTTTCTCGTCCTTTCTCTCGTTTTTTTTATGTGGCATTGCACAGAATTCAACGCGTTAGCTCACGTGTCCAAGCGTCAGTCCGCCTGACACAAGCGACGCGAACTTGCTGCGCCTTTTCGCGACACATCTATCGCAAAGCGATGACAGTTCGGTCTTGTTTCCTTTCCTTTTTTTTTTTTTTTTTTTTGGTCAGGGGTCGTTTTGTGCTTCTGCCGTTACACTTCCGTAGCTTCACCGCGTCCGTCAAGGCACGACAGTAACGAGGTGCAGACACGAGCAGCGTGTTCCGATTTCCCTCCGTCGAATCTCGCTGTCCATTCAGGATGAGCGAGCCTTGTGTAGTGTGAACAAGCGGGAACAAAGAACTAAAGACAAAATCGAAAATAAAAGAACAAATGTTCACACGAAGCCCTTCCTCGGACGATAACCGCCTTCAACGAAACTTTCTCCGCAGCTACGAGAGGAACGAAGCGAGCGCCCTCTGCAAATGGGGACGTCAATCATCGGTTGTCTTCGCGTTTGACGCGGCACGTCATAGTTACCGCAACCGACACGCGATGTCGCCCCCTTCCGACGGCTCCGAGTTGAAGCCCCGGCCGAACGTGATCGGACGAGCTCCTCGCTTTAAGGAAACGCGCCGGTTTATGTACGCATATAGCGGACGTCAGTCGGAGAATTACGATGCAAGCACAATGGAAGTTTCGCAATAGCTGGACGCGATTTGACATGGGGAAAGTTTGGAATGTTCCTTACTTTTCTTCTTTTAAACCTTAGGCTATGTATCTTTTTTTTTTGCTTCATATCACTATCGGACTTTCTGTATATGGTCAAAGATCACACCAGCATGCCTACGTATTTAATGTATACTGTTTGCTTGTTTGGTTATTTTATACGAAGTTTGGAGAGCCTGGAACGACCAGTATTTTTTTCGAAGAATACGGGCTTATGTTGACCCCTTCTGCATCGGTACCCTCGGGAAAAATCGAAATACGAATTTCTCCCCCATCCGCTTTTTTTTATTATTTATTATTATATCGCCTATCTGCCCGAATGGAGGTGATTCGTTTCGATCTCAAACCAAACTTTGGACCTTTTTCTTTTTTGTTTGTTTAAATATTAGCGATCTATCCTTTTGTTTTTCTCCCATCCGATGTCCCGGAAACGCACACAGAACGTAATCCTTTCAACTTACTTTCACTTTTATTTGTTTATTTTATTTGACATTCTTCTGTCGGGTTCACTTCGTAACACCTCTTCGGTGTTCCAAAGCCGATTGCTTTGTCTTTTTGTATTTTCCTATTAGAACCTCGTTCCTCCCACTTTCTTTCATTTTATCTCTCACTGTCGCCCTGATTTTTCTTTTCTTTTTTTTTTTTTTTGTTCATTTGTTTTATTTTATTTACTTAATCTTTCCGTCAAGCTTTATTCTTTTTCGGCTACCACCGGAATCCGAGAGTTCCAGCGCTAAATAAACGATGGAAACAACAGAAAAAAAGCTCGGTGTGTCTAAAGCTCGAGGAAACTCACACGAAGAGACCCGAGCCCAGAGTTCCGAAACCGCAAAACCGGAAGGGAACGCCGAAAACCCGACGACAAGGCAAATAAGAAAAAAAAAAAAATAATAATAAACGTTCTATGAGCAAGCAGACGTCCCAAACGTTTCCGCGGTGACGGAGGAATTAAATTCCGTGTTCAATCTCTTTCTGGGGCGACTCCGTATCCTTTTTCGTCAGGTTCTGGCAAACATCCGACTCCGTCTTTATTTTCTTTCATACTTTATCGTCTCACTGATTTTCGCAAAATTCAAGTTTTTTTCTCGATCCTTTCGGAAGTTAGGCTACTTTCAACTTCAATTACACGATGGATCGCTCTTTGCGGAACGTTTACCTTGTTGTTGTTCTTCTTTTTGTTGTTTCTCTCTGCATGACGATTATGTTCTTGCGCTCGTGTGAGCGTCAATACCGTCTAGTCTGCTTCGTAGAATGTTTGTTTACAGTTGTGATTACGAAACCTTGGATAGAAAGCAGGGTGATCAAAAGTGTAGCCCTGGAGAAGTGAAACAGGATCAAAGAACCGCGTCTTTCCCCGCAACGCTTACAGCACATGCACGCATCTTACATCTGCAGAAAGCCCTCTGATCCGTGAATTTTGACAAGGAGCTTTCCATTTGTAGAGTGGCGAGCGACGAAGAGCAGGTGCAATGGGCCTTTTTCACATAAAGACGAAACCAAGCGGCGAAAGCCTAAAGTGCGATCGACGTACGGAAGGGGAGGAGGGGCTGCGCTACCTAAGAACGAAGGGCGAAGGTAAGACGGGCCGGGAGGAGGAAGCAGACGGAACGCTGGAGAAGAGAGGGGGAAACCTCCTTCTCTCTTTAGTGTTCCGCTTGCTTCCTCCTCCCCGGCCCGTCTTACCCTCGCCCTTCGTTCTTAGGTTGCAACCGTTGCAACGGACTATAGTTCAAACTTTCGCAACTATGTGAGGAGGGCCTAGGCACGCGCAGAATTGTTCTTGAGAAAGGTCTATGGATTCGTTCATTGTAGGTCCTTGTAGTTAATGTGTGGTTGGTAACAAGCTGTAACTGTACAGAAGCAACAACGACAAAAGGAAAAAAAAAAGTGACGAAGGAAACGTCGGAGAAAAAAATTACAGCCCGAATATTAATAACAAAAAAAAAAGACAAAAAAGTTGAGCCAGCCTTCTGCTGGAAGCCTCGATCGCGTGTCACAAGACGTCAGCAAAGAAATAAGCAGGTAATTTCATTAATCCTGACTCAGTGCTAAAAATTAATCTCAATAATTAAACACGTAGCCAGAGCTTTTCCCTCTAGCGAACTATGCCAAAGTTAGAAATACTTACTAGGTGGCGCAAGCCGCCGCCCTATTCAAACCAGAATTCACAAGCATGAACGCATGAACAACGTTGAACGGGAAGCCGCGCTCGGCGCGGATGAACAGGAAATGATTAACTTCCAATAAAAAACAGACAATTAGAGAAAAACAGACGTTAACGAAACGTTTAGGCGACAAAAAAATTAAGAAAAACTAGGGGCACAGCGCGAAAATACGAACGTCAACAAAACGGGACAATAAATCCCCAGAACATAGTCCGCTCCCTAAGGAACTACTTTGCATTGCGCAATTTCAGGCGCTTTTTTTTTTTTTTTGTCGTCTGCAACGGGAAGACTGGCGTCAAGTTTGCCGCGGCTACAAGTTCATCTCCTCATCTTCTCATCCCAGTGTCTGAACAAATTGGTCTGAACCAAGACAACTTGCATAAACTACGATGGAGAGTTCCAAGAATAGCAGACGTCCTGTTCAACCGCAGCACCGTTGGCTACGCCGAACTCTCGAACCGCCAAAACTGAAAGACGCGGCGCCGGAGACGCCGAAACAAGTCGAAGCCTACGCAGAGCGAAGAAGTAAGCGTTTACCGTTGCGCGGGTGACCAAGTTGAAATGATCGAGAGCGGCGTTGACCTCTCCGATGATTTGTTCCCAGTCGGCGTTGATGTCTTCACGGAGCAGCGAAAGGTATGCACTTTTAGTCCGGCACCGCTGGGCCATGGACTCGAAGCCGCTTTCTTCGAATGCAAACCGCGCCTTGAACGTTCCCCATGCAGTATCTTCATCCGCACGACGTTCACGTTTGAAAATTCACGGTTGTAGTCACTACATGTTTACAGAGTTAACGGGTTTGGGGGCTCCGATTGATTGATTGATTGACTGGCGGTTCCGCTTGTCACCCACGCCGAGGAAAGGATCGCGGGTGTGATCAGGAGGGCATCTGGGGAGATGCGAGGAACCTGGGGATGGGCCCGGAACTAGAACCTGTAACGGAACGTATGGACGTTTGTGCTAAACATCCGCGTTCCGGAGAAACGTACGTTTAAGAATCAAAAAGTCGACACCGTCGCGGTCTGGTCATCGTAAACGTCCGAAAGGTGGTACCCCCGTGATCATGTCGAAGTTGCCGATTGTGGTGCTAACGAACTCCTAAAAACTCGATAGTTCTCCGGCAGACGGTCAGCCAAGGTAGATTTGAATTTTTTCGGATTATCTGCGCGAATACTAAAAGGTAGAAAGGGTGGTCATTTGCGACGCAGATCCGACATTATTTGCGTTTGCAACTCGGTAACGAATTGATACGTGTAAAACGTGAGCAAAATTGCACACTCGACTACGGAGCGAACGTCCGCACGTGACATCTCTTTCCTCTGACCGGGATCAGAGTAAAGGCTGGTTCAGAAATTTGCTTTTGAGTATGATCGACTGCGTTACGAATCCTTGCGTTCCACTACAACGCGTGGCGCGGACCCCGGTTGGCATAGCAACCATCTCGTCGTCAGCAGTCATGAGCGGACATAACGCAGTCGCTTGTAAACGCAAATATCTGAACCAGGAAGGTCGTGCAACACTGTAATGGAAACGACGTCACACCTTGCAGACTATTCTTATACTCCGTTGGAGAATATATTACACTTCGCAGACTTCTCTCACCAGCATGGTTGTTGCCGCCGCCCAAACAGAATTGCTTCACTTGGTGGTGCAAGTAAGTGGAACAAACCAAGTAGCATTGTAGTCATGATGTGTGTTAGCTCGAATAAGGCATTAGAAGATTCTGACAGTATGAAACTTATTACGGTATTGTCTCGACGATTCTGATATGTGGGGAAAACAGTAACTAATCGGTTACAGGTTAAGAGATCAGGGGAAGCTCCTTCCACCTCTTCCCACTGTAGTAGAGCAAATGCTGGAGAGGGGGCGACCTCCTCTTCAGCATTCGCTCTGCTTAAGTGGAAAGAGGTGGGCGGAGCTTCCACTTCACTTTTAACTAGTCAGACTGTAGTAACGTCTTCACAGAAGTTGAATCTCACTAAAAAAAACACGATTGGAAGAGACATGGAATATGAATTGTTTCACGATTGAATGGGAAGGGAAACAAAGAAATACTATTCTTATTGAAAGGGGAAGAGTGACTAAAATCTAGCAATTCAGACAGAGGTGCCAACCTGTAAAGGCCAGTCCGCCTTAAACAATTCATGACTGGATTCAACACAGTTTCTCCCGCATACAAAAATCTTAAAAACAAAAGCGGCATTCTGGTTCCCGAAACACAGTAAAAACCATGTTCGAAGAGCCATCGCCACGAACCGGTCATTGAGGAAACACTAAAACAAAGAAGGAGAGACAAAGGCTTATTACAGGATGTACCCTTCGAAGCAACCGTTCCTTCCGCCAACAGTAAAAGAGAGAATGCTGATGGCTGTGGCCCCATTAATGCCGCAGGGTGCGCAGCCGCTAATAAATGCGCGGGAATCCTAATTACCGGGGAAAGCACCACGTTGGAGCTTGCCAGCCTTCGCTGCTTCCAAAGCAAATAGACGGCGGCGCACGCCCATGCCTTGAATAGCCTCTTTGAATGCCTCCCGTGATCGAGGGCATTCCTTTTACGTTCCAGCATCCTTTGTTTTCCCTCTTTGATGCCTTTACCGAAGAGGGAGAGAGAGAACTGCGCGGTCACATCAGTGTTGTAATTGCTGCCTCCCTCCGTTCGTTCGGCCATCATCGGTGCCGAATGCGCCCAGTAATCATTGGAGCTACGATCGGTATGACGTTCTGATTGCCAAGGCAGGGCATGTAATTCATTTGCAGGGTACGTTTCTGCGCGGGACGAATTTTGTGTGAGCTTGGAACAACGGCTGGGGGCACGTCGTTTCCAAAATGTAATTGTTGTGTTTTCTAAAGCGAGGTATTGATTGAGGAATGCGTAATTAATCGGCAACGTTTAATTAGTTTTGTTTGTCGGGCCGCCTGCTTGAAACTGCCGTGTCGGCGTTCAACTCGTAAAACGTTGCCCTTCTTTTTCGGGATTTGTGAACGTGCTTCCTCAACTGCAGGCCACTGAAGTTTACAGTTTTCTGCCGCAGACCCTTTTCTAAAGTGTGCGCCATCTAGGAG
Source organism: Ixodes persulcatus (assembly GCA_013358835.2). NCBI lineage: Eukaryota > Metazoa > Arthropoda > Arachnida > Ixodida > Ixodidae > Ixodes > Ixodes persulcatus. The sequence goes on along the minus strand of JABSTQ010009653.1, from coordinate 315,817 downwards.
CTGCTGCGCCAATTACCCGAATCGGCCATTGTTTCAGGCGTGCACTCCGAGCATGTATTAGACACGATGGCTACGTCAACGTTCGGCGAAGGCTCGGGTCCGGGTGCGCACTTGGCGCACAAAAATGGCGGCCGCCACTCTTGCCTGACGGGGTCTCAAAACGTGTCTTTTCAGACAAAGGAAAGAGCTTACGGGTATAGCTTTGACAATTCTGTCTGAAAAAGTTGTCCCCAGGTTCCGCGTTGCCGAAAGCGTCTATGCGCACCTGTCTCGCAAAAATGTTCCTCCTCACCAGAATCATTCGGAAAAACCCGGCACTGCTAGGGAAGCTGAAAAAGTGTACCATTACTAACACCCTTGTATCACGTGACACGAGCTGAAGACCCAAACGTTTCACTTCTTGCACCCATGGTGGACAAAGCGTTTCCACACAAGCGATGCTTTTCAAAGTCGTCTTCTGCTACCCACGCAATACTTGTCTCAAGGATCCGCTCGTTGGAACGCGAGCGGCACCGTTTCCACACAACGTTTTCAGGCAAGTGGCCCCCGATTCCCCCCCCCCCCCCCCCCTTCTCCCTGGGGCCCCTAATCCGGGGACATTGAAGCACCGAGATCCAATCAGGGTGGACATTCCGAACTAATGAGTGACAGCCCAATCAGCCGCTCCGCCGTAGTCTAGCTCTCATTTTTCCGATCTCGAATACGGCAAATGTGTACGATTGGACAAAGGGGGATTGAGGCAGACCATGATTGCAAGAGGATGGAGTTAAGTTCATGTCGGCGGTGATGTAACTGCGAGGAATGCTCCAGGGTCAGTACAGGCACTTCGGGCTAGTGTGCGATCAGAGCTGTTGCTGGTGGCATATTTGAGATTGCAGCGAGGTCTATCGTCGAGTCATACTTAATGACTGGAACGTGCAGTGCTCATATGGGGGCCAGTCTCGTCAAATTCTAATGCACACTGGTGCTAGCCGCAGAAATCGATTGCATCCTTGTGGTTGTAGCTGCGCAAGTTGCAGTTCCGTGAGAAATTGGAAATGGATAGGGTCGCATATGATGCAGGCAACTGGGAACGTGGCAAGCAGTGTATTCGGGGAAAAAAAAATGAGTGATCCTTTTTCACCCCACAACAAGAAAACCTGGTAAAAGAGAGCTGAGAGTAATTGCCAGTGTTTTCATTAAAAAAAATTAAAAAAAAACATGCAAGGACAGTGTTTTTGCCACATTACACTACAGGCTGCACTACTAGGTAGTTTCTGCATATCAAGCTTGCCAAAGTAGCAGATATTTTAATAAATGCGGTCTTGCTGCAATTTTTTAGCAATACCAGGTTTTCTCTTCTTTTCTTCTTGTTGACCGATATCTCAATTTTAAGAAGGGCAAAAATGTCTAAGAGGTCTCCCTGGATAGACGTACTGGTCGAGCGGAAGAGTAAAGGAAATTATATTTGAGGCAACAACATCTAAGAGTTGCAGTATCACTATGGGGCACAATGGCGTCGACATCGACCGTCGCACGCGCTATTCGCACAATGTCATCCGTCAAAGGGACAGAGTATTGAGAATTGAATCCTGTGCTGCGGAGAACACGCGACGCAACCAATGGGCTTCGATAGAAACGTGAGGTCACGAAAGGAGAAACCGTTGCGGCGTTCAAACCTCTCGCGCGCTTCGGTTTTCCTCGATACACCCCGTTAGTGTAAAATACTGGGCACATACCCGCGTCGCACTGAGTGCCCACTCGCTACTTCCGAGATGCCTGAAAACTAAGCAAAGGGCACGTCTTGCGCCCACCCTGGACTTAAGAGCCCGCCCACGGCCGCAGACAAGGTGGGACCGGCGGGGAGGGGCTCGAGTTATCCCACCTCCGGGGCGAGCTTCCTACTTTCGACAACGCTTTGTCTCGTCCACTTCGAGCGCACGCGTGCCGGGCGTTCGAAAGACGCGCCCTGTCATTCTCATTCTGTCAGCGACCGTGGCCAACCGAGGCGCTGCTCCTCCTCATCGGCCGCTACTCCGAGCGCACAGGTGCAGAGTGGCGAAGTCCACCCTGTCGTGTGCCCCCTCTGCATTTTCGCTCTTGGACCTAGCGAGCACCCGCCACTCCCCTTCCCCTCCCCCCAAGTCTCCAGACTCTGGGTGAGCGTTTGCTCAGTGTCTTAGATCGGTATCTTAGAGGAGAGTTTATAGTCGCTGCGACTCAAGAAGGTAGGGCAAGGGTAAAAGGGCCGGGGAGGAGGAAGCAGACGGAACGCTAAAGAGAGGAGGAGGTGTCCCCCTTTCCTCTAGCGTTTCGTCTGCTTCCCCCTCCCCGGCCTTCCTTTCTCTCGCCCTACCTTTTTGAGTTGCAACGGACTATAGTTGAAAGTGGAAACTGTGGTACATTTTGTGTGAAGTGTGCAAGCTGTTTGTAGCGAGGTTGATTTGTACATTTGATACTGTGCATGCGTTGCGTTTCTTCTTTTTATATTCTAGTGTGCGCCAATGTGAAGACTCGCATTGTTGTTTTTGGGCACATAAAATAAACAATGTTATTGTTATTATGGTCGCTTGACAGCAGTGTTGTAGGGGTTACCGAAAGAAGAAAAAAAAGGGTGGAAATGCGTTGCTCATTTTTTTGCAAATAAAAGGAAAGCGTTACCGACCTACATTACCCCGAAAGAAAAGGAATCGGTTACCATTGCCATTAAAAAGGAATACACGTTACTTTTGCATTGCATATCAACTAGTGATGGGCCGAACTTTTGCCGAATGGAAAGTTCGGCGCCGAATCTTGGGATTCGGCTCGGCCGAACTTATGCCGAACTTTTATAAAGGTTCGACAAAGATTCGGCAAAAGTACATTGTTACCAGACTTAACGTTGATATTGAGATTTTTCTGGCGGAAAAAGGTTTTGTCTTTTTTTTTCTTAACTTAAATGCAACATGTAATGCATATTGACACAATTATTACTAAATAAGGTGATATTCTACAAGGTAATTGTATCGGTGTCGTTTTTGTGTGTTTACTAGCAATTTTAGTGACTGCAAGCAGAAGTGGCGTGACAACGAGGTTAGGTAGAAGCGAGAGTTTCGGTTTTGAGGCGTCATCATCGCAAGCCTGCATGTGTGTGTACAGAGTGCGACACTGTTAGCGCGAACAAGCGATCGCCGGTTTTTCCTATTTTTCATTTTGACACCAGGGGATGTCATCCAAGTTATTATTGCTACGGAAAGAGCTCATTTAGTTCTATAATGTAAGCGAAAACATTTCGTGCTCGCTAATATTATTTAGAAGTAAAATGCAAAAATGCGCCGATGTCGTGTTCGCGGAAACAGTGTCGCGATGTGTACATTGTTAAAATGAAGGCAATAACACTACGTTCTTGCTTTCTCGGGGAATCACCGTTTCGTGTGCGAAAACGATGCAACGGTTGCTGAGCCTTCAGTAGAAGAGATAACAATATTATCGTAGTTGATATTATTTTAAATATGCATGTTTTTCGATTTGAGTCGCTTGACGTCAGCTTTGCATGAAAATGTGCGTCCCATGCTCGCAACGTCTCGTTTTTAACCTTTAAAATGCGGGTTTCTGGTATTAAAACATACATGGACGTTTATGAAGATGGGGACAGTTAGGAATGTCGGATGTGAGACGTCGAGCATTTCAGTTCTGTTTAATTTTATGCAGATACATGAAAATCACGAAATAACGCTAATTGAAAAAGCAATATTATTTTGTTTTGGTACACACTACTTCTGAGCCGAAAACAGAATTGTTATAATTGCGAGGAGTCCTGTAAAGTAATTGTCGATCAATGTTTCAACTACCTCATTTCATCGCTGGAAAGGCCACATGAAAATCACATTGTCCAGAATGTGCCGCATCATTTGTCACTTGCGCAGAGGACTGCGTAAATTACTGGTCGATCTTCTATTCTTTTGAGGCAGAAAATATTGAAGACAACCACGCTCACTCACAAACGCACAGTTACCGCGTTGCCTACTCCACACATTGCCGCAACCGCTGGTTGTACTACACTGCATGATAGTAACCGCACGACTGCACGGCGTCCATTTGCAATCTATGGCCCCGTCGCATTCTGGCGCGTGCGCAAACATTTCCGAATTTTTGCCGAATCTTTGCTGAACTTTCCTTCAAAAGTTCGGCATTTGCCGAACTTTGCCAAATCTGAAGTTCGGCAGATTCGATCCATCACTAATAAACGTTACTTGAGATAACCAATGTACCATATTTTCCGGTGTATAGGCCATTCCATTTAGCGCTCTCAGGGCGGCGCCATTTTGTTAGACCGCAGCGCCCTCTCCACACATCCGGGAAGTTCAGCAGGTTCGGCGGGGTAAAACGAGAGAGACGGCATGCGCCCGACTCTGCTAGCAGACGACAAACCGGGAGGTCGCCGTTCTCCATCTTTGGGCTGTACCGGCGGGCTGTACTGAACATCGGAATCTCTCTCGTGGCTGCCGTTATGAAGTGGTTCGCGTTCTTAGAATAGTTATGGCTACTCCAAAATCAGCCTATAGCTCTCTGTTGTTCTATTTCGGTAAATGATCAACTAGCATATCTTTTTTCCGTTACTTAAATAGCAGTGGAGTCAGCCGGCAACTCAACCACTGCGTCTATTGCGCCAGGAGAGCACGTTTTTATTTATTATTCCAGACTTCAACTTATTGTCGCTAAAGGCCTATAGCAGTACGAACTTCGTATAGTAAAATAGCTACAGCAACCGGATTTACTTTTCGTCGGAGCGACCAACCACTCTGCACAGTTTTTCCTTTTTTTTTTTATTCACACGCAGGCAACATTGCAATTAGACTCGGTTAGTCTTTTTGTCGAGCATAGCATTACATAATAACTTGCATATTAAAATCCGCACAACTGCTCTTGAAATTTCCAAAATGACGCGATTTTTAACCGAGTTTGAACGCCAGCCGGATGTTAGGTACAGCCCACTCAACGGAGCAGACGACGTGCGGGGTGAGAGGGGGAGGGCATTTTTTTTTTCTCTCCGCTCTTCCTTGTGGAACGGTCTATACGACGCACAACCCACTTTTCGCAAGTTTCTAAGTAAAAATTGGTATATAAAACGCACCTATGTATAAGACGCACTGCCGAAAATTGTGGGGAAAAAGTGTGTCTTATGTATGAGACGCATCGTTGTATAAGACGCACCCCCACTTTTCGCAAGTTTCTTAGTAAAAATTAGTATTAAGACGCGCCTGTGTTTATACACAGGTGCGTCCTAATACTAATTTTTACTAAGAAACTTGCGAAAAGTGGGGGTGCACCGCCAAATATTTTTGAAAAAAAGTGTCTTATATATTGGAAAACAGGATAGGTATGTTATCCGTTACTGTTTCGAAGATGTAACAAGCATGTTACTATGTTGTCGGAAAAAAAGTCGCACGTTACCGGTAACGCCATTACCTGTAACGCATTACCGCCAACACTGCTTAGCAGTGAGCATTTTGAGAAACAAGATGTTCCTGTAACAGTAAGGCAGTTATATATGATGGTCACAGTACCACAGGCTAATATGCAAAGTGCATAACGTCTTTTTTTAAGAAAGGGGTTACTCTCTCTCCTCGTTATCTAGACTGACCATATACCCAGGGAACATAAATGGCAGGACGCCAGGCGCGCCACGGCAAGAAAAACGGCTTGGCGAAGCATCGAGCGGCAACACCGTGTTAATAAGCAGATGGCAGCACCTATCTGCGTCGACTCCGTAAACATCGAGGCGCTCTGTATTATCGTCGCAGCCGAGAGAGCGTCCCAGGATCAAAGGCAGCCGGGCAGCGAAAGAATGCAAAACAACGAGCAACCTGGAAACTGTTGCCGTTGCCGGGGTTTCGGACTCTCGCTCATCGGCGCGTGCATACTCCTTCCTGTTAATTCCACTCTCATGCGGCTCGTTCAAACAGCTGCATCTCTCACAGGCCGTTAACAAATTCGCGCCGACCCGTCGGGAAGGAGAAAGGGGAGACGGGGTGAACTGGAAGTAATGGAGGGGGCAGACAAGCAGCAGCAGCATCGAAGCAGACGACGGGCAGCGGCATCAAAGCAGACGATGAAAGACCGTGGCAGAAATTGGGACGCGAATGGCGAGGGACTGCGACGAAAACTGAGAGAAAAGGAGTCTAGCAACGAATGTTCGAAGGTGGAGAGCGAAATGCAACGATTAACCTGAGCAGAAACAGAAATTTGGCGATGACAGAGCATGGTAGGGAGGGGAGCAAACAACGACATTGCGGAGCAGAACCTGGAAAGCAGACGAGAAATAACTAGAGGCTGGTTAGTTTGCCTGTCGTAGGAGAAGCTCGGAGGCAGACGGCCAGAAACTACGGGAAACAAACCCAACAAATTCGAGCACATTTACGCTACCGTGTGACGCGTTCGCGGTGACGGCAGCTCGGCGCTAGGGTACTTCGTTGTTGTGGCACCGTTGTCATTTCTGTTTTGGCGGCGGTGCGTGGATGCAAGAGTGGCGAGGTTTGGGAGGGAAAGGTGCAGCCCCCGTCTTCTAGGTGGTATCTTACAGCCAGCACCTCCTACAGAAGGGATTCACGCGTGGTAGTCAGCACGAGCCATGGGAAAAACAATGAATCGTTTGCCACGAACGCCATTTTGAACAGTGCAAGGCAAACCTGGCGAGCACTCGCTGCCAGCACGTGCTCGAGTTCAAAGCGCCCAGCTATAGCTGCCCTTGAATACTCCCTATATTTAAAACACCCGACATCCTCCAGCTCAGAGGCAGATTTGGGGAGGGAGGGGGGGAGGGGGGGTGACCTCCCCCCCTGTAAGTTCCCCAAGGTCAAATGATAATAAAATTTATATACCTTAGCAAAAGGTTTGTTTTTGGTGATATAGCAAGTATTGGGTAAACAAAATAGATCTGGGCAGAGTTACAGTCGTAGCGTCATATGTCGACAGACTCCCGCCCCGGCCAGCCCAATGCCCACCGCGCCCCCCTTAAGCCTGATCCATAAATATGCCCCTGATCCAGCACCTGCTTGTTACCTTTCGTCGTGCTGTGGCGTCGCATGCACGCCCGGGGATCAGGAAATGGAACGCATACCACCTGTATTCAATAAACCTTTTCGGAAATGTGTGGCTATCGACGGGCCAAACTGCGCTAAAATTTGACCCGTCGATAGTCCAGCTGGTAGAGCAATCGATTGCCGTCACCCATGGGTCACAGGTTCTGGTCCGGCTCCACGAGCGGACATTTTTGTCATGTTATAAACTCGGCGGTGGCTGGGAGCAATCACGCGATTGACAATGTCACCGGGAGTTTTCGCGAAGGCCGTCACTTTAAGACGGGTCGAACGGCGATGTGCCGGAATAAAGAGTGAAAAGTCGACGATTGACCTGGGCATTAACCGGACGATTAGGTGGGACACGAAAGCAGACAATGAGAGGCAGCGAAAACGGGGGCCCTTGGCAGCGAGCGACTGCGTTGGGGAGGAGAGAACCGGGGAAGTCTGAGATCACACAAAGCTGAGGGCAATGACAAGAGAAAGGATTTCGGGCAAAACTCGAGAGTTTAAGCTAGGCGGTGCAACCAACCACCCTTATACAAAGGGTATAGCCGCCATTGTCCATCCACAGGTGGCAAAAGGTCATAATGAAAGCTGCGAAAAGTATGTTGCATAAATAGTAAGCGGCAAAGAAGTTAGCAGTGAAGGACAAACTACAAATGGCGTAGACAAGAGAAGGCCATCGAGCGAAATGGGGAAGACTCGAGCGGTTTCTTTCAAGGTAGGCGGAGCAGACAATGGGGATGCGAAGCATATTTAAGTAGTCGGGGACGGTGGCGTGCACGGTCGCTAGCTGCAAAAGACCGTGCGCCGAAATTGTTCAAACAAGGAACGGAGTGACGACGACGTACCGGGACAGAAAACTGAAAAGCAGACGACGAACAAGTGCAGTGCGGCGGGGGTGATTTCAGAGCAGACGACTGTGGGAGTTGGATGGCGGGGAAACGGCGGACGAAGCGTGAGCCTTTTGTGGAAACAAGAAAACAGACGAAGAAGACCAAAAGTGGAGAGAGAGAGGAGGGAAGCCCGAGTAAAGAAAGGGGCGGCGGACGAACGAGACTAGGATTAAATTGAAGCAGGCGCACCGAGGGCATACGAGCAAGGAACTTCTGGGGCCGACCACACGAAAGTTAAACACAATTTAATGTAGAAACGTTAGTTGAGTGGCCTCCACGGAGCAGCCGTTAAAAGCTGCTGTCTTGTTTCCGTCATTGTTTTTCTTTTTTTTTTCTTTTCTAGAAGAGTCATTTTAATTCTACCTTCATTTCGGTTGGCTCCGACAAAGGGTGACAGCTTCTTACAAAGAAAATTTATTTAGCACGCACGGACGGACAAGCTAATAAAGTTTTCCTGGAAATGTCTCTTCACATTTGCGTCTAGCAGTGTCGAAGGAGCCTGAACACTGAGCTTGGGAGGAAGTCGAGGACGCGTTGCTCGCTCCAGTGACGAGGTTAGAACAAAAACTGCCATTCTTTCGGTTCGTTTGTTGGTCTGAAGCCGCACGAAACGCCTACTTATAGTGGATGCAGCGATGGAAGTCCTGCGCCATTGGCACCAAACTGCACCACAAACGAAAGTCCTCTACATCTTGTGCTAAAGCGCCATTTTTGCAGTGATGTGATTGCTCCGCCTTTTGGGCCAAACTGCGCCAAAGTGCTTATTCTGCTACACTTGCTACATTTGACCAAAATGTGTGGAATTTGCGCCAACATTGCGCCAGAGCTTAAGTTCAATTAAATAATACTGAAAATATAACAGCTGTAGGCCTCGCTACCGGGGCAAATCGTTAAGATAGGCTCGTGCGGGTTTTCAGGACTTTCGATAATCGCCTCGAATAACATACTACAGTCATGCCTCGTTAATATGGACCCCGCTATATAGACACCATTTTCGGGGACAAACTGGGAAAATACATGCATTACTCCCTCGTTATTATGGGCAACTTGCATTATGGACGATTTTTTGGGGGAACGGAAGTCTCCACAATAACGAGACATCACTGTATACGATTCGATTTCGCACCAAGCACTGATAGTACTCACAGTGATGTGATTGGCCTAAGCCATTTTGGAGCACCTTTCGGAGCAGCCAAAACAGTGTTTCGGAGCAGCAAAAGTAACTTTTGGAGCAGATATTCTTAGAAAAATAAATATATTTGTTTTAAGTGATGTACAAACGAAGGGCACTTTGTGTTGTGTTGTGTTCTGGTCTGACGTGTTGTGACGGAGCTTGCTGCTTGTGTTTTACTGCTGAGACATCCCACAAGTGTACAGTGCTGTAGGCATTGCCGAGCTATTCCGAAAAAACCGCTTGCCACCGTTTTACTGAATCCCCACGTGCTAGATTTTTGTAAAAAGTAAGCAAACGTAAAAGAATGAATTGCAAGCGTCCCGGCTGGTGCCTCTGTCATGCAATCATGTTCGCATGCACGTGAGAGCAACTTCGGTAGGCTTGCAGCTGCGCGTGCTTCGTCGCGCGAGTGGAGGCAACAGCTGTTCGATCAAAACCGAAACCATGTCACTCCGCTTTGTCGCCAACTGATTCCCAAAACTCTATAGGAAATGTACCTGTCAAGCATACAACAAAAAAACAAGTCCAGCGGCGCGTGCTTGCCAGGTTGGCAAACAAGGTAAACGCTAAACACACACACACACACACAAAAAAAAAAAAAAGGCCAGGTTCAAAACGTTATCAGAGCGCTTTCTGCAACGACTGAACTCGAGACAAACAAGCGCGTTGTGCGGGTTCAGCATGCAGACATTGCTTTCTTTGCTTTAGCTCACTTCTCTTCACCAACTTTCTTTTGCGGCAGATTTTTCACGTACTGGGGTCCCTCTCGAAAGAAAGCCCACCGAGAGAAACCTAGGTAATCAATACTTCGACACAGCAGTCTTTGAGTTGGAGGGATTTTTGTAGTAACGTATGATTTAAACAAGAACAGGAGTTGATGAACATGCGGCGGTACTTAGTTTTATTTTAGAAAGCGCCATATCTGCAGCGTCGTGGGGACGGCAACACCTGACGTCGCGCGCCCACGGTTACTGGAAGGCAGGGACCAAATACTGTTTTCCCACGGCTGTTGCTTTCAGGAGCGAGTGCTTCAGCTCACAAAGTAACTCCCGCCACGCAAAAATGTGGTTTCGTTTCACAGCATGACGGCATGGCTGGTACCCGGCATGCTCGCGTCGGAGCGTCTGCACGCACCCGTGTCTATCGTTGAAAATATTTTTAAAAAAAGACACCAAATGAGACACACGAAACGACGAGAGCGCAAAACGCGAGACGGCGGGCAAAACTATTCAAGACCGGATGTACAGTTGATGCAGGGTACTCCGTGTCCATGGGCGTACCAACCGGGGGGGGGGGGGGGGGGGCAAGGGGGGCACTTGCCCCCCAGTTCTCAGAGTGGGGGACAAGGCATGTGTTTTGCCCCCCCTGAAACAGCTGCCACTGGGCAGGGCAAACATGGGCCGGCGGCACCCAAAGGATACCAAGGGCACCGCCCCCCGGCCCTGGGGGGGGGGGGTCTGGTTTGCCCCCCCACCCAAAAACAAGTTGGTACGCCACTGTTCGTGTCGGGCAGCCACTTGCGCCACATAATACATGCATGCTCATGGTACTCGGTTTAATTTCGGTTTTGAAAGGCGACCGAAATTGGTTTTTTGGCGCAGGCTTGGCGCAGATTACCCATATTTTGGCAGAATGTAGCAGGGTTAGACCCTTGGCGCAGTTGGCGCAGCAATCACATCACTGTACTCAGAAGTTTTGCAACAAGTCTCGTGTTTGTGGTCTGTTCTGGTGGGTTAGTTAGCTTTGTTGAGTGCACTTCTCACCGCATACTGGTGTAATGCAGTGAAGCAACAATTGCGAACTAGGCGTTGCAATGTTGCGTGTCTTGCTTCGCCACAGTGCACCCGCGTGCTAAGGGGAAAGGTACTCCTTCAGACAGAGACGTGGTGCAAGAAGGTATATATGGACTCTTGTAGGTTTATTTTTTATGCTTTGTTTTTTGTCTGAATTAAGAATTGCAGTTTTGTTACGACCCCCTCCCCCCCTAGAACTTGAAGGACACATAAGTCTAGGTGCTGAAAATAATTGTATTTTAACATTTCAGTGGGATTTCATGCCTAAAATAATCATTCACGACAGTCTGCGCTGTTTTTCATCAGTCGTCTTCTTGTTACCGTGTCTGGTGCTTCCACAAGCAACTAAACAGCTAGTTCTCCTAATATTTGCCAGCTCTCCTCCTCACAATTGCAGTGATATAAATGAAAATAAAGTGTGTGGTTATACTCCAAAAGCTCTTTTTGCTTCTCCAAAATGAACTTTTGGCTGCTCCAACAGCTGCTCCAAAATGATTACGACCAATCACATCGCTGTTTTCACCATGAATTGCGCCATGCTTGCATTGAGGTGAGCTAAAACGAAACAAAATATAAAAAATAATTTATTATTGATTGATTTTAATATTCATGGTAGAAGAAGGAAATGAAAATGGTTCAAAATATTTACTTCACAGTGTCTCTATCCACCGTATAGTGTGCTTCATCTTAGGTCAAAGCACAGTCCAAGGCCCAAGCACATACGACCACTAACACACGTAATAAGGGCGGAAATCTAGGGGCATTCGCTGTGCTTAATTGGTTTAGCGGCTTTAGCCGATGAGGGAGCAACTAGAAATAGAAGACCTATGCAATGTCACACTTTTGACGCCGTTCGATGGGTCCCATCGACTCGTAGCGTTGCCTCGCACCCCGACAACTGCGCTGGCCCCGTCATCGTTTGAATTTCCAGACGTCAGGAGCCAACAGCCGCAAGAAAATTGTGCAAAATAGTGGGGCGGTGGCCACTTAGTAGGACGAAACCAGAGTCTTTCCCTGCTGACAATATCACCTGATAGTCGTGTCTGCTACGTGGCTCCGTGCCGTGGTTACGGTGTACCGTGGCACTTGCCCTGCTTGCATCAACCTTCGCGGCCTCACACCAGCGCGTCGAGCTTCACCGCTTTGCACCGGAGTGCTAGGAGCAGCGGCTGACATGGGGCGGCGCACGGGTTAATGCCTGTCCAGACAGGATACTACGAAAATTGTGGAGCGACACGACTCCAACAAAAATCGTGGAAATTGAAGCGGCCGGCAGTCCGATGTCAAAGTTTTCCTCCTCACTTCCTCCGCTTTTCGGTGGCCTCGGTTCTCGTCAGACTTGATGGTACACGCCACCTGCCAATGCTGTCAATCTGTTCAGCCGGGCCCTGGAATCATTGGACGTGTTCAAAAATTTATGTGATCTTGCTCCAAGGTAAAAGTTTCGTACCTTTGCGTTCGAAGCCCTACTCACATCCGGCATCGCTCTATCTGTGTTATCACGTGACACAACCCGGGCCGCCGGAGTAACTCACATCCGGCAATCGCTCTATCTGTGTTATCACAAGACACAACCCGGGCCGCCGGAGTAACTCACATCCGGCATTGCTCTATCTGTGTTATCACGTGACACAACCCGGGCTGCCGGAGTAACTCCATCCGGCATCGCTCTATCTGTGTTATCACGTGACACAACCCGGGCCGCCGGAGTAACTCACATCCGGCATCGCTCTATCTGTGTTATCACAAGACACAACCTGGGCCGCCGGAGTAACTCACATCCGGCAATCGCTCTATCTGTGTTATCACAAGACACAACCCGGGCCGCCGGAGTAACTCACATCCGGCAATCGCTCTATCTGTGTTATCACAAGACACAACCCGGGCCGCCGGAGTAACTCACATCCGGCAATCGCTCTATCTGTGTTATCACAAGACACAACCCGGGCCGCCGGAGTAACTCACATCCGACAATCGCTCTATCTGTGTTATTACAAGACACAACCCGGGCCGCCGGAGTAACTCACATCCGGCATCGCTCTATCTGTGTTATCACGTGACACAACCCGGGCCGCCGGAGTAACTCCATCCGGCATCGCTCTATCTGTTTTATCACGTGACACAACCCGGGCCGCCGGAGTAACTCACATCCGGCATCGCTCTATCTGTGTTATCACAAGACACAACCCGGGCCGCCGGAGTAGCTCGGGTCAATTTGGGTAAGATTTCGAACACAGCCACTCCGTTTCCCGTTTTCGGGACCTGAAGAGCGGCGGAGGCCTTGAGCGATTGACCGACAGCCAACAGAGCTCGTGAGTGGCTGTCCGGACCCACGTGATGAGCACGTTCGAGGCCCCCGTGAAAGGCATGGGCGACCTTTGACAGAGGGAACTTTCTCCCCATTAAAAAAAGATGGACAGAAGCGGAGCGCGGTACGATTTATGTCGGATTCATATTGCCTCACGATTTTTGTAGCATTCTGTTTAGAGTCCTTTAGTGCGATTGGCTCGGAAATCGTGCTTATACTTTATCAGGCATACCATCATTGGTCTTGACTGTAGGTTGACCTCTAATTTTAAAAGGTTGTGCCGAGAAAGGGGAATGAATGCGGGCCTATATTTGAATAAATACGGTAGTCAAGCTAGTTCCCGTGCAGTAGTTAATCGAAAGGGCAGCAAACTTTGACTCAACTCTGGTTCGAACGCCGCTAAAGCGCAATGTTACTTTTAAAAAACAATGAAAGGTTTTAATAATATTTGGGGGTGGTTGTTTTTGCAGGTTATGAGATTAAAATCTTGAGTTCGGTGTCCATAAAACTTGGGCTGACATACCGTTATGGATAAATTGATGGAGTTTTACGGAAATTATATTCAGAGGCTAAATTAACTACCGAGCGTAGAATTTAGAGGGAGGAAAGGCTCTATCTCAACTGAAATGTCGCGCTACACTTTATTTTTCAACTATCTTTTAAAGGAGCTGTGCAACAGTTTCAGTGCTTTGCTTAAATAATTTGGGAGTTAGTGTCTCGACCTTTCTGAAGTAAAGAACAAAAAACCGCTTTTGCCTGCATGTCCTAGTTTTTATTTTAAAAATGGACAAAGATTGAGGTTTTCAGCACCTCTCAACTCCTTCACCATTTTCCGAGTCACGTGCGCTGTGACGTCAATGGGGTTTGCGCGGGGTTCCGGAGAAGCTCTCTCTCTAGAGCCGTCAGTGAGCAGCGAGAACTCATCCGCTCGCGACCGCGTGACCATGTGCTGGCGGGCGCAGCGCGAACAATATGGTGGAAGGGGGAAAGTCTTATCCGGGTCCGGCCATACCCGTCCGGCTCTGTCCCCCTCCCCCTCCCGCTTCTGGCAGCTGTCCATGGTAGCAGATAGAGCTGACGGTTTTGTGGACCTAGGATAGAAGGCGCCGCTAAAACTTTGTATAATAAAAGTTTTGTCGATGATACCAGTTTTTTGACGCATTTATATTTATGTTGGAACGACAAGATTTATAGAAAAGTTACCGTTTATCGAGCAGGTATTCGCACAACTTGCTATCTTTATACAAGACTCCCCATTGACGTCGTGCCTCGTGTTTCTCACGGTCGCCGCTCGCGGCTGCAGGTCGGGGAATATTATAATTTTTGCCTCGCGATTATGCGGCGGAATCGCAACATTTCGAAGGAAGGAGGTGTGTTTTCTGTCCTTTGTGACAAGGTGAACAATGTCAAAAGTAGAGGATGCCAATTCTTTCAAAGTTAAAATCGTTGCACAGCTCTTTTAAGCACCTAATGTAAATGGAATCTACTCTGACCTGAGCCTTTTTTTATAATAAGAATTGAGGCTGTATGTTCCTTTTGCATCCCGTCTATTGTTAGTAGAACAGGCAATAAATAACGGGATTCGGTACCAAAGGGGAACCCTAAATCGTTATCAGATATGAACTCGTATAGCAATGCAATCACATTTTTATTTTCAAGTGGCAAGCTAACAAACGTCAGTGGCCGTTTAAAACCTGTACTTTGCCCACTACCAAACCTGCTACGAAAGGTGAAATGCCGCTTCCATCGCTGTGGACGTGATAATTGGAAAATGTGAAGGTTGTTTCGAGCTCCTGCACTGTGGCCTTCCAATGTTCCAACTTTTCCCTTGTAGTTACTGACAGGAAGAGCACCAAAGAATGTCTCTCTCTCTCTCTCTCGAGCGTTCAGCCTCCAGGGCGTGCTGATTTCCTTCAACCGTGCTTTGGCTCTGCGTGCATGTTCGGAACGGCAGAAGTGACCGTAAGGCCACTTCTGCCATTCCAATCTTGTCGGCGACCATGGCTGGCTTGCTGGCGAGTCATGGATGGCGAGCATTTCAACGACCCAGCGACGAAGTTTAGTTTCGGTATGTAGAGATAGAAATTTTCTGGGCCGAATGTGTCGCTCAACGAGGATCCGCAAACTGTTGCCGAAACGCGGCACTACTGCGTTCTTAACCTCCGTTTCGTTTCCTATCACTTGCACTGAGCCCCGTGTTCTAGTCGTCAAATTAAGCTAAACACTTTCTCGACCGAACAAAATTCAGGCCATGAGTCGCCACTTTTAGAGTGAAGCTGTATATGACTCGTTGGTAGAGTGTTTTCGTGTCCGTTGACAGGACAGTAGTCGACAGAAAACCATCGCATGCACCTTACCATCTATCATGTGGTTTTGAAGCTTGTTTCAATAAGAAAACCACACAACAAGTGTCAAAAGCAAATGATAGCTGGTAAGGCGCGCGCAAACAATGTGAAGCACGTAGCGCTCCCCTCATGCATTTCTCGGTAAAGATTGCACTTGCATAAGCTGCTCCGGCTATGGCAGAGTATGAAGTCTTTCATATATAAAAAAAAAGTTTTGGTACAGTGCATTTACATTTCTTTCGTCAATATTTTGGTATAGACCCTTTTGCTGTTTACAAACATGAACTGCCGCTTGCATCCCTAGCGACTTCCGGTCGCACCGTCTTTGCAAGCCTGTTGAGCTCGGTTATGTCACCCGTGCTAAAAAGCATAAATGCTACACTGACAACAAAGTTGAAGATTTAACGAGGGCCTTCGGCTGTACAGTGTTACATCTTGGAGGAGGCAAGTTGGTTTACAAGAATGATCGAAACATTTTAACATATCTCGCACTCCTTCGTTCTCTCGACATTCATCTAAGGAATTGGTGGCGAAACATTTCATCTAAATTTCAAGCAGCGGTGTTAAGTTGGCCTTTGTTCGTTCTTTTTATAAACCGGATGTTCTCTGGGACATCAAATACTGCAGTTCCACCTGGTGGCATTTGCCATAAAATGGGTCTTAGTGTAGTGGGCAATCGTTGCAGTTGATACCAGAGCATCGCTGCCCAACCACCTTCACAGAGTGGTTTGGAGCCCCAACTTTTTTTTTTATCACTGCGTCTCAACGAAACAGCGACTGCTCGGTCATGCTTCTAGCGAGCAGAGAGATTAGCATAGAGTCAAAGCATAGCCAATCTCGAATCCTAGCTGTTAGAGGCGCAAACTAGACGAGCGTAACGGGCCGGTCCCTCCCCCCTTCCCGAGCGGGAGGAGGGGGACCTGAGGCTTCATTAGCATATGGCTCGTTTATTCCGGTTCGCGAGACAAAGAACTCAAGATGGTGCGAGTAAGAGCTCGCGGAACGGCTGGATTAATTTACATCCGGTCCTCCTCGTCTTGGTCTTGCGAGGAGCGTCCTCGCAATAAGTAGTCTCTTTTCGACCGCCGCCACTCTGCCGGCACACCGCCACTTTGCCGGCACGGGGTGGATTATGGAAATTACGGATGCTCGCCCCAAGGAACTGACAAGGGGCTCCAAGCGAGGAGATAAAGGAGCTGCCCCCGAATGTGGCGGGTGCGGAAACGGGGCGGCAACACTGGCAAAGTACTTTGGCTGTTTGTTTCTCTTCTAATGTGCAAGTAATGAAGCTGGTGTTTGTTTGAATGAAAAGAGAAGAAAAAAAATGTATTCTTCTTTTTTCTGGGAGAAAAGGGGTGTGTGCAGGAAAGCATTTCGATTACCGCGGCCTTATTCTTAAACGTACATTCGACACTTCTTGTAACGTAGGATTGGAAAAGCTATCGAGTTTCATTTTGTGTGAATGATAACATAGAGAATATAAGGTTCTTCTTCTTCTTCGTGGAAAGGGAACGGGGTGGGGGAGGGGTGGGGGGGGGGGAATGTGTTTTGATTACTTGAAGCACAGGAATGTGTTTTGATTACTCGAACTTCATTCTTACTCTTTTTAAAACAAACTAATTCTTAAACACTGCTTACTCGCAGATACAATTAGGGTCTGGTAAATTTGGTCACCTCTTCCCAATCAAAGCGTGGATTACGCCGTGTACTCGACAATAAATGCAATTTTAAGGGAGTGGAAACTTTGACAAAATGAAGGCATTAAACAAATAAGGTGGACAACCGACAAGTACGAGCTTGTACACGTCTGTCGTCGTCCATGCTCGTGCGGGGCCTTCGTTTACCCGATAAATGTGGCAACGCCCTCGTCGAACTTCTCGATTACGGTCGAAATTGATTGGGAATAGGAATAGGTGAGCGCTGTTCGACAACTTCCAGTTCCTTAGGAAATTTTGTTTCACTGTTGACAGATGACGACAATGAGCTGCAAGCGTGTGCAATCATAATTCTGAAACCTCCAGACGGGAGTTTTCATAAATATGCTTAGACAGGCTTGCAGGTCATCGCCGTCGTTTGTCAACAGCTAAACAAAATTTCCCAAGGAACCGGAAGCTGCCAAATGCCGCTCACCTATTTTGTGACCTAAATTTTTCCGCAGCAATCGATTTGCAATGGACTGCACGGACACCCACGAGCTGTGAAAGCTAATCCAATGCCGGGCGAGTGTCACGCGGCCTTCTGGAGCGTAGCAGCAGCGTGCGGAGAGCGTAGTAACGAATGGACCTTCCGGAAAATCCCACGAGACCTCTCGTCAATCCTACGTTGCACCGTGCGGCGGGGCGATGCTTGGGCCGGGCCGTTCCAATCTACGCCAGCTCGTACGCTCCGCACATCCTGGAATTGGCTCAGTGCGCCGAGAAAATGAGGGAGAGGAGGAGAGGAGAGCGCGCGGGGACGTCGGGACACCAGCTCTGGTTGGAACGATTAGAAGGTAGACCTAAAGCTAGCTGCTCTTTGCCCTTTGTCTCCACTGCACTCGTCAAATGCCTCAGAGCGTGGGCGTCCGGCGCGTGGCTCTCGCATTCGAACGCGTCCGACAAGCGCAGGGAAGGAGAACGGCAGCTGTCTTCAGGTCCACCCAGTAATCATTCGAACCAAAGCTCGGAGTTCTGACGTCCCCGCTCCCCTCCTCTCTCCCACTGTCTCGCCGCATTCCTTTTCGTTTATGAATGCCGAGTTGAGAACGGAAAGAAAACGGAGAAAGAAACGCGTCCGGAAGCCGACACCAAGGCCTGTACGTAGCCCGTTTTGTTATCGTCCTTTCTTTCCGTTCTGAAATCGCGAAATGCTAAACAAACGCGAACCGCTCCTTCTATTTGCGGGTGCTCCTCCACGCGGGCACCATGCACTGGATTGCCGTAGTGCGTCGAAGAGACAACGGAAGGAGCTGCATGTTTCCGGATTGTGGTACCCTTATTACACTTTTTTACAACGGAGAGTTAGTCATGGTCGGCACGGGAGCCGCAGCTCGCAGGAATGGGAGCACTGTCCAGAACATCGCCGTCCTTACGACCATAGTCGTCGCACAATTAGAGGCGTGCTTGCTCAAACGAGGCACATCAATTAGCGACCAATCGAATTACGGCCGGGCAGTGAAAGGGACAATGAGGGTGGCCACTGCCGTACCTCCCCCATTCTACTTGGGTGTCGCACCAAATTGCGTGTCGGCGTAGGCGTGATTGGTGCCGACCTCTGCACCTCTCTCGATGGATTGCAGGACAATCATGGCATTTCCCGGCTCAGACTAACGCCTTGCCGTTACAGCTTGGGATTGCCGCGGCTATACAGGGAGCACGGGCGTTTTTGTGCAGAGGTTTACTTTTGGCATTTGTCGAATAAACGACAAACCTGAGAGTCTGATCCAGGTCGTGCGAAGGATTGTGATCAGTGCAAAGGATTGTGTGAGACAAGAATACGAGAGATTTAAGGATTTCTTGCATTCCTTAGCTGCAATTTTCCTAAATCGTCTTGGTACACTACGGCCCCTACTGCTGCTGCACCATAAAAACCAAAATTCATTCATTACGAAATCGTCTCAGTTGGCAAACTACCAACAAGAGACTGCGCCCTCCCCCCTTCTGACATTCATCACCAGTTGATTGAAGTGCCACCTTTTTGTATGTGCCGCGGCGCAGCTACAAGCAAGTGTCTATGGGAGCTTGCCAACTGATGTAGTAGCATTGGTTGCTGTAGCCCAAAATGCCTCAGGGTATGATACTAGGAGGATATATGTAAATAGGGACTGTATATGAAGTGACATAATTAGACATTAGTGGAAAAGAGTGTTAGCTCGTTAAAACTTATTGTTTGGTTGGTCTAAGCCCCACAGGGCACAAATCCCACTAGTGCGACAAACAGCAAACTTTATCCATGGCAGAAAAAAAAAAAAGAGATTGACTTCTCGATTGATTGAGCAACCTTCTATATACCTCCTGTTTACAAACATGTTTGGCTTGTTGTTAATTTGTTTAGTGGAACAAAGCCCTTATGATTCCAGTGCAGTTGCCTTTCCACATTTATTTTGCTGAAATACCTATTGCAAAGCTCTTGGGGGCGACAGTGCGGGTCCAGTTGATATTTTACCGTGTACCTAGCAAAGCAGCTTTTGTTGCGATGGCCATGAAGCGTGCAGCGCACCGTCGACCGTGCAGATTGGTGCATTGATCGACTCCTAGTGGACTGGCTAGAAATGGAAGAACAAGCCAATGCAGTGTTGCCGTCTTCTCAAAGGTGTTCTGCCTACCGTGCAGGGCGACACAATGGACGACCAGTTTTCATTAATGTGCTTCAGGTAAAACTTTCCTAACTCCTACAAAGTAAACTTTGGCACCATTTTCGGCATCGAACGACAAAACGCCCAACAACAACCAACCTTTCTATAAGCGGAGAAGGCCTTAGGGCTTCTCCTTGCGAGGAGGGGAGGAGGGTACGGCCCTAAATATTTGCCCACCACCCTTCCCCCTCCTCTGCTCTTTTGACTCCTCCCACAAATCAAACTCAGCTGTTGTCTGGGCATTTCCCGGAATAGCTTCGCAGGCAGCGGCAACAGAGGGTCTCCGCTAAGAAAGCGCGATGCAAGCTCGCGGGACTGGGGTTGAAACCCCTTCTAACCCCCCCCCCCCCCCCTTTCTGCCCCTGCGGGCCACAGTCATGAATCACTCGACGGTGGCGCCCTGTGCCTACGAGAAGGGGTTCTTGCGGAAGCGCTGTGCAGCCGCGAGGGTAGGCGGCATATGACACTGCGCTGTGGCATGCCACTTGGTCTCTGCCGAAGATTCCGCCGGAAAGTTTGGTCGCAGCGTACGCACCGTTAGAAAGTGCGGTCGTTTGGAGATGCCCATTTAGGATTTGCGGGCACTTCTGGCGCAGCTGTCTACACTAAATGAGTTGCCGATGTTGGCAAGTCTTTCTCAAGACACGCATAAAGATGTCCTTTGAGGCTACTGACACTTGACGTGTTCTTCAGAGTGGTCCTTCAAAAGGCTGTTAATATCTTGAGAGTCAACGCGGTCCATTAAGGTTATTGACTTTTTCAACCACCCGTTATTCTCTTGGCACAACCAAAGAGCCAGAATTCATCGCTTTTGCAATTTGTTGGAGGACGTATTCCCCCTAAACGTTCTGTCTGCATGCAGCTTCAAATGCACGGCTTTGATCTGCGTTGTTATGTGGTCATGACTGGTCAGTAGAAGCGATCAAGGATGTGCCATCCAGTTTGCAGATAACCAGAGTCCCAACCAGGATGCCCGCAGTTCCCTGGAGGTTTAGTTCAGAAGAGGCTGAGATTTCAGTCACATGTTAATGATACCCGGGTAGTGAAAGTAATTTCCCAGCTCTTCACCGGGAAATTACTTTCAGGGGCCTTTTGTTTATTTAATTTTTTTTTTTTTGTATGTAATTGATAGAGGTTTGGCCTTTTGGTTTAGTAGTAGTCCTCGAAACAAACATCTGAAGCTTGTGATATACAACGGACGTCTCAATCCACCCTGAGTATTTCTTACACCCAAATGTAAAGACCAAACTGTTTGTGCTTGCTTGAACTTATGCCAGGATTCTAAACCTCATGTACTGTATTTTTTGTACTTCTGATATTTGTTTTCCGGGTTCGTGCAGAAACAGTTGCAACAGAAAACATCTACTTTTGTTTGTTGCCAGCTTATAGTCATTGTGGTGATTGCTTCAAAACTTGTGGGTGTAACCAACGTGACAAAACACTGAAAGGAGTGAAGTAGCTTTAGCCTATTGTCACACCACCGGCTGTAACATTTGATGCCAAAAAATACTGGGGGAGTGAAAACGTTCTGTGTTTGAAGCATCACCTGATGTTGCACTAAGTTATGTTACGCACACAAAATGCAGGTAGGCTTTACCTGCTCTGACCAGTTGAAGCAAGAAGCTGGGGACACTACAAGATTTCCAAAACAACCATCCAGTGTTGGACATACAAATTGGATCATAAGATAGTAAGGCAGCGACATATTTCAACAATTCACGGCTTATCGCAGCAAAAAGAGGAATGTTATGCAACTGAATGTGTATAGGCTGTAGCCTCTGACCTGTTGAAGCAAGAGACTGAGGACACTACTAGTTTCCACAAGCAATCACCTAATGTTAAGCACGCAAACTGGAACATAATAGGGTAGAAAGACGGCGACTTATTTAACAAATCCCAGTGTTTGCTTGGGTTACCTGAGGCATGATGGCTGGAAAGCCGAAGAGATTCATGGTCTGGCGGTCGATGAGCCGGGGAAACATCTGCATAGTCGGATCCAAAGCCAGTTGTAACGCGGCTGGAGCCGGATTAGCCGAAGCTGCAGCCGCAGCAGCCATGTGGGCCCCTGTCAGAGCGCCGTCCGCAGCCGTGGTCGAAGCCGTGTTGGGGTCGTTTGCCCAGATGCCGTCGACGTAACTTTCCGTGACAGGGACTGGAGGAAATGCCAAGTTATCCTCGGGTTATCCCCGTATCCGTGAATAGCTGCAGGAACTTGGTCTGTCTTTCGGCCAGATGAGAAATCGTTGTCCTCTCAGAGCGGAGCTAGTGTGGCCGTTTGTTTTGAGCCCTTGATGGTGGGGGACTGTGCAGATGCAAAGTTTTTCACAAGTGCTCTGACTGTATGAGAGGAGTTATCTTGTGATAGTGTCAGGTAAGGGTGAACTTTCAACACTGGACAATTATGACACCGTGCGCGCTGACTACTGATGTAACTATATTGTAAGCTCTTATCCACTAAGTCGCACCACACTCGTTTTTGTTTCTCCTGGCTGTTTCAATGTAACTGCTCGCCGACGTTGCAAGCTTCAGGAGACTGTTCCTTACAAAGCCACACCACACTCGTTTTTGTTTTTCCTGACTGTTTCAAAGTAACTGCTCACCAACGTTGCAAGCTTCAGGAGACTGTTCCTTACTAAGCTCAAACTTAGTTTCACCAGAATTCACACGGAGCTTGCATGTGATCTAACTGAACACATTTGATGACTGAAGCCGATGAGCAGTTGTAGCGAAGAGATGCGGTCAGAAGGGAACTCGGTCACAGATGTCACCTCCGGAGTGTTTGCACCTGTCAATCACAACTACGATAAACCAGATGGCACTCCCTACACAATGCACAATCTATCTCGACGTTGCCTAGCAGAGCGATGACGTCGCAAGGTCCCTTTCTCCCGTGACCAAACACAGCTACACTGCTGGGTACCGTTTGTTCGTGGCAGTCAGTCCAACTTCTGGCGGAACGTGGGCGGTCGTCTGCAGGAACGGTCCATGACTGACAACAGACGCCTCGCTCAGTCGACTGCTTCAAGTCACAATACCCGATGGTGCAGGACGTGCAGTGCAGTCGGTTCTCGATGCTTGACCTGGTGTACAGGCTCACGGATGCGAAGAGGTTCCGTTGGATAATGATGTCGGACTTCTGGAAAGACCTGTCCCTAGTCCCTGCTGAATGGTCCTGTTACTTAAACTCACTGGCTATTGTTGGAACAAAAAAAAAATGCAGGATAATCCTCCGCGTTGAAATCTTTCTTCAAGATGTCACCGAGGTTCTAGATGATAGGATGTCGAAACTTGAGGTAAGACAAGTAAGTCCTGGTCGTTGTATCTGCTACTCAAGTTAGTCTTGTCTTAGAAGCAGCGATGATTGGGGACGATACTCCGAGGTTGTCGAAAACTCGTTCAGGAGATCGTCCTTGGAGGAAGCCCAATGCCGATAAATGTCAGCAGCTAAGGCTAGCACACACTCCACTGGCCGCCCTGTTCTCGACGATCGTCACCGCCGCCGCCGTTTCGTTTCGTCACCCAAGTATTCCAAGGATCCCCTGGATCCGACCGGCTCCAACTGCCTGCTCGTGGCGAAAAGGTTCAGGCTCGGCGTCGTGCCGTAAACTACGGCTGCCGTTGCAGAGGCTCTCTCTCTCTCTCTCTCTCCTTCCCTCCCTTCGTCTAGAACGGAAGAAGGAATAACAAGAAAAAAAAAAGCATAGTACCAGGTTGGGATTTTGACGTCGGCTTGGATTCACTCCGTCGTCACCATGCAACCCTCCCAGGGAAAAGAAAAAGAACAAAAAGAAACAAAAAAGCTAGCGGTTTCTTTTTTGCAACATTTTTTGGGAAATCTTTTTTTTTCCTTTTTTTTGGCAGCTCTTTGCGTGAGCCCTCCCCCGGGTTCTAAATCGGGGTTGGAGAGAGGCAAGAGGAAACACGTGGCTTCTGTGCACCCCCCCCCCCCTCCCTCTCTCTTTCTCGGCTCGCGTGGCCCACGTGGGAGGGCTACAGGCCCCGGCTGGTTCGGTGACGGCGGTAGCGTTGGCTGCTGGTCCTCTTTTTTTTCTCAATATTATTGTTGTGGTCTCGATTAGCTTTATCATCGTTAATATAAAGCACGGCGTCGTCAGTGGGGGTTTAGAAATGGTTGGACGGGCGGCTTGTTTGAAGGAAAACAAAGATGGCTTTTCGCCGGAGGGAACCACAAGCCTGCAGATGGGGTTGAGGGGGGCTACGAGTCTAGAAATATCGCCAGCCGAAAAGCAGTTATAAACTTTCTTCGTTTCCTTTTCCTTTGTCTATTTCGAACAATAAGTAGACGAGGCACGTGGGGGCGTCTTCGGTGACGTCAGACGGTCGCGGCAGAGTTTCTAGGCGGTATACATGCAGCGTGCAAGTTCGTCTGCTTCTTGCGCACCTCATGCGTTTGTTTAGCCTCCCTCCAAATGCGCCCACGTGCTTTTGCCCCCTCCTCGACATCAACCGAATGACGGGGCGCGCTCAGCTGCTTCGTCATCGCGCGTTCTTTACGCGCTATTTATGTTGCTCGTTCACTGGCGTCCCACTCCTTGAGTTCCAATGCGCCATCTTGTTTTGTTTTTTTTATATTTATATATGCACGTTTTTACGTCGCCACGGAATCGTCTGAAACTTGACTCACAATTCGTCAGCCTAAAAAAAAGTGTCACAGCTTCGCGGCAGATGAGTTTTTTTTTTTTTTTTTTAGAAAACACGATTGCGCTTTAGGACAAGGACGGTGAGAAAACAGACGACATGGAGCGCCAACTTTCTCAACTGTTTAATCAAAGAACATCCTCAACCAACGTACTTCCGATCGGTGACAAAACGTCGGATTTTCGGTTGAGGGTTGGATCGACCGTTTTCCCTAAGCCCCCGAGTCAATTTCTTTTAATGGAAAAAAAAAAAAAATTATATACATTATTTAAAAGTTGAGTTTTTGGTGGTCTTTCTGCAGACCCTTCCCCCAATGCGTGACCCATAAATCCGCCCCATTCGCCGACTATAGGCCTTTTTCTGTTTCGGATTGCTTCAGCGATGATAGACCAAGTAGAGAAGCATGACGAACACCAAGATGGTGCGCTTTTGACGCTCTCTGGTTGGTCCCATCAGCTCGCAGCGTCGGCTGCGTCAATAGGGAGTTTTCGTAGACCGCGTTTCCTTCTCCGCTAAGCCCTCCGCAACGAAGAAGCCGCTACTGCGCCTGCGCGCCCATGGCCTTGACTGTAGAGTTCCGGGTATCGTAGCGAGCTGCGGAGGGTGTTGCGGGACGGCGAAAACGGTCTACGAAAACTCCCTAATATCCGATGTTTCTGGGTATCCGTGTTAGTTCCCTTGAGTGCGCTTGTCATCGGGCACCTGGGTACTGAGGAGAAGCCACACCCGTCGCAACAAAAAAGGTTCTGTTTCGAATAAAAAGGGTGCGTCTTATCGTGCCATCTTTATTGCATCGTCATGGTGCCAGTGCTTAAAGTCAGGAAGGGGGGGGGGGGGGGACTCTCCTCGGGGGAACTCACTCCCCCCCCCTCCCCCTTCCCACGGATTTCAACGGAGGGGGGGGGGGGGGGGGGTCTGAGACTCCTTTGGGGAGTAGATTACAACCGTCGCGCCCCTAGCGGCGAAGTTGAAAACTAAACCCATGGGCACAACATGAAACGTGAAACCGTGTATACAAACAGCCGGCGTGAGTGCTTGGGGACTTAAACCGTCCGCCGCGTCATAAATGCCCGTGAGGGGGTTTGCGCCGCGGGAGTTTGAAAGCAAAGAAGGCTTTCTCTTTTGCACTCGTTTTTGCCTGAAACAACATAATATTTCTTTTAATATATATCGACATTTTGAGGAGTGTTACAAATTCACCCCTTTGTGTGGTGAGGTGAGGTGAGGCAATCGTAGTATACAGTGCGCGACACATTTAGCGCGAACGTAACCCCCTTTCACATTTTGACTCGAACAAAGGTATCGACGCGAACGCAACATGTTTTTGCGCTTTGGTTCGTGCCTCGAACGAAACACTTTCCACCACACCAGTAGCTTTGGCGATAGCCTTTCCACTTTAAAATAAAAATAGAAAGAAAAAAAAAACGACGGTTTTCTAGGGGCAAGCGGATACCGGTTCGAATCCGAAAGTGCTGCGTCCTTCATCACCTTCAGAGTGGACAAGGGATAACCACGATATTCCGAACGCGTCGTTTTCCTTTGTGTCAAGCAAATCGTCTAAAAACTAGTACTTCAAACAACGCACGGACTATAAGCAAAACGATTTTTTTTTCTTTTTCTTTTTTTTCTTTGTTGAGTTGATTACGAGTATAGACCAGCGGATATTTCGAAGAGGGGCACGATCGAAGGCAGAACGTGCGAGGCACGCAAGTGTGGCAGAATGCGCTCGATTCATCGTTGCTCGAGGTCGGGGGTGAACAACAGCAGGGGGCGCATTTGACGGGTAAACAAAAGCACGAGGTGCGCGAGGATCAGACCAGCTTACACGCCGTATAGTTCATGCTCTCCAAAAACCTTTTATCTTTTTTTTTTTTTTATTAATATTATAGCGAGAGCGAAGGAAACGCGACCGAGTCTATCGCTCCACCTCACGATGAACCTCATCCGGCTCTGTGCACGCATCGCGCGACTGTCGGTCGCTGCTGAAAAGGTCACGTGACACCCACGCGGCATTGGATTGGCTGAGGATGGCTCGTAGCGTCCGTTGCGATCCATCGTAGAATAAATAAAAAAAAAAAAAGTGAGCCAGAAGACGACGGGACTTTGGCATGCGAGACACGCGCACGCCAGAGTCGAAGAACCTCTCGCGTCCTCGTAAGAGAGCTTTTACTCCAGGGGAAGGGAAGGAAGAGGGAGGGATACAGGGAAGATGGGGAGAAAGAGGGGAAATCGGGCCCTTCTCGTCTAAAGCTGGAATCTAAAAAAAAAAAATCGAAAAACATTTTTTTTTTTTTTTTTAAGTTTGGAGAACGAGTTTTACGAGTTCTTATTATTACTATTATCGTTATTATTATTTACTCGCGTCGGTGTCGTCGTGATGAGTCCTCCGCCTTTTATTTCGAGCATTCGCCGCCGCCCCCCCCCCCCCCCCCCCCCCCTCATTTCGCTTGCTGGAGGAGGTTTCTCGGCTTCCCTGTCGTCAATTTGCGAGTCCCCGTGGCGGCGTATACTCCAGCTTGCGACGGACCGCGAGCGTGCGCTACGAACAGTCGGAGCCAATCCAGTGCCGCGTGTGTGTCACGTGATCATCCGAGAGGGAGCGCGTGGACGGGGGAGTATGGCGTCCTTTTGAAATTCCCCACTCGTGAAAGGCCGCTCTTTCCTGTCCCATTTTTTCCCCCTAGAAATGCTTTCCCTTCTTTTCCCTGCACTAGTCGTCTCCTTTCCATCTCTTACATCACTTTACACCCTACTCGAGTGTCCCCGCCTTTCTTTCTTTTTTTTTTTTCCTTTTCTTTTCCACGCTAAAGTCTCGCTTAATCTCGTTTTAGCACTCGCACAACTCTAGGTGCTTTTTTTATTTGTTTTTACCTGTCTACTACCTGGCCACGTCTCCTTTTTTTTTTTTTACTCCTTTTTCACTCCCCTTTTTTGTCTTTTTTTCACAACTTCCTTCGGCGTGCCGCTTTAGCGATTCGGATGCGCGTTGGCTCTTTTTAGCACCTTTTGTTGTTTGTTTTTGCCTCGGGCCCCGCTCCTCGCTGTGTGCTCGACTGTCATCTCTCGCTCACTGTCTAATGCATCGCAGGTCGGCAGCCTCGAGCATGACGTGTCATATTCTCTTAATATCACTTCAATGCACTCCTTGCGTGTTTTATATTCTTTTCTCTACTTTAACTGTCTGACTTCTTCAACTTTCTCTCTCTCTCCCTACTACTGCAGACATTTTCCCTTTACCACTCATTAGATCTTCCAAATCTAACTCTTCGTTTTATTGTGTTTTTTTTTTTAATTTCTTAGCTCTGTATCGTCACTTAGCATTAACTCCATTTCCACTTTTCCGCACCCCTACTTTTATTTTAGTCTCTTATCTTTCCCCAAAGGTTTATTTACATCCTTTCAACCCTAATGGATATATACGACGAAACTCATTGAACCCGGCGTCGACTTGCGCCACCTAGCGTGTGTTTTGAACTGCCACAGCTAATGTATACTGACAATACGAGCCTCTGAGAATGACAACGATTGAGCGTCCCTTCATTCTCCAAAGCGAAAATAATTTAAAAAAAATATTGTTTTATCTTTTTTTTCTAGATTCAATCCACAAATTGGATAATCTCTGTTGAGTTCTCTCTAACCATTCCAACAATTGCGATTTGTGAGGCATCTAATGTCTTCTTCGGCCGATAGTGGCCCCAAAAGTTACATGACATTTGTGTCGTCATCAGAACAAACTAAGCCCCCCCCCCCCCCCCCCCCCCCCCCCACCTATTTCTCGGCTAAAAACGACCAAAAAAAAAAAAAAACACGGCATAGCGTTGGCAAATATTGGCAACTATTCAGCTGATGTGTTCACCCGAGACCACGTGACTAATCTTTTTGGTTACTCTAGCCTGGGCGAACGCATCGACCCCTCCTTCGCTACGAGGCCGCTGCGAGGCGCCACCATCGCCCTATTAAAGATGGCGGTTTATTCCTGCGGCTGCTAAATCCAAGCCGCCATTTAAAATCGTTCACCAGCGTGTCAGATTTATTTTTTTTTTTTTTCGGTTTCCATTTTTAGTTTTGGCGACGTCTAATATCAAGGTCTGGTTTTATTTGTATAGAATATTGTTCTCACCGAATCTGTCTTTTTAATTCACGATACATTCAGCTCTGAAATTAAAACTATAATCAAATACAAACTTTAAAAAAAAGAAAAGTCCGATTTACAACAGGAGGACAGCCTGAAACGATAATTTTATTTCTTTTAGTACCTCGCCAAAACTGCAGACGTAGATCTTTTTTTTTTATTTTAATTATTGAGTTGCAAGTGTGACTGCTAAGCACTGCCACTTCGTTCTGCTGTCGTCTCCTGGTGCTTGTAATCCCGGAGTTTTGCTTAATCCCCCCTCGCTTAATCTGCCAGGCAATTTACAACAGCGAGAATCCCAACCTCGAGTAAGCTTCGTTTTTTTTTTTTTTTTTTTCCCGTTCTAAAAGAATACAATAACAAATCGGCAGCACGTTTTATTCTTAATCGGATTAATTAAAATGGAACAGGTTTAGAGTGTCGAATCCGTCCTTTCTTTCTCTTTATATTTTTATAATGGGAGGCTATAGGGCGTTTGCTGAGGCATACTTAAGACAAACAAATAGAGGGAGAGAGACGTGTGAGCTCTAATTAAGGAGAATATGCTCAGAATGTGTCGAAATTCAAGAATAAAACGAACGGCGTTAATTAATGTCATTAAACTTTATATTACGTATTTTGGGGTGTCGGTTTAATTGCTAAGGCTGCTTGTTAAAGTGTTGGAAATTGACTTTTTTTGTTAAATACGCATTCCCTCTTTTTTTTTTTTTTACAAGTAGCTTCAGGTCTTTTTATACTTTTTTTTTCCCCTCCCTGGAATTTTTTTTTTTTTTTTTCTGGGGTTTTGGTGTGCCGCTTAAAGCGTGCAACGCAAGTTTTGTTGTTTTTGAGAACGAAGTTCGTTACCAAGTGATAACGTGAATTGGTTACTGAGAAATATCGCAGTTCGCATCAGAAAAGTGACACATCAACGGGTGACTTGGTTCGGACTAGACTGAAGGTTTTTTTGGTTTTTTTTCCTGCATTTGCGAGACTAAATTTACGGGCCGTCTAGTCTATGAGAATGATAGCGCTTATTACATTGCCGAAATTATTTCAAGCCCGCAGTGCGTAAAAGAAAAAAAAAATGGAAATATACGTAAATCGAAAGTGAGCCCGGGTTACCCTATATAGATGGCGCCAGCATTGTGTTCTTTGGTCTTAAAGGGGTGCTCAGGCCGTTTTTGTTCGAGCTACCCAATCAGATTGCATCTTCCGACTACCCGGACTTTAGTCTTCGCGGTATGCTGTTTATTTTCTCGAAATTCAAAAAAGCAATTGGGAAAACCGTTAATGAAGATGATGCCGAAACCAGCATTCAAATTTGGTGTGACGTCACAAATGGTACAGACTTTCAGGTCGCGCAGGTAGTCTTAAACAGAGTAATGTCGAGTGTTTTTTTTTTTTCGTGCTTCTCAATGAATCAGCGACTAAGCATATCTTTTCCCACCATCAAAACGTCTTGTAATCAGTTGGGAACATGGCTTACTGCCCACTTTGTACCATTCCTGTCGTCACACTTCAATGTTGCCAGTAGGGGCTCCCGGTACCAGAAGCACGATGAGAACGAAATTCAAAAATTTATTAACGTCGCCAAACGTTTTTTTTTTTTTTTGCACAATACCTGGGAGGAACTCGTACGGCCGTGTCTATCGGTGTGTTCAGCTAACTTTGAGGCAAATCAGCGACCATGAAAAAATCGCTGGAGTACCCCTTCAAAAGCGGCCTGTTAACTCACGGTTTTAATGTTAATTTCTATAACTAACTCCCCCTCTGTGATTGAAACGCGTTTTCCCGCAGCTATATACGTATGCCAACGTATTTCGCTTTACTCTCTGCGCGTGCATTTAGGTTCAATCAAATGTTTTTTCTTTCTTTTTTTTTCGAAGCGGGGGGGGGGGGGGGGGGGGGGGGGGGCGTTGAAAATGTGAATCCAAGAGCCCGGATGTCAGCACGATTTTTCTCTCCAATTTCTCGGTGTCCCCCTCCCTTTTTTTTTTTTTTTTCTCGCGACATCATCCCTAAAGAAAATTAAGAAAAAAAATCGGGAACGACCAATGTATGGAGCGAAAACGGGAGATGGAAATTTTGTTTCAAAATGAAAATTATTCTTCGTTGCCTTTTTTTTTATCCTCGCCTGTTTCCTTGCGATGTTTTATTTACGGCGAATAAATAAAATATAAAACCCCGGGGGGGGGGGGGGGGGGTACCAAATAATCTTCTTTTCACCGGACACCCGAGACCGAAGCAATTTTTTTTCCTATCGTCCCTATTTTTTCCCAGCCCCGCGCGCAGCTCACGTATTCCATTTTTCGGTGTCTTTTCGTTTTTCTATTTATTTTACTTTATGCATTTCAGAACGTTTCATCTAATTATACACTCGTGTTCGTTCCTCTTATTTTCTTTTTTTTTTTTTTTGCACAATACCTGGGGGAACTCGTACGGCCGTGTCTATCGGTGTGTTCAGCTAACTTTGAGGCAAATCAGCGACCATGAAAAAATCGCTGGAGTACCCCTTCAAAAGCGGCCTGTTAACTCACGGTTTTAATGTTAATTTCTATAACTAACTCCCCCTCTGTGATTGAAACGCGTTTTCCCGCAGCTATATACGTATGCCAACGTATTTCGCTTACTCTCTGCGCGTGCATTTAGGTTCAATCAATGTTTTTTCTTTCTTTTTTTTTTTTCGAAGCGGGGGGGGGGGGGGGGGGGGGCGTTGAAAATGTGAATCCAAGAGCCCGGATGTCAGCACGATTTTTCTCTCCAATTTCTCGGTGTCCCCCTCCCTTTTTTTTTTTTTTTTCTCGCGACATCATCCCTAAAGAAAATTAAGAAAAAAAATCGGGAACGACAATGTATGGAGCGAAAACGGGAGATGGAAATTTTGTTTCAAAATGAAAATTATTCTTCGTTGCCTTTTTTTTTATCCTCGCCTGTTTCCTTGCGATGTTTTATTTACGGCGAATAAAATAAAAATATAAGGGGGGGGGGGGGGTACCAAATAATCTTCTTTTCACCGGACACCCGAGACCGAAGCAATTTTTTTTCCTATGGTCCCTATTTTTTCCCAGCCCCGCGCGCAGCTCACGTATTCCATTTTCTCGGTGTCTTTTCGTTTTTCTATTTATTTTACTTTATGCATTTCAGAACGTTTCATCTAATTATACACTCGTGTTCGTTCCTCTTATTTTCCTTCTTTTTTTTTTTCAGCTTCAGGATGGTGTTTTTGCATGCGCGTGTCTGTGCCTTAACTTTTTTTTTTTTTCTTGTCTACCTTGTTTTCATCCGTATCCTGATCCCTATATGAATATATATATTTGAATCTTCCTTTTCGAGGAATCCCCGTCAAAATTCGAGCATGACATGTTCCCTTTCCCTATTTCCCTTCTATTTTATTTGCTGTACCAGGTACTCTTTTTTTTTTTTCGTTTCGCTATTTTGTGTTGATCCGTTCGCCGGCGCGGAAATAAAGGTCCCAGAAGAGAGGAGAGCGAGCGAGCACACTGTATAATTTCTAAATCCAAATTATTCATGTCCTTTTTTTTTTCTCTTCCCTTTTTCTTGCTTCTCGATCCCCAAAGGTTCTTTGCTCTCTTTGATCCGACTCTGACCCTCCTTTTGCTCTCCCTCGTTTCCCCTTATTTTTTCTCGGCCAAAATAACAGCATGTTTCCTGTCTTCCTCACTCCCTGTTTGTTTTCTAGGGATCGCAAACCTGGGTTCGGCCTCTCCCTAATTTCGAGCTTTTCGGTCCCGTCCCCACCTCCTTACCCATTCCCTTCCCTAAGCCTTCTCCGTCTCGTACACGCTTCCCCTATTGTCTTGCTTTTCCCTATTCTGTTTCACTTCCTTATCGTGTTCTGTGCTCTGATCCTTTATATCGCTTATTCGTCTTTTATATCGCGGTAGAAATCTCGGATTTTCCTTTGTTATCGCTTTTAGATTTTTCTCATATTTCTCTCGACGAAATTCCTTTCCACATTATGTTCCGAAATTCATCATTGTTGCCTTCTGATTGACTTGCGTCAAATGTGAAATTTATTCCCCTTGCCGAATTCATAGCCCTATAATTCTCTATAGACCTTTCCAGCGGCAGTCTCGAACGAAGCGCCCGGGCGGAAAATGCTGAGTCACTGAGCTGTGGACGTATGCGCAGCATCCGATATACCGCACAGCAGACCAACAGCGCATGCTCAGAAGGCGTTCCACAGCTCAGCAGACAAAGATGGCAGCGCGCAGAAGGCGCTTTTTGGAAAGGTCTATATGATATATCCAATTTCCTTATAGTCCCATTTCCATATAATTCACCCGCCCCATTATATCCGATTATCTACTATTTTTTACTCACACTGTACTTTACTCCGTGAATAAGCTAAGACCTAGCTCCGTTTCCACGTGTGAAGCTTGCAAAACGAATTTAATGTTCTTATTTTTATTCTTCCTTTTGGTTCAACCGTTTATTTGCGATACCTATCTCTATGTTGCCCTGTTCTCCCTATACTATGAACCAGATCAATAATATTGTTTATCACATTACGCTTTCAATCGCACATCCCTTGTATTTTTCCACGGCTAGCCGTGCATCCTTAATCCATTCTCTGTCCGTATCTATTGACCGCTTCTTCTATAGTTGCACATTTCTAATGTTGCCTTCCATTTTGCCCTTTGTTCCCTAGAATATTGTCCGCAACGTCATCTGTCGCGTGATTTTTCGTAGTTCAACATTTCCGTTTCCCTAAATCGTAGCTTTTTTGGGGGGGTCGTCGTCTGATTTCCGTACTCATTGTCTGATGTATTTAATGCTATTACCCGCTTTCTCTATAGTTTCCCATTTCTAGTGTTAGCTTCAATCTCGTTCTTTTTTTTCTTCCCTAGCTTAACATGTACGACGTCATCTCTCACCCGATTTTTCCTAGTTCAACACCTCCGTTTCCCTAATTCGTCGTCTTTTCGAGTTGTTTCTCCGGATTTTCCTATTCATTGTTTGATCATTTAATGCTATGTTTATTGCATGAGGGAAAGCAGGCAGTGACGTTTCCCCTGGGCACGCTCGGGCACGCGGAAAAAAAATATAATGGGGACCTCGTTAAGTATTCCTCTTGTCTGTTTTGTTTTGTTTTTTCCACCGAGAATTCGTCTTATAAACATGGCGGTACTCTGCATAATGCAATTTGGAGAGGGTATTTGCATATCGCGAACTGGAATATCGACAGAAAAATAAGGCGGTCGGTAGTAGTATATATATATTAGGGAGCAGACACGTGCCTAATCGAACTGCTCTGTCCAAATTACTGTAGTTTAACTGCT
Organism: Ixodes persulcatus; assembly: GCA_013358835.2. Taxonomy (NCBI): domain Eukaryota; kingdom Metazoa; phylum Arthropoda; class Arachnida; order Ixodida; family Ixodidae; genus Ixodes; species Ixodes persulcatus. Next base: position 281,852 of record JABSTQ010009653.1, on the reverse strand, counting down.
GTTGTTGTTTTTAGTAACTTTTAATTGCGATTTTGTTTTCCGTAATTAGCAGATGACTTGGGGAATGTGTATAGATTTTGAGTTCGCTTCGGTTAACTGCAGTATAGTACGCGGTACTTGAGGATTGTATTAAACCGCGCTGTCCGTCGAACGAAATGTCGTTATGGCGAACCCCGTCGGCATCACAACGAACAACTTTGTCCCGTTCACTTTAACCGGGAAGATGTGACTGTAAACAATGCTTCGACCAGCTAAGAAACGAGGAAAAAAGAGCGCAATGATAGGAACCGAAATGAAGTAACTACCAATCGAATGAAAGAAAAAAGGTTGGGGCAAACGAGGAAAAAGGGGAGAGGTCCCCCAAGACAAGAGGCGAACGCTATACGCAATTGCCCGTCGTGTTTCCTTGTATCCCGCGGGAGCATTCCGTTCGGTCTGCGCTGGTTACCATTGTTCCAAGGGGTAGGGGAGAAAAGGGGAATAATGCTGCCTCCGTTCGTTGGGCGACTCGGTTCCGAGGCAAAAGGCGCGCGGGGAAATATGTACCTAAATGGGGAAAGAGAAAACGAAGCTCGGCTGGAGTGGGAACGCAATGATAGGAATGGGGAAAAGGGAAACAAGCAGCGCAAACGTGAAACAAATATCGAAAAGGAGACAAGTAGGCAGAAAAGAAATAGGACTTTTGCGGAAGTAGAACAACAACACGACGATGGGAATTCTGGAATAAGAACGAGAAAAGCTAGAGGAATAGGGCAAGCGACGTGAAGACGTACGCAAACCCGTGGACCAGTTAGGTTCGCCCGACCGTTTTTTTTTTTCCTTCCCTCTTTTTGGAAGACTTGCAGTCAGTGATGTAAGGGGACCGGCTTGTTTTTCCTGACAGGCGGAAAAAGCGTTCGCGGGAAAAGACAACATCACCAGGCGTTGATGTAAGGAACTGGGGATTTGATTGGTGACGTCACGGGCCCAAGGAAGTAATTGGGTTGAGGTGGCTGAGGCGTCAGACATTGTTGAGATTGGAAGAGGGAAGAACTATGGACTGCGGTCGGGAAAATGATGCGCTTGTCTCGTGTCTTCTAGGGAAAGTTGATTTGGGAAACATGGAACACTAATGTTTTCCCAATTCCCGTTGTTATTCCTTCGAATACGCATGCCTATGTTCTTTCCCAGATAATCTATGGTTGCTCCGGCGGACTGTGTATGGGGAATATTGGATTCTACTCGTGGATTTGAAGGGAAATATGCGAGGGGAAAGGAACCTCAGTGGAAGGTAGACAGACTTGCTCTGTATTTCGATCTCGATATCGGAATTGACACGCGGCAGTACCGTGAGTTTAAATGGGGACCCCAACTCTACTGGAAAAAGGGAAAGAAATTGGGCACTGTAGGGGAACTTCGTGTTTGGCTCCCCTTTGCAAGTCATAGAAAACGTGCGTAATATACGGAAAGTCGGAGAAAACGAGATGGAGTTCCAAAATTAGAGGTGTTCATTTTGAATACCTACGTTTCGTTGTTCGTCCAGAGAAAGCTGCACGAGTTGCAAGGTGAACTCGATAAAGGGAAAATAGGAATATTTGGTAGATCGTTCCGATCACGATGCCCGATACCCAATACTCCGCCGGCGCCTGTTGCAGGCATCGTATCACTGGCGGAAATATCCACTAAAAATCCCTAATAGGGAAGGAGCACGGGGTTTTGCTCGATTACTACCTAGGGTTCCGATATCTAGGCACAACGAAAGGAAGGTAATTTGCGTGACTGGTTGGCGTAATTGGAGACTATGCGAGCGGGAGAAAAACGGGTTTAGGGAAAGATTGGGGAAGTAGAAACGAACTTGCCGCCCGTTTTCTTCGGCTTCCGATTTCTCCTTTTGTTTCTCCCCATCCTTCCGTTCGTTCCCACACCGATACCGTACCCCTTTCCAAGCACGTCTCCAGTTTTACGCTTGCCTCTGTTTGTTGTTCGTTTGTCGCGCGTTCCGTCGCGGTGTCGTAAGTTTAGGGATATTGCGGGTTTCCACATCCGCGCGCACCGTTTGGCGGCGGCGATTTGTTCGGCTCTCGGCGTCTGCCGTCTTTCTCAAATGCGAAAGCCCGAGACAGAAACGTTGCGATTCTTGTGCTTTGTTTTGATAATTGTTTTTTTTTTTTCTTGTTTTTTTTTTTTTTTTTTTTTTGGCGAAGATTTTGGCTCCGTTCCAAACCCACGTCAGCCAAACTTGGCCGCCTCCGAAAAGAAAAAAAAAGTATTCCGCTGCAAAAATATACGAAGGCCCGTACAATAGATCCCGGCTATAACGGTACGAATTCTGAGACGATGTATATATATATGTGACTATCGCCGAAATATCACTATATCCGGAGGTTTGGATTCTTCGCTTTGTTTGTCCGTAAACTAGAACCGCTTGGCGATCGCTGAAATGCCATAGGGTTTTAATGAAACGCCAGACGCTAATAGGTGAACGTTTTACATTAGCTGACGTGATTGTAAGTGGGTTTCTACCCCGACCGCACTGTGGCGCAGTGGCAGCAGCAAAAAGCGGCAAAAGGGCTGTGTGTGTGTGTGTATTAAGGAACACCCTCGATATATAAAACAGAAGAACGCCATCCAAAAGGAGAGACGGCAACGACGTTGCAGCGCGCTGGTATAGCATCCCCCCTCCTTTTATTGTTTTTCTTTTTTTTCTCTCTCCTTTAAAATAGGGCTTTATTTTGAGTTCTCCCTATGTTCATCCAAGCTCTTCCGAAATCTCTTTTTGTTTTTATGCCACGTATTTTTGTCGTTTTCTGCCAGCCCAGGGTTGTTTTGGAAGGGTTCTGGCCCCGGATTGAAGGATGCACCCCATGCCGTAGCCTCCCGTTGGGAGATTGGTATACGTTCCGATTTTGTATTTATTTATTTATTTATTTATTTTTACACCGCCCCTTTTTTGCGCCTTCGAACAACGGATCGTTTTGGAGCAGGACGGACCCTAGCGTGCTCGATGAGTATTCGGGTGGCGGAGACAGACCGAACCGAAGGATGGTTCGAACTCCACGGTAGGCAAACTCCCGAATTTCTTATATATCGACTAAAAGAAAAATGAAAAGAAAACGCGTGAAGCGAGGTATATATATAAAGGAAGATTGCAAGCTCCACGCACCATTTGCATCCAATGATCGGCGCCTTCGTTTCACTCCCCTTTGTCCCCCCCCCCCCCCCCCCCCCCTTCCCGGCCTTATGTAGACTTACCGCCCAAGTTTTTTGTTTTGTGCGTGTTCGTCGTTTGTTCGGTGTCCGCGGAGGGGTTTTTGTTTCGCCCGCTTTTTCGCGGAACGTATCATCTTCCCTCGTCAAGTACGGGCTCACGCGCTCGAGAGTTATTGCGAGCGACGCAGGGGAGGAGGAGGAGGAGGAGGAGGAGGAGGAGAAGGGGGTGCGTAAACACCTACACGGTCGTCATCATTATCATCATCATCAGCGAGGAGCCCGTCTCTTCGCAGCTGTCATCATCATCATCATCGCCGACGACGACGGTGTTTTGGAATGATACACCGCCAGATATGGAGCAAGTCGGAGAAGACTATACGCAGCGCCAAGAATATAAGAAGGGGGACCGAAAATTGCCTTAGTTTGGCCGTTCATTCTGCGCCTTTTATATTCCATCTTAGTGCCTTCTAACTCGTCTGATGTGCGGGTCCTGCCGTTTCAGCGCGTCTGTATTTCCTGCTACACTGTAAAAAAAAGGGAGTATTCTTACACCCTTTGTCCTATATAATACACCCCAAAACTTCAGTTCGACGTACAGCGCACTGACGTCGATCTGACGGTACTAACGTTCACGAGAGGCTCGATCACCGTGTGGTACAACTTATTAAAATAGTTAATGTACGCGTTACTGGCTACAAAAAAAAATAATAATAATAATCGGGGTTTTCTTCGCTTTACTGCAAAACCTCAGTGCCTTCTTTCTGTGGTCTTTGATACGTACTTTAGCTATTTAATAAGTTATATCGCACCGTTATCAAGCCCCTCGTAAAATTTGGGGCCGTCTGTTCGACTATAGTGCGCCGTACGTCGAGCTTAGGTTTTTGGGTGCATTATATGGGACAAAAGGGTGTAAGGTGATACCTTTTTTATTGTACGTACAGGCATAGCTTCCTCTATACTCACAAAGCCTGGCATTTCGACGACGGAGCCATAGAGTGCTCGGTCCACCGTGGCCGGTCGCAGATTTGGAGATCGAGGATATGGTTGCAGAGAGCGTTTCTCGGGGAACCTGGACGTCAGCGCACAGCTTTGGCAGCGGCGAGGACCCGAAACACGGTTTTCAAACCCGACGAGAAAAGAAGCGGTAGCGCGAAGAACGCGAGGAGCACAGCGGACGTTCCATCGTTCGGGAGAAGTGCGTTTCGGCGTCTCGCCGCAGCGGGGCGCTCGTCACGTAGCTCTGCCCTCTCATCCGTTGCCTGCCGCTCTACCTTTTCCATTTCGGCGGCGGCTTCTCGTGGCGATCTGCCAGGCTTTGTCGGTATAGAGGAGGATATATGGTAGCAGGTCACCGCAGGGAGCGTTCCTTCCGCTTGTCCCCATTTCGTCTCGTGGACAGCTCGTCCTACTGGCTCCTGCGCGAAACCGTTCGTTCTGCACGCGTTAATTCATATTCAGTCCCCGTGCATGGGTCATTACCTATACTGCGTGCTGCGTGGACTATAGTCCCGATATAAAAAGGTTTACTCTTCACTGATACCTGTCCCCCGGATGTTGGGGCCGGGGACAGGACGTGACGTCATCGAGCCGCCCCCCATTACCAGCACTATACTACACCTCGGACGGCGCTTCGCAACGTGTTATTCATCATAGTCTTCATTTTGATGTGCCATCAAACAGCACTAAGCCTAAAAAGCAATACAATGTCATAAAAAAATTGAAAAAAAAATATTACCGATTGGTTTTAGCTTGTTATATACGAGTTGCATTAAGTGCGTGAAACAAAAACCGAGAGATAAAAAGATTTGCAGCGACCTTGGAATTGGTGCGTCAGGTGACGTATATTTCATCCCGCTAAATGTAGCGGCGAAAGTGAATTGGATGTTTTGGCCTCGAAACATGAATTTTTCCCGCTAAATTTAGCGGGGAAAACGAGTTGACGTACAGCTGTCACGCGCCGTTAATTTTCCTCGAGGCGTGTATACGTTACGTGACGTCACTTTCCCCGCTAAATTTGGCGGAAAACGCGCGGACGGACGGACAACATTTTGGTACTGTTCTTGCTTTTCGTTTTTTTTTCTTTTCTTAATAACATACTGATTGTTTGTTTACTAGAACCTCTAGCGTTTGTTACTCATTCGTTTGCAGAGTGCGTGCCAAACGTTAATTGAAGTTCTGAAATGCATTTGAATTTCAAAATCTTTCAGAGCCCTTCACGTACGCTGTCGTTTTTAGGGTTTCCGCAAATTTTGATTTAAAAAAAAAAAAAAAACAAGCGGGTGTTTTTTTTTATACGTGGCTCTTTGCAGAGTCCTTCTGCAGACTTTTTTTTTTTACATTTTAAGATTTTATTACCACCCTTCGAGCGTTCTTATGCGAAAAAAAATATAGCTATATATATCTTCCACGAATAAAAATATATATATATGTTTCATAGAGTTTCGGTAACTTTCTCTTTTAGCCTCTGCCTTCAGCCTTTCCTCGAGTCTCAAATTTTCTACCCACCCAAAAAAAAAACACCCAAATCCCCCCCCCCCCCCCTTCCAAAAAAAAAAAGAAGAAATATGTGTATAATTTTGAGGTTGAAGTGCAAAAGGAAACGAAGGGCATCTGTCATCCCCCGGCGAGAGCTTGGCAAATAATTTACACCACCTGGAGATATTTTTATTTAAAGCCAAAATCTGTTACAGTACACACTTCACTAAGCCTCCGTCGCCAACGGATAACGAAGGCAACTTCGAGGGTCCTCTGCACCCAGCAACATTTTCATATTTTAATGAAACGCATCGAGGGATTTTCATACATCTTGGAGGGGCTTAGTGTCTCGCACTTTTACGCGTTTTCTTCGCATTTTTGATGAACCGCGCTCGGAGGGATTTTTAGAAATGTTCGAGTGCTTTTAATGCGCTGCACTTCGAAGGGTTTCCAGGTATCTCAATAAAACACCTTAATTCTGTTTCGCTAAAATTTTCGAGGTTTTTTTTTATTTTAAATATCCGCAAGGTTTATGCAGATTTTAGTGAAACGTGTCAAAGGTGTTTCTTTTTATGTTAATATTATTAGTAAAATTGCACCGGGCAGGGTTGAAAAGATTTCTATGAAAAGTTCAGTGTTTTCGCGACATTCTGGAACGCGTCAGCCTGTCTTGAAAATATTGAAGTGCGTCTAAGAGTAACACATTTGTTTAATTTGGTTTTATTTCGCTACCGTGACAAAATAATGAATCTCCTGAGGTGGTGTTCAGTTCCAAATCGTATGTCGGCCATTTAAGAATGAAGGGGACGACCGTTTCAAGTTATTTAGTTACATAAATAAACAGGACCAAGCGTGGAAAAAGGGAAAAGGTAGCGATTCTGAGGCGCCCAAATGATTCAAATATTGGAGTGTACGACATAAAGCTGGGTTATTGTTGCCTATGAAAAAAGAAAACATTTATAAAAGGGTTTACCAAACATTTAAGGGTTTCACGGGTTCCTCTCACCTCATCACAAGACACTGCATCCCGGGACAGTTTTATCTTGGAATCAAATATATTTGGTATGAAGTGTCCGGGATGATCTCTGCTAAAGCCCAGGTCTAGCTGTTTTTCGTGAGTAACTCCAACTAACCACGTACAATTGTACAAACAATTACCTGTATTTGTAATCTAATCACATGTCAGCTCATGCGAGTGTAACCTAAATGTTTTGTGTGTGTGTGTGTGTTTGTGTGTGTGTGTGTGTGTGTGTGTGTGTGTGTGTGTGTGTGTGTGTGTGTGTGTGTGTGTGTGTGTGTGTGTGTGTGTGTGTGTGTTTGTTGTGTGTGTGTGTGTGTGTTTCTGAGACGTTATTTACGAAGAAAGTCAGCACGGCACAGTCTCGTTGGATGGATGAATGCGTGACGCTAACGGTTGTACCCTTCATAACGGGTGGTAACTTGCGCCACCTAGCCTAGCAACTAAATTATGATTACGATGACGATGCGGCACTGCGGATGCTGCGAGCTGTTCCGCACGCGTCTGAAGACGGAAGCAAGGCCGGGAAGGTTCTGCGCGACGCTGAGAGAGAAAGTGCGGCGCGTGAATCTGCGTGTTTGTGTGTGTGTGTGTGTGGGGGGGGGGGGGGGGGGGGGAGGGGAGGGGAAGGGAAAGGGAAGGGACGCCAGTGTCAACAAACGGTGATCTGACGACGGACGCCTCCCAGGAGCGAGGTGCCGAGGCCGTTTGCCGCATGCGCAGGCTCGAAATAGGCGCTCAAGCTGTCTACGGCGGCGCGCGTACGCGGCGGCGCGAGAAACCGATTGCTGCGCCTGCGCAGTACCCAGGTCCGGCGTGCCGTGGGCAGATGCGAACCTTCTTCGTTTTGTTCCGTGTAAACAAAAACAAGAATATCTACGAAATCGCCGGGTTTTATTTATCGACCGTCGACTCGAGCCTCCTCTTCCGCGCGAAATCGGTCCTGATTCAGTGCGACCCTATAATAACCGCAACTCTGTGGCGCGACCGGCGGACGGGCGTTGGCAATGTGTCTTTCTGGCTGAAAAAAAAAAAAAAAGAAACGCGTCCGTACAATTACAGCGTTAGCGGAGAGCGCGTGGCCCGTTTGCCGTTGGCACTGCTCGAATTAATCTTGGTACAATTGTCTCTAATGCGCCGTGCTGGCGTGAGTCGCGACATCCTATCGGTCGACGGTGTAACTGGCTGCGCGTCAGGAATGCATGTCCACTGCGTTTGTACAGAAACCTTGGTAACTGTTGTTGACGGTCCACAGCAGGCGCTCCCAACAGAGGCCCTCGAACGAGCGTGGCTATACCCTTTTAATCGGGCCGTAGGTTGCGCCGTCTGCCTACATTTAATCCCTCCTTTTAAATTTCACTCGAGTCGGGCCTGGGCCGAGTCGAGTCGGTGCACATCTGACTGTGCTTCTGTGTGTTCGTTGTATGTGCTATGTGCAGGGACGCGTCCAGGCCTCGTAGCCAACGACGCGCTACCTTTTCCCTTTTTGCACTGTAAACGTGTCTTAATAGTACAACTTAACCTAACAGCGTTTAAAATGTTGTCTTTTTTTTAATCTATTTTGTGTGTAACTGAGTGCTGCAACCGCCGATTGGTTGCTGGACGTGACGACGTCAACATGCCACTCGACGATTTCTTCGTGATTTGTCTGCTCATGCATTGCTCGCTACGGGCCATGTATGCTTTACGTTGCGTCGTTACGACATTCGGTTAATAAGAGAGCTAGTGAGACTAAAATGTACGGAACAAATCAGGTTTTGCGTTCTAGGTTCACAATTATTTGTAGAGAAGGGATTAGTATAGCCAGACTGTACGCTCAATATTTAGAATACCTTAACGACTTAAAAAAAGGAAGTCCGTTAAAGTAGAAACATGCCTTAAATTTCGGGCAATAGTGCCTGATCTTTCTGCTTCTCCCTTGGTAGGCGTGCGCCGTGCTTCTGTTCATTAAAGAGTAATTTTGGGCGCCTGTTACTCGCTTGACGTGCACCAGGTTTTTTTGTTTTTTTTTTCTTTTTACTTTAAAATGTAGAAACGACAGACTTCCAAATAAGTTTATTGTTTTCCGGTCCATGATGGATGATTGAGACTATCGAGAGAACATCGTGACCGAATTAATCTCCAAAATGCGTACCGGCGTTGTTTTCTTTTTTTTTTTTTTTGTAAACTCCGTTTAAAATTACATACCACGTTTACTATATGTGGACTGTGTCATTAAGTGGCTGCGTAATAACCGGTGGCCGATTGGTGATCGACTGTACGTGCACGCGTTCTGCTCTAGCTCGTGGAATGCATGGAGTACATAAAGCGAAGGATTGCGCTTTTACGGCACGTATTGCAATCGACGCATATACAAAACGCGAATTACGGTCGAACTCGTATTCCTGGACAAATGGAAAATCGGTAATGATCGAGTAACAGTGCCTACAGTCGAACGCAGCTGAAGTCGCTTTCCTTCGAAGCCCTCAGCAGTTTGAGTTTGTTGCGCGTATATGCGTGTGTGTATATCTCTGTATATTCCGACAAATGTGCGATGTTTCATTCCAGTAGGGTCATTTGTTCTTCAACGATTTCCCATTTTGAGAGTCGATGGGAATTTAGTTACCCGAATGTAGCTTTTACATTTTCGTCTTCTGTTAGCGGAGTCGGCCGGGTAATTTTCTATGGACACATTTTATTATCATCATTATTATTTGTTCTTGTCTCGCGCCGCCCCGCAGTCGTGACGATAATATCCGAACTTCCAACGAATTTGCACAGTAAAAAAACTATTCGCATATTCGCCAATTTTGAGACTAGTGACTAATGTAGAATTCAGTCAGAGTGGTGTCTGTCTTCCACGTACTACCGTGCACGGTGTAATCACTCCGAAAAAAGAAAGAAAAAGAAACAAGCAAAACAAAAATCAATTTTGAGACGGCCGCAGATCAGAGCCCCCTGACTGAACGGTGCCGCCATCTCGCGGTTATACGTCGAACTACGAAGTGTTGCTAGACTACCAAGCGCCATTGTGTGCCGCCATCTTGGCCGTCTCTAGGCTTCGGCATTTTTTGTCTGCGAGTTGTTTTCGACGAACGTTTTTGGTTACTGGGATCAACTTGTTAATAGTCAATCAACTAGTTACACGAGTTACAACTGCTTCGAGAAACTTGGAGCATTTAGTACCTAAATGACAAAAAGTTGCGTGCACGTTTTTCATGGAATCATCAAATCAAGCACCATTTTCGGCCGCACCAATACATCTGGAAAACGTGATTATTGTTATTTACGTGGTGACAGGCACGTATCCAGGGGGGGGGGGGGGGGGGCATGGGGCCCGCCGCCCCCCCCCCCCCCGAAATCTTCCATTTTGCTGGGACCTCCTCTCCCCCCTCCCCCTCATACAGCATTTTGTCATGGGCGGGCCCCCCCCCCCCCCCCCGATACAAAATCCTGGCTACGTGCCTGCGTGGTGATTACTACATAACGCTCTAGTATTGATTAAACACGGTGATGACGTAATTATATATATATATTTTTTTTTACTCCTACCTCAACCTACTAAAACAGGACGCGAGCGCGCGCTCGCGCCCGGACGGCTAGCGTCATCTCTCGGTGACGCCGTCAAGTAGACCCACCCGGGGCGCCGTACGTCATCTCCGGGAAACCTGTGACGCCAGCCAGCCACGTGACCGCCGCTTTATTAGGGTGGCGGGGGACTGGCCCGCTTTATCGATTCTGACGCCTCTGTGGGTCTACCCCCCTCTTCGTCCCTGTCATTTGCCAGCGCAAGGGTGATCGGTGGTGGCCCGTTTAGGCGCGTCTTTGTGTGTCTGACTGCTTCTCGCAGATGGTGCGCCTTTGCGTGTCTTTTTTGTACCGTTCGTATAGCTCTGGCTCCAACACATATGCCGCGTTCTTCTAATAGAGAGTTTTAGGGAACCGGAACAAAATACGATCGATAAACAAAAACGATCGATACCTTGGATCGGGCGAGTCGACCGATCGCGTGCCTCGAAACGGCTTTGGGGGAACCGTATTTGCAGACAAGAGCAGACGATCGGTACAGGTCGCGCCCCCTGGCAACGGAAACCTGCATCGGCCTCGTTGAAAATGTAGATATTTGCGTTTGTTTGTACAAATCGCAGAAACTGAAGCAAATAAAAATCTCATCCTTAAAATATAGAGAATTTAAAACAATGTATACCTACTTATAGTTCGTCTCGTTTTTTTACTGGAATGAATGCGCTTCCGTAATACAAAACCTGGCGCTCCATGGCGTATCGCCACTGGCGCTGCGAAGTTCTAAAATGTTCGTCTGCTAAAGAAGCAGACGAGCTTTCCGACGACAAAGACGCTCGATCTTTTTGACGATGACTTGGAGTTGGCTCTATTCGGAGAAAACAATTTACAAAACGTTCTTTTGTACGACTGTCTGCGCACTAAGAGAGGCGCTTGTTGGCGGCAAGGCATGGGACGTTCAACTTAGCGTCGATGGACGAGGAGGACGTCGTACGGCTGTTCAGGTTCACAAAGGAGGATCTGCTTCATCTCCGATCGGCGCTGCGCATCCCGGAGACGTTGACAACCAACGGCTGAATCTGGGTGTCAGGAACTCGTTTGCCACCGTGTTTTTTTTTTTTTTTTTTAGTTTACCCGATTCATATCTTTGGTAAATAAAATAGTTCCTCGATCGTACGTGGTAACTTGTTTTGTAAGTCATACGTTCTCAGTGGACAAGCTTTGGTGTTTTACATCAACCAAATATGATGTTTACTTCAACCACGTCCTGATTTGCTGAAAAGTCGCCGACAGCAAACTCGATTTGACACACAAATAAGAACACGCTCGCGCGCGCTTATCATCAACATTCGAAGTCGTCTGCCAGCGATCCTGTGTCTTTCCCTCGAGGCCCACTGCAGGGTCGAGTATTCAGAAAGTTATGGACAAATACAACTAGGAATATTAAATCGCGAAGAAAATACAAAAATAACAAAAATATACTCGCTTTCTCAAGTTAAGGCGGTCATTTTTCTTGTACAAAGTTACGAGGATGTCAATCCGTTCCTTCGCTCCTCGCAACGAGAAGTTCTTTTTTGACGCCGCGTTCAAGCCTTTAAGGACGTCATTCCAAAGGGCCGGAGTAAAAAAAGGATTAGGGCCTAACACCTCCCGAAGTAGGAAGATATCATCTTCCGCTGAAACCCGCTTGCGAGGACGAGGCGGAGGGACGGAGGTAGATACGGCGCTCATGTTGCTCTCTTACGGTAAAGATAGCAGACGATCACGGTCGGACGCCCGCGAACCGATCGTTGTGCCGTGTACGGTACTACCACGGAAAAAAAAAAATTAATTAATAAAGGAAAACCTGTAAGTTTACTGCTGTGTATTTATTAAAACTATCACCCAATATTTAAAGGGCTCGTTTTATAGAATATATGTGATTAGCATTAGAACACACATTTTTAATTCATGCAAAATTTTGAAACTAAAAAGTATCCAGATCCTTGTTCCAGAAGGCTGTTGCTCACTCTGTTGACACTACAGATAACCCTCAGTCATAAAGCAGCTGTAAAAACGGGTGATAAGAGCTCGAAATGTACATCCCAACGTTTGTATGGAAAAAAAAACAACTTAAAATATGAAAAAAAAAACTTAAAATATAAAAAGCTTAAAATGTAAAACAACTTAAAATGTAAAAAAACTTAAAATGTAAAAAAACTTAAAATGTAAAAAAAACTTTAAAATATAAAAAACTTTAAAATATAAAAAACTTTAAAATATAAAAAAACTTTAAAATATAAAAACTTTCAAATATAAAAAAACTAAAAAATAAAAACAAATTAAATTATGAAAAAAAGGTGAATGGGCCAGCCGGATTCGAACTTTCTACTAGCGCACCCCTACGAGCTCAAGAAATGAACTCTCTAATCCACTGCGCCACTGAGCAAACAATTTCCGCTGCTGCTAAACATTAATTTATTTCTATCGAGAATGTCTTATTGCGTTTCGATCTGTATTCTCTTTTTTATTTGCTGATTCCAACTTTATGCACTTGCTGTCACATATGGCGCTCCTGCTAGGTACTACCACGAGTTATTTTATTCATGTTTGAAGCCACGGCACGCTCTCTCCGCCAGCGAAATAGCCGTTTTGCTAACCAAGCGCGACCGTCCATGTCGGCCATTGGTCGTGCCGGTTGTGCCTTACGGTTCGAGCAGCGCATTACGGTAAGATCGCGGAACACAAGCGCATGCGCACTTCGTACCGGAGGGCCCATCGTACCGTATCGGATGTGCAAAAACGGTTCCCTAAAACTCTCTAATATGTCTCTTTTTTTACGGTAAGCTGGACAAGGGACATAATCCTTTAATCCTTTACAACTTTAGCTTCGCAAATCAACAATAATTTGAATGACCTTGCGGTCGTTCAAATGAATTGAAAGAAAGCTTAACTTAGAATTCCACGGAATCCCGAAAACTGAAGGTGAAGACTTGATAAGCAAAGTGAACAAGATAGCAGAAAAGTTGGAAATGCCCGAACTGTCTGAAAGTGACGTCACAGCTATCCACAGATTACCGTCAAAGCCTGATAAAATTCCGGGAATCATTATCAAGTTTGCATCGCAGACCACAAGGGACGCCTGGTTGGACAGGAGGGCTAGGCTGAGAAACGCTGGTATCAACGCGTACGTCAGCGAAAACATGACCACGTATAACAGGGAGCTGCTGGCAAAGACAAAAGAATGGGCGAAAAAGAAAGGATTCTTGTATGTCTGGCACCGGAACGGAAAGCTTTTTGTCAGGCGTAAGGATGGCGAGCGCTCTTACATCGTTAAGAACGAAGATGATTTGCTCGTGCTTGACTCCTAGTTCTGCCTACATGAATATGACGCATCAGTTATTACTTGATGGATTCACCTTATCTACTACTTACTGATTTGAAACAACACCTAAACTCATGTTCTAATATTTCCCTACGGGCTTTCCATTTAAATGTACGTTCTGCAAAGAACAAAGTCATTGACCTCGAATGTCTTTTTGGACAGTTTGAAATTCCTTTCGATATAATTATGTTAACTGAAACTTGGTATTCTGATGACGGGGACGTTTTTTATTTGCCTTCCTACAATTCCTATTGTTTAAATCGCACCACTAGTCGTGGTGGAGGTGTGTGTGCACTAATAAAAGAAGGTATGGACTGTGAACTGTTACCATGTTTTTGCACTATCTCTAGTGATTATGAAATCCTGTCTTTGCTGACAGATAATACACTTGTTTCTGTAGTTTACCGTCCACCTGATGGCAACATTCCAAATTTTCTTGCTTTTTTTGACACTCTGCTGGGCTTCTGTAGCGACAATAAGCTAACTGTGATAACTGGAGGTGATTTTAACATTAACATGTTACTTAATACCACACCTAAAAATGATTTTGAATTTCTGCTTGCTACGTATGACTGTGTTAATGTGATAACCAAACCAACCAGAATTACAGAAAACACGGAAACCCTTATTGACCTCTTTATCACAAATGTTGATAACACCTGTGTGATTAGCGGAATTTTAAATTATCATATAAGTGACCATTTGCCAACTTTCTTTTGCATAACAGGCAAGCGATGCCATAAAAATAAAAAGAAGTCCATCAGTCGTTTTCAAGATGTCACGCTTGATAACCTCGAAAAGTTTCGTGAATGTATTAGAAATGAAAATTGGTCTGACGTTGTCAATGAAACAAACCCTAATGTAGCGTACAATCTTTTTCTGGACAGGTTCAAAAAACTGTATGCGAGCAATTTTCCGTATAAGACATTTAAAACATCAAAAAAAATTCGTAAGCCCTGGATTACCCCAGACCTCTTATCGAAAATTAATATAAAAAATCGATTGTTCGAAAAATTTAATAAAACAAGAAATCAGACGGATCTAAACAATTTCAAATTATATAGAAATAGGCTAACAAAGGAACTTCAAAAGGCAAAGGCGGATTACTATCATAGGAACTTGGGCTCGTCGAGTGGACGTGTTGATGTTCTGTGGAAAAGGATTAATTCAATCCTACAATGTGACTGGTCTCATATTGGGGTGGAAAAGCTTTGTGTGAATGGCACAGAACTTACAGGTGTTGCTTTAGTTAATGTGATTAACGATCATTTTGTAAACTTAGCTACGAACGCATATAGTAATGAAGCCTGTTCATACATTGAAAAAAGGAATGAGAATTCTGTTTTTCTAGATCCCGTTATTGATACCGAGGTGTTTTCGGCGTTTATGAATTTAAAGAACACTACGAGTAGAGATGTTGATGATATCCAGATTAAGCCAGTAAAATATGTTTTAGACATTATAACACCCTATCTAACGCATATTTTCAACTTGTGCTTATCGACAGGAATATTTCCTGTGCGTATGCAAGTAGCCAAGGTTTCCGTTCTGCACAAGAAGGGAGATAGGAATGATATTAATAATTATAGACCTGTGTCAATACTGCCAGTTTTTTCAAAGGGTCTTGAAAAAGTTATTCATACCCGCTTGTCCAACTTTTTTGACAAACATAAGCTAATTACAAAATCCCAGTTTGGATTTAGAAAGCATAAATCAACTGAACTTGCCTTACTTGAACAGAAAGAATTTATTTTAAGAAATCTCGAGAAACGAAAACTAGTACTTGGTATTTACGTAGACTTTACTAAGGCTTTTGACTTCCTAAACCATGAACTATTATTGAAAAAGCTGGAATATTATGGAATTCGCGGACAAGCTTTAACTCTTCTTCAATCCTATCTTGGAAACCGAAAACAATACGTTTGTTGTAATAATTTCATTTCCACAATTAAATCGGTAATATCGGGCGTACCTCAAGGCAGTATTTTAGGACCTTTTCTTTTTAACGTTTATGTCAATGATATTGTGAACGTTGACCGGACAACTAAATTTGTCATATATGCTGATGACGCGACGCTTCTTTTTACTGCTGATAAGGCACATCAACTTATATCTATGGCCAACACAGTACTAGATAAATTAGGAGAATGGACCGATAAAAATGCTTTAAAAATAAATACCAATAAAACAAAAGCTATGATATTTAGACCGAAAAATAAAGTTATTTCTCCTTTAGAACACATTTCTATAAACTCGGTAAATATTGAATTGGTTGAATCATTCAAAACGCTTGGCGTTGTGTTTTCCCAAAACATGTCATGGGACCATCATATTGAGTATTTAAAAAATAAATTAGCAAAGGTCGTAGGTCTGGTATATCGGAATCGATATATATTTCCGAGGTCGGTTAAATTATTACTGTATAAATCTCTATTCTTTGCTCATTTAAATTACTGCCACCTGGTTTGGGGTACTACCACGGCAACAAATCTTAAGATGATACATTTACTCCAAAAACGAATGTTACGTACAATTGCTGATGTGCCCTTTCGCTCGCATACAGAAAACCTGTTCAGAATGTATAATATATTAAGTATTTACAACATGTATAATTATAGGCTTGCTACAAAGTATAAATATGAATTGAGCAGTAACCGTACTTCTATAATTGAACTGTCTGGTTTAAACCAACGCGTTCCCAATTATCAATTTCGAAACCCTGAACACTGGAATGTACCTACTTGCCGATTAAACCTAGGAAAAGAAATGTTATGCTACAGATTATCTAAACTGCTTAATTGTTTTATTCACAGTGATGTTCACGTAGACACCATTAGCATGAAAGAATTGCGTGCGTTGATGTGCCATTTTGTTGTAGACGATTAATGTTTTTGGTGTGCGTGTGTGTTTTTTTAGTATTGTCTCGCTTTGTCACTGCTGCAGAATGCAATTTGGGGGCCGAGAGCTCGTCAAGCCGTTTCGTGCGGCTTTTTTTCTCGGCCTCCACCATTGTAAATGGAAAATAAAGATATTATTATTATTATTATTATTATTATTATTCGTTTCTTTTTTGTACCGTTCGTATAGCTCTGGCTCCAACACATATGCAGCGTTCTTCTAATATATCTCTTTTTTTGTTTACGGTAAGCTGGACAAGGGACATAATCCTTTAATCCTTTACAACTTTAGCTTCGCAAATCAACAATAATTTGAATGACCTTGCGGTCGTTCAAATGAATTGGTGAAGGTTATACG
This sequence comes from Ixodes persulcatus, assembly GCA_013358835.2. NCBI lineage: Eukaryota > Metazoa > Arthropoda > Arachnida > Ixodida > Ixodidae > Ixodes > Ixodes persulcatus. The sequence goes on along the minus strand of JABSTQ010009653.1, from coordinate 265,050 downwards.
TAGTGACTTTACCCGATACAAGTGTTTAAACCGAAACTTGTCCGTATTCGAAACGTCTGATTTCTTTTTTTTTTTTTTTTTTTTTTTCGGAGATACAGTTGCACGCGAGGTTCTCGCTGATCCGAGTATTACAACAAAAACAAACAAAGGCAACAATCGAAACAAGGCGTTAGGTGGTGAGAATGTACCTGTCGACTCGGAAAACACTCGGAATAAAAAAAATTCGCAGTGACCTTTATCGCCAACGCAGTATTTAAAAAAAGCGATCGTGTCGGTATGTTTACATGACAGCAGGGAGTTTTCGTAGACCGCGTTTCTCCCTCCGCTAAGACCTCCGCAACGAAGAAGTCGCTACTGCGCCTGCGCGCCGATGGCCTTGATTGTAGAGTTCCGGGTATCGTATAGCGGGTTGCGGAGAGCGTTGCGGGACGGCGAAAACGATCTACGAAAACTCCCTACTGTCCAGTTCCCATGACGTAAATTCCTCCGCTAAATTTAGCGGGGAAACTAAATTTGTGCATAGTTCACGTAACGTCAGTTTCCCCGCTAAGCATAGCGCGGAAACAGAACTTGTGTAACAGGTCACGTGACGTCAGGCCATGACGTCAATTTCTCCGCTAAATTGAGCGGGTAATGCACAAACTGACAGCTTTTTTTTTATATATGTATATATATTAGAGGATTTTGTTAAAAAGCATTCTATGCTTCGGAACGTATAAAAACGCGCTGGATTTATCTCAGTACTGTTAGCAGCGTGAAAAACGCAATGCCGCAACTTCAAATGCGCACCGGACAGCCGGCCCTAACGCGAGGCAAGGCCACGACTCCTTTCGTTATAATGTCAAATTCGACTGTCAAACGCGCTGGAGCTCGACTGCCTGGGAGATGGACGCTTTTGTCGCAACGCTCTTGTGTACTGCGGGAAAGCGGCCCATTGGGAGCAGACAGCAAAAAACGTGCAAGATGTTTTAAACGTCGTGAAAACCCGAGGCGAAGCAACGGTTAAACAAAACATAAAGGTGTGTCCTTTGTCTGAATCCAGTGTTCCCTGTATCGTGATTTTACTGCGTTGAAGGTTCACTCGTTATTGGTTCGTTTCACTGTTATCTACAGGTTTTGTTTTTAGTTCAGTATTTTCCCCGTTTGTCTAGCTCTTGTCTGCTTCAGCTTTGGCGAGCTCGCTGTATTTCGATGCGTCGGGCCCTCACGTGGACGCCGCGTTCCCCAACATTTTTTTATTTATTATCGTTTCGACGGCCCACGTTGTTTTCTGGTGGCGCCACCTGGTGCCGATGGCAACAGGCAGGGAACATTACGGCCGCAACACAGCCGCAAAGGCTGGCAAACTTTCCAAGAGAGGGCGCAACGCTGCAGAGCGACCTTGCGCGCGCTGGTTCGCAAGAACGTCATGCGGTCGCGCAAGGCCATGCTCATTGGTCGGAGCACTGCGGAGGCTAAACTAACTTCAACAACGTGTCAAAAAAAAAAAAAAAAAAAAAAGAAAGAAAGGTGACGCCAGGTATGACAGTTCTGTCACACAGCAACGATGTGTGACAGTTCTGTCACACATCGTTGCTTTTAAAGAGAGATACAAAAATACAGCAATATATGAGCTTGAATTTTAGCGATAAAACGCTTTCGTAAAGTACACAACTTCCTGAAACAGTCGACCGGTTTGCTTTTTCTTTTGGTTTATTGACCCTTCGTTTTGCGAGATTGCTTTCAGTCTTGGTCTGACTTTTCTCCGCGTTAGAACTTGAAAAAGAAAATAAAGGAAGAAACAACGCAAAGGAAGGGATCAAATCGAACGCGCGGATTCGAAAAGTAACTCCCGAAATGTCGACCCTACAGTGCGCTGCGGCATAGTGCCCCCAGCAGGCTTCTTATCAGAGAGCACAGCGTTGGCCACTCCACGTTTCTTTTTCTTACTCGTTTTTTTTTTTTTTTTTCTCTTTTTTTGTGATTTGATTTTTTTCAGTGCGGAGTTGCAACTCCGGGCTTAAAAGCTGACCTTGCCCTCAAAAGGGCAAGCGGTTGAAGACCAAAGCGCGCAGCAACATATTTGCTTGTCTCTACTTCAGTTGTTTTACTTTCTAAATTATACGTTGTGAAGTGAGCAGATCGTGTCAGAGTTACAAGACGGAGTCAGAAACCGCCTTTTTGTGTTTTCGGCGTCCGGAGCAACCTTCGGCGGTGCCGCTCGCGCGCACCAACGAGTTTGTTTGTCATTGGTCAGTGACGATCAAACTTTAAAACAAGGTTGCATATATGTTTGCCGCAATAGTCTTCGTTGAATGTTCGTTCTGTGTGACAAGGCCATGAAAAGAAACGAATGCCGACGCCTTACACTCCGTGCTTAAAATGGTCGCTGCAAAGAAACAAAAAATATCCTATGACAAACATCGTTTTTTGTTTGTTTTTTGTAATAACTGACAGAACAAAAGAGATTTTGGTGTGCGTGCGTGTTTGAGGCCAATCGATGGACGCGCAAGCGCATAAAAGCTTGCTAAGGAGATCTATTTGTTTGGCGGGCGTTTGTTGGCTACCGCTAGAATGAAAAAAAAAAACCACCAAAAACAGCTTTTTTTTTTTCATTTATATTTATTTAAACAGCCGCTATCCCAAGTGTTTCTCCCTTCGGCGAAAAGAGGAGGCAGCATAACCTCGCGAATTTAGTACCAGCTATAAACACGGCTCAAAATTGGATCGTGAAAGGGGACACAACGTACGATTTCTTTTATGTGGTGAGTAGGACTTTTACGTCCCTTGCATCAAAACGTCTTCCCTTTTTATTTTATTTTTAGTGTTTGGGGCTGTGGGAGGGGGGGGGGGGGGGCACATTGCAAGGAGAGAAAGTACGTAGGCGAGTTGCTAAGGAAACATCATTGAAAGAAAACCTGATATATATATACATATATTCAATAAATATTATATTATAAAAAATATATATATATTCAATAAACATATATACAATGGTGTAAGAACTTATATACAAGTTCTGCAAGTTGTATGAGTTGTGGCACGTTCATTGATCAAATCTTATCAAACCTTTTTACAACAGCATATAGGATGATATAAGTACTTATATGCGACTTATATAATTTGTGTAAGTTCTGAAATGTTTATTGGACAAGTCGGATCAGAAATGCTTTTCCTTTCCATAGGGAAACTGCTCGGCGCGCGATGTGTATGCTTTGTGTGGCGGTGAAGCCCATCATAACGTCGTCATCACGGCGTGGATGCATATGCAATGTCCAGCGAAGATGACGTCATCGTCGTTCCTTTCTGTTAGAAAAGTCCGTCGAGACAACGAATACAAGTGGCGGCATGGACGGAGAAAGAAAAAAAAAAAACGAAGCGAAGTGCAAAGGAACGTTTGATGAAGGAATAAAAAGCCTCCAGAGTGAGTTTCCTAACGAAGACGAAAGGTGGAGATAACGGAAACGGAGTTCTCCCCAAAAGTTGGTAAAGGAACATACAAAAAAAAAGGGGGAAGGAAGAAAAACCTTGTTCCCAGACCAAATCAGAGGCGGCGGCGGCAGCGGGGAGATTAAATTACCCAGAACCCGTGGCCGTTCAATTGGCCATCCGGAAGGTCCCAGCAGCCCTCGCCTCCATAATACGAACAAGTATCGTTCACTTTTTGCTTGTTTTTGTTTTCCACTTTTTTATTTATTGGCTTTAAGTTGGACACTTTCTTCCCCTGTTCCTGGATTGGCTCGTGGCTCGTCTGCTCGATGCGCGGTCGATCGGAAGCCGTGCGCAACGTTTGGCCGCTAGGGACCGCCGCCGACCCGGAAGGAGAAGACTCTGAGTCGCTCCTTACTTCTGGTTAAGCCTGGGCCGCCTGGTCTTACCAGTGCAATAAGCTTTTGCTTAGCACCAATCGGTCGCTTTCCGGCTAGCAAAATCCAGTCTTTGTTTTTTTTTTTTAGTGAGTTTAGTTGTTTTAGTTTTTATTTGGGTAGACTTTGGCCATTTGCACCGCTTTGCGTTGATGTGAGGGAGCTAGTACAACCGCTCGTCTAGACTACCATGATAGTTACTAAATTACGTTGGTCTGGGTTTTTGTTGCTTGTACTTCTGTTTCACGATATATTGCCCCAATCTCCGGTCGCTTTGCAAGGACACTACGTGTGGAAAAGTCGAGTGATGTCAGTGAGTACCGTGCTTTTGGTTGCTACTTTTAATGTCCGGGAATTGTAGTGTCCTTGGAAAGAGGTACGACCTGATTAGCTCGTAATACGTATGGTGGAAGAGGTCCGTTCTGACCTAGAGTCACTTGATTGCAGTCTTGCACACATACTAAAAAAAAGTAATCGATTACAATTACCATTACTCTTGGCTAAAAAGTATTCGATTAGATTACTTGATTACTCGACAGCAAAAGTAATTGGACATTACTTTAAGAAGTAACCGTTACTTTTCCAATTACTTTATTGTGTGAAGACTTACATCTTTAGCGCTCATAACAATTAACTACTTCCAACCTATATTTTACACTTTCACAAGTATTGAAGAAGAAAAAACGGGTTCCCTCTACAGCATCAGCCATCTCTGTGCGCTGCATCATTAGATCATCGGTTTTTCTAGCTACAAAATGTTTAGCAGTGTCGAAATCGCTATTTCACCCGAAACATCTCCACTGGTCCCTGATGTATAGAAACTTAGAGTGCTTCTTCGAATCTCTGGTTCCAAATAAAATGTATTTTATTTTCTTGCTCTATATATTTTCTTGTACTGTCAACCAAAAGGCCCTTACTCTCTTTCGCACACAGATGCGCTTCTCCAGATATTATTCACACGTGGATGAACTCGCCTGTTATACAAAGGAGCAGCAGCTCCAGGATTTGAAACGGATCATGTGTAGTATCCATTAGCGGAAGAGATCGCCCCGACCACTTCTCAACTCGAAACCTTGCTTGTCACAAAGACCACGTAGGGGAAATACGAGATCTTGACGTGTATTTGAACTGGCTTTGTTATATTTTGCATTCGCTTTAGACATTCTTCGGTTCTGGTTCTCCTACGGGCTGCGAGTAGGTACCGTAAGCAGAATTTTTTTTTTGTTTATTTCTGTGTGTGTGTGCGTGAGGGGGCTAGTTTGAACGAAGGACTTACAAAGTTACATTCTGCTCCCTCAAACTTCGCCCTGGATGGTCTTAGTGACGCACTGGGGCTTTCCTGGGGCTCCCACTCCCAGTCCCAGCTCAAAACAAAAAAACGGACATTCCATTGAAACTGTACATACAAAGGAGTTGACCTCGTTTTCTACAGCTCCGCAAAAATCTCGTTTTTCCGTTCGAAACAAGAAGCAACTTTAGTTTTGTCATTTCGGAAAAAAAAAAGGTGTGTGCGGGGAAGGGAGGGGGGGGGGGGGGGGGGGGGGGGGGGGGGGGTCCCGTGGAAAAATAGTAACGGTTAGAAGTAATTTACATTACTTCAAAAAGTAATCAGATTTCTCTTGTGATTACTGCCTAATCAAATTAATCAAATTATTACACAATTACTCCAAAAAGTAATCGATTACAAGTAATTTGATTACTTGTAATGCGTACGGTACAAGTCTGCTTGATTGTCTTGAGAGTAGAGAGCTCGAAGCGTCCGCCATATTTGTTCAGGCGTGACGTGACCGCATCCTGGGCTCATCACTGCGTTTCCGTTTCTGGAACGGTTTTGACTCCCGATTGGTGATTGGCAGCGGGGGACTGATAACGAACAAGCAGGGGTAGGTCTAAATAATTACACCGACACCTATAATACTCTTTTATAAAAGACACCACTCGTCTGTGAGTGCAGAGGTGGATGTACGTGTAACTATATACTGTTGTACGGTCTTGAAGGATATGAGCAGAACGTAAGGGCGCAAGTGAGCTGGTGCATATTAAACATTCTAGTGAAAAACCCGAGACTGAGGTAATGACAGACGACGACAAGGAAGAGAAGGAGGACGTCTTTGAGACGTTCTCCTTCTCTTCCTTGTCGTCGTCTGTCATTACCTCAGTCTCGGGTTTTTCACTAAAATGTTTGAAGGATATGAGTGATATCGACCGAGCGTGGACTAAATGGTGGTACATCAAGATTCGGCGGGATCCGAAATGGTACCCGTTGTGATGCTCTGCTCCCTCTTGGATATATAAACGATCGGGACACAGCACAAACGACGCAGTCGGGAATCAAAGGAAAAGACATTCTGTGCGTACGGTTTCTCTCGTGCCAGTGCTTCGTAGAAGGGCCGTGAGGTGGTGCTCGCTTCAGTGGGTTAATACTGTCAAAATGCTTACTCTTAATAGTGGGTAGACGTTAAGACCCGTTCCCACACTTGTGACTTCTTGGAACCGAGCGCCTTAGGGCCCGTTCACACTCTTGCAACCGAGTACGAGCCGAGAGAGACGAGATCTGTTAAAACTTCTTAAACTTTCTTAGGACGAGGGAACACACTGGCATTCTGGCGCCATCTATGCGGTGACCCTGGAACTGCATTTCACAAGAGCGATGGTTTTCCGGGATTTCCGAGGTCAAATGTGCGTAATACCTATAAGAAAGGCTCGTTTATAACGTTCACAAAAGTTTTTCGAGCCAAGAAAGAAAGGATATTGCGCGAGAGAAATAGAAGATATGCCGGACCGCCAAGTCTACACTGCCATCCAATAGATGGCGCCAGTGTGTCCTCTCGTTGTAAGAGGTTTTAAGGAACCCAGTTTTAAGAGGTCGCAAGAGTGTGAACGGGCCTTTAAAATCTTCTAATCGTTTACCACGGGAGAACACACTGACACGCTGGCGCCATCTATCCGGTGACCCTGGAACTGCATTTCACTAGAACGAAGGTTTGGCGGTATTTGCGAGGTCAAATGTGCGTACTACTTATTAGAAATGTTCGTTTATAACATTGACAAAATTTTTTCGAGCCAAGTAAGAATGATGCGCGAAAGAAATTGAAAATATTCGGGTTCGCCCAGTGTTCCACTGCTACCCGATAGGTGGCGCCAGTGTGTCCTCTCGTCTGCAAGACTAGACAAGACCTCTGCAAGACTAGAAATAAAACAGCGTGGAGTAGGTAGGCTGGCTTTGGGGGCACATTGCAAAACACCAAACCAGGGAGTACAAGGAGACATGGGATGGGCGTCATTTGAGGGCAGGGAAGCTGTGAGCAAGATAGAATTTGAGGATCGGCTGAGGCAAATGGGTGGGGAGCAATGGGCACGAAAGGTTTTCAGCTATTTATACATGAGGAGTATAGACACAAAATGGAGACAGCGCACTAGGAAATTAAGAGGAAAGTTTTTAGGCTATAGTGAGGTTACGGAAGAGCAGGTCTCAGTTAAGAAGAAAGTTAAGGCCACAGAAAGAGATCGGTGGCTAGAGGGAATGCAGGCGAAGAAGGCTCTGGAAGGCTATAGATTAAACAAAACAGTTATTGCCAAAGAAGGCATTTATGACAATTCTAGGGGAAGCTCATTGTTGTTTGAGGCAAGGACAGGTGTTTTGCGAACCAGAACATACAGAGCGAAGTACCAGGAAATGGACACAGTGTGCGCTGCTTGTGGAGAGGAGGACGAGACGGCTGAGCACTTGATACTCTACTGTAAAGGGCTTCACCCTATGCATACTGAAGACAACATTGATTTAATAAGGTCATTGGGTTTTAGAGACAGCGAAGGAAAAGTGGATTTCAAGACAGTAGAGATTACCAAGCAAAGATTAAGTGAATGGTGGCAGAAAGCGAGAGAAAACTAGGCATTTTATTATTAACTGATGGCAAGGGGGATTTATAGCCTCACTTTTTTTTTTTTTTTAGTACGGAGTGAATAAAGTTGTCACATTTAAATGTTCTAAGCTTAAAGGGTAAGACAAAATGGCTAGGTGGCGTAAGCTACCGCCCGATCCAAAGGGCTCAGCCGTATTCATCCATCCATCCATCCGTCGTAAGAGATTTTAAGAGGTTTCAAGGCACTCGGTCCTAAGAAGTCGCAAGTGTGTGAACGGGCCTGAACGTGTTGAGGTTAGAAACACTGACTAGATGGCGCAAGCCGCCGCCCTTTTGGAAGGGTTCGGTCGTCTGCAGCCATCCATTCAACCATCCATCCCCTGGTTAGCTCAGTTGGTAGAGCGCTCCACTGGAAATGGAGAGGTCCTGGGTTCGATACCCGGACCACGCGGATATTTTCGTTCGCGCACCAATCACCTAGCTGTGTTTGGAGATTTGTGTTTGTCCTTTGTGCCTCTTGTTCCCCTTCTGCATGGATTATTTTCGTCATCCATCCATGGTTGCTTCGACGACTGTACGACATTCTAGTAAACCCCCCCCCCCCCCCACACACACACACACACACTTCCTGGGGTGCGCAACCACGTGTCGAGTTTTGGCTGCGCGCAGGTGGTACAAATGATGGCGGACACTACAAAACGACTAACGATTAAAACAAAAAAATGGCACGCCTTAAGCGAAGCTGGGCCGCCATGCAAGCGTTCTAGATTTTGCGGCTCACTGCATGGAGACTTCTTTTGTTATTGCTGTTAGTTGTTCACGTGGTATGCTGTTTTTAGAAACTCAAAGAACCCGCATAGATCTTCCTCTGTGCTGCCCGTACCGACTGACCTGAGCTTTAAAAAAAACTAAACGGGGGGGTCTACATCACGTAAGGAGGCAGCGTTGTGTAAAGCGCGGCGGAGGAGAGTGGTAGGTTACGCGAGCGTCCTGTGAAAACAAACAGGCAACGCTTGACGTGGCCGGCGTACGAATCTCGCACTGATCGATCCGTGGCGACGCCAGGCGGCGCTCGAGCATCCGCAACCTAAAGTCCCTAACGAACAAACAATAAAATAACAAACGAACCAAAAATATAGACTCAACAGGACTTCGAAATTGGAGTGCCGCCAAAACTTGTCTTTTCCTCTTTTTTTTTTTCTTTTCTTCTTTTTGCTATTTTGAGGAACGTGGCGTCACCCAGCGGCGGAAACGTTAACTTCAGAAAAAGGGGAGATCGTGCCCTCGGAAGTGGTCATCGGACCGTGGCGCCGCCTGGTGTTTAAAGCGGACCTGCTGCTGGAGTTGCCGGTGGAGTTGCCAATTGTGTCGGGTGCTAATAGAATGAGTAACTTATTTCTGATGCGTTGATTACCAAGTATTTCTTCTCTGTCAAGACGTTTCCAGGCACTCAATCTCAATGAAGGAATGACGAGCTGTGTGTTCGAAGGCGAAGCTACAGTTCACGCGGACCGCACGATTTTCTGCCTGGGAACGGTGCCCAATTATGTGGTCTACAAAATGGGCGGAAGCTTTTTGCTCCGCTGGTGACCATCTTCAAATAACCCTACGCACATTCCATCTCGTGTTGTTTGTTTTGTCGTTGTTGTTGTTGTTGTTTTTTTGTTTTGTTTTTCTCTCGTAATCGTTACGTCGGTCTGATAGAGAAAATAGCAGACGACAGGTTTGGGGCGTCTAAGAACCTAACGCCGCGAGTCCTCCGTGGCCCGCCAGGCGGCGACGGCGTCGTTACTTCGCGCTGCCACAATGGCTAGGTGGCGCAAGCCGCCGCCCAATCGAAAAGGGCTCAGTCGTCCGTATCCGGTCATCCATCCATTCGTTGCGAATAACATCAAAAGTTTAGAACAAGTAATCGCGCCTAGTCATCTGTCCGTGACATTTGGGACGGCGCGGCGGCCACGGCGGCGTCGAGCAATTTCCCTCTCGCGGGTGACTCGGTCCACCGCGTGGTTGCGTTTCCAGGGCAACGGGGTGCCGCCGCCGCCGACAGGAAATTAATTTGCATGTTTTGCGCAACACTAGAGAAGGAACTGGCACAAAAACGACGGTGAAATCTAAAATCAAACAACACCTCCCCCCTCTTTTTTTTTCTCCCAAAAATATTAATAAAATAAATAAGTAAAAAAGAAACGTGTCACTCGTCATGCGTTGTGGCGCACCAAAGGAACAGATGAAGGAGATATAGATTAGAGGCAGAGACGTCGGTGCGCCCCGAAATGCTTCGAATGGGTCACGTGCCGTGGTCGTGTCACAGATCATCCACACCATCATCTTGCCGAGAGAAAAGAGAGAAAACTGAGAAAAAAAAACATGAAATTGTCTGAAAGTTTTTCTAAAGAAACATAAGTCGCAATCACGCCACTCATATATCATACAAAAAAAAAACAACTGGTGTTTGTTGCGGACACGATGTCGGAATTGTCGGCGGGCGTGCCCCAAACATGTCCGTCGCACGTTTGCTACACACGTATGTTTGCTCCGAACATGTCTGGAAACCGTTTTGTACGAGCCATGCGAACAAGGGACCTCATATATACGAGGAAGAAAGCATGCCTCGGACAGTGTCTGACAGACTGTCTTTCGTACGACGGATGAGTGGGCGCTTTCTTTTGTGTACACGACATCGGTGTACCGCGGTATACTTCTGTCCGTAAGTCAGTGGTCGTAAACAACGAGCGCAGAAAAAAACCGAAAGATTTGGCCGCAGTCGAGACCGGCGACTCGGCTGCCACAACTTGTGAACGTTCCAAGGAGACAGCGGACCATTGGTCATCATCATCGCACCGCCATCATGCCTTTTTTTTTTTTTTTTTTTTTTTTGCAGTGTAGATGTTGAAAGTAACTGATGAAAAGCCGCGAGTTGGAGTTTCTAATGATTTGCTACTGAATGTTTCTCTTTCTTTTTTTTTTTTTTTTCGGGCAAATGTTAGGATTCATAATCCTACATACACTTGTAAAAAAAAACCGAAAAAAACCCACATGATTACAACGTAAGTTATGGGTATATGAACAATGCAGTAGAGACAATGAAACCCAGTTTTTCGGCGGCCGCACATGCACAAACAACATGTTGCATGTTGCATGCAACATGCATGTACGCATGGGAGAAAGCTAAAACTCCGTGTGAATGTTGCGCTTGCGGTGGAGAATGGAAGAACAAAAATGAAACGTCGTCTCATATTAGAAAAAATATATATTCCTTTTTATTATTATTATTATTTTGGTAACGTCAAGTTGCCCATGGATCTAAAAATAGTGAAACAGAAAAACTAGTCTTTTTTTAGGAGCCGACGTCCACGTAGGTTTATTATGCGTCAAACCGCGTTATGCGATTGTGGGCGTCTGTGGCATTTATTTCAGTGAAAACAATTCGTAACCAGGAAAGGAAAGAAGATTGCCCTCCATGTTAACAATGTAGAGCAAAAGTGTGCCCCCCCCCCCCCCCACACACACACACACACACAGATTTAGCGAGAAAACCTGAATCGGTGTATATAGTCATGTGCCAATTCAATTTCCCCGCTAAATAGAACGGGGAAATAGTTTCCGGCGTGGTTTGGACTGATCTAACAACATAACACCGAGACGAAACCACTCGGCGCAGCTCGAAATACGCTGCACATTCCCGTGTCCCATTACGTTATGCGTAGAATTAAAATACATTGAACTGTTTGGTTTTGCTCGTTTGCTTTTTGTCGTGTATTACGGTTTGCATACGCTATAACACATGGGGCGAAGACGTCTTCGGCACCGTGGAAAGTTCGCTCCGCGCGTTGATGCGCGAGATTTATGCGTCGGAATGCGCGCCTGCTTGGAGCGCGCCGGTGGGCCATGCCATGTGCCACTTTTGTGTCTCTTATTCTTACTGCAACTAGTACTCTTGAGGCGGGTACCACCCCGCTGACAGCAGATTCCGTTTACCTGGCAAGTTTTCCGGCTCGATCGGTATCAGACGGTTGACCCGGTTTTTAGCGGGAGGTAGACCTTTAGACCATGACGATTTTGGTTTTCTTTCTTCCAATTCAGTATGGCCCAACGGCATATATTACGCTTCTTCATTTTACTTCCTTTTCTCTCGCTGCTACGGAAATTCCGTTAAAATCGAGTTCGCTTCGCGTAACCACGGTCCTTGTAGATAGACTACTTACCGCTCAGGAAACTTGGGTATTTTCCTCCCTGGTAACTTTAGTCACCACAAGCGGCGCTGATCCACGAAGAGTAAAATAAAATTTTAAACGATCCGAGGATTAAAAAAAAAAATTTTTTGAAATACATTATTTTTGGCATTCGTAGCTCCCTCTACGTGGCGTTTCAACTTTAATGACTATCATTATCTGGGCGATGGCATATGTGTCGTACTAATGGCGGCCTTCTGGTTACTGATGATGGAAGAAGTCGAAGATGCTCCGAAGCGCATAATGCGAGGCCAATACATGTGAGACGTTAGTACCGTGCGACGTAGGAATCGAGTACGAGAGCTGCGTGAGCGTACATTTCTAACTCGGGTCCAGTCAATCAGTTGGCGGCACATAAATCGGCTTCACAGCCCCTTGGTGTATACAATTTTATCGCGGCGTCAATGCGGGTTTATGCTTCGTTCTTACCGCTCGTATATTTGTTACCGTCGAACCTGAGAGATCCAGAAAGGATTGCAAGGTAGAGACCATCATTCTCGTACGCTGCTGACCAGCGAAAGTGATGGCGCCCGGCAAAATACTACGGGCCGCAGGTCGATTACCGACATTAGCGGGGTAAAAGGTAAACTGCTCTTTTATCCACCAGATGGCACCGAGTTTCTACAAAAGGTCCATTATCTTCGCATTATGTAACCCCCCCCCCCCCTTCCCCCTCCCCAGATGTCAACTTTCGAGTATAGAAGGCGCTTCCAATCGTCCATATTCCCGTTTCAAGGGGGAAAAAGAAAAAAGTAGGCGCATCTGGCCGCTTTCTTTGCGGTGTTATCTCGGATTTCACACATCCATCCGTCAGGAGGGTCTCGGAGCGATCTAGAGGACTGGTTGACATCCTAACATCGGCAGCGTGCCGCCTCCGTTGCTTTAATTTTTCCCCGGAGAAATCTTTTTTCCCATGGCGCGTGACGAAAAAGATTCCAGACCGGGCAATCTATTATAAAGGCAATGCCAGGCCGCTCGTGCTCACCGTGCAAAAGACGCGGTCTGCGGACATGATGACGAAATTATCAGCGGCCAGGTTTCAAGCGCGTTCGATTCCTACGCATAAACGCTCCCAACAGGTGTTTCCCCACGAATTGAATTTAGGGGGGGGGGGGGGGGGGGGGGGGGGCACTGACAGGGTATTTATGCTCGCCGAGGTTTTTAGTTGTACGTGACATATGAGAGCCCAACTACCCAGAACAGAATTTGCGGCTCGAAATCCGGTTTCTTTCCGCCCGAAAACCGCCGATCAAGAACTGGCCGGTTCGAGTCTCGCTCACTCTCTTTTCCGTGGTCACGGGCCGTTTTTGTAAGGTATCGAGGCGACCACCAAATTTAATCAAAGTCGTGGGTCATTAAAGGCACCCAGTCAATATTAAAGATAGAAAAAAATACGAAACCCATTTTTTGTGGCTTCAAAAAAGCTGCAAATACGTTGACTGAAAAAAAAAGGTAGCACAGACAACCGGAAGCTTTCTGTGCGTTCACTCTCGACATGGCGTCGTTTCGCGTATCGTGGAACTAGCAAGGAACTAGCACTAGCGGATGGCAGCGGACGACGGGCGTTGGACCTCTACTTCAGAACTGTCGTTCACGGTACTGGCGAATTCTGTCTTTCTTCGAAAGAGAAATTTTGGACCGATCAAAAGAACTGATATTCATCCCGTACGACACGCCCGACCAGTAAGCCGATTCCACGAAGACGTCGCCGAGCCGTCGTCCCTTCTCGTGGCTGAAGACATCGCTCGCTCAAACGTCAAGCACGAAGTGCGTACTTCGAGTTGAATACGCACGCGTACGGTTACTTTACGAGGTGCGAATGTGCCCTATGCTTGGCGCTGCTCGACTTCAGGCCGGAAGTGCATGTATTGAAGGAAAATCGGGAAATCGGCAGCAAACTTCCGACATACAGTCTACCCGCTGCATAACTACGCATGATAGAGTTTACACACGAATACCTTGCCAGTTAAAATTTGGCTTAAAGAAAGAGGGATTTATGTGCCATGGTCGGTAAATTGCTTTCTATGTAAAAAACCTGAGACTATTGAACATGTGTTTATTTTTTGTTGGGACGCGGTATTTTTCTGGGATGTCCTCCAACGCACTTTAAAGAAAGAACTACCTGTAACCCCAACAGGGATACGTTTCCTTAGTGTGGATAATGATAATGAAGTTCCTTATGACATGATTATGTTGTTAGCTTTGTGCAGCATTTGGAGATCACGTATGGCTGTTCGACATGCTGACCTTGACGCAAAAGAAGTGCGGATATATTTCTTCAACCTTGTAAAACAAGTACAGACTGTGTATTTGAACTGTGAACCTGAACCGGAGTGGACTAGTACTTTAAAATCACTCCTCGAAATGCGTGATTTTTAGTACGCTGTGCAAAAGAACTTTACAGCGCTGTTAGAATGACATGAATGTTGCTGTAACTACCATGCAATAAAGAAAAAAAAATAAATCAGTAGCTCAGTGGAAAGACGTCCGCTTCACACGCAGAGGGCACGGGTTCGATACCTGGTGTGGGTGTACCTTTATTTTTATTTTTTTTTTGTCAAGCATTCTGCGCTGTTTACATTTCTTTTTTTACAATTATCACAGAATTTTTTTTTTTTTTTTTTTTTTTGTGGACGATACTTTGCTGCACTAAATGGTATGGATTCCATTTTTGACACCTGCGAACTCAATGTATATCACTTTCCACAAAATGCAAGGAGCATATGAATCGGGTAGCGTCCGCTTTCCGAGCTTCGCGTAATGGTTCTACAGGAATTGCAGCCAGCCATTGATCCCGACCCGCTGATCTTTCGGAAACTTGTGCACTCTGGCATAACTCCGGCCACTTTCAGATACAGGACATGTGAGGCAACTCTTCACGCAACATCTTGGGAGTATTCGTTTCAGAGCTGATCACGGGAATTCACCACGGCACTCGGGCACTCACTACTAATTGCCAATTAAATGTACAAAACAACTCATCTTGAAATACAGAACAGCGAGCGGAACAAACAACTGCAAAGGAATACCACGGCGAGCGAACGCATTTCGTCTGCTACGGTGCTACGTGCGGAAAGAGGAGGAGAAAAAAAAATAAAACCGCACGGTCGGGTGTAGCCACGTGACTTCCGCCACTCACGCTATCCTCTCCACTTTTCGGTTTCGGTTTCGCGCAGTTGCGTTTTTTGGCTTTATTGAAAAAATACGTGACTCTGTAGCAAAATATTAATTGGGTAGTATTCCGACACCATAATGAATCGCCTGACAAAAAGGGAAAAAAAATTGTGGGGTGTCAGTGTCCCTTTAAGGGGGTGCCTTAAAAAAAAGAACAGGGGAGTGTAGGGAAATCACTGGCTCCCAACATGTCTGCAGACGGTTTGTTTTGTGTGGCTAACGTGACAGGACCGGCGTCATACAAGGAAGGGATCATGGGCGTACCAACCGGGGGGGGGGGGGGGGGGAGGGGGCGCTTGCCCCCCCCCCCCGTTCTCAGTGGGGGGGCAGGGCATGTGTTTTGCCCCCCCCCCCCCTTCCTGAAACAGCCGCCACTGGGCAGGGCAAACACTGGCCGGCGGCGCCCAAGGGAACCACCCCCAGGCCCGGGGGGGGGGGGGGGGGGGGGGGCTGGTTTGCCCCCCGACTCAAAAACAAGTTGGTACGCCACTGGAAAGGATGGATGGATGTTAATGGTTATACCCTTCGTAACGGGCGGTAGCTTGCGCCACCTAGCCTAGGTATAAAAAGAGTAACATATGAGGGACACACTTCGGACACAGTGTATGCAGACTGTATTTCGTTTGACGCATTATAGTGTAAGGACCGTCACGTACCCCAAAAATCATTGTTTACTTGTTTACCACTAAAAAAAGCCTTTTTTTTTTTAGGGAGTAATGAGGCACAAGCATGATTTCTACTGTCAACTTTCAGAAATATAAACCTCGTGCCAGATTCACACACACATACACAAAAAAAACTGCTCCGACAACATAGCCAAGAAGTTCGTATCATGTGCGCATCGTCAACTACGCAAAACTTGTTATCGTTTCGTTTTTCGTGGGTACCAATTTGTTCTTGGGTGTAAGCACTTTTTTTTTTTTCAGGGGGGGGGGTGTCGTGAGGTCATTTTGTGAATTTGTTATTTTCTTTTTCTTTCATTTTTTCTCATTCAAAATGTTTTTCTTTTCCTTCTTTTTTCCGATTGTGACGTTTTTGCGGTCTTAAATGGTGACAGTTCCTGTCCCGATACATGGAGCGACCAAGATGGTGCCAGCGACAATCCCGTCGAAGGGTCCACCACTTTTGCCAGTTAAGCGGTTAAGCAATTAGTGTGCGGTTAGTGCATTATTCAACAAGCGCAAGTCATTTGCGCTTGTTTCTTTTCTCTTCCCTCTTCACTGTTTCCTTTCTATTTGTGCGCAATTTTAACCATGTTCAGTGCATTAATCGACTGATCGATACGCGAATCGATCTATGTCAGGGCCCAGCGTTGCCGTTGGATCTAGGAGACTGTGCTTACTACCGAGCGGAGTTGCGGAGAAGGAACATCGGCCTCGTGTCACGCTCTCAAAATAGCCTACTGTGGCTCCCTGTCGGCTGTGATCAGCGACATGCCATAGAGCAGGCTGCAACAACCCCCCTTCCCCCCCCCCCTTTCCCTCCCGCATACACATACACACAAAAAATAAGTAAAACGTAGAGCCAAGGCCACGTGACGTGACAGGATTGATTAACGTTGATTGGTGGCTTCCTGCGCGTCGCCTCCAATTGACTATTCGCGCATCGTGTCTCACTTCTCAACTTCTTCCGTCTAAGCTTTTTTTTTTTGTGAGTGTTTTATTTATTAGAGTGGACTAATTTGTCTTCTCGTCGGACGTCGTTTGTCTGACCCGTGGTTCGGAGAAATGACGCAATGTCAGTTTCGAAACGGAATTTTTTTTTCTTTTTAACGGTTTCTCAGTGTTTTCGTGGTTTGTGAACTGTCGTTTTCTGCGAACAGAAAACGGCAATTCAACTAAAGCAATAAAACGAAGGAAAACCTCTTCTCTACATCTGATGCGAAAGTCGAGGAAAGTTTATTTTGAGGAGGCAAGCAAGTAAACTTAAACAAAAAGAAAATAATAATAAGAATTAAAAAAAAAAAAACACCACCAGACAGAGAGGCACTTTTCTACTTTCCGAAAGTACACCACACACCCAACTCCGCCAGTTGTCACACATCTCCGGATAAAAAAAATATATATATATATATAATTTTTTTGTTGGTTAATGTGGACAGCTAATTTCGCTTCTTCTGTAGTAACTTGTCATTGTAGTGATTTTTTTAATCAAATTGAATGTAAACAGTGGGGTGATCATGTATACGCCGTATCACCATAACTTGGCGAAGGGTAAAAGCCGCCGTGAGCCAATCGGAGCAACGGAGCGGGTCACGTGATAGCTCCAGCACAGAAGACGTGCATTCCAACGGCACACCGTCACGTGCCTCGCTTCGACCCTCTGATTGGCTCGGCGAGGCCGTAGCTTTGGCCGTTTGCCACGTTCACATCCTTCGTGTATCCGCAAGTGTCTGTCCCTCGTAGTGTTTCTAAGAGCAGTCTCCGTTCGAAAGATCAAGTTTTTTGTGTTTTTTTTTTTTTTGTGTGTGTGTGTGTGTGCGTGTGCGTGTGCGTGTGTGTGTGCGTGTGCGTGTGTGTGCGTGTGCGTGTGTGTGTGTGTGTGTGTGTGTTTTTCTAGCGCAGTATGTAGTATTCAACCGATAAAAGAACGAACGGGAGAGGCCGGTAAACTTGTCGAGCGAATGCTTGTGTGCTTCAGAGCCCGAGGCCGGGTGCCAAGTCTCCGTTCTTAATCGGAGGCTGGTTTCACACGCTCGGCTCGCCGGTCGGGCTGAAGACGGCTCGTTGTTGCCACTTTGTTGGCTGGCGCGTTTTAAAGATAGCCGATAGACGCCGGCGAAGGGGCATCGACTGCAAGCCTCGTCGCTTGGCAGGCTTGTTCACACAAATGTTTGTTAACGTGAGCTGCAGCTCTAGTCGCTTTCAGGCAGCCGTGCATGGGCGACTCCATAAGCGACCTTCACTTTTTGTCTCCTCTTATTGCACACCACAGCCGGACAGGTCATTGCCACTTTAGGTGCTGCTGCGTCCTTCTCCCCAGCATAGGCCTTTCTGGAGGCTCCTCCAACGCCCGCTTCAGTGGCTCGGCATCTCGCTGAGACGAGAAAAGGTCGGCGATGGCGGCTCAATCTGGCCAGTGTTTAGAGCGTCTGTAGGCCGTAGATTTTCCGGAGATTACGAAGAAAATCGGCCGATGATTTTCGATGTTTATGTATTTTTCTAAATAGTCGGTGTGTTTAGGTAGTTTGTTTCGGACGGGAGCTGGAGAAAAGAGTTATAGAAATCTGTGATTTTCGGTATTAACCGACTTTTGTTTTTAAAATAAACGGACGTTTATCGGTGTTTTATTTTATTTTTTTATTATTTTTTTACGCGCAGCCTTTTTGTCCGCAAGATCCTGCGTTTGAGATTATTATTTCCAATTTTTGTATGGCTGGCTGCTAGGATTTCGGGCACTGGTCTATAATCGGGTCGTTATTAACGTCAGTCGGTATGCACTCCCCCTCACAACAGAACTCCCCCCCCCCCCCTTCCCTTCCCTTCCCTCCCCCCCCCCCCCCCCCAATGGGCATGTCTTCGTAAACACTAAAGCACGTGTAGAGCGTATTAAACTACAACATGGCGCGGGTTCGAAGACCACGCGGCTTGCGAATTCCACAAACTGCAGAATTCGCGCGGTTTCTTCTTTCTTTCGACTACCTTTTTTTTTTTTTTTTTTTTTTACCGAGCGATTTTTTATTTATTTTTGAGATTTTTGCAATTTTTTTACTTTTCTTCTTTTTTACTTTTAGCGTGACTTGCACGCTACCAGTATGCCATATCGTGGTAACAAAGTAAGAAAATGATTGAGTCCGACAGTATAAAAGTTACGAGTTATTTTTAGAAATATCGTGCGGGAAGCCAATTATTTTTTTTATTTATTGCTCGTTCGGTGGTGAACCAATGCTGGCGCCAGTGGAACGATTAAATTTCATCGATCGGTTCAATCGATAACTGAAGCGAGGCATCGTCAGTTCGAATGAGAACCTGTTGTCAGTGTTACCCTCCGTCGGCCCTTCCCAGCTTGACATAAAAGTGAGCGAAAGAAAATAGTCCCGTGGGATGGCTTGTGGCGTGTACCACGTTCGACAGCTTGACTGGGGACATACCCGCGGAGGGAAACCGAGATAGCGAGTTAATTTAGATTCCAGCGGATATGGTCCAAATGAATCTAACGAGAGGTCGTATAGGTAAGCTAAGGCAAACTAAAATCATTTCAATGTTTTTTCGTTGTTGTTGTTTTTGTTTGTTTCAGTATTTAAGAAAACGCAGCATGGGGGTGTTCTTAGCTGTCTTGACTCTATGCTCGATAGATATTACTTAACTCGAGCGACCGAAACATTCAACGAAACTACAGTATCCGAAAGGCACTCAATGTCTCATTTTGCCCCTCAACGTGGTGGGGTATAGTGAGACAAACTTAAAAAAAACTAATATGCGTTCAGTTTTTGCAATAAAAACACTCGAAACGCACTGTGCGGGATCCAACGCGCTCTTCATGAGGCCACTCCTTCCATTCCATGCACTCGATCCGTACTGAATGTGGAGCTGCTTAACTCCAAAGTTCCTTGCATTCCAGGCACTGCCAGTCTTCAGTGGTGCGCATCGCACGGTCTACATAACGCTCGGACACCGCACGCATCTTTGGGGGGATCACTAGTAACCTTTCTTTCGCAGGTGACACGTCAATTTCAGCTTCGCATTTATTTATGTTTTTTTTTTTTTTTTTTTTTTTTTCTGGAACACTTTCGCCAATAGCCTTCAATTTGTACAGATTTGAAGTGTACAGGTCACGGCAGCTCTCGCTGAAGTTTGGATGTCCACCCAGGCACCTAGCCAGGATTTTGGTTCGAGGCGGTGCCCGCCCATGACAAAATGCTGTATGAGGGAGAGGGGGGGGGGGGAGAAGGTCGCAGCAAAATAAAAATTTCGGGGAGGGGGGGGGCAGCCCCCCCCCCCCTCCCTCCCCCCCCCGGCTACGTGCCTGTGTCCACCGATCGCTCGTCTAGGAGACGGATGGCGGTAAACACAAACCGTCGCACTTTGCCCCGCGTCTCACTTTACCCCGCCTTACCCTAATTACGAATCCGAGTGTAATTCGATTTTCACGTGGCGCGGCGACGGTGGCTGGAGCGCGTCTCCGACGGGTCTGTTTAGCGTCCTATGCGGAGCGGAAGTCCGTCTGCTTCTTGCACACGGGGTTGCGACGATGTCAGAACGCCGAGCGCTTATATTGGTTGATCGAAAAAAACAAATAGTGGGAAGACCCCGAGGCACCTTGCATCGAGGTCTACCCACCATCCTTCCAATCAGAGCCAATCAGAACGCGGCGTCGTTCTGACGTCAACGCAACTCGTGCTCCAGAAGCAGACGAACTTGCGATCCGCATTCCATCCACGCGTCGCGAGTGGTACCCCGAGTGGCGACAAGTGACGTCACAAAAGCAGGAGTGTGGCGCTTTCGGATGTCGGCCATCCTGGCGGCTGGCCGTAGAAGTTCTGGAGAGAGAAAAAAACGCGAGGGTATGAGAGTGTCGGCTTAAAAATCGGTCTTGTCTCAGTGCGTCGTAGTCGGTTGCGAGTGTGTGCACGGGCATTAAAGGGGTGCGGATATCGAATTCTGGAGCTCTCCTCTTTGCTGAAGCATGAAGCGGGTTAGAGTAGGAATTCACCAATACCAACATTTCGTGAAGCAATCGCGAGAAAACGCATTTTAAACCGAATAAAACGATAAAGAAAAACCACCTCGTGGATGTCTGTGAAGCTCGGATGGAATGTCGTGACGACAACATGTTAGTAAGAGCTGCGCCACAACGGGAAATACGCTCACTCGTAGAGATTACTGAGGCCCGAACGTAGTACCGAGGAGCTTTGATGAAGGAAGTAACGGCAGAGTTGGCCACCATTCGTCGTGGTATCGGGTGGTCCTTCCGGCAGCGCTTGTTTGGGGTGGTTTGGGGATTGTGTACTTGCGATGTGACATCGACACCGCGAAGGGTGTATTTAAACGACCCCGAATGTGCACCTCTCCCGATGACGGGACAGCCGCCTCGGTCGACTGCAAAACGAACTCGATCGCTACGAAGTCAACGCAACTACACCATCGTTGCTAAAAGGAGACGGTCCGTACGGCTCTGCAAAGCGGCGCGCATGTAAACAAATCGCTGCGGCGTGTTTCCTGGCTCGAGGGATGCGGGAGGGAGCAGCAACGTCCAGGAAGATACGTTTGAAATAGAAGAGTGTCAGCAGGAGCCACGTCAATACCTGTTCGCGCTGGGACCGGAACCGCACACTGGCACCGCGTTCTCGGTAACCGTTTCGGGAACCATCTTTTACGGCGGATTTTATGAGCCGCTGAGCCACGAGACAATCGCAACTCGATGCTGACGTGACGCTCGGCAGAGAAAGATTGGAGCGGCATTGAGTAGCTTCCAACAACTGCTCTAACTCGGCATGTGTTGGCATACCGTCGTGTCAGAATACAAAGGACACCCTAAGAAAAAGTGTTTGTACCCATGTTGCGAAGGCGATCCATGCGGCGTTCATTTGAGCTCTATAACACACACAAAAAAAAAGGAAATAAAATCGAGGAGAAGGTCTCTTTTCGACGAAAGCGTTCACCAACGCTGCATCTGAAAGCAAGATATAGGGACGACGAAGGGTCCACAAAGGTCGCGGGGGCGTATATTTCATTCAGCGAGCCAGCCGGTTGGGGGGAAATGGGCTTGTCCCGCGGGCATAGTCCCGGGCCGTCGGAGCAACGTTGCGTCGGAAAGCCTCGCTCAGCGTAGCGTTCCTAGATAGTCCTTGGCGGTCGCTTGGTCCCATGGCATCGTTGTCGTTGTAGCTTTTTCGGGTATCCGTGGTTCCAGCGTTTGTTTCCGCCGCGGCGTTCAGCTTCATGTACTTTTTTTTTTTCTTGCTGTTGGAGGTCGGAACTTTCGCAGCTAGAGAGCACATAGAAACGCACGTTGGTCGTCGCCTTTCGTGAATAAGCTCTGTTAAGGTTCTGCTACACCCCGACGTCGAGGCGCTGTCGTTTTGCTCTGTCGCGGACTGATGCAACATTTCTGGAGGTTGGAGAGAGCATATTTCCTCCGGTTTCGGATGAAACTTAAAATAACTAGCAACCATACTTTTTTTTTTATGAGGGAGGGAGGGAGGGGGGGGGGGGGGGGGGGGGCTTCAAGATGGTTAAGGTGTCCAATCTTTAAAGCGCAGCTTGCTTAGGGTGCCCGCAGTGGAGGCCTGGCAGATCGTCGTCGTCGTCGCTACATGGAGGCACCCGTCAGAGCCGTCCTCACAATGGGCTACGCGCGCAGAGGAACAAAGGCGAGGCGCCCAACAATGGAGCACCGTTCGAGGGAGAGGAGGGTACGATGGCGAGTAACAACGGCGCGCGGCTAGGGTGGTAGGACGCATCTCAAGGAGCCCCCAAGGTGATGAAGTGGGGGCGACGACGGGGACCTACGATTGCGCGGCGGAAGAAAACCAAGCTGCAGGTGTTACCAGCCCTGTCGTTTTCTCTTTCGCTCTCTTCCCTATTTCAGACTCTCCGTCTTTCTTTCTGTTCGCTTACCGCGTTCATTTAAAGGCGGTTCCGGCGGTTCGGAAGACTCGGGCGTTGCTCGTTCCGGCATAAAATTTATTATCTGGTAGTTCAAAAGGGCTATCGATAAAAACGGCAAACGAAGGGGATGCCAAGCCCAACACTTAAAACTTTCCCCACGCTCTCCATACGACTGTTTCACATGTTGCATTACTTGCAAGTCGAGCAGGCAGTCTAAGAAACGCCGTACTTTGCGCATGTTTTATCATCTTTTTTTTTTTTTTTTGACGCGCGTTTAGTTAGCATTTATTTTACACCGTCAAACTTCTTGTCACCCATCTGGAACAAGCTGTAATGCCCCCCCCCCCCTCACATACACACACACAACACATTGCCATATATTACAACAATATGACGTCACGTGTTTGGTGTTGCGACAAGAGCCTTTCCAGACCAAATTTATATTTTCACTAACTTCGCGAGAAAAAAAAAAAGTTGTGACTAGCAGTTTGGGTTACTAGAGTTCACATGTGTCATTAATGTGTCGATTGAACGCTGGAAAAGAGACGATTTCCTCTCCAGCGTTCGCTCTGCCAAAGCGGAGAGGGGGGGGGGGGGGGGGGGGGGGAAGCAAGCGAGCTTCCCCTGAACTCTTTACATGGGATGGGCACCGAACCACTTTCGGCGATTGTCTATTTATGGTCATAACTCAATCCCAAGGCTCTAGGCGTCCGCCAAAAGATTTCGCCTTTCGGCGACTTCGTAGCCTTTGTTTCATTCGATGAAGTACGGTGCTCGCTCATCCGCATATTTTCGATTGTTTCTTCTTTATAGGAAACAGCGTGCGAGGATGAAAGTGCGCGTGAACAAGAAAACCAAACATTGCCCGATTTCTCTATTGTAATCGGTAGCAAAAGATAGATTTATTATCTCGGAATTATCTCAGACACCAGAGGGCGCCGTGGGACGAGGAAAACAAATAAATAAATGTTAAGGGGGAAAAAAAAAAAAAAAAGAAACACTGACTAGGTGGCGCAGGTCGCCGCCCGATTCAAAGGGTTCAGCCGCATCCATCCCAGCTCTTCTCCTCTTCCGACGGTGCCCACTGGCGTCAGCGATAGTTCCGAGATAATCCATCTTCGATACCGATTTCAATGGAGAAATCGGCTTCTGCGTGAAATCAACGTTCGGTCTTCCAGGATGCCTGGAGCCCGTGTATGGAGTTGGTTGCCATAAATAGACTATCGGAGAAAGTGGTTCGCTGCCCCTTTTGATGGGCACGGATGCTGCGTGAGCGCCGCAGGGAAAACCCAGCACTGCGGGATCGTTATCGAGGAGGCGTTGGTCCGAGTTGCCCGCATCTATAGACGAAGGCGCGCATGACGTCACGTACATTAGTCGTCGTACGTCACGCCGACGCTGTTGCGCTGCGTGTGGAAGGGACGCACGCCCAAATGTGTTTTTTTTTTTTTTTTAAATCTTTGCTTGGAATGTTTAGTGGCTGGTTAGACACAAAGAAGCTAAAGCTGCCTTTGTCTCTACTTGCTGTTCGAACGCGTTCCAGCGCCGATCGTCGACATCTGGCGTTCGAAGGCGTTCAAGCAGGAAAGGCAAAAAGGCAGTCAGCTTTACGTCTACCTTCTAAGCATTCCAGTTGAGGCTCGGAGCTCCGGCGTCCCCCTCATCTCTCCTCCTCTCCCTCAGTTTCTACCCGTATAATCATTAAAAAAAAAAAAGAAAGAAACAGCACACACAATAAACGATTGTGACAGGAGGCATGATTTAAGTCATAATAATCAGCGGAAGTCACATAGGGTGCGAGGTACCAAGTTTCGGTCCCGTAAAGCGTCTCAGTTGATCTTTGTTTTTTGTGTGTTTTTTGTGTGTGTTTTTTTTTTTATTTGGAGTCACTGCGAAAAGGAAATATGTATCATCCTGATAGTAGAGGAAGAAAGACGGGGAAAAACCAGCTATTCGGCTATTTTTCGTTTGAAAACTCACACCCGTAATTGATAGATTTTTTTTTCCGCGAATGTAATCATAGTATTATTATTATTATTATTATTATTAATGATTAGTTTATTACAATCACTCGATGGCGGGGACCGAGAAAAAAATACTGGCTACCTATGGGCAGCTTGACAAGCCCTCGACTGGCTTACATAGGTAAACAAGAAACGTAGAAAAAAAAAAAAGAAACGTGTATTTCAAAAGCAGCTAGCGTGAGAAACATTTTCCCACGAAGTTCAAACGCGCGAAATTACTTTCTACCGATATCTTCCATCCCTGTACTATGCATGCGTTGGGAAAACCCAGGAAGCACCATGCTATATTATGTGTAAATGAGCAGCCCGCTTGTACAAAATATGGCAAGGTGCTACGTTTTCCTAAAGAATACATGAAACGGGATTGAAAGATACAAGGAAAAAGACATTGCGCATGGTCGAATTCCACTCGGAAGAATGTGTGCGCGTGCAAACCCCAGAACGAAAATAGGACATACACACATCCCCATCGCGAATCGGGAAATTATATTTGCCCTAGTCTGAACTAAGCAAAGGTATAACGACAAAGTTGTCATTCTTTTTTTTTTTTATCGACGCGTTTAATGACAACATTATTAAAACTACTGACGCCCTCCGTTCTACCATCGACTCACTCCGTTCTACCATCGGCTCGTTCCGACTTTCGATAATACGTTTCTGATTGATTGATTGATGTTTGTGCACCGCTGCAAAGGAGACTCAAAGGCCGCAATTGTTGTTCACGGGCGGGTGCAAACGAAACAATGGATAGAGCAGTCGGCGAGTGTAAATACAAATGAATATATATATATATATATATATATATATATATATATATATATATATATATAAAAGAAAAACCTAGTCACCGTAGCGAAGTGACCCCCTGCAGGACTCGCGGAACCTGGGTTTCGATCTGGATGGGCATCGCACCTGCGCGCATGTTCGTGTAATCGCTACCGCGTGGTGCACTGTGAAGTGTAAACCGCATGTAAGCGATTTGGCGAGCGCCGAGACAGGCGGACGGCGACCCACTTCGCTGTCGCTCGGTCACTCGCGCGACGAGGCAAACCGCATGAAATGCAACGGGAGCAATAGACTACTCCTATAAATCCCTGCGAGCAACACTGCGCGCGTTGCACTCTGAGAACTAGTTGGCCAGGGAGGAGAGCGGCATGGTTTTGGTTTCGATCGACCCGTCGAGAAGAGATCATACACAGAGCGTGGATTATAAAGAGCCGTTTTCTCATCTTTCCTAATCCCGAGCGCATCGTCTTGGGTCTCTAAACTAACCTAAATGACCAGACCTCGAAGCTTGAGCACAAACCCGAACCATACGTAAGGCTTGTCTTGAGTCTTGACACATGCTTGTTTATTTTTGTGCTCGAGCCTTCCTAAGCGTTTCGAGGTACGTGGACGAGCCAGTGCCTGGAATCTCGACGCTGCGAAGCTCGGGGATCTTGCTTGTGTACGAGTCAACACGCTATAACAACCATACACCGAGCTCGCAACTTTAGATTAGTGTTGCTGGTCAGCAAGTTTGTTACTTGTTTAATGCGTCCATTGACGAAATTACCTTTTTTCAATTACTTTTTTTTCTTAGTACGGCCGAGTACGGGAGGCAAAACTGGGAGACGCTGTTGAAAAGCTAAAATCGAGCACTTCTTGTCCCTTTATAGCTGTACTGACTGACTCGCAGCACTGCACGAAGTGAAGTTCCTACACGCTTGGATTGGACTAATGCAATATCGCATGAAGTTATCCTGCAATCACATAGGCACATGCACACATACAAACCGTTTTCAAGAAAGCAACAGTCGAGCACTTGCGTGAAGAATGTCGCACAGTCCGGCGGCACGTATACACGCCGTGAACCCCTATGCGGTGCGCCAAAGGAACTAAAGAATTCCAAGCGCATTTGGCGGTTGCTCATAGCCATTGGATTTGCTTATGTTTGCTTTCTTTCTGACTGAGTATGCTAAGATAATTTCAGAACCACCGTTCAGACACGGATCTTGGGTGTCGGTAAAGGCTGGTCCAAAAATGCTTTGCGAGGAGTAGGGGACGCTTGTTAGGGACTCCGTCGTAGCTAGCCGATCTCGGCGTTTGCGAAAACTTGATCTCCAATCGGCATAAAATTTGAGTGGGAGATATATGATGACACGAGGAGCACTTCGTAGTAACTTTTGTGCAGTAGTGAGGTCGAATTTATTGCGTTTTTAAAGGTTCATGCGCCAACGTTGGGCTGAACTTTGAGACTCCTGTGAGGATGCGGCTTGTTTTTCACCCAATGAAGTAAAAAGAAGCGGACGTTTGGCAAACAAAATACGTCTAGGGCTCAAAGTGACCAAATTTCAATTGTGGTTCACTGGTACTGGACAGGATTATTGAAAGTGAGCTCAAAGATATAATCGTGGGGTGAGGGGACTAAGTCACGTCTGACTACGTTTGCATACACAAGCACGACATCCGGCATGTCGGGAACCAAAAAAAAAAAAAAAAAACTGCCCCAGTTTTCCCTCTATATTGCTAAAAAATGCGTAGAGTATTGCACATTCGTGGGAAGTCGGACAATCGAAAACGCAAGCAGCGCATTCGGTCACGGCGTGGTAGAATGAAGTTCCTCAATCGAAACCGAAACTGAGTGGCCAACTAGTTCCCAGAGTGCAGTGCGTGACATTTCGCCGCAATGGGGCGCTTCGAGTTTTGGAAGAAGTCTATTGCGACCAAGGCGATGAGCTACGTTTTGTAGAAATCCAAAAACCGAGCGACGCGACGAGCGACAGTGATAAATTTGCGTCACTCGTCTCGTCGCTCGCTAAATCGCTCACATCCGGTTCAGCTTTAAAGAATTCCCCTCAGGCTAAGGGTCGTACTGCACCGGATAAATTTCTCAGCTACAACGGAGACATCGGACGACCCTTGAGGCTGTAGACTAACTTCCTGCTGTCTATAGATGCACGTAGACTTTTTTTTTATAATTAAGTGTTTACTCCTTTGTATAATGCCCCCTGGGCCTTCAAGGAATAATAAATGATGATAATGATGATGATTTATGTGACCAACTTGTAGCCGGTGCCATTTTCGGTGTTCGAAAAGCGACGTGTTTCGGTTAGTGCAAACATCCGCGTTTTAAACTGTCGCGTACGTGTAGAAGTGTGCCTGCTCTGGGGTTCGATTTTGGTCAAAAGTGAGGACGTGGGCGTTCTCGACCGCTGATCGGATCCCAGATAGCGACAAAGGTCTCGCGATCTTTGATGGGCTCGTCTATGGTACCCCTCCATCCACCGGTCGACTCCAGTTTGTGTATACGGCAGCAGAACAACTTGGGGTTTGCAAAAGAAGCGCGCGTTGTCAACGGCTTCCAACGTGAAATGGCAGACGTTCAAAATTTTCAGCCTGCGTCCTATCTCGCTTCGTCGCGGCGCTCGGTTCGTAACAGCCGATCGTCTTTTTTTTTTTTTTTTGTTATATAGGCTAGCAGACGACGTACGATGTTTTCTCGTATGCGAATGGCGCTCCGTAGCAGACGAACCGTCTGCGAACGCAACCTTCGCTCGCTCCGCGAGAGCCATATCAGGCCTTACTCTAGCTACGGAGCTCAACATGGCGGAGGGCATGTTGGGCTGCCCTCCATTTGCAGTTCGCAGACAAAACGCCAGACGGCACTCGTCACTCAAAAAAAAAAAAAAAAAGTTCATTCTCTTTCTCGAGACGGCGTTACAGGGTTTGTGACATCACCTGTCTGTGCTGTGAAAGCGATCTGACGCAATACATTTAAAAGATCTCTTCTTCTTTTTTTAGCTTTGTGTTGCGTCTGTTTGTCTTGTTTTTCTTGCACTCCTGGGTTGCCATAGCTCTTTGGCGGTCGCCATTTTGCGACTCGAGTGACCCCTATCAGCCAGAAATTTCTGCCACCCGCCTGAGCTGTGGAAGCCCGGTTAGCGCGGCTCCCCGCCTGCATTGTCTATTCGGAGTTGGCCGGTTTTTCTTGAAATTTTTTACTTTATTTACCCGTTCAGGATGCTTACCCTTTGTGTGTTATCCTCCACTGTGAGAACCAGGGAATACTGGGGCTCGTAGCCTGCTCGGCTTTCGCAGGAAACGAACAAAGAGAGCGAACCTCAAGCAGCCCGCGACGCGGGCCATTCGACGTTCTTCGAGGATTATTTCCGTTGAGATAATCTTCGAAAAGCCTTCTCGGGTATGTTCCCGGTCTTCACGAAGAATAGCTGATAGGGTCGGGTCCAGGCTGTAGGGACGGAATAGACACGTTCGTTCATTTGCGTTGGTGGTGTGAAAAAAAAAAAAAAAAAAGGATTCCGTCCGATTGTTGTGAAGTGATTAGGATATGCTGAGTTATTTGAGACCTTTCCAAGATCCTGTTCGGATACCGCGGCACCGTGGGGTGCGTACAATATATGTTGTTCCATGGATGAGACTCGTTGAATTTCATGCCGTGAACGGGGAATACCCATGCAGTTCGGCTATCCTGTGTGGTCAAACATTTTCGACAGTTATGACCTTTGTAGATTGACACGGCTGTGTGTACGGTACCGTAAAAAAAAAATAAACAAACATTCCAGTGGCATCTGTTCCGTCGCGCACGGGCTCAGCAAAAATAGATTTCATTTGTTTGTTTTTGTTTCCAAAAATAGTTTCTTAAAAATCTCGAGAAATTCTATTCGCCATAGAACACAAAAGAAAAAATAAAACGCGGCAATTTAGCCGCCATCAGCGTCCGGAATGGCGCCTATGGAGGCTGCCACAACCCACTGACAAGGAAACCCACAGCCCAGCCCGGTCGGGCAACACTGGTGTCCACTTTCAAAACCAGGGACGCGCGCTGGAAATCGCTTCGTTCGAGACTGCCGCTCGAAAGGTTTCTGAATGTTTAACATACTTGAGTGAAAAGTCAGATCGTGAACCATCTCGTAAGTACAAGGCGGTCCAGGTTGGACCGTTTTTTGTTGTTGTTGTTTTATGTAGAAAGCAAACAATTGAAGGATAGAAAGTCATCATATTTTTTTTTATAAACAAAAAAATAGCGTGATCGAGAAAGAAATAATCACCACCAGCGTAGTGCAAATGTGCCACCTTTATTCATCGTGGTTTTTCCCTTTTCACTGACGTTTTTGCATATTTTTATGATTTATTTTCAGAAAGGGGCTTAGTCCTGGAACATTTTCCATGAGAAAGTAGTAGTATCCGTAAATAAATAAATAAATAAAAGAGGTATGCCTCCAATGCGTGACATCCGCCGATTCCGCGTGCATAACGAACAAAGGAAAATGTCGTGACTAACCGCAGCTGGCGTCGTCATTGTTGCCCTATCGTCTCCGCCATCTTGCCCTTCTTTCCCATAATTAAATGTAACCCCTTTCTCCGTCAGCATGAGCGAGGAAACCTATGGACCAGCAGCACGCTGTTTACAAACAAACCCGCGTTTGCCCGCTCAGAAGAGAGCCCATCTGCGTATGCGCATCTGGAAACAGCAGCGCCATCATTATTATTATTATTATTATTATTATTATTATTATTATTATTATTATTATTATTATTATTATTATTATTATTATTAGTTGAGCAGTGATTGGCTGAGAACGCGACCTGGCTATAATGATTGGACGAAGTTGGATTTTCAAACAGTGTTGACCGACGTCTACACAAAAATGTCAATTGTCTGGGGGGGGGGGGGGGGGGGGGGGGGGGACGTATTTATACGGTAGTTTATACCAAAATTTAGAAAATGATTACCAGTAGTTGTACAGTATAAATTGCCCTTTTCGATTGCCTTTTTTTTAATCTTTATGATATAACGCGTAATGATTTGAGTTAACCGGTTAAGTTAGATTAAAGACAGTCAAATATTTGTATTCTTAAAAAAAATATATATATATATATATATTTACGTTTGATAAGCCATTACCCACTCTCCTCTGCAATGCTCTGGTGGTCCTGAGGGTATTTGAAATAAATACAAAAATAAATAATAAAACTGGTGCGCTGAAACTTTTTGTTTTCGATTTTCATTTTTTTTTTTTTTTTTTTGCTTCGATTCCAGATTAAATCGCCTGTCCAGTTCCATGGTGTGACGTGTACCGGTTCGCGAGGACACGAATATACTCAGCGAAAGACTCGTACTGATTTACTTTATTTCACCGAGCCCGTACACCGATGGAGACCATTGACATCAGCGCGGTTAAAAAAATAAAAAATACACGGTGTCCAAGCGTCCTGCGAGAGTTTGTACGAGATCGTCAGCCTTCGTATTGCAACGGCCCAGTATTGTCGATATTTCAGCATCGCATCCATGTTTCGCATGGATGCGATGTTGTTCGTACAGTTAATTTAACGTTTCCTTTCACACATTTGCAAATTACTTGGAATTACTAAAAGGAAAACTGAAGCGTTTTTATTTGACCGAGACCCGAAAGAGGTAACGGGAGAAGAAAAATAGCATTTCGATTACTGGGTTACTCGCTGCTTATTTTCTAAACAAGTTTTCGACGTGCGTTGAAAATAAAAATGCAGATTTAAAGAATTTGGCAGCTTATCTTTTCTTCTTTTTTTTACGAAAAACTTATATTATGTGATCAAAATGTCAAGGAGCGAACGAGCTAGTGAAGATTATACGTAACATATTGAGATTTTTTTTTTTTGTGTGTGTCCGTGTCGTTCTTTTCTTACCCGCAGTCTCGGATTTACGTAACGTAAAAATCGAAAAGAATCGAATGTCGTGTCAGGGAATCATGTGACTCGAGAAAATAATAATTATAATTATAATAAGTTAGTGTGTCCAAAACCAAGCGGTATTGCTACGGTTATCTACCCGAGACAGACTTCGTAGCTTCGGAAACCACTGGGACGCTCCCGGACGGCCGAGTTTCACGAACACGACAACAAGCACCGACTTTTGTTGGCCAACAAAAGATCAACGAAAGAGCAATCTTCCACGCTATATCGCGTGTTCCCAGACATATTTTTCTGTGGCCACTGGGTAACGTATTGACTTGAAAGAGAAAAGAAAGCTGCTGTTCACCAGATGTTCTACGTGTGTACGCGGACATCGTATCTTGTTTGTCTGCGTTGTGGGAACCTGTTGGTGCGTTCGCACCGTCGGCCAGCCGATTCCACCCTCGGTCGACGGAACTTCGTTCACGCCTGCGTCAAACAACGTGATTGTCAGGCGGACGTTCCTTGCCGCGCTGCCCTTTGTCTTTTAGATTTGTTATGGCGTGAACGTGATGACGTGCCATTACAACTACAACGAGCCGTTAGAACTGCGACGGACTGTAAGCTTCCAGAGGCGTCTTGTCCACCAGACCGACAGGCAACAAACACGTTGGCAGACACGTTAAATAGTCCTTGTGAGCAACTTTCTTTCTTTTTTTTTCTTTTTTTTTTTATCGACGCTAAATTATAAATTGGGTACCTGTGTGCATGTTTTCACTCACTGGGTTCAAACTGGTGGTGTTTGATAGTTTTCTTTTCTTGTTATATTCCAGTGATGTTTCACGAATGCTTCACGCGTTACTTTATCGATTCTTTTCAATCAGTTTTGTCTTTGAAGCGCCGATGATAGTGGAAAACACGCTGCCGACGGTTAATTAACCGGGTGATTATTTCAAAACACAAAAATTACGTTTCTACGAGCATTATTTTTTTCGCAACGTGACACGCGTTTATTATCACTAACATTATTACGAAGAAACTAAAAGCAGCGGCCCATACCCATACCCTCCGGGCAGTCAAGTTTGGTGTGACACGTTGCGCCATCTAGCTCAAAATATTTGCAACACTGAGAAGGCCCTTTCGCCAGCCTGCTTGCTCGTGGGGCTGTTCACGCATCAATTTGAAGGCGTTGATTTATTCATTCTTTGGTCTTTTCATTCTTAACATTGCTATCGGATGTCGCAGAAGAGCAAACGCCGAAGCTGTAGGCACTGTAGCCTACCGGACTGTCGCAACCCTGGAAGCTTGGCAGACGTGAAGCTCCGCAGCTTTCTGTCGAAACCGCGAAAAATACAACGCCGTCGGAGATGAATAAATGCCATAAAGTGTGTAAAATAAGCATTCCGTTCACATTGCCTGACTTGAGATGCATTTCTAAATGCGCTATTTGACTCGATATTTGGAATTAATGCGCTCGAAGCCCGGCGTTGTCTTCGAATTCGATGCGATGACTCTAGAATCAGATCGGTCCTCTGACACTCTCACTGCTCTCTGCTTCACGGACACATCTTGATCGAACGACGTTTTGTGTACGTTTGATCGTAGTTACCGAAAACCGAAGTGAGCGTTTTCTCTGCTTCGCCGATTGCAGAACGAACTGTCGTTTGCGCCTTTAGCATGATCGCGTAGCTGCCCAAGATGGTTGCTCTATTTTGACCCGTGTCTATGCGGTCCTAACTTCATCCCTGCTGTGAAAAAAAGTGTACCCAAGAAATAATTTAAAAAATACATTTAACCCCGCGAGAAAAGGTTATCCATGTGGCGTTTATTTCTGTTCTATGTAAAAGTGAACAGCATATTCAGTCGACGAGAAGGAGCATCAGCTTGCGCCGAACAACTGCGTACGACACCGTCTAAACTACAGCAAGCTTGAACGAAGAACACATTCTTCGGACTAGAGCACTGCACGGGCCGGAATTTCTAGGCCCGGCCCGACCCGGCCCGGTAGAGACACGGCCCGGGCCCGGCCCGAGCCCGACAGAATTTTTAATTTCTAGGCCCGGCCCGACCCGGCCCGGTGGATACACGGCCCGGGCCCGGCCCGGGCCCGATAAAATTATATCGGGCACGGGCGTCCATTTTTGATTGGACGCTTGGTAACACGGCAGGACATAGGTCGATTTTATTGGTCATTTCGAACCCGGAAAGATTCTAGAAGAAAAGAAGAGAATCACAATCTCGCTAATGCAGCGTCGAAAGGCTGCATGAACAAAAAAATTATCTTGGGTACGTTAGCTTATCGTGGGTGGCATAGTAAGGCCCCCGCAGAAAGTAAAATGTCGAGGTCACGTTTTTTCTTCTTTTTTAGTTTAAAATCAAAGAAAAACAACAATCATTTCGTGCCCTCCGACCGGAGTGCCCGCGTTTTCTTGCTCTATGCTGGTGGAGTCCATATGTTTTCTTTTATCCGCTTGGAGGCTTTCTAACTGCAAGACTCTTTTTTGTTATTATTTCTAACGACACTGCAGTGACTTTTCACTTCGCTTTTCTTGTTTTCAATGAACCTAAAAGATTAATGAGCAAACTTTTTGCTATCAACAATTTAGATTTTACGACAAAAGACTGACTGCCGAGGCACGGCCCGGGCCGGCCCGGACCGGTGCGGCCCGAAAACTTTTGTTCAAGCCCGAGCCCGGCCCGGGCCCGAGAAAATACGTGCTACCCAGCCCGAGCCCGCCCCGCGGGCCGGGCCGAGCTCGGGCTTTCGGGCTGGCCCGGGCCCGTGCAGTGCTCTACTTCGGACTCCACAACCGTCTTTCACAAGGCAACGAAGGGACTGGGAACAAGCTGATCACCAAAATGAGGTCAGCTATTCATGCGGGAAGAGTTCACTTGGAAAAAAAAAAAAAAAGTGGGTAAGGATGAGAGGGAGGGGGGAAGGGGGGGGGGACGTTTTAGTTCCGCTTTTGCAGTGCGCTTTTGTAGAGGAGGGAAGCTCGACGAAGTCTTGGCTTTTGTTATCTTGAAACGCGTGCAAACAACGTAAAAAAAAAAAAAAACTGTTTTTGTTTATTTGCTCTTACTAATATTTGGCCGTGATATTATGATGTTCAATTTTGTTCTGCTAGCTCCCGTTTTGGGTCGTCTCTACCTATCGAGGAAGGCACCTAGGCGTACTAAAACTCCCTAATGCTAGAACGACACAACCACACACGGATGCACATTTATATATTTAACCTTTGATAGATTCTTAAAACAGTCGGTAGTGTAACGCGCGACAACACAACGCTCGGAGTTGGTAATAACGCAATCTCGTAAGGGTATGCCGGCGGCGCTGCCGATTTTAGCCGTCCCAGTATTGCCTCGTTTGGCCACGGTGGCGCTGATGACCAACCGACGGTGGCGCTCTCTAGAACACTGCCCAGAGCCTATACGTTCCCCATACGCTATAGGTGGAACAAACTGCAAAATACGCGCTCGTTATTTTTTTTTTTTTAATGTCGTTAGCAACCTTGAGATTTGCCGGCACATCGGAAGCTCGTAATTATTGCCAAACCCGCATATATATATATATATATATATATATATATATATAACGTTACTTCTGATACACCTCTTTGTCGGTCGTTCGTTTTTTGTGGGACAAGATCAATGATTATCCGCTTCGTTTCGATCCAGTCTTTGTCCGATAAAAACTGATTTTACAAAAACAATTAGCTGCCATCGTTAAAAAAAAGGAAAGCAAAAAAAAAAAGGAGAGACAGCTGCGGATTCTGTCGAGAAGAAAAATGGCTCGACAAGCGCATCTGCGCAGATTCCTAAACCTCCTCAGTGTATGCGCGCGACAGGAGCTAAATTAAACTGTCAAGAAAAAAAAACGCACAATTTATTTAGCGGCGAAAGCGATAATCGATTAATAAAAAAATAGACAATAAACTTTAATTGACCAATTTTGCGGCCCCAACGAAAACATGCGAAGCTTCTTCAACGAAACAAAAAGTCAATATTGTCGAGATTCGCAGTAGGAAGGCGAGGTTTTTAGATAATTAAATTCCAGCTTTTTTTATTTTTATTTTTTTAGTAATTGCGGTAATTGACTTAACTGTGAGATAAAATTTTGGGGACTTATACCGTAACCACTAGAAACTAAGGCTAATCCCTCATTCGTGAAAACGATTTTTAAAATTAAAGCGGTAATCGGGTTTAAAAAGGCGCCAACCACTCCATCTATTTTTAGAGAATTTTAAGAGTCACGGGTGTACGTTAAACGTTGATGCGCGCTTTATGTTGACGAAAAGAACAAAAACTCTGATTTTGTACCGGGCGTAATTTTTCGATCTATTGGTTAATTTATTGGTAATACTGGTACGCATTCTCGCGTGAGAAATACTCTTTTGGAATTGCACGCGGGGCAACGCACGGTACTCGGTACACTGCTTGAGGATATAGAAACCACGAGTGATGATAATAATCACCTTAAAAAAACGAGACAAAAAGAAATCTCTAGAGAGGCGTTTGAGTTCGCCTTTCTGTGGCGAAAACTGAACCCTACGTCCTCTAAGCGTCCCATGAAAACAAGCAATCTGAAGATTGTGCGTTGCCTAGTTTCCTACTAAGAGTATGATCAGCTAGAGATTGTGACACGATATTTTGGCGATTTTGTTTTTTATCACGCTTTTCGATATAAACATGGACCACTCATTATCATAATTTAAAGTATATTTTAGGACCCTTAGAAACAGTGAAAATCTAGTTATCGCCGTAAGAAACGAAGAAACAAAATCTCTTTAGAGTCCTTTCATTGTGAACATTTGATATAGATCTTTCCGGTTAATTCGACAGACTGGTTGTACATTTTGTACTCTTTTCTGTATTCCCAAGTCATATTTTTTCGTGGAATTGTTTTATCTCCAAGATGAACGCTAGGAGCTAACGAGACCAATCAGACGGGTCCAAAAAAAAAAAAAAAAAGCACCATCACGGTTTTCGTCGTGTTCCTGTACGTAAACAGAAAACGCTCTTTTGACGCGGTTTGAATTGGTCGCAGTACCTCGTAGCGTCAGCTTCGTTTGGACTAGAGCTGAAACGAAGTACATGACCGTAACATTCGTTCAATACGCATCATTTCAATAACAAGGATGATGATGATGTGATGTTTATGACGAGTATATATATATGGTGATAATAAACGCGTGAAAAGGATAAGGTACCACCAATGCAATATGGCATCTTCGAAAAGAAGGCAAGATGTCTGGAGACGTGTGTGTATGCGTGTCGAAATCTCCAAAACGGGGATTTCGCTTTCATGTTTACATTTCCATATCTTACGTCCCTTTTAGAGGTGAACATTCAACCGTTTGTTCGGGCGTCTTTCTAAGCGTTATTTCGGTAACAAGAACTCCTCCGTGATATTTACGAAGAGTATCTAGAGTATGTGAACACGATGAGCACACGAAGGAATAAGAACACCGCAAGCGCGTATACTGATGCATCTTCGAAAACAAAGCAGGCTTGGGAGACTCTGTACTGCTTCGCGTGTTTCTAAATCCTGTCTTTAACAACAATGCCTGATATTCACGAAAAGTTTGCAGACATTGGGGGTGGGGGGTGGGAGGGGGGGGGGGGGGGGACATTGGATCTAGAAAGCGACTAAAAGCGTGACAGACTCATCCGCGGACACAGCTCTGTTCGAAGTCACGTCGCATACTTTTGACCACCATGTAGAGGAGGAGAGGGAAGCTGCTTTTGTAAGAATTTTGAGTGACGGCTTAGTCTTCTATAATCTTCCGGGAGGAGAATAGCAACGCCTGTGCAAATCCGGGAGGCACAAAAGAGGGTCCTGATCAGACGGGAGCTCCTTCTTTCCCTCTTCTCTGGTGGTCATCAGAGCGCTCTTTGAATGACGTCACGTGCAACCCAGAGAACTGCTATGCATGACCAGTCTGACGTCATACAATGAAGAACAACGCTTCAAGACAGTGTCGGAAGCCCGACTTTTTGTATGATGCATTAGCAGACTCCTTTTTCCGTTCCTAGATCAAATTTTGCGTGTTTCTATGGATACATTTTTTTTACTATTATTTGCTTTATAAGAGATGAACAACAGTTGTCCGTTCGCTTGCTTACCGGACATAACGTTCGTAACGGCGACGCTTGGGTGACTTTTGTGGAAATTACGAAGCGGTTAAAGTCGCATGTGTATATATACGGTTAACATTCAAAAACGCGCGTCAAAAAAATTAAAAAAAACGCCACCGCGCACATTGGACGGATGAGCGGAGAGAGATCGCGCGAAAAGACCTTGATCATCGAAACGACGAATCCCGTTCGCGTACACTCTCTCGCGGAGTCAACACGCGCATTCACGGTCACCAACACGATCACTGAACCCGACACGCCAAAACCTAAACATAGCACGCGCACGCCAAAAAAAAAAAAAAAACTAAGGAAACAACGGAAAAAGAAAAAACCCGTTAGGCCTAGGTTGAACAAATGGGTTGTCTGCTTCTGTGTACGAACGCGTGCTTTCTCCCCTATTATAAAGAGAAACGTTCGATAGTTTCGGTATTTTTGTGGTTGACCGTGGGAAGTTTTTGTGGTTAACCGTTTTGGGCGTACGAGTCTGGTACGAAACACAGTTTTTGTTTCTGTCGGATTAGAAGGAAAACAAAAATGTAACGATTGGCATCGGTCGGTGAAGCCCGAGAAGCGATGCGATGTTCCGTGCTTTCCATTGCTATGTTTCTTACGATCTTTGTCGCTACTCTACGCGCGTATGACTAGTAGTTGTTCGAGTTCACGCGCTGGCTGCTACCGTTTCGTTTTTCTCACAGAGTTGCACGTGAACGTGTGTCACAAAACAACGCATTGTCTCGGCGCGCGCGCGCGCGGGCGGCGGGAGGTAACGGAGCGACGATTTCCCTACCTTTGGGTCGATGCCGAGTGCCTCGTAACCGACGAGATCGGCTCCGTTGTAGTACGCGTCCGACTGGGTCCCCGAGCTCGACTTTTCCTTGACGATGTCGGCAGCAGCTGAGCCGGCGTCGACGACCAACCCCGCGGCCGTCGCACCGTTGAGCAAGCGAGTCGCCATGGAGCCTGCGTTGTCCTCCGCGTCGAGCCGATGTCGTCGTTAGGCCTAAACGGTCTGCTGGTCGGGCGACGGCCGGCCAAGTCTGCGCCGTCTGCTCTCTCGAAGCTGGCTGCCTCACTCCGAGACGCTGGCGAGCTTGCGGTGCCTTGCGTCCGTTCAGGTAGCTGCGTTGAAGACGATTTGTAAAGCGTACAAAAGCGACTTGTGACCGGCGGTGCGGCGCTTTGATATCAGCTTGTGCTCAGCTTGGGTTCGGCGCGCGGCGGTGTGTGTGTGGAGAGCGAGGCAGGCCTCCCCGCGATCGAACGCACGGAGGAGTGTGTTTTTCGGCGCGATGGATAGCTCTCTAGGGGGAGGGAGGTGGGGATTGGCGTTTTTTTATATTATCGGTTTGAGTCAGGTTTCTGTGTTTGGAAGGCCCGATTATGCAGTTTTCGTTCTTTGATTTTTGGGGGTTTGTGCGGGGATGGTATTGTGGATTGAGCGCTGCGGGCACGAAAGTTGGTAGCACAAGACGGACGCCGCCGCGTCAGCAGACGACGAATTTCGACGCAGACGACATGTCGTTCGTCTGCCAACTCTCGAAAGCAGACGGCGCGGTGTACCAATGTTTTCCTATTTTCGTTTTTATTCCAGTTCGACGATAGATACACCCGCAGTGTTTTCAATTTTTGTTTGTTTGTTTGTTTCTGGTTGCTACGAAATATTCGATGAAATTGTTTTATATCGATTTCAGCGCAAATGGACTGTCAGTTCGCGGTTCACGGAGAGAGCATGAGGAAGAAAAAGACACGCGCTTCTCTTTGTGTTGGAAACCGACGCCGTCTTTTGTGCGGCGCACGTTCGCGCGCTCCTCTCCGGTATTCAAACACAAACAACGCACAGTCGCGGGGGGAAAAAATAAACGACGAAAGCACTCACCTTTCGTACGAAATCGGCGATGTATCCTCGGCTGGCTCGGTTGTGCACTAGTCGAAACACGATGAAATCGTTACCGGTTTGAGCAGCACAAAGCACGAACACGCGGAGAAGAGGCTAGTCCACTCGGAGCGACGTGTGTGCTTGCCTTGCCTGTTATCCGCGAGCAGACGATGATGATGCCGGGTAGCGTTGCCGGCTCGGTGTGCCGTCTACAGTGCTGTCTACGCGGAGCTTTTTTCTTTCCAATGCCGCTTTGCCTCTTTCACTGCGTTTCTTTTCTTTGGGGGGAGCCTCCCGTTTGACAGGATGGGGGGGGGGGGGGGGGGGGGGGTTTGGATGTGGTGATGCTGCCCGCTCCCTTGGCGCGCACTTTTTTTTTTTCGTGGAAACGGCTTGATCGCTTTTCAGTCTTTCAGCTCTTTCAGGACGCGCTCGCAACCTCTCTCTCTCTCTCTTTCTCAAAAGAGAGTGAGGAGAGAGAAGGGAGGGGGAAAGGGGGACGTTGAAATAGAAGTAAATGTCAAGAGATGTGGTGGTACTAAAAGGGAAAGGGTGTGTGGGGTGGGGGGACCAGGGGTCCTGCGGCCAATGGAGGGGGACATTTTGTAGTTTGTGAGACGCCCCCTCTTCGAAGGGGGGTGTTGAGAGAGGGGGTTTCTGGTGCTTAGAAATGGCTCAAAAAGAAGAAAAGCTGCTTTAGAATGAATGGACGAGCCTGCATTGTATGTTGCTTTGCTTCTCTACCTAAAAAAATGGCTTCGTTGCCTTTTTTTTTTTTTCTTGTCTCTCTTTAGTCATATTTTCTATCCTCTTTCGACTGTGGAGCGTGAAGAACATGGTTGCATCATTTTCGTGTGCGTGCTCGAAATTGAAACGAAGCAAATATGACGAATATGTGTCTGCTCCTTGGTCTGGTTGGTGTGTCGGTATTTGTTGGTGGTGTTGTCGTGACAACGACCCGTCGGGGTGCGACGTCAGAGTCACGTGTTCGTTGTCATGCGACCACGTGGGAGGGAGAGGGAGAATTTCAGCTGGCGGCGGCGCGCAGAAGGAGGAGGCAAGGTCATCCGCTCCCCTGACACATCGCACATGTGTTCGTGGTTATTCTCACTCCTTCGTTGGAAGGCGCCAAGACCTCTCCTGCTACTTGCTGAGGCTTGCAAACACTTGTATCTCTTCTTTTTTTTTTTTTCTTGTTTGCTTTTGAGCAGCGCGGGCAAAAAGTTGGAGCAGACGGGAAATAACGCGCGTTCAGTGACCGATTTCCTTCGTCGTCTGCTGTGATGTAAAGTTTCCCTTGTTGTCTCAACGGGAAAGACCGGAAGTTACGTCAGAACGCGCTCCACCCCCTCCCCCTTCCCCCCCCTTTTTTCTCTGTCTTTCTCTCTCTCTTTCTCCCGGCGGCGAAGTCAGCGCCATCTCTCGGTAGCGTCCGTCAACAGGCGAAGCATAGTGACATATAAACACGTCGCACGCTCGGTCATAGAGAGCTGTACTGGCATGACGACCAGGTCGCCATAGTTCAAGTAGACTTGGCGAAAGCCTTCGATCGCGTATCCCATGACTTTCTTTTCGCCATTCTTAAGGGGTGTCCAAACAGGACACTACAAAACGCACGACTCCGACAAATCGTGAAAATTGAAGCGGACGCCTCACGCTTCAATTTTCACGATTTGTCGGAGTCGTGCGTTTTGTAGTGTCCTGTTTGGACACCCCTTTAGACACATAAACCCGACCCCACCGTTGTTGAAAGGAATCTAACTATGCTACCGAAGCTGTGCTACCCGTCTCATTGTTAAAGGGGCCCTGCAATGAATTTTTTACTGGATTTTAATTTGCACCGAACCTGAGCGCACTGAACGTAGTAACTTAATGAAACTTTTCTTTTCTCAAATTTCGCTTTATTTTAAAAGTTATACGCAAATTAGAATTACAAAAACAAGCAAAAAATAACCTCCTTCATGACGTCGTAGGTCCTGGCTTGGGTGGCCGTGAACTAGAGGAAGGGTAGTGGGCTCATCGAGCGTTCACGGCTGTCGCACTCCGTGTCGACGGCTCGAGAGGGCGCCACTAAAGCATGTTTTGGATAGGCTGTATGAAGCGGGCGGCCAGGGCGGCTCGCATTGCATTTGCTGCGCGATTAAAGACTGATTCGGCATAACACTTCATTGGCCACAAACGACAGCAAACACGGGGTAAAGATCAGTTCAGAACGGGAGCCACTTCGCACTGCCATACCGCCAAATGGCCAAATCGCCAACCAAGCCCGTGCCGAAGGCCTCCGGAACGCTCGGAAGCGGTCGGATGCTCGAGCCGGTTTACGATCGCAGCGCCGCCGCGTACACCCGGGATTTTTCTACGCTGGCCGTTCGTCGGGGCCTCATCCCACTAGCCCTTTTTAGTATGCGCCGTTTTTTCTGCCGCTTGGTGGCGGGTACGTCGACGGATCATTTCTTGTTTCCGTACTTTACAAACTGCATTTGTTTCTTTTCTGATCTAAAATACTGAACAAAAACTAGTTTCATACATAACTGAAATGGTTTGCGACCCTTATATTTTGTATCTCGACTAAAAAAAAGCCTTTAGCGGCACTGACCAGTAGTAAGCCCAGGACCACAGACATGGGCGTCCGCAGAGGGGTGCAAGGGGGGGGCAGTTGCCCCCCCTTGGAATTCCGACGGGGGTGCAAGAGGGGGGGGAGGGGGGGGGGTGCTGCACCCACACCAGTTAAAGGGACTCTGGCGTTTTTTTTAGCAACACAAACCAACTAACTACATTTTCTGAATACTATGGATCTACTGTTCCCAACATGTTATTTAGTATCTGGAAATTGAAAATGGCTATTGAGAAAACGGCAAATTTAAAAGACAAAAAAAAAGAAAAAGTGCAAGGAAGTTTTAATTTTGTCTCGCGACCGGCAAAACTTGCTTTCGACGCCTTGTGCCTTCTTTCTGGGACATTGCGCTTCCGTAAAAATTTCCACGTGTTCTCAATGGCAAGTATCACGGCTTACAGATGGTTTTAAAGAACTTCTTCGGCAAATGATGACGAAGGAGTAGAAAATGTGTCTCCAGCACGCTGCCGCCAGCTTCCGCAACGCTCCAAAAACGCGATGTTTCGACATGCAAATGGCCGTCCGGTGGCTTCACTCGCGGGAGCGGGAAGCTTGATTTAGCAATTGTCACAGAGATCAGTGGTTTGTAGCCCCAAATCCAGGGCGCAGCCGTGAAAGCAGGTAGAGAGTAAAGTGGAAATCTCCTGAAAATAGCCAACATCGCCAACATGCCCCCCCCCCCCCCCCCCGGGGGGGGGGGGGGGGGGGGGGTATAAGTGTGCACCCCCCTGGAAAAAGTTCTGCGGACGCCCATGACCACAGACGTCACATTTCGCGCGCTTTCGGCAACGTGGGTCGCCCTCGTAGGCGGAGGAGGTTTCCGCGTCGTCCGGTTAAAATATGACGCACTGATATTTAGTTACTCTCTCCATGCCCGCTGGCTTGCCCGGACCGCAAGAGACGTGGAAACCGCAAAAAAGGCAGACGCTTAAATATGATTGCAGGGCCCCTTTAATGGTTCACTCTCGACTCCTATAAATTTAGAATCGTCTGTTAAACAAAGGTGTCCATTATACCCTCTTTTGTTTGCTTTCTACTTAGAGCGTCTTCGCTTGAGTGTACTTTCAAACCCTACAGTGGACGCTTATCTCTAAAAGTGTTGGCCTACGCCGACGATATAGCGGTTTTCTGTGCTGATAAGAAAAATGTCAATAATGTCTTTACCTTAATTCAAACATTTTGTGAAGCATCGGGGGCGTTAGTAAATAATTAAAAATGTGTTGGCTTCTGGTGCGGCCCGTGGGCCACAGCACCTTCGAGGTATGCTGGTATTTCGTCGAGCTTGGAGCTCCTCAGTATTTAGGAGTTCTCTTGAACTGCATTCGGAACAGTGATCATTACTGGTCTGAGCGTGTGGCAAAGATCAAACGTCAAGCCAATATAATGAGAAAAAAAAATCGGTGGTCAATTTTTGGACGCGCAAAAGCCTGTAACATTTTCTTTGTAGCGAAACTCTGGTGCGTGCTCCAGGTGATTTGCTCTGCGAGAGGCCAGATTCAAAAATTCCATAGAGTTTTCGCGACTTTCGTCTGGGATTCCACTTGGGAACCCATGCAACGAAACAACCTTTTTCGCTCCATTGATGCAGGGGTCTTAAGCTGATTCACCTATTTTTAAAACAGGTGGTTGTTCGTTTTATGTTCTTCCGAACTGCACCCCATCATTTTCTGCGCGCCTACGTGCAGACAGAACTTTTAGAAGCTTTACAAAGTAGTCTCATCTGTGCCTGTGGGCACATTGCATCCTTTCGGTTTCCTTGGAGAGGTAGTTAGCGCGATTGAGATTTTGGAAACCCGGTTTACCCTGGAGTATTTATTTAAAGTTCCCTGGAAACCAATTTATGCTGATCTGATTGACGTTGCTTTTGCTGTACCTTTGTATCGAAGCATATTTGGTAACGGTCCGGAACAAGATGTCTTTAAACGTGTGAAGAAAATGCGAATGTCACCTTCTGCAAATACCTTTTTTTTAACTTTACACTTTCACGTTACCTGTCAAGCTTTGGCTTAAAAAAGAAAAAACAAAGCATTTTCGTTCTGTGGTCAGTGAACTGCTACCTTTGTAACCAACCAGGAAATATAGAACATTGTTTTATTTTCTGCACTGATGCTTACCTCTTCTGGGATGTGTTACAAAAAACTGTGAAAAAATATTTAAATATAGGTGACTACGCA
The DNA here is from genome assembly GCA_013358835.2 of Ixodes persulcatus. Taxonomy (NCBI): domain Eukaryota; kingdom Metazoa; phylum Arthropoda; class Arachnida; order Ixodida; family Ixodidae; genus Ixodes; species Ixodes persulcatus. The sequence goes on along the minus strand of JABSTQ010009653.1, from coordinate 220,903 downwards.
ATCCGTTTTCTACCTTTAAACCCGAATGACAGCTTCCCTTATGATCTGTTTACACTGATGGGTTTGCATAGTCTCTGGAACACGAGAATGATTGAGAGAGATGGTGACGCTTCCCGGACAACAAAGTCGAATTTTATACTGGGTGATTCAAGGAGAGGCCAGGCTCTTTAAATCGATCGCAAAATTCGGTTTCTTAAAGGGGCACTCAAGTGGTTTTTGAGTTCGTGTTTTGATGATGACAACTGAATCTAGACGCCCTAAGTATCCTTAAAAACCAAAAAATATAGTCATACGGTGATTATTTCTTTAATAAAAATGTAATTGAAGGCCGCCAAACCTCGGATCCATCCGAAAACGAAACCACTCTCATTGGTCCTCGCACGCTTATCAAAAGGATCTCGGACCAGTGGCATTGGACGACGTTCCGCCGTCGCGCAGTGATCTTGAGGGAGCCACACCGGCCGAACCTTTTTTTTTTTTTCATTCGAGCTTCGATCATGGCGCAGTTCTCTACGCTCGAGGACCTGACGCCGTTAGAGGTTGAAATTCTTCGGCGGACAGCCGACCTGGGGATGATTTCCTATGACGCCACTCCGACGTGCGATGTGGACGATAGCAGCGCTTCGGAGTCGTGTTCGGGTTCCGAGGACGACGAAACGCAGGCCTTTTCGGGCGTTCTTCGATTTGCGGTTGGGGCAAGTCATAACCAAACCAACGTTTGGCATCGCAGCGTAACCTCTGGTACGTGATGTCAAACGATGTCGCCACGTTGACTTTCGCCTCGGGAGGAGGCTGGTTCAGACATGTGCAACGAGCGCGTATACCTAAGACTGCGTCCGTTGCAACCGGAACGACCGCTCTGCGCCGCGCGTACACACACCAGCATCCACTGCAACAAGCGCAGCGGGTCGTCAGCTGTTTCAGCGGCGCCTCTAAAAAGGGGACGCACTGCCACTCAATGCCGTAACAGAATATAGACATACAGTTTTCTATAGCCTAAAGCTTTATTTTATTTTTTTCATGATAGGCTTGCAGGGTACAGTGGATGAAAGAAAAAGATTCAGTAAGCCGTCTTGGACGATCACGACTCTTAATACACGACTTTGCCAATAGTACAAATATCGCCACACGCCTTTTCTACGATTAATAAAAGACGATGTAATCTTAGCAGCGATATAGCAACGTAGAAATATGATTTCGTGATCAGATAGACGTTGCGAGCGTTCAGGATTGCTAACACTAATCACTTTTCTCCAGTGATGAAAACGCATGAAAATTCGCATCCTTTATACGGTACGCGCCAGTAATACCTTGAACTTGAGCACACGCATGAAATGCGCCAAATGAGAAATCCGGGCGATATTCGAGGACACAAATGCTTAGAAAGCACCACTGTAGTCGAAGTAAACAAACACGACGGCACGGGCGTTTCTGCTGTCTTGAGAGTGCCGCCACGAGATCGCCGCACGAGTAGGTGGATCTTCCGTTCTAGTACGTGCTGGGTTATCATAGCGACACACGACGAAAATTCACAGTCAAAGATAGCGCTTTTACGCGGAACGATGAGCTTCCACCACGCCGACCACGCCAACGATCACCACCGACGCCATGTTCGCATATGAAGGAGCCGGCCCACGACCGGCATGCAACGCGCGCAACCACTCTCTTCGACCTGTGATTGGTCTGTCGCTGCGGTTGTTTCCAACGCAGCGGGGAAAGAAAGGCCGCCAAAATTTTCAAACATACGAAAATTTCATATATTGGTCCTCGCAAGTACAGAAAAGAGTCCGCACGTATTTTATTCTTGCGTGATTAATAGGCGGTTCTGCCTTCTAGAACTGAAGATACTCATTCACTGACACTTCCTTAGCGCCATCGCACCGAAAAGTAGGTTCCCCAAAAAACGCTTGAGTGCCCCTTTAACCTATCGCGCTACGATTTTGTGCAGCGTTGCCCACAGATGGTGCATTTTTTTTTATTTGTAAAATTTGCAAAGAGCGAACTTACCTGAGGAAAAAGTAAAGAAAGAAAACGGCTTAGCTCCTATGGAAACGCAGCGACGCCACCGGTCTTCAAACAACACGGCGCCGTTTCGCACGGGAGACAAGAGATGGCGCAAGCGGTCGCGACGCCAGCTGCCGCCAACGAACCAGCATACGACGCCGAGAGCCGGCGTCTTTAGCAGTCAAGGAACTGCAGTACCTTGTTGTTACCTCGCCTGTTTTTGTTTCTGCGACTGTCGCCGCCTGCGGAACGCGCGCCGCTTTTGAGACGAAAAGATCGTCTGCTAAAGACGCCGGCTCTCGGCGCCGTATGCTCGTTCGTTGGTGGCGTTCGTTGCACCATCTCTTATCTCCCGTGCGAAACGGCGCCGTGATGTACTTTTGTATTCAATACAAAATATGTTGAGTTGTGAAACCGCACTCGAACCTATGAGTGGAACTAAACCCCCACGATAGTGTGACCATAGATGAACGAAATGTATGTCGACGCCTGTGCATAAGGCCTAGCGACAACCTTGGTGTACCGTGATTTCAAGGGCATTGTGTTTTCTGACCAAAGTCCATGTAATAAAAAAATATAAAAAAACATGACAAGTTTTTTAGTAGCTGAGTGGAAAGGTGTCCGCTTTACACGCAGCGGTTCCAGGTTCAATCCCTATTGTAGGCGTGCCTTGTTTTTTTTTTTTTTTTCGTCAAACATTTTGCGATGTTTGCATATCTTTTTTTACAATTATCACTGAAAAAAAAAAAAAATGTTGTGGACGATACGTCTCTGAACTAAATGGTATGGGATTCCCTTTTTGACACCTGCGAACTCAATGTAATCACTTTCCACAAAATGCAAGGAGCATATAAATCGGGTGTTGATCTTTCGGAAACTTGTGCAGACTCTGCCGTATAATGCCACTTTCAGATGCAGGACATATGCGGCAGCTCTTCACGCAACATCCTGGGTGTATTCTTTTTGGAGCCGATCTCGGGAATTCGCCACGGGCTCTCACTACTTGCTTCCAACTCTTCAATGTACAAAACAACTCATCTTGAAGTACGTAACAGTGAGCGGGAATCGCACGGCGAACGGTTCCCGCAACGCATTTCGTCTGCTGCGCGCGGAAAAAAAAAAAAGAAAAAAAGCGCACTGTTGGGTGTAGCCACGTGACTTCCGGCTCTTCCTCATCCTCTATATTTCTCTGACCTCCGTGCGGAGGTTTCGGTTTAGTTTTCGAGCAGTTGCATTTTTTGGCTTTATTAAAAATATACGTGTCTCTGCAGCAAAATACTAATATACCCTTTGCAAAACGTACAGCGCCACAACGGCAGGAAATTTTGGGAACCCTCGGTTCAGATCACGCGCTTTCTCGTTGCGCCTCCGCGACTGCGCGCGCGTCCCGGCAACTACCGCCAGCAGCCGTTGCACCCATCCGCCGAGTCGTACGTCGTTGGCGGCGTACCGTATCTGTGGCAGCGTGAAGGCATCGCGGCAGGTGAACTTATTTCAATACGTTATTCGTAGTAACTTACCTTCACGTATTGAAGTGTCACCAAATCCACTTATTTTGCACCGCAACCGTGACAGGTTTCGACCAGGTTCGACAAAGCGTTGGTGCAGCAGACGACAGAGCCGGTACAAAGGAGAGGGATGAGAAAGGGGCAGCCACCGTCGTCGCTCGCCCGACTCGGCTGCTCAAAAGTCGTTGCCGTGGTAACCTGCGCCTGCTAAACGCTCGCGTATGCCACGTGGCCACGGGAGGAGGGGCGTACCGAGGACTCCCATTATTCGTCGCGCGGCGCGCGCGGGCTTTTGGGATGTTTGCAAAGGGTCTTTAGGGTAGTCTTCCGACACCATAATAAATCGCCTGGCAAAAAAAAAATGCAAAAAAGAAAACATTTTTGGGGGGTGTCAGTGTCCCTTTAAAGGGGTACGGAAACCAAATTCTAGAGCCCATCTCTTTGCTTGAACATAAAGAGGGTTAAAATAGGACTTCACCAATACCAATATTCCGTAGGATAACACGAAAAAACGAATTTTAAACTGAATAAAACGATAACCAAAAACCACCTCGTGGATGTCTGTGAAACTTCGATGGAATGTCGTGACGACAACATGCCCGTAAGAGCAGCGCCACAACGGGAAGTACGGCCACTCATAGGCATTACTTAGGCCTGAACGTAGTACCGAGGCGCTTTGGTGGAGAAAGCAACAGCAGAGTTGGCCACCGTTCGTTTTAGTATCGGGTGGTCTTTCCGGCAACGCTTCTTTGGGGTGGTTTGGAGTTGTGTACGTGCGATGTAATATTCACGCTACGAAATGTCTGTTTAAACGGGCCCGCATGCCCACCTTTCCTGATCACGAGATAGCCGCCTTCGTCGACCGCAACTGATAACGAACTCGATCGCTAAGAAGTCAACACAAGTTACACAACTACCATTGTTGCTAAAAGGAGACGGCCCGTACGGCTCTGCAAAGCGGCGCGCATGTAAGCAAATCCCTGCGGCGCTTTTCGGGGATGCGGGAGAGAGCCAACGTCCAGGAAGATACGTTTGAAGTAAAAGAGTGTCAGCAAGATCCACGTAAATACCTGTTCGCACTGGGAGCAGAACCGCACTGGCATTGCGTTCTTGGTAACCGCTTCGGGAACTGTCTTTTACAACCGTTTTTTATGAACCGCTGGGCCTCTAGACAATCGCAACTCGATGCTGACGAGACGCTCGGCAGAGAAAGATTGGACCGGCATTGAGTCGCTCCCAAAAACTGCTTCAACTCGACTTGTGTTGGCGTATGATGTCGAAATAAAATGGACATCTAAAAAAACTACGTACCCAAGTTGCGAAGGCAATCCATATGGCGTTTATTTGAACTCTATAACACACACACACACACAAAAAAAGGAGATTGAATCGAGGAAAGTCTCCCTTCTCGACGAGATCGTTCGTCACCGCTGCATCTGAAAACAAGCTAGGTACGACGAGGGGAAAGACTGGCCTTCTTACCCCAAATTAGAGGTCAGGGTTCATACTATTCATACGAGGAGGGTCCACAAAGGTCGCGTGGGCGGATTCCATTCATCAAGCCAGCCGATAGTGTGCAGATGGTCTTGCCCGGATCGTCGAAGTGTTTTGCTAAGCCTAGCGTCTTTGGTGGTCGCTTGGTCGGTGGGTCCTTGTCGTTGTAGCTTTTTCAGGTATCCGTGGTTCTAGCGTTTGTCTCCGCCGTGGCGTTCAGTTTCAATTACTTTTTTCTTCTTTTCTCTCGTTGGGACGCGCACAGGGAGCACATAGAAATGCACATTGGTCGTCGCGACGACGTAAGCGAGCGATGTTGCCGGCGATGTAAATTTGATCATAAAAAGTGCGTAAAGCTTTGTAGCTGTCGTAGGCGTGGTCGTAGGATCTCATCGTAGCGTGCGAAAAACTTGCGATAATTTCGCTTCGTGAATACAAAACTTTTCTTAGGTTTTGCTGTAAAATCGTTTTGTAAATAAGCTCTGTTACCTGTTCCGGACGACGAAGACAAGACAGACGGGTCGTACAAATACGACTCTAGGCAGAATCGCTTCTCGGCCATCATGGCCTGGTGATGTAGCGGTGTGGCGGCATCTTCGTCCTTATTAATGTCATCTACCCACCGCTCTCGTCGCGTTGGTCGGCGACCATTCACTCGAAGTCGCTCCGCCGGCTCCGACCGCAATATGCTACAGCCCTCGGGTACTTCGACTATGCGAGATTGTAACACGCTGACGCCACCAAGTGGCAAGACTCATAACTACGGTACGCTTGGCTTTCCGAGGCATGATGACGTCAAGACCGCGCCGGATCTCCCGAGATGCATCGCGCTCTTCGACGGCTGATTTTGAAGCGCTGGCCGAAATCCAGGCATTTAGAACGAAAAATACAGCCCTCCGCTTGAAATATGACTATGCGATTATCAATTACAGGTTTATCTGATTCCATTTGACTTATCTCTAGGTGTTTCCTGTATATTTTAAGTTTCGATTCAGTATCCCTTTAAAGGGATACTACAACGAAATTTCGGCGCTTATTTTTTGGTCTATACACCAACTGATGTTTACAAACAAACCGGAGCGCCCCTAGCGGACGCCACCGGCGCCGCGCATGCGCGATGGGGGTGTGGGCAAGAAGCTCGCCGTCGCTCATAAACAAACCATTGAAATGCGATGTTGTCGGCGTCGGTGTGAGTCCCCCTGCCCTTTTTCGCGTTCGAATTGTTGATTCTACGTCTTCCTGGGAATGTCTGACTGCTTGAGCGGCCTCAGCGAAATTAACGAGGCTCATTACACCGCGAAACTCGGCGTGAATAATGTAACATGCGGCAATTCATTCCGCGTGTACGCCGCAGAATGGACGCTAAAGCCTGATTCACATGGTGACGTTCTGCTCGCTACTTTCAGTCATGACGTCGCGTGGGCTGCAAAAGCCTCGACCGTAGCTGAGATGTCGACGTCGATACTGAAAATCGCAAGCAGAATCGGACCGAGTGAATCAGGCATAAAGAGTCGGTGATGGCCACTGGTAACAATTATCAACATCTCCTTGTATCTACTGTTTACATTGAGCATGCTTACCAACCTTCAAATTTAAGTCTTTTGAGGCCTGCACTTCGTTCTTACCGCAAGTACCGGACCCAGGTTTGGTCTACGGGCCGGTATCGTCTAAAAGAGCAGACGACAAGCAGAAACGTCTGAAAGAGCAGACGACAGTTCGAACGATCACGCGGCCGTTTGAACTTGAAGACGTACTGAACGTAGTCCGCAGGTGGTCCGTACAACTTGACGGTTTTCCGCCGTTCATGTTGTAACAAAACAAATAAATCTGACGACCTCAAGTATCCGTGAATTCAACCCAAAGTGCTTCCCGCCCAAGCGATCATGGTCCGACGGCGTCTGGTTTTCCCTTTTCAAGGCACATACCCACGTTCTCGGACGAACCGAACACACAAAAATTGACCTTCAAACCTACCTAGACTCTTTTGGTACAGCCCCAGTCGCGGCATTTTAACGAGAAAGCAGGGTTTTGTCTGATTCCTTTCAAAACAACGCAGGAATACACGTCTCACATGGGGACTTCTGCCCACAGCCCCAGACCGGAAGTGCGCCCGACGCGGCACCACCGCGCCGTGAGGTAACAGAGATGAGTTCGTGTATATGTGTTCAAAGGAGCAGTATCACATCGAACACACCAATATCTTGTTAAAAAAAAGTCACAAAAAGGAATCTAAACGAATTAAACGATTAGCAAAGAGCACCTGGTGGATGTCGCTAACGCCTCGTTTGTAATGCCCGTCTAGGAACCTTGACAGCTAGTGACGATGACTGTCTCGCCTCCGGCCACTACGAGAGGGGAGGGGAAGGAGGAACTCCGCTCTTCCCGAGAATCCCTTTTGTGTGTCCCAGAAGTCGCTACTGTCCCTCTACAAGATTATAGAAAATTACCCCGTCACTCAAAATTCGTACAAAAGCAGCTGCTTCGGTGGCTAGAACGACTTGGCCATCCTCTCGACGTCAGCCTCGCCGTAGCTTTGCTCGTCCCGAGACGAACTACGTCACGATTGCGTTGGATGTCACGTGCTCTCCGCTGGCTGTTCTCCGAGCGCTTGCCAGAGTGGGCCGTTTATAACGAAAAATACAGCCACCAGGCTCAAAATACAAACGTGCGATTGTCATTTACGGATATTGTGGATCATATTCAACCTATTTTTGAACACGACGGGCATATTTCAATTTTCGTTGAAATATCCCTTTAAAGGGGCGGTGCAACGATTTTAAGATTAAAAGAATTTGCATCCCGTCATTTTTACGTTGTTTATCGTGTTCCTGAGTATAGAGAAAACATCTTCATCAAAAAATGTCGCGATTCCGCTGCATAATCGCAAAGCAAAAGTCGAGCTTTTTCCCCCACCTGCAGCTGCAAGTGGTAGCCGAAGGAACTACGGCGAAAAGATTACGTGACCTCAGTTGGCTCTAAGCTGCAGCCTAACGCCCACTAATGTCAGCAGAGAGAGGGAGAGGAAGCGTCCTCCGAGAGAGCACACGGGAAGCTACACGGCACCCCGAATTGCGTCACTAAGAGGGGGACCAGGTGTGACCCTGAAGACTGGGAGTGAGTTGAGGGGTGCCAGAAATGCCAATATTTATCTTTTTGTTTTACACAACAAACTAGGACACGCAGGCAAAATCGGTTTTCTGTTCTTTACTTCACAAGTGTCAAGGGCAACTCCCACAAATTTTTGACCGAAGTCCGGATATCGTTGCACCCCCCCTTTAAGTCTTGTCATGGTCTGGTTCACAGATTGGCGACCGGCCACATATAGATGGTTAACCTGTTTAAACCCCCGGGCCTGAACAGACCACAAAATCGGCCCGCAACGCGAGAGCTCACCCGACCCGCCAGTTCAATTTGACAAAAAAAAAATAATAACATTCGTAAAACGGCCGGTGTGAGTCGTGGGCGGTTCAATAAAACGCCATTAAAACTTATCGCAGCTTATTTTAGAGTTGCGCCAATTTCTTAAGCTTTCTAGCGTCATTGTTCCTTGTGAAACCTAAAAACCGAAAAGTCGTTCTCGAAAAAAAATAATATTAGAATAATTACGGATGGTTTATTCAGATTTACTACTTGGTCCCGTTAAGCGCGCTTTTCCTTTCGCACCGGTGCACTGCGGGGAAGTGAGGCCCCTGCTGCAAGCTTCGCGCAGGGGAGATGCAAGAACGCGTATGCAACTTTCAGAAAGTTGCTTGCGACCGTGCCTCGCTGCGCTCTGGTGAGGTGGAAGAATCATCAGCAAGGAAAATTTCTTTATACTTCGTTATTTTTTTATAAATTTCTTTATACATACGAAACCATATTCCGCAAGGTAGGAAAATACCCCTAACGCCCCTGCTCTTTTCACCCTCTCCCAAACGTCACGTGACCGCAGGGGCTTCTTTTGTGTCGGCTTTTCCTGTAGGGATAATCCTCAAAAAGCGCAAAAGGAGCGGCTAGCTGCGAGCGCCACAACGACCTTGAGACTTCCAGGTGTCTTCCCTCGTTGACGCGGGCACGCTCAATCCGCGAGACTCAGCGCGACCGAACGCTTTTTTTTCCATCAGCTTCAGGCCCGAGGCCGCTCGGTCGGTGGAGATCGAGGGGCCGCGGTATGCTGGGGTCGTTGCAGCAGCCGCCCTCTGGCATCGCGCGGATGCTGGAACCATTCCCGTGTCTGCACAAGGATTGGCTTGCGCAATAAAGGGTTCAGATCGTCGATAATATGGAATTGTAGTAGACCGTATTTTCTCCTCCGCTACGGTATCCCTGAAGAAAACGCCGCAGCTGCGCATGCGCGCCGCCAGTCTTATCTGCATAGTTCAAGGTCTTGTGGCGGATTACGGAGCGCTATCCGGGTGCTTAGCGGGCTGCGAAAACGGTCTACTACAATTCCCCAATACATTTCTTTCCGAAACATATACTTAAGTCAAGTGGCTTTCCCTAATCTCGTCACTACTGTTCGAGACATGTATCTCCCTCATAGGTTGTTCATCCCATTTTGCACTATTTTGCGTATGTATTCGTCCTTACCTCTGCTTGATGACTGTTTTATAAAACTTGATAAAGGCCTTTAAATATTGGCGCGGGCTTGCGCGATCAACGCTGTACCGGATTTATCCAATATTGGAAAAGATTGGCGTCAGGAGGGTGGAAGAAGCAAACCGAAATTCTGGCTTCTAATGAAGACGGCGCAGTCGTAAGATAGGTTCATCCGCCTCCACAGCGCCCCATCGTTTGCACTATCACAACGTCTCAGTAACCTAGCTGTATACCACATTTTACTCATAGTTACTATAGATGTGGCCCCACAGGCTTTCCCGTTATGAGCGAGTCGACTTTTTAATGACCGGCGACCCTCCTGGGTGAGGATAAATATTATCACCTTCCCACAACAATCACCCCATTCTCTCCCCCCCCCCCCCTCCCCCCCTCTTCCGAGTTTGGGAGATATTAGGCCACTCCAGGAAGCAGCCTGCACACAGGGCTTTTTGGCTATTCATTCTCAACACATTCGAACGTGGAAGTAAACACATTGCATGAACGACGCCCAGTTTATTTGCAACCTAAATAATGTGGCTCTACTGTTGGGACCCAATCAATTTCATCATCAATCATTATTTGTTAGGATTTCATGGTGAAAGTGTGTTCGTCGTGATGCCACAGAAGTGATCGATTCAAAGGGTGAAATAGATCCTCGTATTTATCTTGCGGAAATACTCGCTCCTGTGACGCTCTAGTGCAGGAGTCTCAAACACGCGGCCCGCGACTCAGGACGCGGCCCGCTGGCCCAACTGGCTACGAGTCCCGGTTCCCAGGCCTCGAGCGCTAGAAATGGCATGCACCATCGTGATCTCATCTCGCCGATTCATTTTCGCTCGAAAAGTCGCTCCGCCTTTTTTAACGTATTCATGTAGATTTTACTTATTGCGTTTATTTGCCCTTTGTTTCGCTTTATTTTTTGCTTCCCAACTTTTTGTAATGTACACCAATTCCGCTACTATACTTCGTCTCACCTTAGTATGGACAATTGTTAGCCGCGCGTGCTAAAAGCGCGAGCTAGTCGCTTTAAATGAAGCCGTGGTGGCTGCACGAGCGCTCGTGCAGCAAGTGCTCTAGTCAAGGCAGTCAAGGCTGGCCGCTCGCGCTAGCACAGCCTTCGCGGTTAGTCCATGCTAGGGTGAGACGAAGTATAGGCTTCAAGCGCGAGATCTTAGTTGAAGGATGCATCTCGGCTGCGCGAACTCTCGATCAGCAGGAGCAACTGCCAAAGATAAAGCTACCATAGGTGAAAGGTGCGCGTGCGATTGCGTGGAATAATGTAGGTTTTCTCCTTCTTTTTCTTTATTTTTTGTATCTTTTTTCTTTCCCTTTCTTTCTCTTTTTCGTTCAGTAAAGAAGATTTAGTTGCGAGTCAGCGCTCTGTCCTGTCTGGTTGGTCTCTTCCTTTTTGTATCTTTGCGCTGTTTTATTTCATTATGTACAAGCTCAAAATTCTCGCCTTAGAAAGAAAAAAGCATTATTAAAAGACAGTATAGGTGTTGTAATAGAAAGCGTTAGAAAAGCAACAACTGTCAATAGAATGATCGTTTTATAGAGACATGTTGAGCCTGGTTAATGTCTGAGTGAATTGAGCAACAGGAGCGACGGTGTACTTGCTGTCTTGTTCTATTAAAAATGCGAGCACGTTGGCGGGGCGGTGTCATTTGAAATTTTGTTATCACATCAAGTCAGAACTCAAAGTAGCCATATAAACAAATCACATCTAAAAATGCCACTGGCATAACTGAGTTTACAAAAAGCGTAGAGCACGAGGTCTCTTTTAAATCTTTTGACCCCCCCCTCCGGTCTAACGTTGGCCCTCGGCCTTCCCACTGTCCGTTCTCTCCCCCGCTGAAATGAGTTTGAGACCAGTGCTCTAGTGCGTAAGGTCAAAGCACCCGAGGCAGTGCGTTATACTTTACAACTGTCAGCGACGATAAAATGTTTGTGGGAAGTGCGTAAAATTGTTTACACAATATTGTAGCACCCTAAACAAAAGCATATCTAAACACAACAAAATGTCGCAAACGAAAAAAAAAAATCAGCCTGCGAAAACTGTTGTTTCCCCTCTCTCTTTCTCTTTTTTTTCCCCGCCCCACTAAAAAAAAAAAATAGCGACCGAGGAACGAATTTCCACCAAAACCCTTCTGCACAAATCATGCCCGGGATATTTCCATTTTCCTTCCACGCGATTAGAAGGCAAGACGCTGGGGAAATTCATGTGCACTAAGATGCTGCTTCTAAGAGAGAGCCTATTTATAGTGCACAGATGTAAATAGTTTAATCACTGTGCACAAACATTCGCGGCCTGGAGGATGACATGGAAGCATGGCGGAAAGCAGCTTGCTGGAAATAGAAGCCTCTATTGCATTGCACCGGTGTGAAAAATTATTACGCATTTTTGTCTTATTTCTTTGCGAAAATAAAAACAGCGTTTAGAAACCGAACACTGTGCGTTATGAAAGAACATAAAAAACCGGGACAACCTGAACGATACGAGGCGCCTTGCGTGACTCAGCTTGTCCTGGTTTCTTTCTTTTTTTTTCGGAGCCTTTCAAAAGGGGATGAAAAATTATGAACCGGCTGACCCGACTTACCACATTAGAGCAGTTCATTTTCATTACGACAGGCTCTCTTCAAGCGTCTTGCATAGTTCAGCTTGTACTGGTCCGTTTTTATTTTCGGTTCCTTTCAAAAAGTGAGCCAACCAACGACAGTGTTTACGTTTTAGGTAAGGAAAAGCATGGCGTGTGGTATGAGCCGGATCCTCGCACGAGGTGCAAGGAGAGCCCTGAAAGGGGTATTCACACGAAGGAGAAATCCCGGGGATTTCTCCCCGGCACGCGCGCCTCACGAGATGAAAACGCGAGGCTTTTGCACATCGCAAAGCCTGACGTTTCCGTCGTGGGATGCGCGTGCCGGGGAGAAATCCCCGGGATTTCTCCCTCGTGTGAATACCCCTGAAGCTGTTTGCTGCCCTAGAGTATTTCACGAAAGACGAGCTACAATGTTCGCTCCAAGGTCCCAACCAGAAGGACGGGATCTCTGTCATGCTCGACGTGGAGATAACGTTCGTGCCTAAGCGCTTCCTGACACGCTCAATCCGAGAGGCCTTTTGTGTATACAGAGACAAGCATCCTGATTCCGGCGTTGGGCTAACGAAACTTTATTCCTTGTGCCCTAGATGGGTCAAATCTATTCCACAACAGGAAGTGTGCATTTGTGTGCGCGGCGCCAATTATTACCTTTGTATTGCCGCTGTAGAGAACGCTACAGGCTCAACATTGAACACTGGTCAAATGAACTCAGCATTTCTGTGCTATCCACTAACAAGTCTGTGTCTTTAAGGAGACTATGATCACTGCCCAAAAGACCAGTCTCTTGCACTCGAAGAAGTTCATATCCATAACCATATCAGGCAAAGGCAAGATAAAGCGATCTACGATGAAAAGCAGCTGCATGCAACGCGAAAGCATTATCTTTCATTTTGACTTTGCAGAAAACTGGACCATCGTGCTTCCTGACAAAGTTAAAGCATACCACTGAAGAAAAAAAAAGTTACGATATTTACATGTGTAGAGACGACAAGAAAATCTACAAACAGCGTTGCTATCATCAGTGAGGACCTGCGTGACGACGTCGCTCTCACGTGCTTGGCTCTAGAAAAAGTGAAAGAGTGGGTTGAAAACAACGTTGCGGTATACTCGCACGTGACGTACGTAAAGGCTCTGTTATACTCCGACGTAACGTGCGCGCAAGCGAACGCTGGCCGAAGTCGGCCACGTCACGTCAGTCACGCTGCGCGCGTCAAAAATTTGCCCTTACTCCGGCGTCCCTGGCGGCTCCCGCGGCGCGCGCCGGTGGGCCGCCAGCGCGGCGCATGCGCAGAATCTGACTACGAGGGCACGTTTCCTGTGAGAGTGCGCCACTTTCGGTTCTTTTTCGTTTCGAATAGCAGACCAAAATTCTCGCGCTTCTTGAGCGCCAAGTTCGAGCGATGGCGTGGACGTACCTTGCACGACGAAAACTCGCGCTTGCACTGTTGGAGCACCGCCTGCGCCGCAAGCGTAGGCGGTCAATGTACGTACGGTACATCTTTGAGAAGCGCACGGTCTATGGTACTCAAGCTTCCTCGTGTTGTAGACACACGGGTGAGGACGAATTCCCTCGATAAGCTTCTCGACGACGGAGTCCGATTCTTCAAACATGACGCCACACGGAGTGGCGCTCCGGTCGTCTGCTATTGCTCGTATTCGCCGCACTTCCCGCGCGAGGGCTGCCGGGAGCCAGCGCGTGATGCATCCTGGTCCGGCGTCGCTGGCGCGGCCGGCGCGGAATACGGCATGCTCCATTTTGGCGTCGAACGCCGCCGGTCGCGCCGGTTACGCCACGACACCGGAGTATAGAGCGTCGGGTTTTCGCCGACGTGACGTCGCTGTGACGCGCTCGCACGCCCGCACGCGTTATGTCGGAGTATAACAGAGCCTTAAGTGACGGGGCCGCCAGTCATTGAATTGCCACCAGCTTCACCAGTTTGCACCGAATGATTACCCATAAGCCCAGTGCTCATTTTCTGCATCTGGACATGGGAAAATGCATGCGACGGAGTTGGCGGACTCGTGAAGCACCAGGCCACGCTGAACAACCTGAGAGAACGTTCAATAAACGCAATTCAGACGGCCAGCACAATGGTGAGCGTTCTATTTGAGAAACTGGGTACATCTTGCGTATCATGACGAAAATGAGCTTGTTCGGTATCGTCAACAAAAAAAAAAGAGGACTGGCTGACGGTGCGCGACTTTCCTGGCATTCATTCTTGGCACGGGTGGTGGCTGTGCAAGTCATCAACAGAACGCACCTGTGACACATATGTAGAACGGAGAGTCGGATCAGGTTAGAAGAAACTTTCTTAAATGGGTACATCGAGGAAAGCCTTAGTGTAAAGTGCCGAATTTGATGCCCCAATGAGTGCTCATTTCAATTGCCGGGTTATCTTATTTATCACAGTTTTCTTCGCGGGGTATTTAACCTACTGCTTTACTTGGTGATAGCTTATTGAACCTTTATCTGATCGCCATATGAGAATCACGAAACGTTATCCTCGCGCAGGATAAAATATCTCGGCTTGCCGCGATCCATTCGTACAGCGAGAGTATCGAAGCTCTTCCAGTCCGGCGCGGTGGCACACCTCACCTGAAATGGTTTATCCCCGGAAATACATAAGTAACCTAAACAATTTTAGTATTCTATCTTTATTTTTGTGTGTGGAAGTAAAGTTGTTTCTTTTTTTTTTTTTTAATATAAATTATACCGGAAAGTAAAACTTCACTCTGCGTCATCTTTTCTCAAATTACTAGTCTCTAATATGATACCTCTTGGCACGCTGTGTGTAAAATTCTGTATATAGTTTCTCCTCACTTTTAGTGTGTGACCAATTGCTCTAGTTGTCAGTGACCTCATATGAATAAAACTATATGAAAGATGTGTGTTAGTTTCCTGAAACTGGAAGTCAGAGTCACTTCTCGTATAGGGCACTGCTACGTGTAGGCTTTGAAAAAGGACCCTACTTTGAGGAGCTATATCTTTTTTATCAATAAAATGATGCAACATGTTTTTAATAGAAATGAATGCCGAAAGAGAGTATCACAAGGCACCCAAATTTTTAAAAAATCGCAGTTTTTTTTTTTTTTTATTTGCAATCGGAATTTTTGTTTGATTTTTTTTCCCATGTTTGCCTAAATATATCCCGACTATCGTATCACTCAAATACCTTATTTATTTTTTTAAATAATAGACATACAAGTAAAATTTTCCCTGCAAATTATATGATAATGATTAAATTATTTCATGAGATACAAGCCTCCAAATTTTGCCATTTGTCGTTCGAGCAGGCATGTTTGGCAATTTTTAGAAAATTAAATAAAATTTACATAAATATTATTACTTTATATTACAAGCAAGCTGTACCCATAGTTTGTTTTTAAAAAGTATTAGAATTCTTCTAACATTATCCTTTTAGTTATTCACTTTCAAACGTGCCTCCTCCATCAGTGTGCGTTAATGCAACTGTCCACCTCTTCATGCTTTACGATTTTTCCTGTCCCCAAATCTTTTTTCTGGACAAAACTAAGTGTGGATTCGTTTATACCAGACACTAGAAAATGGCATATAAAAACATCAGTTGATTTAAAAATGTCGACCAGCCATCCTTTGGTCGATCTTATCTGAAATCACCCAACAATGTCTGGAACTCAGCGCGTGTCCTGTGCTTTGCCAACCCCAGCGCGTGGCTGTGATCAACATTGGCGGCATATAATCGGCTCAAGATCACGTGGCCGCTTGTTCTGGCTGCGAGTTGAGGGGGTGAACGCTGCTCGTCTTTCTTTAATTTTTTTACTGGGACTTCTATTGCGTGGGGTGAAAACGAACGCGTGTTTCATAGGTCATTAACGTCAGGGATATGTTCTAAGCGGTATTTGCGCAAAGTACAAAAATTGTTGCATCGCCCCTTTAACAACAGCAACAAGTACAGGTGAGCAAAGTGGATTTTTTCCACAACTGAACATGGCAAGAGCGCCTGCGATGGAATCGGGGGTCACCGCCCGGCACAAAGAATGCACGCGACAAGCGCCGAATGTGCGCACAGGATCTTGATTCATGAAACTCGTTTCAATCGTACCACTTTTAACATGTGTTCTGTCTAATCACTATTTAAACCTGGTCGTCAGCAGCCCAGCCTTCCCACGAAGGGTAGGCTCCGAAATACACTGATCCGAGAAATCTTGCATTTAAATTGTTGGCTCGTGCTTCGAACTCAGCTGAACTCTTTTGCATGAATTCTTTTTTTTCACGAACTCCCGTCACGGTGCTTTCTCTTCAGACTTCCTACATTTTTCGACCACTTTCTTGCCCCCGTTTGAAATCGGTAACGTCTTATCCGTTACTGCAATTCTGCATATTTAGCGCTCTGCAAATTAAAAAAAAAAATATTGCAAAGCATTTTTCAATGGCCTGATAGGACAGATTATCAGCCTTGATCCGGGAAAAATAGAAGAAAAATTAAGATGGCCGTCATCTTAAACTTATTATCCACTTAAAAATCGGTAACCTGTCGACATTTCAGTCTATTTTTTTAGAAAGGTTATCGTTTTCAATTTTAATGAAAATTTATGCGAATATTGAACAAACGCGTGCAAATCTCACGTTAAAAAAATTTGAATTTCCAGTCTTTTAAATCCGGATCCAAAAGACTTTGCCGATTGTACACGATCCCCGGCCAAACGCTGCCCAGCGCTCGTGTGAAGTCTGTTCTGCGCTGGCCTTCGATAGGCGACATATAAAATCCAACAATACACTCCTCTTGTGTAGGTGTTGTGTCCAACCTGGGAATGTCAACTTGAGAACAGCTCTCTCAAACGACGTGAAATTTGCAGGGCGGTGTTTGTAGCAATATAGGACGAGGGCATGCAAAGTGTTAGCCCTGCGAACCAATTTGATGAGGTACTATACCCCCAGAACGAAGGATACGTTCAGGCATAACTTGGTAGATCAGGTTGAAAAGATACAGAATCGTGCTGCAAGATTTGTTACGGCTAATCATGATTTCAGAGCTAGCATAACTGCACTTCAATTGTCTCTAAATTGAATACCTCCGAGTCAAAGGCGGACATTTCTCCGTCGCAAACTTTTACATAGTATTTTACAATACCGTTATTTGTAGGTCAAAGTATATTTTTGAGACTGCTTACGTGTCAAAAAGGAGATAATTAAAAAAAAATTTGTCCATTTCATTGCAGAACTGATGTTTTCAAATGTTCTTTTTTTACCAAGTGACATCGTTGAAACAAGGTTGTCGGGGCTGTTTGTTTTTTCAAGATTCAAGGATACGTCTAATTATCGTTGTGTATTACTTATTGTATTGTTTTACTTTTGTGTTTTTAGTGTACAATGTTCATTCTGCGCCCCCCCCCCCCCCCCTTTACTATAATGCCTCTTTAGGCAATGTAGGTATTCAATTAAATAAATAAAGCATAGCTCCGCATGGAATCTGCTGAATGAATCTATCAGAGAGAAATGGTGTTGATAAATACATTTTTTCTGGTGGAATGCATACTGGAATACCAGTTGTCAGTTACTATACAAATATATCGCACAAAATAAGCATTTTCCAACTAAAAAAAATGATTTCTTTTTTTTTTTTTTTTTACATTTACGATGTTTTGCAAGAATACACCGTTTCATAATAAAAGAACACGAAAATGCAAAACATAAGTTCACAGCAATTGGCGCCATAAAATGTCGGTATATAAGCCGCAAAAAGTTTCATACTGAAACGATAGCTTTATTAAGAGAAATTTATGCCAAAAAGTTGAACACAGAAAAACGTGTTCAAAGTGTTCGAAGCTCTACTTTTCTTTAGCATTGGTGGACTGAAAGTAATTTATAAAAAAAAAAAATATATATATATATATATGGAGTGTAAACGAATGAAACTGTCTGGGAATATTCTCTAGATGTTGGCAGAATATTTTTTTCTTTCTTTTGTGTAGTCTCTTTTTTTTTAAACAAGCAGACAACTTAGGCACCAAAACGGTGCAACGACGACAAGACCACAACTGGAGAAAGCTCGTAATTTATTATCAACTATAATTATCTTACATGTTGTCTTCCAGGCCAGCCCAGCTGAACTTGCTAAAACAAAGGGGAGGCTATATATATATATATATCAAAAATCTTCGACAAAATCCCACAGCTTTCGAAGGGAACACTGCTGGACCCTTCGAAATAAATATTACTCCACTCGTCCAACACGGAACGGGCGAATTCACGTGGTTACTCTTTTACGAGGCCGTTCTCGGCCAGCACACACACACACACACAAACACACACACACACAACACACTTCATCATTCCTCATCACCAACAACAAAGCAGTTACTTTCGTGAGCACTTTGTTTCGCTTGAATGGCATTGCGGAGAGAAAGTCAAAGCGAAAGCAATCGAAACAAAAAGGGGTAGGCCGTAAGGGACCATAAAATGATGACGTTGGGTTTGAATTCTACTAATTGCGCATTGCATGGTTGGGCAATAGAGAATCAGCATGCGAGAGTAGCGAGACAAACACGATTTTTCCCTTGAAATTTTGAAAATGTGTTTGGACTCCAAGTGCACGACTGTGGTCAGCACTGAAGCACTTCAGGGGCCCTGAAGAGCTTGAGGAGCATTGCAGCGCTTCAGGGGGAATAATCTGTCACAAGACACGAGACTGCTTGTCTCGCGGGCGAACTAGTTCCTGCTCGAGTTCCGTGAACATTCGGAATATTTATAGGTTACTAATAGCAAAAGCTACAAATATGATTTCATGGTCCCTTACAGGAAGCAACGAGGATTATTACACTCATAACGGGCGACACGTGGCCCAGAACAAAGGAAGAAGCGAAGCTTAAATTAAACAGACGTTCTCGCTGCGGCAGTTTTTTCGGGTTACTACTTTGCCTGCAAAAGAACACAAGCAGACAAACACTCATTTGTGCTCGTCCGCTAACCAAACTGAGCAGACAAATGACGAGTTTGTACCACAACTGAAAACTGGCAAGGGAAGTGCCACACAACCTTCGTGACAAAAACGAGGTAAAAAGCAATAAAAACATAAAACCACGGGAGTCTTTGAGACAGAATTCCTTAGGGGGGTGGGAGACTATAGTCATTCTTTAGGGGGGGGGGGGGGGGGGGGGGGGAGACTGTAGTCGGCAACAACTCAAGAAGGTAGGGCGAGGGAAAGGAAGGTGGGAGAGGAGGAAATGAATGCAATGCTGGCGAGGGGAGGAGGAAAGCTCCCCTCACCAGCGTTAGGTCTGCTTCCTCCTCTCCCAACTTCCTGTCCCTCGCCCTACCTTTTTAACCTGCAACATACTATAGCGTAGCCACTAAACGTGCAGTCATTTCAGGTGGCGTAGTTGGTGCAGCACGCCGCTCTAATTGCCACGCAAGTCAATGCAGCAGTGACCGATTAACAGTTTGATAAAGAGACTGTGAATCAATCATTTCAGTAGCTGGTGCAGGTGCGGTGCAAACCAGACGAATGTGACGTAAACCTACATATATCCCCGTGCATTGTTTCAATTAATGTGCCAACTGCAGGCTGACGCACGTACCACGCCTCTGCTTTTACACCTTTGGGAGAGGAGAAATGCAACGATTTTCTGCTTGGCAGAAAATGTTGTTGGTATTGTGTAAAAACTTGATAAAGAATTACACATAGAAGGACAGAACACAAACAACGTAGCTTTCGAAAGATGTGCTGTCCGCATTCTGTCCTTCGATGCATACTTCTTTCTTAAGTTTTTACAGAAAATGTATGTCAGGGTTTTCAATGCATGAAAAAAGCTGCAGGTTTCAGATTGGGTTCCCCACCAACGTTAAATGTAATACTTTGGTTCACCACAAGTCTGAGCGTAGTCAAAGGATAGAAGACAAACAAGCACGGACAAAGTGCCAAGTCATGGGATATGCCTGCACTTCATTGGTCTAGCCGGTCATAAACCACACAACAAAAGACGATGAGCGCCGCTATGTTGTTCTTTTTGCACTGTATGGTTGGCGCTATCAGCTCGAGCATCGGTCGCACTCCGAATTGTGGTAAACTAAACTTCCTTTTCCGTTTTTTTTTTTATTTCACGGCCCACTTTTGCACTAGCTCACGGCAGTCGACCTATTGTCCTTATAAAAAAATAGGCGGTGGCCACATTATTGCAAAGCACAGGCATGACAGCGTGCCGACGTGCAAGTTTTCGGACCTTGTCGGAAGAAGCTACGAACCGTCGTCGCAAAGTGGTGCTCGCAAAAGCGGGAGGCGAAAGCTCAAATCTTCGAAAGAAGAGGACTGTCTCTCCCCCGTACGGAACTACTTCCTAATTCTCCCTGAAACCCGGGCTTCCTCGTTTGAAAACAGAATCCTGCACTTCAACACTCTTGTGCCAAGTTCGCACATTCAAATTCTCGACGGTCAGGTTGCTCACAACAAAGCTTTGACGAAGGAACTCCTGCGAGAGTACAGCAACGGCCACTTTGAGTGGGCATGTCAACAAAGCAGTCTTACACCCCTGTTACACGGGCAGTTTCAAGGATCATCGAGCCAACGACTATTGAAATGCGATCGAGTGGTATTACACGGCAGTGCCAACTGCCATCAAGCCGCTAACGACCATGGAGTCTAACTGAGCTGGCCCACCTCAGTAATCTGATGGGGGTTCACCCCGATAGAGCTAAAGATGGCAGCGTCCGCTGCACTGCCGCCGATGGCCAGCACCAGCGAAGCACTTACTATTGCGGAAGATTGGGAAAGGTATCTAGAAAGCATTGTATCAGCAAATATTGTTAGAATTAGTACGATTCGGTGTCAGAGCTGCCGCCAAAACGATCACGGCATGTCTGCGAGCTCGGTCATTCCGACGACGGTGCCGATAAAGACTTTCGTTATATCCCCCTTGCTTGAATTTGTGTGAAACGTTCCGATTATCGCTTTTTTACTCTAAAAATAAAGAAGAAAAGTCATATTTGGTGTTAGTCTACTATGAATGAAAAGTGTGTATATAATCAATGTGCATCACTTATAAAGTATTCAACTGCGATCGAAAATTGGGGTTCCTATCGACCGTGTAACACCGGACAACTTAGTTAAGCTCAGCGATTGTTGGGAAATGCCGCCGATCGTTGGCTCAGTGATCCTCGAAACGACCCCTGTAACAGGAGGGTCTTACGCCCGTGCGACCCGCTGCTATATTCATCGACAGAGTTAGAACAGCAGGGGATTGCCCTTCAAGTTACTTCGCTTCGGTGTCTCAAGCGTGCACACATGGCCAACGAGCAACAGAAGGCAACGAGTGCATGCTGGGGGCTGGGTGTCGGAGAGAGACGCCTTACCGTTCCCGTCCCGTCCGTTACGACATCTTCAGGTGAAAGTGACAAACGAGAGTCAAGTGTTTCCGGTTCGAATGATGGGACTCCTCTCGCGTCCCTCGGATGCAAAATGGCCGCTGTTCCATCTTCCCTTTTTAGTAAAAAAAAACTGCAGTCTCTTCGCTATGACCGGCAGACTTCCACAAAAGGACACGCTCCCAAGAGGAAACTGCATGCATCGCAACAAATGCTACAAAAAAAAAAAAAAAATTGTGAATTTTTTACGGAAAATGAAAATGAAAGGACTACTTAACAAGATCTCTTTCACTGTGCACTGCGGAATGCTGGAATGGTTCGAGCTATTGCACTGGGGATTCTTGAGCTGTCTGGGGTGCATCTTTATACCGAGCACAAACAAAAGCAAGGGAAAGCCCGATTTGTCTCATATTCCTGTTAGTTTTGTTGTTGTTTTTCCATAATTTTCATATTTTTGTATGTAAAGATGGAGGGTGTCTAAACTATATTTTGTTTTTCAAGCCAAGCTTTTGAAATGAACGATTAATTTTTCTGGTTGCAGATAGCATTTACATAACCAAAACCAAATATTTCAGACCCGAAATTGCCCGTGGGGCTGCTTTTGTTAAAACGGAGCTTCGGTCATTTATCTCTAACAACGAGTAAGAGGGCATTTTCTTATATTCAATCAAAATTTTAAAACCAGAAAAATTTGGGACAAGAGATTAACCGAGTCAGAAGGCCATCATTTTGCCCATTTTTTGGGGGAGACACTCGAGGCTCGTTCACACACTTGCAACAGAGTAGGACCGGCTGAGGCGAGACTGGTTTTTAAGCCTCTTGCGACGGCTTAGGACCTGCCCCGCAGCAACGCATCTGGTCTTACGCCGTCACAAGAGGCATAAAAACCGGCCTGTCTCACTCGGTCGTACTCAGTTGCAAGTGTGTGAACGGGCCTTCACGCAATCGCTCATCTTGGACCACACTTTCAAGCTTTTCACTCAGACAACCCAAAGAGGCCAGAGCACAGCAACTTTGCAACATGTCGAGAGGAATCCTGTAAATTTTCAATTAGAAAGATTTTTTTTTACAAACAAAAAAATATTGCAAAGAAGAAAACAAACAAGAGGACAAACTTTCGACAGACTGAGCTCGCAGCCATCTTCACGCGGTCGGGGTCCCTTGCCCTTAGCGGACAACAGCCGGCCTTTAGCATACGACGTTCAACTTTTAGCAAACGGCCGCCAGCTTTTTATAGCAGGCGACGCTGAGCTTTAGTAGACGACCGCTGTTGCACCTTTGCTTGGAAGTCTTGGAAAAGGAGTGCCACCTCCGTTTAGGAGGAGGCAGCCCTCGCATTGTGGCACTGCTACCGTTGGCGGCCGCCGTCAGACGATGCGCATGCCGGCCATGGAGGACTGCAACGACTGCGGAGAGGAAGTGACGCACAAATCATTGTTGTGGAGCATCGAGACCTTGTGGACACTTAAAGCGGCACAAAATTGGATTTTGAGATAGTGTTCTTACGGTGCAACCTCTACGTACAAGCCCTAAGCATTCCAGAAAACCAAAAATTACGATCATGTATGACCCCTTTTTCTTGATTATAGATGCTACATAGAATCGCGATACGCCTCTCTGCCCTACCAAGAAACAAAAGCATCTAAGACATGCACAAAAACAAGAAGTGTTCCTAGGATTCATAAAAGAAAGTTTTGGCACTTTGAGCTTTTAGTGTAAACAGCTGCTCTGAACTAGGACAATTTTCCCCCCAAAAAAGTTTAAAAACTTGCAACTTTTAATTTTTTAAGACCAAAAATGTTCCTCTTGCTTTACTATGTTCCTTGGCAGCCAACAGTGTACGCAGAGAAACTTATAAAACCATTTGGGCCTGGTTAGAGATATCTGCCCATTTTAAACAAAGGACGAAACCCGACCCGTCCGGTAACGTTCATTCCGTAAACGAATGAATAAAAGTGAACTATCAAAGTGCACCCTTTCCCCCTCCTAAAGAGCACTAAAAAGGACATTTTCAAAACCATCCTTTCACAATTAAAGATCACTGCACACTGTAAAGGACCCTATTTTTGCGAGATCTACATTTTGAGTTTCGGAAAGTGCGGGCTTCAAGAATATTTTGCGGGTGCAAAAGTCTGCGACGGAGTGGCAAGCTATGTATTCATTACCTTGGGATAATATATTAGCGCAATCTGTTCTTTGCAGTCCTTTCCGAGCCACAAAATTTCTGAAAGTTGGGACCTCGGAAAATATTAGGATGTCTCCAGTGGGGGATCTAAAATATTTATAATCTCGAGGATTACCCCCCTCTGTGCCGGCATTGATCCAACAAAGCGGTGAAGAGGCTTTCCGACCCCATAAATGGCCACACCAATTAGGAACTGCTTGGCACAAAGTTATGCATCAACGCACTGCCTAGATCTAGAATTGCGCTTCAACAGGAAGAACGACTGACTTGGGAGTAGGGACGGGCGACAAAACTTGGGGAGATCGGGGAATCCCCGACGGTAATTTGGGGAACCCAGTTTGTGAACTTTTAACGAAAATGCGCCGGTACCTCGTCCGCGTCCCCAACCGATACGTCTAGCGTCCCATTCCACTTGTGCGTCGAAATTGGTCCCGAAACAGCCCTTTTCCCAAATGCGCCAAAGAAGGAAGAAGCACCTTGAGGTCCCAGAGGACAAGCTTTCCGTCCATGCCCGTGGTGCAGAGGCGGGTGGCGGCGTCCCTGGAGCCCTGCACCAGCGTCACCAGGGTGATGGCGTTCTGGTGGGCCGTGTCCAGCAGCGTGTCCCCCCGAAACTCCGTCGCGTGCTTGTCCATGTTCAGGAACTTGCGCATCGCACTGCAGGCACGCGCGAGGCGCGTCGTTAGCAACGGCGGCGGCAAGGGCAAGGTGCAATTCAGACACTTGCGTCCGAGTGCAACTAGGACTGCACCGATGCCGCTTACGGTGAGGGCCCTCAAACGTTTAAGCGTCGAGGAACATTTACTTGCCTTGACAGTGAAGCAGTAAAGGTGTTCTGGAGTTTGTAGAGCTTGCAAACAATAACGAACACGCTGGGTAGTGTTCGGCGCGTGCTAAAATAGCGCTTAAATTGGGAAAACACTTTACTTAGGAGCAGGAACGGCCGAGGAAACCCGAAAGCTCTGGGAGCCTGTAAGGGGGGAACCTTTGTGCCTTGGGACCCTGGTTCGAGGACCCATTACTGAGATGGTTGCCGTGGCAACCGACGTCCACACGACGCGTCTTAGCACAGCGAGTCGCATTCGGACGCAGATGTTCGAACCAGCCTCGGCTCGGTAACTTGACGAAATGCCTCGCTGTGCAAAGCTAGCATCATGGTCTGAATTTCGCATTATGGTCGGTTTCGCAACCACCGTCCACTCAGAACAACGGCATTCTGTGTGGTGCACGTTGGATAGTTTGTGGCAAGATAGACGGACCGCAATCGTGTGCGGCATGTGTTGCGGGGCAGCGTATCCCTCCAGACCGTCTCCGTTGCCTTCTGTTGCGTCGCGTTAAAAGCTACACACGGTATTACCTCGATACAAAAGACCTGATTACGACAAACATTTGGTTATAACATGCCGATTTGCAAAGTTTGGTTGATCTTTCTGTCCATGCCATTGAGCCAACTTCACACATTGCAGATTTTGTTACAGGATACATTTTGACACAATAGACTCTATTAGGGAGTTTGTAAGTAGTTCACCATTTCGTTACAGCAAACTCTTCAACGGCAGTCATAATTTGGGATGTTACGCGGCTTTGGTTCAGTAGCGGTGGCGTCTGGTTAGCAAACTGCCGTCGCTGTGCTCGGCACCTAGCAAGCCTCGTGCGACCCAAAGGGCGCAACGACGACAATCGTTAGTACAGCTCAATGAAACATCCTTCCCTCTCAATGCTTGGATGTTTCAATAAACCAGTTCCTTTTTAATATCTGTTCACATTTCGTCAGTCTTGCCGGTTAGAACAGACCCCAGCCATAATTAGGGCTCCGTGTTTTCGGGGTCTATTTTTCTTCGAATTCGGGGGCATCTTTTCGGGGTTTATTTATTTTCCGCAAATACTGTGTTTTTTTCGTCGTAAATCTTTTCGCGTCGGACAAGAAACCGGTGTTCATGGGGCCTCATGGTGAAGAAACGAAACAAGGGAATGGAATTCCTCAGACTCCAGAGAGCATGCTCGTCGCCGGAATATATGCAAGAATATCCCGGTACCACGGAAAGAAAACGAGACAAGGGGTCTGGTTTCCAAAGAATTCGAGAAGTACCCTCGCGGGCATTTCAGTGCGGCTGTGTTCAGGGTAAACTTGAAATAAAATTGTAGTTAAAAATATTTGCCTGGGAAACTTGGGTTTTCCTGTCGAGGAGAGCTCCGGGGTTTTTCGGTTTCCCCTGAATTCGTTAAAACCGGCCCGAGGGTTATTTTTCGGTGTGTATTGGTATTTGCCGAAAATGCACAACTCTAGTCCTAGTCCCAAGTATGCTGCAAGAGCATGCACCTGCGTTCTGCATACTTCACTTTTACAACGGTCCAAAGACTTGGTCGCTATCAGGGTCTGTTAAAATGAGCTTATGTCTGCTTTCTCTCTGTTGATAGAAAACTGATCATTCTGCAGGGCTGCAGAGATCAATCAGCAGTGCACTTTGGAATACTCAAGGGCCACAGGTTCATGTTCTACTGCCGGTGCAATGTTCTAGGCGTTATCGAAAAAAAAAGTATTATGTTGCTCGTCACTTGCAAATAAAAGGAACGCGTTACTGACCTACGTTACGTCAAAATCAAAGGAATGGGTCACTGTGACCGACAGAAAGTAAAGCATATTACTTTTGTGGTACTTCATTTTTTAATCGAAACGTTTTTTCTGTTCTGACGTCACGGGTACGCACAAGCGCCATACTTCGAGGAGCATCGCTCGAAAAAGGCTCGAGGTACGCCTAAGCACTTCTTATGAGTTGTGAATGCGAAAGCACGCACACCGCTCTTCGCTCCCTTCTTTGATCTGCGGCGTACAACGCGCTGACCTTGGGCGTGGAACGGTAGATCCGCTGCCTCGCGGACACGCAGCGCCATCGGATGAGCGATCGATCAAACTGTCGCGTGCCTTGCGGCGCGAGGAAGGAACAGACAGCAACGTAGTTCCCAGCGGAACGAACCCCTTGGTTTATTCCATGCACCGTATATATTGCCACCAGCCCTACAACCAATAAGCGGCGAGCGAACGCGGTGATCAGTGATAACGCAACAGTGTGATAACACAGTCAGGATGACACCACACAACCTGACGCGCAGCGGCCAATGGGAGCCTCGTCGACGCGCGCCAGCCAATGGGACCGAAGTTGGCTAGCTTTGCACATAATTTCATTAAAGGGTAACTGCAAAGAAAAAAAATTTTTTTTAAACAGTCTAATTTGGACAAGCATGTCAAAAAAAAAAAAAAAAAACATTTCCGTGAGAAAAACATTTTTTGCAGCAATATTTATTGCGTGAGACCGATTTTAGTTTGCGGCTATTTCGTCAGTTTTAAATCGCGCGCCACAAAGTTGGTATTCCGTGACGTTTAACCCGATTGGCTGCTATACTTCTCATTGGCTAAGAGATTGATTGACAGCTTAGATCTTGGTTGTTAAACCTTTGTTTTCTTTTCAAAGAAAAATTGAACGAAGTCATTCTCACCGCTGCCTGATAGTTGAAAGTGTCTTTACAATGTTTTGATTTTTGAATGATTTCAGTTTAACCTTGTATACTTTCTTGTGTCATTTTACTCTTATTGTTCTTGTTTTCTTTACTAATTTGACAAACGCGAGTGTTAAAACCTTTTGTAATACCCTCCTTGAGGGGGTCTTGAAGGTCAATTGAAATAAAATAAAATAAAATATGTTGCAATTTCCTTTTGAGCAGCATATTTTTACGTTTAAAGAATAACCCATGTGATGAGAGTTATTATTCTTTACAAAAGGTTTACAAGATGGGCACTTCCGTTTGGATTCATACCATAACAAACAAAAGCTTTGCCATTCTTTCATGGCCACCGAAGACTCTGCTCCCGCCTGTTTCGCCTTCCTCGACTAGTCGTTTCGCCGAAGCGATCACTGTTTCGTGCTGACCCAGGTGCTTGAGTGAGACTTCTTGACATGAAGTAGTGTGTGTTTAGCAGCTGTCACAGGTGTTAGTGATAGGAAGCGACGCGGGGTTTGGGCCTTCATAGCGCGGTTTTTTCGTTTTCCTCTTTGCTTGCTCAGCGTGCTTTATTTATTTATTAGGGGCGAAGCTCCTTAGGGGCTAGCCATGTCCGTCCATCTGTCTGGTGTCTGTCTGGCGTCCAGTGCTCGTGCTCCTGCTCGTGTAGGGCAAAAAAAACAAAAAAACATAAAAAAATTAAAAAAAAGGTAAAAAATGAAAAAAAGGGTTATAGTCGACAGGATTCGAACTTGTGCGGGGAGACCCCAATGGATTTCTAGTCCATTGCCTTAACCACTCGGCCACGACTGTGGGACGAGTAGGGGGCTCTGAGATGTGGTAGTAACTCAAGAGCTGGGGATGTAATGGATGAAGCGTTGCATGTAGCCGCTCGACGTCTATACAGGAGAGGGCACTGCGGTCAAATGCGTATGGGTGGTTTCATCTCAAATCGGGCAGGCTAAAAGGGTCTAATTTTTCATTTTCACGAAAAAAATATATGTTTTGGGGACATTTCTCAAATGAAGGAGAGCGCAAACCGCATGTTCCCCAGATTTTTTGTTCTCAAGTTACAAAGCGTAGAAGCCACAGTGGCAGAAACTAGTGTTTGCCTGTCGTCGCAGGTCGCGTGTTTGACACCCTCTGCTGGCGCTAGTGTTGTTCCTACACCCTTTTAACTTTCCCCCCTAATTTAATAGGTACTATAAAGATACCTTGACGTATTCAAATATTTATAATAATTTGATAGCCTTCTAACAAAATGTCAAACTCGTCACTCAGGTCGATTTTCGGCCAACTTTGACAGGTCATTACTTTGTCTGTACTTAAGGTACAATTTATTTCTTTAGCTCTATAGAAAGCCCTAAGCATGCCTAGTATAGATATAGTAATATCATTATGATCTGCTGAATAGCCGCTCCGCTACCTCCACGTAAACGTTGTAAAAAATAATAAATGTTCACACATTTCACGTGATTGCGGCTCAAATAGAGGACATACAACCAAAGTATTACATTTCTAGATTGTTTTTTCTTGTAGTCGACTAATATATCTAAAAGACTTTAAAAAATAAAAATGTACAAAAATGGGGTTTTTGAGATAATTGACCTCAAACTTTCAACATTTGTTATTTCTTACAAGGTTTACGTGAAGGTAGCGGAGCGGCTAGTCAACAGATCTTAATGATATTATTATTTCTATAATGGGCTTCCTTTGGGCTTTCTGTAGAGCCAAAGAAAGAAAATTTACCTTAAGTACAGACAAAGTAACGACCTGTCAAAGTTGACCAAAAAGCGACCGGAGTGACGAGTTTGACATTTGGTTTAGGAAGCAATCAAATTCCTAAAAATATTTGAATACGTCAAGGTATCTTTATAGTACCAATTAAATGAGGAAGAAAAGTTAAAAGGGTGTAGAAAAAAATTTACCACATCTCCACGTGGTGAATGATGTTGCTTGCGGCGAAGCTCTGGTGGTGCTTGTCTGCGTAGACGCCGAACCGCAGCATGCCGAGCCTTTTCATTCATGTCAGTAGGAGAATGTGTGGTTTTCTTCTTTTTCTTTTTTTAAGCAGACAGATGGGATGGTATCTCAGAACCCCCTATTTTTTTTTTCTTCTCTTTTTTTGAGCCTTTTCATTCATGTCAGTAGGAGAATGTGTGGTTTTCTTCTTTTTCTTTTTTTAAGCAGACAGATGGGATTGCATCTCAGAACCCCCTACTCTTTTTTTTCTTCTTTTTATTTTTTCATTTTTTTCATCTTTTTTTTTCCAATTTTTTTTTTTTTTTTTTTGCTACACTAGCACGTGAGCATGTGCTCACGTGCTCGTGAGCACGTGATCTCACGAGCAGAAGCACGAGCACCCGATGCCGGGCCTACGGCGGACGGACATGGCTAGCCCCTAAGGAGCTTCGCCCCTAAAAAAAGGTTGCACAGACAACCGGAAGCATTCTGTGCGTTCACTGCAAAATCCTCAACATGGCGTCGTCTCGCGTTTCGTGAGGACTCGCGGGTGGCAGCGGACGACAGGCGTGGGACCTCTACTTCAGAACTGTCGTTCACGGTACCGGCAAATTCTGTCTTCCTTCGAAAGAGAAATTTTGGACCGATCAAAAGAACTGGTATTCATCCCGTACGACACGCCCGACCAGCAAGCCGATTGCACGAAGACGTCGCCAAGCCGTCGTCCCTTCTTGTGGCTGAAGGCATCGCTCGCTCAAATGTCAGGCACGAAGTGCCTGACATTTGAGCGAGCGATGCACACGAATACATCGAGTTGAATATGCACGCATACGGTTTCTTTACTAGGTGCGAATGTGGCCAATGCGTGGTGCTGCCAGACTTCAAGCCGGGAGCGCATGAACTGGAGGGAAATCGGCAGCAAACTTTCCTACATACAGTCGACAGGCTGCACTACTACGTACGAAAGAGTTTTCAGTAGCTCAGTGGAAAGACGTCCGCTTCACACGCAGCGGGAAAGGTTCGATCCCTACTGTGGGCGTACCATTTTTTTTTTTTTTCCATACATTTTGCGATGTTTACATTTCTTTTTTTTTACAATTATCACTGAACAAAACAATTGTTGTGGACGATATATTGCTGAACTAAATGGTATGGGATTCCATTTTTGACACCTCTGCCGCACAATGCCACTTTCAGAAGCAGGACATGTGAGGCAGCTCTTCACGCAACATCTTGGCAGCATTCTTTTCGGTTGATTGTCTCACTTGCTTATGCTCTTTCGAGGATGAAAATGGCGCGCCCTTCATGAAGCAACCAAAACAGAATAGTTGTAGACGGACAAGGTGTCGTTACTGGCGCCGCGAGACTCGACAAAGCGGCTGTTGTAATCATGCGGGATTAGCATGTAGTATTTAACCAGGGTGTCGAACCAAACCTGAACCGAACACCGGGACAAAACCGTTATTTTTACTGAACCGGGACGAAACTGTAGCCCAAATCGAACATTTGATATTGAACCCGAACCGGAACAAAACCGTAACTTAAGGGGAGATGCGGGTCGAAAAACGTCAATTTTTTTTTCGAAAAAAAGTGATTTTGCTTTTTTTAGTGTTCTATTATCTTTGAACCTTCCTCTTTTGCGTGTAAAAAAATCAAGACCGGATATCATCGCGAAATTAGTCAGATACGAGTTTGAAGCCCAACTCGCGATGGAAAACAGCGCAAATCTGAGCCATTTTCGGGCGCGTAATTCTTCGGATCGTGGCGTCGCCCGCCATCGCATTTATTTTGGCGCATAGGCCTAGCCGTTTTCTCTCCGAAACTGTCGCCGATAGTTTCGTATTCCGGTTGTAAATAATAAAGAATAAATGTTTTTCCCGCTGCAAACGCGCGTCGCCACTGGACTTTTAAATCACGTGATGCGATTGTGGCCCCGCCATTGGCCAAGAGCAACATGCTGTGCGGCGCAGCTTGCTTGCGGTTCTAGCGTCGCACTGCTCCAGATACCAGAACCAACGGCTTGTTCGATCATTCTGCTTTCTTTGCGATGGGCGTCGACGGAAAACGCGACTTTCAAGCTCGGAAGTTTCAGACGACACACAAGTTCAAAGGAAGTCGCAAAAAGGGCAACCGGAAAGCTTCAAAGAAGAAAAGTTCATCCGCAACAGCTAACCCCAACCTCGGTCGGGGCGGCGCGGCGACGCTTTCGAGTCCGATCGTTCGAGTTTCATCGGCAGCGCTGACGAGTTTGTTAGTGCATCGGAAAAGAAGATGTTTGAAAACGAAGAGAGAGCTGCAGATGAGCGTGCAAGTACTGCGATCGGTGAGATCGGCGCGATGGAAGCTTCCGTCAGTGGCGCGGCATGCTCGACTAGCGGAAAGTGCAAACTCGCCGTCCAGGAATTGGCTGCTACGCGAAAACTGGCATCTTTTCTGGAGCTGTGCTATGTAGCGGGAGAATTCTAGTTTCGTGGTCCAGGCTCTGACACTTGGAACTATATTACCACCAAGTTTCGTGTGGTTTGAGTGCGAATTTAGGTATGTCACATAAAACTAAACTTTCATTTGCGTTTTTCTCAAATTGGTATTTTTGCCTGTTTTCGGAGTTTGTGCACACAATTTTCACCATTTGTGGTTACTGTATCGCAACCAAATTTTGCACAGCTGTTCCTAGTGATGTATAGAGTGTGCAAATCTTGCTAGTTATGCGATTGGCACCACTGAATTTTTATAAGAATTATAGAACTAAAAGTGAAACATAAAAAGTGATGACTCAATAGTTGAAAATTTTTATTTTCTCTCCAGGCATAGATATATTTTTTTTAGGTGGATTTGCACACTACTGTTCACAAGGAAGTAACCAGGCTATCTTAGGATGCTCTCTTATAAGTAAATTTGAGAGAAAAAGGGTGCACAAAAAAGGCATTTTATATGCCTTCATACGTGCACAGATATTTCACCAAGCCAGGTATCAGAAACCTGACTACATATATAAAAAGAGGAGCTCAATATGTACTAACTGTGAAAATTTCAGCCTCCTAGCTTTAAAATATAAAAAAAAAAATATTCTCGAGGAGCATGTCCCTATGGCAGTTACCGACTCATCGGAAACGGTATGGCGCAATAATATGTGAGCCGCGCCTTCTTGCGGGTGGCGGCGCCAAGCCAATCAAATACTCACGATGGTGGCGTCAGTGGCTCAGTTTTGATTAAACAAACGGCAGCGACGACAAGGAGACAGCTCTAAAATAATGAAACAAAGAGGTACATTTCATGTCTATGTGTCATCGGTGAGGAAGCATACACTTCTATACTTTTTTTTCTTCGCCTTAACATGGACTGCAAAGGATGCTATGAGCCACCGGAGCCAATTTATAGCTCGGAGGGTGTCACGTGTCCTTCCGTTTGGGCAGAGCGACGCGGGGAGAACCAAGTAATGGGACAAACTACAAACTATGGATTGGCTCGTGTAGGTAATTGGGTCCATCGCAGCGAAACAGAATATATCTGCCTATGCCGAAAGACTAAAAAGTTATTCTTTGAGTGCGGGTGTGTATTTTCTCGTCTTGCTGGTAAGCAATATTCCTCA
Organism: Ixodes persulcatus; assembly: GCA_013358835.2. NCBI lineage: Eukaryota > Metazoa > Arthropoda > Arachnida > Ixodida > Ixodidae > Ixodes > Ixodes persulcatus. The sequence goes on along the minus strand of JABSTQ010009653.1, from coordinate 188,151 downwards.
AGAAAGGAGAAAGCAAACATAAACATCAAAATAAAAACAAAAAAATTGACAGCTGTCGGCGCTTTTGTTTTGTTGTGGCGATAATTGGAGGCACCAAGAGGCGAAGCCATGACAAGCGTGACACTGCGGCGCATGTCGCCCAGCACCCCAAACGGTGCTTCAAGTTTTTTGTTTTAACCGTCTTTCGATTGGCTTTCGCTGTCTTTCTCCTCTTTAACTCAGTCGTTCGAGCAAGTCATTCGGGCGTGCGGCGTGGGTAGTTTGCTGTTTCGACCTGGATGAGCATCGTATTGGCGTGCGGTCGTGTATCAGTACTGCGTGAGCCCGTAAAGACCCCAGGCTAGCAGTCCTACTCCACTGGCTAAATTTCTCGTCTACCCTGGGTAATAATTGTTACTGTGCATGCTGGCTGATTGACTTCACACGCAAGTATGTAGTTCCGTAGTTTCCAAGCACCTGGATAACCACGTAATTTTCACAAAACGATGTTTGCATTAAAAAGTCAGGATCACAAAACGAAATTAAGCATATATTTGTTTTGCTGTCCTCGCCTCCGCCGCACGACTTCTGATGACCTATTTTTTCTTTAAATGCAGGTGACGCCGTGTTGAACTCGACTTTTCTTGTTAACGACTGGGAGGTGTGGATATTTTTTTAAGAACCGATTTGAACTGGTTCGTCCCCGGTGGAACCAATGACAGAACTGTTATTTCAAAAGCATTACTGAACCTGCAGAACCGAACCTGAACAAAATTCGAAGCTAATGAACCAGAACCCGAACCGAATCAGAATATTGACCGGTTCAACTCCCTGCTTTTAAGTTGTAACCCAGCAGATCTTCTCGTGTTTGCGTGGAACACAAATAAAAAAAATTGGAACTAATGGGTTACGAAATCGCAAGAATCGTACAGCAAACGCAAACATTGACGTTCTAGGACAGGTCTCATAATATGGTGCTATGTCGCTTGTGCTGGCGCCGTGTACCAATTGCACTTTGTCAACGCTTTTCTGTTCTTGCCGCAGTCATTTGGGGCAAGTATACGCGGCGTCGCTCCTAACAGCGCACTAGCAGTGCTGTTGTGCAAGTACCCGAAGCGGAGAGCAAGATAGCGTCTCGAGCCACTCACGAGCTAGACACTTTCAAGACCTTATCAAACACACAACACATTAACCATTTATCTGCAAAGGGTATAAGATCTGTTTGCAAAGAAAATGGGTTGTTTTAATTTTTAGCGTTTGTTGCGACTCGCGAGCTGTTTACGCTTGATTGCGCGATCGATGTCTGTAGTGACACCAAGTGCCGCAAAGCGCTTTGTGCGACCACCCTTCGACGCAATAGAATGAAAGCTTTGAGGAAGCTTTTTCATACTTTTTCAGTCGTTTTCGCGTTTGATGTCAGCAGCTTTATGCTGCTTTTTTCTAGTGACAAAATGTGGCCGTCGATGGCACTTTTTTTCACGTTTAGGAATTAGAGGAAGGGAATTGTGAAGTTCAGCCATTCCATGCGTGGGAATGGGCTCAGTGTGTCCATTCCCAGGAGTTGAAAGGAATGGAATTGTAGGAAATTATAATTCCCCGGAATCGAATTGGAATGGAATGGGAGTGCCCATTCCGCAACACTGGAGGCAACACTGCTCCCTCCTGCCGAAGAGCGACGTCCACGCACCTGACACCGTCCACCTCCTTCCGCTGAGACTTGTCCAGCTTGTCCACAAACGACAGCTGGCCGTTGCTGTATTCGTACACCATGGGGCAGCAGTCGTAGCCCTGCGATGCGAAGGACGCCCTCAGCACAAACCGCACTCCAACGACCTGGCAACGACAGCGTAAAACTGCCGCTGCGAAGCCCAGGTCTTCCTCTCGGTACCAGTTGTTCTCGTAGACTCCTCGATACAGGGTGGCCTTTGTCGTTTTCGTACTGTTAAACTCTTCCTTATCATCACTGTCAGTATATCCAGGGTAGGTTAAAAGTTCCTACGGCACGACACAGCTGGCATGAATGAGCAACCATTTTTACTGGAAGACTGCAATTGAAACTATGAGTGTGGTGGAACGTGTTCATGTGGGGTATCGACCTAGACAGTAAGACTTGGCACCCGACTGATTGGAGACGTGTTTAACTGGAGATGCGGGTCGAAAAACAATGTTTTGCAAAAGTTGTGATTCCGGGTTTTATGGTCTTTTAGTACGAGTCTTCATATTTTATGTATAAAAATAACAAGTGCCGGTTATGATGGCGAAATTAGTCAGATGCGCATTTGAAGAACTCCTGGCAACCCAGAAAGACGTCAATTTGAGCATTTTCTGTGTGCATGGATCTTCAAGTAATGATGTTATCTGTCGTCTTAATTTTTTTTTTTTTTTTTAACTAGGTTTACTTGTTTTTTTGTTCATCACAGTCTTTAAACACACTGCAGACACTGTATCGGAACCAGAGGAATACTTCCACTTCCAATACTGCAAATGCTGAGACTCCAGAAGACGTGACCTCTTTTGGACAGCCCCTTAGGCACCATGGCAAGAGGCAGCAAAGGGAGGGAACGAGGAAACTCACGGCCACGACAATCCTGGAGGGGGACACCCAGAGGCAAGACAGGAAGGGCAGGAAGGGAGTCCGCACGCTGGCCACCGCCAAGCCCTTCTGGGCGTCTGCCACGCACACGCTGCTGTCGTGCCCCACCCAGGCCAGTCGGCTGCCGTCCCCAGAGAAGCTCACAGAGTGCACCCAGCCGGCTGGACGTCGGAAGCCACGAAGAGGAAAAAACATTGGGGATAATCTGCCGCTCCAACGTCCCTCGTGCACCCGGACAGCATGCCGGAGACTTGGCACAAATTTGGACGTCCCAGCTGCCTAATGAGGTTTTGCTCCAAGGCGTGCGTCATTCCACAGTACTTTTCTTTGGCTGCTCTGGGGTTCGCCACATAATGGACAAAGTGGCAGACACGAGCCAACCAAACATCCAGCAGTACAGCCTAGTTCTGGCACTTGTTTGGCAATTTCAGCCCAAAAGTTGTCGGGTGACGATTGAACAGCCAAGCGGCGAAGCCTAGCTCTGGCACTTGTTCGGCAATTTAGTGCCAAGATACTGAGGCTCTGGCTAAAAGATATGAAGTTAGGTCATACCTTGGCACTCTTTTGGGCTTTCTGGGCCATAAATTGCCAGACAGCCAGACAAAATCAAATCTGGGTCCAAAGAATTGTGCCACTTGGGCAGTTATGTACGCGCAAATCTAAGCAGTGCGACATTACGGCGTCAAGTTGCACCACATGACGCCGTGACACAGTATCACATAACACGTGCAGTGATGGAAGCGACATTTGACCTTTTGTAGCAGGTTCTGGGGCAGGCTAAATATTAGTTTGGAGCAGCCGCTGACGCTTTTGGAGCAAATGCCAACATCTGTTAGCACATCACTTGAAAATGAAAAAGTGATTGCATATCTAAACAAGTTCATTTATGATAATGATTGTTGGTTCCTCTTTCATACTGGAGCATATTACTTATTACATTTGGTTATAAAAGTAGATAGGACGCAAAAGAAACACAGAGCCTTCTTTTTAGAAATGAGGCTCTGGTCAGCTAGGGTAGATTCCATTTACAATGGGTACTAAAAATTGCCGAAAAATAAAGCATAGCGCGCAACCCTTTAGTTGGGATAGAGCCTCTTTTCTCTCCCCATTTCACATTGAGTAGCTTCTTTATCCTGTAAATATATCGACGGTGACATGACGCCTGCACAAGCACATAATGACCGACGTTTTCCCCTTTCTTCAACGCCATATCTCTCTCTCTCCTCTAAATATAATTTCTGTAAAATGCCAGCAAGAACCAGCATACGCCGCTACACGTCTGTCAACAAAAACGCATCCCCTAAGTTTTATGAACCTACCAAACGCAAGGCGTTAAAGGGGCGATGCAACAATTATCCTACTTTCAATAAATACAGCTTGCAATTATTATTTGATATTTATGACCTATAAAACGCACATTTCTTTTTTCTTTGCGCAATGACAGTCGCAGAAACAATTCGAGAAAAGCGAACACCGTTTACCCCTCTCAACTTGCAGCCGGGAAAAGCAACCACGTGATTTGGAACCGATTATATGCCGCCAATGTTTTTAACATAGCACAGGGCGCACGCCAGTGATTTCCCTACACACCCCCTGTTGGGGGGGGGGGGGGGGGGGGGGGGGGGGGGGGGGGGGTGTACACTCTTCCTCCTTGTTTTTCTGAAGGCACCCCCTTAATTCGCAACGACTCCTCTATTCTCAATGCCCCCCCCCCCCCCCCCCCCATTAAAATTTAGACCCCCCTCCCCCCTCCCTAATTTCAATTCCTGGGGAAACCCATGGCGTGTGCTGAGTTCCACGTATTGTTAAGGTTCGGCTTCTGTGGATCGCATTGTTGGCATTGTCTCCACAGCTCCAATATCAAGTTTTGCGAAGGAAAGAGTTCCACCGCGACGAAGATGCTTCTTGGCCAGTGGCGTTGCATTCGAGTATTCTTCACTCTGACTAGTGCGAGTAAGCTGGTGTGAAGTGAGAAACGTTCCTACCCAATATCGTTGCAAAGCCCCTTTAATATCACAAGCCACAAAAACAACAACACCATGAAAGCCTCGTGCTTTAAGGGTGACACTGCTCTCTAGCGGAACCAAAGTTACGTCAAGGTTCCGCTGCTCTTTCGATCGACACAAGAACTACAGTGACTACCGTAATTATTCGAATATAGACCCGTCTTTTTCTCTCTCTTTCTCGGCTCGGTCTTTGTTTATATTTTTCTCTTTAATTAAGAGGTTAATTTTCAACGAAGAGAAAGAACGTCGACCTATAATAATCCTGAGCATAATTCGCGTGCCCATCGCGCAAACCCAAGCGCTCCCCCAGGTCAGCCGCTGCTCCTAGCACTCCGGTGAAGGTAGACGCGAGCGGCGCAAGTGCCACGCTACTCTGCAGCCACGGCACGGAGGCATGTGGCAGACATGACAAGCGAGTGATTTCAACAGGAGTACAAGACCCTGGTTCTGTCTTATCACAGCAGCCACCATCCTACTATTTTACAAAGTTTTCTCGCGCCTTTTAGTTCCCGACATCGCAGACATCGTCTGGAAATTTAGACGACGATCGGCGATCAACCGGCCAGGCCGATTCACGAGCTATCTCTATACTTCGTTTAACCTGCAGAGTCAACGGTACAGTTGACTTTACGAGCCAATGGGGCCAATCAATCAGCATCAAAGCGCGACATTATGGCATTCGTCATCTTCCTACACGTGTTCCTTCGCCAACAAGACCAATCAAGTGCAGCGAATGCCCCGTGACTTGCGCTTCTAGCATGTGTTTCGGGTTCCATCCGTCGGGCCTTCGACCGTGCTCTGACCTAAGATGGAATAAAGTATATGGTGAGTAAAGACGCCTTGAAACATATATTTGTACCATTTTCCTTTCCTTCTACTCTGAATATTAGGGTCGACCAATAATAAAATATCTTTATTTTTTTTTTTTGCTTTAAGCCCATCTTGGCGCAGGTGTGGCACAATTCTGAGTGAAAATGTCATTCTGGCACAAGATGTAGCAGACTTTCCTTCATGGCGCGATTTGGTGCGGCGCTTCCATCGCTGCACGTAATGTCACACCACGACTTGACAGCCATCATTACTAGATCTATTAATGTTGTCAGTATCGTGATGTGATGTTGGCGTCAACGTTGTTGATACCATCTCGCTTCATCCCTCCGTTTTTTTGTCCCTTTTCTCTTACCCCTGGCTTAAAGGGTAACTGCAAAGAAACAAGTCTTTTTTTTTTTTTTTTTTTTTTTAACAGCGTAAACTGGACAAGCGTGTCAAAAAAAGTTTTTCCGCGAGAAAAAAAAAATTTACAGCAATATTTATTGCGTGAGACTGATTTTAGTTTGCGGCTGTTTCGTCAGTTTTAAATCGCGCGCCACAAAGTTGGTGTTCAGTGACGTTTAGCACCGATTGGCTGCTATACTTCTGATTGGCTAAGAGTTTGGTTGACAGTTTAGATCTTGGTTGGTAAACCTTTGTTATATGTTGTAATTTCCTTTTGAGCGGCATATTTTTATGTTTAAAGAATAACCCATGTAATGAGTCATTATTCTTTACAAAAGGTTTACAAGACAAGCACTTCCATTTGGATTCATACCATAACAAACAAAGGCTTCGCCATTTCTTTCATGGCCGCCGAAGTCAGCTCCCGCCTGTCTCGCCTACCTCGACTAGTCGTTTCGGCGAAGTGATCAGTGTTTCATGGTGACCCAGGTGCTTGAGTGAGACTTCTTGAAGTGAAGTAGTGTGTGTTGAGCAGCTGTCGCAGGTGTTAGTGATAGCAAGGGTTTCGGCTTTCATAGTGCGGTTTGTTACTTTTGTTTTTCTTTTTGCTTTCCTAGCGTGCTTTTTTTTTTTTTTTGCTTGCACGCGCAAATGCTGGCTTTTTGGAGGTGTCAGCTTCTGTAAAGTGGTGCCAAGCGAGTGATTGTGACAAAGAGTCTTCCAGCAGCCATGTTGCCCCGAAAAATGACAAGCTGAATGGTATTTGGTTGGAGGCAATCGAGCGTTCGCGTAGCGACAAACGTGTCCAGGTATGCTCTCATCATTTCGCTCCGGAGGCCTTCGAGATTCGCACCGCGTGCACCGAACGTCTGCAACTGAGACACAGCTATTACGTAAAAACCTGGCTGTGCCAGGTTTTTACAAAACAGCTGCGTTAGCCGACTGATTTTTTTTTTTTTTTTCTCGGCTTCCGAACTATCTTACGTAAAGTTGTTTAAATTGTGTAGTGTCACCGTAAATCTTGGCTTGTGATTGCGCCTTTGTAGATCACCTTATTCGTTTTGCTGGAGAGACGCGAGCGACGGGCAGAACGAAATCGTTTCCATAACTCATTCCGCATACCTCGCAAAAGCACTTCCCCAGTCACCTTGCCAAAAACACGAAACACGGAATCTGCACCGTCCTGACTTCCCACTTTTACCTGCTTTAGAGCAGTTTGTACCTGCTAGTAGGTATGCCTACTGAAACTGCAACTTGAAACCAGGGGGAGTGCCAGAGAGAAAAGAGGCAAAGTTGGGAAAGCTTGCTTGCCCTTCGCAATTTTGAACTCTGAAGTGATTGTACCATAATAAATGCACCAATGCCTCTTCCCCCCCCCCCCCCCCAAAAAAAACACTATGTTTACTACATAAAAAATGGTCTCAGTTCATGCATCTGTGGGCAAGCAGGAAATCTTGCCCTAATTTATTCACGCCGCATGATGAGCGCAACAAACTCGCACGAGATTTAAAAGAAAATATCGGTGGTGACTTAAGTTTCTCTGAAATTCTGTATAATCGGTCATTTGAAGGATCGAATCATCTACTCGAGCGGAGTGCGTCGTTGTGCAAACACGTCGCTGTGCAAACGCAGTCCAACAACACGAAGCATAAAAACCGCAGATTTAGGACAACAATCCGGAGTCCATTGTTCAATTAAAACAAATTAAATTTTGTTGAAAATGGCTGCGGCTTTTTACTCACAGTATGCGTCGGGAATCTTCCACATTTTGAAACGGAACAAAGGAACATTTACTTTTAAAAACGCTCGCTGCGTCCTCCCGGACCGGATCAGCTGACGACGACGGGACTGAACCCGTTGAACCTCAACCCCACAACAACCGATTTGAGCACCGTGTTAGTGCGAGTTTCTACTTCCAAGCACCGCACCACGAACGTTTCAGTTCTTTGTCGCATCGCCGTGTTGCACCAAACAGAACGAGATCGCCGAAGTCAACGCGGCGCTGTCCTGAACATTTGTTTGTGGTTGCGCACTCGTGGACCCTGTGACTCCCTTCGCTTTCAAAGCACACACGACGATTACGGATGATACTTTCCTTCTTCCGGGAACATCACAGGGGCACTTCTTCGGTCACGTCTTCCCTACATGTGCTCGCAAACCGCGGAGTTTCTCGCGTGCCGACAAACCAAAACAATACCGGCGCCATGTTTAACGTGCGTTGTTGCCAGATCTTACCGGAAATCGAGACACTGCGTCGTTCAACTCCGCAGCCAAGTCAACCCAAGAGCAAATCAAGGGTGAGGGGCGGGCGTACTCTTCCTCCGCGGTGGTCGAAAGAGCGGGAGTTTCAAATGTGGAGAGGTTTTGACTCGACTAAATTACGTCCTGTGGCGTAAATATAGCTAAAAAGATTTTTTTTTCTGCGGAAGATTTGTTTTTTAACATGCTTGTCCCAATTAGGCTGTTTAAAAAAGCACTTTTTTTTTCTTTGCAGTTACCCTTTAAACAGTCCCCAAGTTCCTTGTATTACGAAACAATGGTAAAAGAAACAATACCACATGGTGTAGGCTACTCCCCAAAACGGAGCGCACAGCCCTTCATCGCACACCGCCTGACATCGTCGCACACCCCCACTGCCCGACAGTTCGACCGAGAGGTTGCCAAGTTCATTGTTTCACGAACTAACAGCGAGCGTCTAAGCAACAAAAACCAGATGGTGCAGGTTGCCATCCGAAAGCGAGTATACGGCCCTTGATTGTCCATACGCTCGTAAGTTTGGCCTCACCTCCGCTGGCAGATAGCTCGGCCATGAGGTTGCCAAAGGTGCCGGGCTTCTCTCCCCAAGGACTCTGCTCTGGCGGACTGTCCACCTCACGGATGTATGCCGAGAAGATCCTGCGTGCAGACGGTACAAGGCACAAAAGTTACCGCAACATGTGCCTGTAAACTCCATGGTGCTTTCTATATATTTTACGAAGCAACATTGGTTCCATATTAACGTAAGTCAGAGATCAATGTTGTAGCAATGTACCATAATATCCCAAGGGATAGCACACCTAAAATCAAGAGCCAATTGGGTGAAAATATGGAATGGTCTATCTTTCGGTGTACAATCAAGAAAAGTTGAAAAAATGCTATTTTTAGGTCATGCGTTTCTTCTAAGCTTGTCATCATGGCAAGGGGCAACAAAGCAAAGATGAATGTACTTCTCAGTCGGCAGCATTCGCTAATATCCTGACATAGTAAACTAGCCGCATTTCCGTTGTGGCCATTGTTGATCCAAACACTACTATTACTAAAAGTGGGCTATCTTTCGGTGTTTAAAAATAAATATGGCAAATCAAGCCAAACATAGGGGTGGGCTATCTTTCAGGGGTAGGGCATCTCTCGGGATTTTACAGTAGACAGATAGACTACTTTGGCACCTGTCAACAGCCAAGAGGCCTCGATATACTACCAGCTCGTAAGTAAAGTGTTTTACTCGTTGAAGTTCTATTTGAACAGATATCAGCCACCTACCAACGGGAAACTGTGTGCCAAACACTTCCCGGTATGTGCACTACTGCTTACGAGGTCTAGGAGTTTCCACGCTGTTTTCTTGCATTATTGCCGAGGTCGAGACGGATTCCTTGGCTTCAGTTGAGCGAGAGGTATTCCTCAAGATGGGAACGTTTGGGAACCCCCAAGCAACAGCAAGAAGACAGAGCTACCCCTGGCAAAAATTAGTACACTAAAATTGGGCTAATTTTGTACAGTGGACTTGGGGGAACCAGTGGCTGTGCGCGTTGGCGTGCCACAGCTCGGTGCATGTGAAGTCAAAGCCTGCGCTGCAGACTTTGACTGAAAGCCGTACCGGCGCATGGTCATGTATCACTACTGCATGATGCACAACAAAGCCGCTGTGGTGGTACTGCACAGGCTAAATTTCCCGCCCGCAGTGGAAACACCAAAATGCCCACTGAGGCTGGGGCTGACTCACTCCCCGCTGTCTAGACAAACGCCTAATACGATTCATGTACTTCTCTACTGTAGCATCTGCTCTTTGCCAAGTTACGGTGAAAAGGAGTATACAACTGCTGCATCTGCTACTGCAAAAAGATGGAGCTACCTCTAGCAAAAAGCAGTGCACTAAAAATGGACTACATTTGTACCATTACATTCACTCTTTGCCAAAATATGGTGAAATGAAGCTCAGGGCACCCCACCCACCTGGTCCTGAAGTCTGTGGAGCCGCAGGCGAGCAGGCAGTTGTTTGGGTGCCAGTCGAGGGAGGTGACGGTGGACTTGACGGGCTTCTTGATGTGCTTGCTCAGCCACCAGTTGTTGCCCTCCTCAAAGTAGCACACCGACACCAGCTTGGCACCACACCCCACTGCAAACTTGTTCTCTGCACGACACAACGAAACGACGGTCCCTTTCTCAAATGTTCCGCGTCACGCATCATGGCAGGACGCAACAAAGAAAGAAAGAAGGGGAGCAGCCCGAGTACTAAAACTGTCGGCCGCCACCTTTCGGGCAGAGAAAAGTTACTTTACCCTTTAGCTGCGAACAATTTTTTATTGATAGCCAAGCTCGTTTCCCCCTCCCTTCTGTTAATACCTTAAGTGCCTAGGACGAGCTGAGTTCGGCGGCAACTTTCTGGTTAAAAATGCCACGCACGAGCTCAGCTCGTCCAGTTTTTTTCTCTGTAGCTCTCAATTCCACGGACAAGTTAAGCTCATCCGAGTGGTTTGCGGCGCTGATCATAGATGGCAGCACTCGTCTTAGTTGGAGTCCCGATGATGACAACAACAATTCGGATTGTGGCGGAGATTCCACAGAGTCCGCAACCTCAAATAAGGTGGCCGTACTGTACTTGGCGTTTCAGCACAGAAAAAACAACAGGACTGCCCTAATCTACTGGTTGTTTTTAGATTCAACCCCAGAGGACGCAAGATGCATAGCGTGTATGCAGAAATGCAAGATGCTTTGCGCCAGGGTGTCGAACCGAAATGTTTTTCGTTCCGGTTTTCGTTCCGGTTCAGGGAAAACGGTTCAGCTCCGGTTCAACTCCCGAGTGATAAAATAAAAGTTCAAATTGGTTCGAACCGGTTCGTACTCATAGGCTATACAATTGACGGCAGCAAAAGATAAACTATGCATATTTGTAAACGTGTTACATATAAAAAGCAAAGGCTCACATTACTGTGTGGAACGAACGAGCTAGCGCTGGGGCACCTCGGGACATGGGTGAAAGCGCAGTTCAATGTCAGGCAGCTGACCGAAAAAGCAGGACGTCGTGAAGCATATCCGGAAAAAGACGGCACCTCTGAGACCTTAAAATGAACTTCAGTGCAATAAAAGCTCTCTCCACAATTAACTGGGTCGCAGGCACTCCCAGGGCTACTTGCGCCAATGCATAGAGTTCTGGATTGCGTTCCCTTCTCTCCGCCCAAAACTGAAACAGGTTAGCGTTTCTTGAAAGCCGCGGCTCCTTGTCTAACATTTCCAGGAGGCATGCTATATCAAGTGGGCTACTGGCACCTCGGACGTGCACGCCAGCTTCAACCTCTCTTTTCGCTGAGGAGTGCTTGCAGGGCGCCTTCGCCTTCCGGATCATCTGGAGCCGCCGCAGTTTCAGAAGAAAGGGTAGAATCTTGCTCGCATTGCAGAGGTGTGATTCGCCTCCAAGTCTTTGTCAAATGCAACGTGGCCCGGTAATTTTGCTCAGGGGGGAGAAGGCGGTAGCAGGGATCCATGTACACTGCTGTACAGAAGACATTCATGTCAAGAAGTTGTAGCTCCCTGTTTTTCATTGACTGGACCAAGGCATTTGCTAACGGCGACGATATCTTGGAAGTGTCCATGGAACACCTCAACCATGTTCCGTAGAAATATCCTACAGTAAGCTGTTCCTTCTGCAATGTCTTTGTCGCCACTTCTGATGGGCGAAGCGATACTGCGAGCATTTCGACTTCTGCCCATATGCCTTCAGTCCACCTGAAGCTTTCTTCTTTTGAGAGGAACCATCCAGCGAAGCCTCTTAGTTCAAGTATCCTGTTGAGCATAAGCTGCGTGGACATCCACTGCGTTGGACAATCAAGCACTCGTTTCTTCAACTCTAGCTTCAACTCGAACCAGCCGAATTGCCGAGCCGAGGGCCTCGCAGAAAAGCGAGTAAGAAAGAACACTGGTACAGAGCTCCACACTAAAGTGGACTGCAGCGGACGCTAGCAGCTCGCATATCCAGTGCTAAGAGCCTATATTCCCGGCTGAGCAGCGACGCGCGGAACGTGAAGTCTCTTTGTTCGATCAGAGCGCTGAATTTTGAGGATGGCTCGTAGGAATGGCTGCGGTCCATCTTAGGTTGAAGCTGAGCATAAGCAACGAGAGTCGTCGCGTCTTTGAACGCGCCTGAGAGTCTGGACTAAGTAGCGGACACTCGCGAGGCGCGTCGGCCACCCGCCGTTAGTTAAAAAAACAGAACATGAGAATGCGAGTGGAGGGTGGAAAGGAAGCAATGCTCAGAAGAGCCGTGCATCTTGATGTTTGTGTTATTGAGGAGAAAACGTTTTGGTCCTTGCTGTTTCTGCTACCAGAGATCGAAGCTGTTTTGCTGTTTTCCCTAGCTCTAACTGTTGATTGAATCCCCCTTTCATTTACGGTGCTAGACTTTAATTTCGGTCAATTATTAAATCCGGTGAGTTATTTTAAAAGCAGATTAGATGCGCCACAGTATGGTCACTGGTGCAGGTTCTAAAATATACATCGGCCTTTGCATCGCTTTCTTATCCGATCAGTCGTACAATGAAATCAAGGCGTTCAAAATAAATTGCATACAACTCTACAAAATTAAATACAAGAAACACCAAACAGGCTTATTAATTTATCTCTTTTGCTGAAGTATGAATTGGGTATGTTCTAGTGATAAATTTTCTTTAATGAACCGTTTCCGGTCCCCAAGAAAAGGCTGGGACTAATGTGGGCATTTGTTAAAGAATTACGTAAGACCAGAAATCCCAGAGAACTTATAGTTACTGTGGTCATTTCGTTTGAGTTCTCGAGACAAACTTTACAAATTATGAAGACGGCTGTTATGTGAAAACCTGATAGTGGAACGTTACAGAGCTTTCCGATATGTATTTTTCTCACTTTTTGACTTCCCACATGAACGAAACACCTCAAAAATAATTGATCACTTTGCCCAGGAACGAAAAAAAAAATTATTTCGGTCGGGTTCAGCTTCAGTTAGCGCGAAAATAATTTTTTTGTTGCATTTTTTTGTTTATTTTTAAGGTTACTGTGTTTTTCGCCACACACTTTTCACGTCACCTGACTTCGCGTATGAACTGAAAACCGCATGGAAAACATTGCAGTTCCGCTCCGGAACGAAAAAAATTATTTCGTTCCGGTTCAACTCAATTCGTGCAAAAATAATGTTTTTTTCCGGTTTTTGGTTCGGGTTCGGTTCAATACCCTGCTTTGCGCAAGCACAGAACCATAAAAAGGTTCATGTGAGCACAAAAATACAGATTTTTGCGTCATAAACTTTTGAAAGTCTACCTGCGATACTAGAGGAATAAAACTCAACAAAAAAACATAACATCTTTTTGGTCACTTAAAAAATGTTGTACCTCAGGGGTTAATGCAGAACTCTAGGCAGGCATAATACCATCCGAGATGCCTTTTAAGTGAGGCAGAGGACAAGGTGCTACTAATACACAAGCGCAAAAGCGCTGCGGCGTAGCCCCCGAGCTCGTTTTATGAAATTCCGAGAAACCTAGAATTGGAGCTATCCTCAAACGAGAAAAACACGGGCTTCGCAACAAAAGAAATATTTATCTACAGCTTTATTTCGAGTTCACATGGAACACAACCCCACTGAACTGCCGGCGAGGCTGTTCCTTTCTCCAAGAATCATACGCCTTATATTGTTTGCGTCTTTTATCAATACCGGGACCTTTTAGAAGCATTCAGGTTGAGCACAGATGTTCCTTGGAGGTTCGGAAATCCCACGCCCTCTTTTCAACCACATAAAACCGCATAAACATACTTTTTTTTTTGTACACCAAAAGCAGTTTAGAACCACCGAACCCTCTAGACAAAATCACTTACACATTTAAAGAGAAGATAAACCCCCAAAACACTTAACCGAAATCATAACACAGTCGAACGATGCTGCACAAACAAACCTCGTAGGTTTACCTTTTCCAACGGAATATGTGTTTTTTAGAGGCAACTTTTGCTGTTAAACAGAATGGATATCACCGGAGCTTCCGACAAAGAAAACAAGACATGGGCGTGAGATTCCACAACTTCCGGGCAACATATGCATTGCTGAATGACTTCGAGAACATCTAGGTACTATCGGTAAGAGAAGGAATCAGGACGAGGTCTGCAGTTTCAAAGAAGCGAGCAACCTCGCAGACGGTTTACTGGAGGTCGTTTTCTGGGTCGACACAAAATAAAGCCGTAGAGCTGTCAATCAAAATACAGTACAGCGACGTGCGGCCTTTACGTGGTGCAGCCATCGGCAGCATGACACGTGGAGACGCTTCGCTCGACGCAAATCTGGTTTCTACACACGCCTCGTGTGGGCAAACACCAACTTGTTCGTAAACGGCACATCGGTCTACGGGCATTCTCCGAGATAGAAAAGCCTAAGAACTCCCGCCGTAGCCAAAGGCCGGCGTGGACGAGCAAGGACGGGGGCGGGGGAGATGGACGTACCTAGCGGTGACCAGCGCACGCAGGTGGCGGCCCTGTTGATGCGCAGCAGCACCAGGGTGGGCGTCCAGCACTTGGCGCCCCTGGCCCCCGGAGCGTCCTCGGCCAGGGTCCAGACGTAAGCGTTGCGGTCGGCCGAGCAGGTGACGATGCGGTTGCTGCGGGGCGCCCAGTCCATGCTGGTCACCCGCAGGTCGTGCTGGCTCAGCGTCTGGCCCGGCTGCCAAGAGCCGCCCGGCTCGCAGCCGAACAGCTGCACCTCATGGCTGTTGAGGCACAGGGCCACCTCTGGCAACAACAGGAAAGGTGTCGAATGTTTTGACGCCGAACGGTGGCAGCAGGGGGTTATACTGGGCGACTCGGAAGAAATGGTTTACGGCCTTTTAAAGCAACACTTTGCAGGAATTTCCACCTCGTGGGCTGTCATCGCGCCGCTACAGAAAAACCCTTCTCTCCGTTCTTGGCGCGAGGCTGGGGAACTCGGGTTTTCCCGTCGCCCGCGGAGAGAGAAGAGAGGGGAGCCCCAGCATCCTGCCAGTAATGACGCGACAAAGGGAGTCTTCCGTGTCGTCTGCTTGAAAGACTTGTTTTCGAACATTACTTGCATTATGCGAAATGCCACTTTGGCAGTATCCAGGTGCTACGCGTAATGTTGGTTGAAACTTCCACCGCGCTTAGTCACTTACTTCACGAATCACTGGTGGCAATCGTCAGTAGCATCCACGACGCCAACCACGACTGCTCATGAGAATTAACCACGTCGCACCTCCGTCCTCAGGTATATGACGGCACCATTCCACCCGCACTGCGCGACCGTGCTACAGCTATCGCTTTCGTTTCTTCGCACAATGTTTTTTTTACGACGACGGTTGCTATTGGAAGGTTTTGCAGCCGATTTTTGGATGTGCATCCTGTAAGGTCGTCGCGGCTGGAGAACTGCTCCACTACATTTCGCAGAAAAATATTTCTCTGCGAAACGTCACAGTCACGGCGAGTGGTACAATTACATCCCGTGACGTCGTGATTAGTGTGTGCAGTGGTGTGCGTAACCTCGGCTGCCGCCGCAATTCACTTTCAGGATGCGGCGAGGGACCAAGAATCTTTTCGCCTTGAGTGCAAACTATACATCACCAAAGGTTCAGTCTTGGCTGAGATGTAGTGGTCCAGATCGGAAGACTCTGAGCTTGCCATTGTCCGGCAGGCTTGACACAGTTTGGAAGACATTAGGTGCCGACATTATGAATGAAAGGATGCGAGCTAGGTAGCACCAAAGTAAAGGGTATTTCTAAGAAACCGATATAAATTTTGGGTGGGTCGGGGGGCTTTCTTAAAACTTTACATGGTTTTTTTCCACCACAAAAATAAGCCATGTGTCGCCGAATGCTCATTCTCCGCCAAAATGTAGACTTAGCAGTTCGAACCAGATGACAAAGTTTCAGAACTAACCTCTGTCTTATTCAAAAGTTACAGGTGATTTTCTGAAATATACAATGGAAAAATGGTGGCCAACAGAGCTCTCGAATACACGGAGCTGAATGGCGCCAGTCACCAAAAACGGGCTCTATTTTCCCGTTAAAATTGTCAGAAAATCAAGTAACTTTTGAACGAGACAATGGCTAGTTCTGCAAATATGGCATCTAAATCGTACCGCTAGCACTATATTTGGGTGGAGAATGAGTGTTTGGCAATGTGTAGTTGATTTTTACGACGAAGAGAAACACTATATTTTTTTTGGAACACGTATGTGCAGAGTTATTTTTGACATAGTACTGACACTGGAAGTCACAGGAGCCATGGCAAGTCACAGGACTTTGGGGATCATCAATGGCAGGAGCACAAGCATGGGCAATGAGCATTCTTGAACAGAAAACTTATCCTTCCCAAAAGTCCCTCGTCACGGCCGATTCGCATGACATACTGATCCGCGGACAGACTGATCATGTGACGACATGTCCACGGTTCGTCCGTCTCCCAAGCGCATCCACACGGGGGAGACGACGAGCAGATGCCAGCGAGGACGAACCGAACCTGTTCACCACCCCACAGTGCCGCGAAACTTCAACATTGCGCCGTGGCACCGTTGTCCAAGAGAGAAATTGATGTTTGCTACCGCAATAAAGAATCGTACACCGCTGATACTTACAGATTGAGAAAGAATACCGTGATAGGCTTTGCGCAAAGCGTCACTAGCTTTACTAACCCAAGGCATGACAGTGACACAGGCATGGTCCTGCTCGAGAAGGGTTCAGCGTAGAAGCGACGAAGTTCTGGGCTTGCGGAAAGGCATTTGGAGATGCACTCCGCGCTCGTGCACAACACTTAAGTACACCACAGCCACAGGAGAGGTCTTGCTCGGTGAAATTATCACAGCGTGCTAGACGAGTTTTGACGGAAGCTTCTTGACATGGACCTGAAGGCCTACCGAAACCTGTCAGCCGGGCAAAGTTTCTGCAGTTTTTTTCTCACGCGTGAAACCAAGAATCGTGCGACAAAATGAACCAGCGAATGCACAAAATGCAATAATGTGCCATTTTTGTTTTAATTGTAAAAAAAACACATACTGTTGTCAGACCTAAACGCTTTTCAAGTAAATCTCCTGCCAAAAATCCAAGAGTGAAAAGGCGCTCGACTTTATCAGTCCGCATATCCGCAGACGAGGCGCGGATCGCAGGAGTTGGTGACATGACGGTAACGTGGTACACGGTTCATGGATGAAAATCGCAATTCGGTCCGTCGTGCGAATCGGGTATCACAGATACTAAATGTGGTTTACATAAGAGAAGCTTGCCTTACTTTCTTAGAGCAGTTTCAGTGTCAGATAAACAGAATAAATCCATTTCTTTGATATGACCTAGTGGTTGCCTACGTAACAATTTTTTTTTTTTTTTCATTGTTCGACGAAGAGTTGACGTAATTTTTCTTGGGTTTATAAACAAAAAAGGGTGAATTAAAACAATCACTCCTATGCACTGACCAATACTAAAGCAAACCCTTTGCTAAGCATTTTCTAGGGGTTAAATGAAAGTAGAACAACACTAAGCAAACTCTGACAGACGGCTGCTGTAGTCTGAAGCGTGCATACCTGAACGATCCTTGTTCCACGCATGGCACGTTATGGGTTCCACTCCGAAACTGTGAATGTCCATGGCTTAGCAGAGCTGGAGAAACAAGAGACAAGACATTCAACCCATGTCATCACACTTGGAACTGGACACCAGAACCGTCCCAAGCATTAGAGGCTAGAATCATGAAGTGATTCTCACAACGAAAAATGTGCGCACGACGAAACCCAAATCCATATTCACAAAACAAAAGGATCATAATTCTCACTTAGCTTCCCACGTACACGACTTACAAGCTCCTTAGCCGAGTTGTTGCAGCAACAAAGATTTTTGTGAAACCGGCCTCGGATTCTGCAGAAGGATGTTTACATGTTCTCGGCCACGAAACGTTTCGCCCCTTCGCAACTTTTGTAATGACATTCAATTTGCTATACGGAGATTCCAGCTATTCGTCATCACTGCACCTCTTCAGTGCCAACGTGCAGCAAAACCTACCGACAGCCTGATGTTTACTTGAACGGGTGTTTGGGGACATTTTGAAACCTGAAAAAAACATCAAGCCCACCTACACAGTGTCAGTCCCAAGAACAGAAACCTGCGGGCCACCCAAGACCGCCGAAGTTCAGTCACTGTTCAAGATTGTTCGGTATAAGATCTCAAACAAAAGGTCGGCTGCACGTGCAGGCAATGCAAATGCGTCGCGCATCGCGGTTAGCGCAATGTCGCCCCCCACGCTAATGAGTGACTGGCGGCTTTTGCGCCGTCCTCATATGCATACAGGGTAAACAAAGTAGCGTAGGAGAGGGTTTGTTTACGCTTGCGCTGCGGCATCAAACAAAGGCAGTCAGGTTTGCGACGTCTGCTCCACCCATGACCGCCACAATATGAGCGAAAAAGAAAAAAAAAAAGAAAACACAGTCGCATTGATACAGATTTATGCGCTGCCGCTTTTAAGGTATGTTGTCACCTTTTACAAAAATTATTATAGATTTTGATTTTAAAATTATTATTCAAGTCTGCTTTCTGAAGGGCAATTTCATTCACCTTTGAAATGTGTGAAAAAAATGTTTTTATTAATAAAATGGTTTTAATTATTGTAAAATACCGGGCAAGCGCCCACTCAAAATTCAGAAATAATCGCGAGAAAATGGGGGATGTGCGCTTGTCTGGTTATCAATCTTACATATCCATGTACTGTGCATATTTTCTCAGATCTTACAAATTTGGGAATGGGCGCTTAGTGTGGAATGGGCGGATGCGCGGTATTCTATTGTGTGTGTTAAAAAAAACCTGAAAAAAAAAGTTTTTTTTACCATTTTGGATGGGACACGCGTGTCAAGAAATTAGTTTTACGTGGAAAAAAAATTTTTAGAGCAATACTGACGGTGTGCGATGAGATTTAGTTGGCAGTCACCTCCTTTCCACTTGTTTTCTCTCTCGGCATTTCAAGCACGTGGAGGAGAGGCGGATCGACTTCGCCTTCACGTTGAGGTGGAAAGACCGAATTACAATCTCATTGAGCGAATGACCATTCCGTGTATCACACATACTTTGCGCGCAGAGTTTCAAACAAGTCTCTCGCCGTCAATATTGCTCAATATTTTTTTCTTTTGCGTAAAATTGATTTTTTTTTTAGACGTGTGTCCCAACCGGACTGTTTAAAAAAGAGGTGTTTTTTTTTTTCAAAGGTTTTTGAAGTGTTGAAAAAAAAAAAAAAAAAGATTTTCACTCACCTTAAAGGGGCTTTTGCAAAGAAAAACATTTGTTTTGGAGGTGGCGACATACCTTAACGCAATAGACAACTAGCCGTCGCATGGTTTCCATTGTGTCAGATGGCCACCAGCAAGTTTTTGAAAAAAATATGTGACCTTGTGTGCAATTTTTAACGGATTTGAAGGTTGAGGAACGTCTGCAACTGCTTGTGGTCAAGCCTCATGAGTTCATCTATGTTCCTACAGGCTTTTATGAGCAGACAAAATTTACATTTATATTTTTTTCATGCATATTCATGAACCTTTCGGAACACTGGTGCTCGAGCAATTGAAAAGCAGATGGCAATCATTACATTCTGGGATTTCTCGCTAACAGACGAGACCGTAGGATGCTGCGACATTTCATGGGCAGACTGGGGACATGTGCCTGATGGCGTTCCTCCACAAATGTTTGCAACATTTAGTTAATGTCACGAAACCTGTGGTACTCCATACCTAAACTAATCTGAACTTGTAAGGTGCAGTCATATGGCCGGGTAACTAAATCAGCTACTTATCGTAACAGGATGATCTTTGGTATCGCTATAGAAGCCAGATATCATGAAAAATATCAAGCATTTAACTACATCAAAACTTAAATGAAGTCTGCTTCACTGGGTCAATAAACCCAACCCAAGGTCACACTTATTTTGGATAAGTTACCTTTTCAATGTAGAGAGAACACGCCGACTATTAAGTTACTTCACCTGTAATATGCCGATATTACAGCACCATCACTCGTAGCAGAACATGCGGGAAGAGCAATGCACTATCAAAAACGACAATATGGCCCATTTCGCCGTGTTGAATTAAAACACAATCACAGCTTGGGTACTTGACCGCCACCCACCTGCGTCGCATCGGCCAAGCCCTCAGGCGCGGCTTTGGCACTATCTCAAGGGTTTGCGTCACAGAAGCTCAACACATTTTAAGTGAGTCATGGCCAGATTTACCCAAAAGCCGCCCTCAAAGCCGTAGAACACCCAACGTAACAGGAGACTAAAGTACCTTTAGTAAAGCGATCAAAGGCCGGTATGCCGAAGTCGCTCCCGAGCTACTGCAGTACGATCACTTTTTTGTGTTTCTTTTTGTCGCGTGTTTACTTGACAAGGTTACCGAGGTATGTCAACTTGAAGGTACCCTCCCCCACCCATCCGAAACCGACACTTCATTTTAAACTCACAACTTGGGGTGGTGAGGTTTACAGTGAGAAATGTTCGTGACCGAACAAATAGCCACGCCCGTTCAAGCGACCGCTTCCTTATCTTTTTCTTGCCGGAACAAGCCGATATCCGTTGCCGAAGAGCGGTACGCCGGCAACCGGTTAGGCTTAGCTACGAGTACGGAGGAGGGTGGCGAGGACCGCCGGCGGAGCCGCGGTGGTACGTTACGGGTTTCTTTGGGCAGCACAGGGTTGCGTTAAAATCCCGGTCGTCGTTGTTCTTACCTGTGGCGTTGTCGTTAAGAACATAAAAAAATAAACGATAAGGACCGAGCGGTTTCTATCACACGCTTCGCACAAGAAAAAAACTTCGACTCTGCTTGCGGTTTGTTTGTTGTTTTTTTGGATTCCAGACTGGCTTGGCTTGCGACTTTTGACGGCTATTTTGTTTCGTCTCGATCGGCTTGATCGCTCCTGTTTTTACACCGGCGGCTAGAGAAGAACACCGACTACAATTTCTGTTCAAGTTTATTGGTTTAGTTTTTATTACAACAGTTTTTGGAGATGGTGCCCTCTCTGCCAATTTTTCTCTTGTATCCGAAATTCTGAATCGTCTGAACTACAAGATCAAGATTAAATTAGGTATTGTATACACAATAAAAAAAAAAAAAATTATATCTGACCACAACTACTAGAGGGCGCAAGGCGTCGCCCTATTAAATAAATGTAATCTTTTTTTGTTTTGCGTGTCCATTCATTTATTTATTCAACCTCGGGAAAGCAGCTGTTCGGGGGGGTTGCGTCGTGTGGGGTGCTCCGTGTAGTTATTCAAATTTTACGCGTTGACAACAATTGAAGTGGAGCTCCTTTTAAGTGTTTTTATAGTGAAAGTTAGTCGGCTAAACTGAGCATCCTACATCGACAAAATGGCGGGGGACGGACCTGACACCAACGATAGCTACTCTTCATTGGTATGTGGCGTGCACCATTTCTAAAGTTTGCTCCTTCTTTTCACTCTTTTCGAACACACACACACACACAAAAGTTCTCTCTAGCGTGCTATTTACGCAGCATTCGAGCGCCGGCTTAACATCTGCGAGCTAAAAATAAAAAAAAATAAAAATATTGTGTTTTACGAGTCTGTAGGACTTCACTTTTTTTTATCTGTCTGGCGGAATACGCATTTCGTGATTTGTTCGCGTTCATTGGCGTCGCTCCTGAGATTGAAAAGTTATGACGTGGTCTAAAGTTTGACCGAAGCCGCACATGTCGCAATACTTTGTTTGTTCTCAATCGCTGTATCAAGTTCGGTTAAACTTGTTCAACTCCGATTTCTCACCAAAAGGTCGTGAGTTTCGGGGGGTGTGATAATGTACCGAGGCACTTTTGGCACGCAGCTTGCTTAAAAAACCAGCCACAAAACTATACTAAAAAAAAAAAATTATATTTCATTTTTGTTTTATATCTGTTTTGTCTGTATCAATGTGTTACATTCTAAATCGTTGGCAAAAAAAAAAAAAAGATGAATAAAGAAATAAATATATATATATATATATCTTCGAACCTGAAGTGATAGAGAGTTACATTTGTTAATTTCTAAGCAACCACTGATCCATTTAGCGACTGCCTTTGTTCATATCAAAAAAACATCAATGATTAAAACATGACGACAGCCTGTACATAATACCTCCTTTACTTTAAAGACGGTTGCCAACAGCTGAAGAACGGCCGGGGAGGATCTTTGGGTTGCCCCATCTCCAGCCGTAGTGTTTTCTACCCTCACAAATCTCTGGCGTCGTGCAAGCTTTTAAGCCCACAAAGTGTGGCGACCTCACGCTGATGGCAGGATAACTGAAACGTACCACCACAATTAGCGTCCCGAGGTCGGCTCTAGGAACACCCGTCACCGTAGTCCGTTGCAGGTTAAGAAGGAACACTAGTCACCATAGTCTGTTGCAGGTTAAGAAGGAACACTAGTCACCGTAGTCTGTTGCAGGTTAAGAAGGAACACTAGTCACCATAGTCTGTTGCAGGTTAAGAAAAGCAGGGCAGGCCCCTCTCACAAAGTCCTCCACCGTTTCCACTTTAGCACATCAAACATGAGAAGGTAGAGGTAAGTGGAAAGAAGGAAACCACCAACTGTGGCGAACGGAGAGCTTTGCGGGAGAATATTTGGCTTGCCTTTCCTAACCTGCAATGGACTGTAGTACCTAAATCTGCGTTACTTTCTGCACACCGAATTGCCGACTTTCAGTTGAGTCGTTGGTCTTGATCGTTGCGCCAACGTTCCAGGTGGGACTGGTGTACATATTCAACCTGATCGTCGGCACGGGCGCGCTGACGATGCCGGCGGCGTTCAAGGACGCGGGATGGCTTCTCAGTCTCATCATCGTCATCATCCTCGCCTTCATGAGGTGAATTCGTGCCTTCCTAAAAAACTTTCTGTGAGCTCGTGTGTCGTAGCGTACTAGCATTTCGAATCCAGCTGACCACTTATCTCTGTCTGGAAAGGTAGACCGCTTCGGTGGCTTCTGCCTAATCTAAAAGCGGGATTCGGTTTGTGTAGTTCTAACCTTTGTTCCTGTGGAGACAGACGGACCGGAAGAGACGGTTTTATCTGATTACACGAATGGTCAGTGGCGGTATCGCAAGCTGAGGTTGGTGACAGCAGACTGACAAGACAAAGCCTGCTGTGTTTGAATGTGGGTTACGGATGTACGCAAAGTGTGGGTGTGCGGTTAAGGGTACTCGAAAGAACGCCGACGAAAGTAATTTCGGAACTTCGTTCGTCTGAGCATTAGCTGTGGCACGTGATGTGCCATGGCATTGTTGCTTTTCTACTGGAACGTACTAGTAGAATGCTCGTGGTCATCACATGTCCTTGTCTGGATTGTTCTCGGCTTCATAACGTCGATAAAAGATGCAGGGGTTGGCAATCGAGGGAATCCCCCTTTTTGCCGCTGTTACAAAGTCTTTCGTTTCCGTTACAGGCAGAAGATGGCCTGATTAAACATTTACCTTGTTTTACATATGTATGCATAATTTTATTCATGATAACATAAGAAAGAAAAGTGTTTCAAATTTAGAAATTGAGCTATACTCGAAAATT
This sequence comes from Ixodes persulcatus, assembly GCA_013358835.2. Taxonomy (NCBI): domain Eukaryota; kingdom Metazoa; phylum Arthropoda; class Arachnida; order Ixodida; family Ixodidae; genus Ixodes; species Ixodes persulcatus. The sequence continues at coordinate 164,568 of JABSTQ010009653.1, read as the reverse complement.
GACCAGTGTTTCGGTGTCCTTTTGGGTGTCCTCTATATGCCTCGTGTGAGGAGCTTGCTGTACAGTACTTGAAAGCAGGCTCAGAACTTTCCTGCTTTGTTTTATAGTGCCTCTTTATCTGCATGTTGCTTTTCTACCTGTTTTGTTCAGAAACATGTTAGAGAAAACAAAAAGTGAAAGCCGTTTACAACTCCCTGTAACGCCGAATGGGAGCGCAGCTCTTGAGGAGGAGGAGGGAAGGGTACTCAGGGGAGGTTATACCCCTCCTCCTCCTCCTCCCCTCATTCTTCAATCTCCTCCGAGGGGGGGGGGCTCGCGCGGTGCATTATGGGTCATTTTCCATAATGCACCGCGCGGTTACGCCGACGGCGACGCCGCTCAAGCCGGAAACGGGCGCCTAAGAGCTGCGCTCTAAAATATAGAGAGTGACAGTATGGAAATATAACAGTGACAGCGTAGGGACCTATATTTATCATACTTTACTCTAACAAATATTTCTTGGCTGGCTGTAACTAAATTCATGAGGGCCCTGTAAAGATTTTTAAGTTATCATTTGCAACAATCTGCCATTATAAAAAATGTAGACGGAAAAGTGTCAAGTCTCGCACGGTGTCTGTCACATTTATAATAGCAGTTAAGTTAATAGAACTTGCCCAGGTAGGAGGAAGACAAGGTCTGAATAAACAAAAATAAAATAATTTGATTCCTTCAGCACCTTAAAGGGGTGCACTAAACCACTTTCTGTGATAGCCTATTTATGGTGGTTATAAACTCAATCTATGGGCTATAAGCATTCTAAGAAACCAAACATTACATCCATGGGTGGCCTATTTCTCTATTAACCCCTTAACCGTTTTGTACGTGCCTAGCTCGTCAATGTGGAGCCGTACCCAAACCATTCAAGACGAGTATAGCTCGTCTGCTTTCCCCGGTTCACATGCTCAACCGTTTTTGACTAACCTGCAGGCTCGCTGATGGCTTAGTTTAAACCTCTGCCAACAGATGGCAGGACTGACTTTTTTTAAATTTTGCTCCCATTCTGTATGTGGCTAGAAACTTGATGTTGAAGGCATCAGATGGAATTTTCAAGACAACTGTTAAGCAGTTGAGGGTCAGAAATTCTTCAAAAACTAAAAACGGTTAAGGGGTTAAAATCAATATTAAAGATTGATTACCTCGGAACTATTCAGACACCGGAGAGCTCCATCGGACGAGGAGAAGGGCTTCTCCTCTGCTTCTTTTTTTGCCTTTATACACACATGCTTTTGCTTAGTGGTGGCTAGTGCCACTAAATAAGCTACGCTTCAGAGTAACGACACTTGCCCAACTCTGGCTTAAAATCATGGTTGCCAGTTACCTGAAGCTTTATCGGAAATCACAGGAAACACTTTTTCGTCCCCCACAAATGTTTAAACAGTTTGTGACAGAGCAAAGCAATATTACATGAGCTTGCTAACACCGAATCTAATACTGAGGAAGTCGCGCTTTTGAATCATGACGATCGGCAGTTGCGCCTGCTCTGCACAAGTGCCAAAATGGCGGCGCCCACAACAGTGTCAGGGAACGGAGTGTTGATACTCTAAGCGCAGCTCATTTAGTGGCTGTAGTGGTAACATTTCAGCTATTTTTCCACCCAATAGTTTTTCATGTCCTTTGAAGTGTGGGTAGTGTGTACTGAAGGGGACATCCGTAGACCGTAGTTTGTTCTAGGACGTGGCACTCGCCAGGACCATGCATGCAGTGCCATTGCAGAGATTCTTACAGCATCGTTGTATTTTACTTTTACTCACCTTTTTTTTTTTTTTTTTTTTCAGCTATCTTACCACAACGTTTGTGATAGAGGCGATGGCCTCTGCAAACGCTTTGGTGCACTGGAAGACGCTGCAGCACTACAAGAGGGTTGTGGACGAGGACGAAAGCAGCATTTCTCGCTCCAAGCAGGAGGACATGGTGGTGAGTCAGCACTTTCTAATGCAGACTGTCTTGTGTAGGAGAAATTTATTTATTCGTTCTGGCACGGTCGTGTCAGACGGGCTTATTTGGACACCACATTCACGACGACGGCACTTGAGCCTTCGGGTTCTCGTTAGCGTACCGTTTTTCAGTTCGTACGGATCGCCCACGACACCCTCTAGTTAAGGGATGCTTTGAAGGGCTCGGCGGAGTATAGCCGGGAACGCACGCAGTTTCGAATAGTCGACGACGTCCCGCGAGCTGTTTCTTACACAGCTCTAGCTTCACTTGGGAGCAAGATAAGTACTCGACTGCGGGCTATTTTATTTGTCCGAATGAATACAAAGTAAGGAATGACTCATTCACTTGCTGTTTGTTTTTTAGTTCGGTAGAGATAGAAATTGCAACAGGTCTTGTTCGTGTCACATCCTTATGACTTTGCACGTTGCAACATATTCTTTTTTTTTTTTTTTGTAAAACAAAAAAATTGAAAATGCTGTTTTTTTTATTATTTTTTTATTGTGGTCTTAATTGCTTTAGAATGGACCAAATTAAGCTTTTTGGGGAATGGTTAGTGCTTGGTGCATTGCGAATGCATTTGCATGCTTGCTTGGGGTAGTGTGCTGGAGGTCGGCGGAATCTGTTGTATCAATCGGCAACTGCTGTACCTTGATTTTTCCTCCCTTACATTGCAGTCACTAATCATGGCTGAATCAAAAGTCCTCTGTGGTCATGGAAAATGTGTCAGTTTTCATATACAGATATTAGTTGTTGTTTTTTTTTTGCAATAAAAAGCATTTATGAAGCTGAAGCTTTTTTTTTTTTTTTTTTTTTCCCCTTTTAGGACGTTTCCTTATCCCTTTCACACCTCGGATGTGTGTCAGTGTGTCCCGGAAAGCATTGGTAGTTTTGGTAGTGCACGAAAAATTGCTTTCATGCTCCGGTTTATCTCTGTAATGCCGCACTACAGTGCTCAAACGAACGGAGATGAAACATTCGATAAGTAAAGCATTCATGTAGACAAGAGACTATCTATTTTTCATTATATTTAGGGGTTCGCTACCTCTCGCCTATATATGCTCCATTACTTGCATTTTTATTTGAGTCGTTTTACCAAATAATGCGCTATACTCGCTGTCAGCTTTCTGTGGCAATGCAGTCAATGCTAGGGGAGAGGGTGCACCAACCGCTGTACACGCGCTTTCCTCCTTCCTTTGGATTGCCACAGAAAGCTGACCGCAAGTATAGCTTTCCTACCCAGCCGAAATTGGCGCCGATAAGCTTTGTTGAAAAGCATCTTGCTATGGACGTGCGATGCGTCTTGGCCTGCGTTCGTAAGAGACGTCGCGGCGACGGTTGCGCGGTAGCATTGATCTTTGGGCAAATAAGCGTCGCACTGTGGCACCGAACAGTACCATAACGTTTTCCCCGTCCCCAAAGATGCCTCGTGACAAAGTAGGCATCTAATTGTGCATATTCTTGCAGGCGATCACGAAGAGGTTGCGCACGGGGTTCCGCATCCACTCTTGCCGTCAGATTAAAAGTCGGCGTTTCAGGTTAAAGAGCAAAAGAAGCAGGCAAGCGATTTCCCGACCTTCGGGGAGTGTGCGCCTTACCCTAATGTTGGGAAAAATTCCCGGTGCCGATAAGAGAAGGAGACAAGGTTAGGGGCATGGCTGCCAAAGAAAGAAGCAGCTCCGCTAACAGTTAAGTGTGGACTGTGTTTCAGGTCGGCGCAATATGAAACTGTGGATTACAATTCCTTCTCGCAAGACTCAGGTTTTTCTCGTTCAAGGACAGCTCCAATTCTGGGTTTTTCTGTTTCCCCTATTTCAATGAAGCCGGCTCGGCGGTTGGTTTTTGGGGTTTATGGTTACGTACCGAAAACACTGAACCCTAGTAGTTATTGGGCACCCCTATTTTAATGCGAAACATTCCTTTGGCTAGGTGTTCGGCATTTCGTGAAATCCAAAAGTGAAGCCTGGATAAAAACGTGGCCGCGAGGCTCGGCACTGATTGGTTGATGGGTGGGAGAGGAGGAGTGAGGTGCTTGATGTTGATTGGTTACCAGGAAGGTCGTGTGACCAGGGGTGGAGTGAGGAGGCGAGGTGGGAGAGGAAGAGTTGGTTAGGAGGTCCGGGAACATCACCAGGTTTAAAGTGTACACATGTCGCACGTTAAATTACCCAATGAAGCACGCCTTGCACGAAGGCGTCTGGCTGAACAGGCTAGATGTGCTGTTAAGCAAAGATATAAACGTTTGTGATGTTAGAACATTTCACGTATGCAACACAATTGCGTATACATCTCACTAGTTGGGCGCAGTACTGCGGAAGTTACGGGCAAGACAAAGAGGAAGGCCTCTTTTGTATGAATTTTGCGTGACGAGCTAATCTCCGAGGGAGAGCAAAGCGATGTCGGGTTCACAGCACACAAGAGGGCCCGGCTAAGAGGGGATTTCCTTTTTCCCTTCCTGTCCCAACTGGCTGGGTTACCCCCTGTACCTTTGGCGATGCTGCGCCCAGCTCGTGAGATAGAGTATAGCAATTTCGCCATACATTTTTTAGAGCGCAGCTCTTGGGCGCCCGTTTCCGGCTTGAGCGGCGTCGGCGTCGGCGTAACCGGGCGGTGCATGATGGGAATATTTTCCCCGCTAAATTTAGCGGAAAAATTTTCCCACTAAATCTAGCGGAAAATTTTATCCGCTAAATCTAGCGGAAAATTTTCCCCCCTAAATCTAGCGGAAAATTTTCCCCGCTAAATCTAGCGGAAAATTTTCCCCGCTAAATTTAGCGGAAAATTTTCCCCGCTAAATCTAGCGGAAAATTTTCCCCGCTAAATTTAGCGGAAAATTTTCCCCGCTAAATTTAGCGGAAGATTTTCCCCGCTAAATCTAGTGGAAAATTTTTCCCGCTAAATCTAGCGGAAAATTTTCCCTGCTAAATTTAGCGGAAAATTTTCCCTGCTAAATTTAGCGGAAAATTTTCCCCGCTAGATCTACCGGAAAATTTTCCCCGCTAGATTTAGCGGAAAATTTCCCCCCCCCCCCCCCCCTCGAAGTCACGTGACCCCCCCCTCCTGAGGTCACATGACCCCCCTTGTCACTTGACCCAACCCCCCAGTACCCTTCCCTCCTCCTCCTCAAGAGCTGCGCTCCAATTCGGCGTTACCGGGAGTTGTAAACGGCTTTAATTTTTTTATCCACACTATTTCATTTCGTTTTCGTTTTACCTTAAAGGACACATGCAAAGAAAAAAAAACATTTTTTTTAAACAGCTTAGATGGAAAAAGGATATTATAAAACGATTTTACAACGAAGAAAAAAAATTTTTAGAGCTATATTTACGGCGCTATACGAATTTGTAGTTGGCGCCTGCTGGGGCTGCCGCTGGTCACGTGGTAGGCCCGCACGTCGCCGCCCTGCGTCGCCGGAGCCTTAAAGCGACGCCGCCGCCGCACGCTGAGCGTTGTGCGAACGCCGCTTCAACGCGTTTCTCCACGCCGCCGTCGCCGCCGCCGCACAAGTTCGTCTGGTTCGGGGCGCCGCCGCCGTCATCTGACCGGCGCACAGGTCTATCACGTCTGCTTGCGCTTTTTCAGGAGTTTCCTTTGGGCTCTAAAAGTTACTTATTCATCTTAGTTTTTTGTTATACTTCAAACAAAGATGAATAAGTTACTTTTAGAGGCCATAGGAAGCTTCCGAAAGAGCGCAAGCACCACGTGACAAATATGGGCCCGTCACGTGATAAATAAGGGCCACTTTTCCGCGGCGCCCGCGGGCGCCAACTACAAATTTGTATAGCGCCGTAAATATAGCTCTAAAAATTTTTTTTCTTCGTTGTAAAATCGTTTTATGATATCCTTTTTCCATCTAAGCTGTTTAAAAAAAATGTTTTTTTTCTTTGCATGTGTCCTTTAAAGGGGCGATGCAACGATTTTTGTATTTTGCGCAAATACCGCTTAGAACGGATCCCTGACGTTAATGACCTATGAAATACCCGTTCGTTTTTCACCACACGCAATCGAAGCCGCAGAAAAAAATAAAGAAAAACGAGCAGAATTCACCCCCTCAACTCGCAGCCAGAACAAGCGGCCACGTGATCTGGAGCCGATTATATGCCGCCAATGTTGATCATAGCCATGCGCTGGGTTTGGCAAGGCACAGGACACGCGCTGAGTTCCAGACATTGTTATCGTTCGGCTTTTGTCGTCATTGCAGCGATTGGACACGGGCCACTACCCGAATGCTTCTCGAGCTATCGATTATCACGAGCCCAATTAGAGTGTCCACGCCATGCTCGGGTCCAATCTATGAGTCGCATTCAAATATCGTCACTGGGCGGTACTCCTACCGCCGAGCTACGTCATCAGGTTTTGAGAAGGAGAGATTGAATAAAAGTGCTCGGTTTTGTCCTCGAAATTACAGCGCAACAAAGGAGTTTCTTGATCACTGGCGTTGCGTGCGAGTATCCTTGAGTCCCAGTAGTGCCAGTAAGCTCGTGTAAAGTGAAAAACATTCCAATTGAATATCGTTGCACCGCCCCTTTAAGGGCATCCAGAGGATGCAGTACATGAGGGGGAAGGGAGGCTTCAAAACACGTGATACTCACCTGTTTATTAAAAAAAAAATATGTTTTCAATTCCTTGTAATGCTTAATAAGAGCATAGCTCTTAAGGAGGAGGAGGAGGAGGGGAGAGTATGGAGAGGAGGGTATCCTTTCCTCCTCCATACCCTCCCCTCCTCCCTCGTGACGTCACTTGTGAAGGTCACTGTGAAGGTCGTGACCTTGGTGACATCACTCGTGAAGGTCGTGAGCTTTGTCATGACTTTCGTGACATCACTCGTGACGTCTCACACGAGTCCCATAATGTAACGCGCGGTTACGCCGACGCGACACCGTTCAAGCCGGAAACGGCGCCTAAGAGCTGCGTTCTAAAAAAGAGACAAAACACAAACAAGCGAAACGAGATTTGATTTAGACATGGGTCTGTAAATGCATGCTCGTGCTACGACGACACAATGAAATGCAGGTCAGGGTCAGCAGTTGTACGATCACTGGCATTGATCTTTAAACAAAACGAATTAAAGGACGACGATGGCGCAACAGTGGCGCCGCGTGCAGGTCGATTTCGAAGCCGGTGGGGAGGTTCTGCTTTGCCGTCGAGCCACCGTAGGTAGCGTTCTCGACCTAAAAATAAATAAAAACCTGGGAACCTTCGTTCCGCGCACAATTTTTGTTGTTCCAGTGCATCGACGTGGCGAGCTGCAGTCTAAAGCGCCCCCTGGCAGAGGCCTCCCTCCCACCGGTTCAGGTGGTGGTGCGAGGGGCAGGCCTTAAAGGCAAACACGTTAAGCGAAACTTTACGGTACTAACCCCGGAAAAGGTACTGCGTGAGTACTAGCGACAACCGCATGGAGACATGACCCCGCTGGTGGTGGGCGGCGATCGCTGCGGTGGTGTGCTTGCGGATTGGCTGCACGAGGGACCTCGAGGTGTCCACATTTAATCCTTTTACGGTTACTCTTTCACACTGCAACGTCTCGTTCGGTGCAGTGGAGCCTCTGTGTAGCAGGGTCAGTTTTTCAGGAAGAAATGTTTGCCACATAGAGACGTCACATGCCCGTGCGAGACTTGAGAGTGAAATTTCATTTTGCTGTGTTCATGTCTTTGGTATGTTAGTATTTGCTGTAGAGAGGCTTTGTTGTAGTTAATAAGTAGTGTTGCGCGAATATTTGAATTTTCTGATAGTGGTTTCGAATAATACGCTAGTGTTCGATATTCCCTTCGAGACTAACTGGGATGTTCATTTTTTTCGAAGTGTCGATTGCGGCGGTTGGCTTTACTGAGCACGGGGGCACTGCGAAGAAGCAACACCCACAAAAGTGAGCTCCGCAGGTGTTGCTTTTCCGCAGTGCAGCAGTGGTTTGCGAGAAGCGCGTCCGATGGGGCAAACTCACCAGCAGTCAACATTTCAAGAAGTGCAAACTATCGCAGTCTGTGTGCATAGGAGAAAAGCACACTTTCAAAGCAGGATGGTGCGCACACGCACCTGGTGTATCTAAAAAGAAGCAGAAACTGTGTATGTTGATACCTGCATTGCAGTAAAATTTTCTAAATTAAAATGTGGCTATTATGCAAGAGTATAGTAATTAGGCAGAGATGCCCTGACAACCTGTGCGAACCCTTTTTTTTTCTTCCAATTAGTTGAGATTGGAATGATGCTTGTATGCACTAGCATGATTTATGAATCCCCTCCATTAGGTATAACCAGGAATATCTATAGGTTTAATTTTATGTCAAATTCATTGTTTCCTTTGCCATTACAATGTAGGCATTGGACTTTCTGAGGCCACAGTTCATAAATATAGAAATGTTAAAATTAACTTTGCTTAGAAAGGGTGGAGTGGAAGCTTGGGAACAACCTTCGTGAGTTCAGCTGGGTTTTTGTTTAAAGGGACAATGAAGACGATTTTATTTAATTTTTTTGAATGGTGTTTTTATGCTTCTTGGGAACATAGCATGGTGCCCAATTTTTTGTAGACATTTGTGACGCGTATTTCTGTGCCTACGAAAGAAGTAAAGAAACCGAAACTGAACAATCTCCATTCCCGTTTCTGGGCCTCCGAAAACGGAGGTGACGTAGGGAGTGACGTCAAGTGTGAATAGTCGGTATCGGTAGTATTTAGGAGATCGAGACTCTGGTAACCGCGGTGGATTATAGCAGCGCAGTGGCGCGGTCATTTCGCCGAATCTGTCAACATGGACGGCAATGCCGCTCTCGCGAGCGAGTTCGAGCTTCCGTTCACTGACCGAACACCAACGGAACGGGAGTACGTGTGTGGCGGACCCGCCGGAGACCGCCCAGCCGGCAATGGGCGGCCCGCACGCCGAAGGACGAACGCGAGGGAGATGCCGAGGGGAAAGCGGTAGCAATCCGGCCGTTCCGGGATCCGGTTCCTCCGCGGACGTCCTCTTTTCGTCGTCAAAGAACACGAACAGCAACCCACACGTGAAAACTAGCGTCGCCCGAACGAATACTGGTCTTCAGTCGACCGTTAGAACAGCCATCTACAGCTTCTTCTTCGAGTACCGTGTTCTTTTTTATTTTATTTTGTTTGCCCATAGTTGCTCGTTGCCCGTTTCGCGTCCAGCGTAGCAAAGAAAAAATACAATTATGCTGCTTTATTTATGGTTTAGTAATCATTTCCGGTCCGATTTATACTTTTCGTGGTTATTCAAGCGGAAATTAGAACATTATTCCTAAAAATCGCGAACCAAAACGTGAACGAGGGCACGTTTCTCGTTTCGACCAATCGCTGACGCGTCTTTTGTGACGTCGCGCTTCTTGGCCCCGCATCAGTCACGTGAGCTCCGCTTCTCCTAGCTTCTCCCGCAACTCTCAGGGCGTCGCCCCAGTCGATCCCGGTGTGATTATTACCGCGTCTGTTTAATTGATTTGCGCAGCACACAAGCGCCGGTTTCGGCTGAAATTTGGGCAACGTGTCCTGAGACGTGCCTGGAAGCCAGTTCAATCGCCAAAAAGATGTCCGAAATTGCCTTCATTGTCCCTTTAAGCGCGAAACACATGTACGACGAAACCGTCCGATCCGACGTGCGGACTGCCGGAATGACCTTGGGGGGCGAGGGTTTTCGTAGCACCGGAGAGCGTTGAAAACCCTTGCCTCCGACCGTCGTATCGCCTGATCGGACGTCGGATCGGACGGTTTCGTCGTACGTGTGTTTCGCGCTTTATAGGCGTGCTTCAGACATTGCGTTTGCTTGCGCTAATCCCCACTGCGTCCGCTTGAGACAGCGCGAGCTACCGTTCTACGGGGATTATCGTAATATCTTTACAAAAGACGCAGGCGGACGGAACGCAGTCAAATGCTAATAGGGAGTTTTCGTAGACCGCGTTTCCCACTCCGCTAAGCCCTCCGCAACGAAGAAGCCGCTAATGCGCCTGCAAGCCGATGGCCTTGACTGTAGAGTTCCGGGTAGCGTAGCGTGTTGCGGAGAGCTTTGCGGGACGGCGAAAGCGATCTACGAAAACTCTCTAATGTCTGAACCGGCCTTTAAAGGGCCCATGAAACGAATTTCGGGCTGGAATGAATTAATTTATATTGGGATTTTACTAATAGCACATCGTTCAGTGGGCTAAAAGAAAAAAGGTAGAAAGTCAAAAGCGTGACTTTCAGTACGAAAATTTGAAAAACACAGCGGACTATTTCGTAAATCCTTCCCTTCGTAAGCTCTCTGCATTTTCACTGTGATACATCCGCGGACCCCGCAGCGCGTCACTGGGCCCCCGCAGCGCGTCACCGGGCCCAAACGAACGTCACACGACACCGGACCTCACTTATTCCCTTCATCCCTAAGCTGACATTGTGGTGGAAGCTACGCGCTTGCCGGACCAATCAGCCACCCTCCTTTCATCACCTGTCTCTGCGCGTGGGTATGCGCGAGAGAGCGTGATCACGTGGCAAAGGTGTGGCTGGCCTAAGGAGCATGTAACTTTCATAGCACTGTCAGCTTCGGGGTGAACGGGGTGGGGATAGCAACTTTTGTCTGAATTTTGAGCGACGGGCTAATCTTCTAGGGGGAGAATGGATGTGTCCGGATTACACAAACGAGAGTCCGAGCAAGAGGGGACTCCCCCTTTCCGTCTTCTTGAACTGATCGGTAGAATGCGCGATTTATGAGTTGAGGAGGAAAGCTAAACATGAAAATATTGGCAAAACGTTTCATGACTCCTTTAAAGGGACAATGAAGACGATTTTATTTAATTTTTTTTAAATGGTGTTTTTATGCTTCTTGGGAACATAGCATGCTGCCCAATTTTTTGTAGACAATTGTGACGCGTATTTCTGTGCCTACGAAAGAAATAAAGAAACCGAAACTGAACAATCTTCATTCTCGTTTCTGGGCCCCCGAAAACGGAGGTGACGTAGGGAGTGACGTCAAGTGTGAATTGTCGGTATCGGTAGTATTTAGGAGATCGAGACTCTGGTTACCGCGGTGGAATATAGCAGCGCGGTGGCGCGGTTGTTTCGTCGAAGCTGTCAACATGGACGGCAATGCCGCTCTCGCGAGCGAGTTCGAGCTTCCGTTCAGTGACCGAACACCAACGGAACGGGAGTACGTGTGTGGCGGCCCCCGACGGAGACCGCCCAGCCAGCCGGCAACGAGCGGCCCGCATGCCGAAGGACGGACGAGGGGAAAGCGACAGCGATCCGGCCGTTCCGGGATCTGATTCCTCCGCGGACGTCTTCTTTTCGTCGTCAGAGAACACGAACAGCAACCCACACGTGAAAACTAGCGTCGCCCGAACGAATACTGGTCTTCAGTCGACCGTTAGAACAGCCATCTACATTTACCATTTTGCAGAATCCTTCGAGAACCGTGTTCTTTTTTTTATTTTATTTTGTTTGCCCATAGTTGCTCGTTGCCCGTTTCGCATCCAGCGTAGCAAAGAAAAAAACAATTATGATGCTTTATTTACGGTTTAGTAATCATTTCCGGTCCGATTTATACTTTTCATGGTTATTCAAGCGGAAATTAGAACAGTATTCCTAAAAATCGCGAACCAAAACGTGGCCGAGGGCACGTTTCTCGATTCGACCAATCGCTGACGCGTCTCTTGTGACGTCGCGCTTCTTGGCCCCGCATCGGTCACGTGAGCTCCGCTTCTCCTGGCTTCTCCCGCAACTCTCGGGGCGTCGCCCCAGTCGATCCCGGTACGATTATTACCGCGACTGTTTAATTGATTTGCGCGGCACACAAGCGCCGGTTTCGGCTGAAATTCGGGCAACGTGGCCTGAGACATTCCTGGAACCAAGTTCAATCGCCAAAAAGATGTCCGAAATTCCCTTCATTGTCCCTTTAAGCATGATGCAACAGTAGTGAGAGGCAACTATTCGATATTCAATTCGAAAATATTCGGCCAAAACCACTATTCGCTTCGAACTCAAAATCCACTACTCGCACATGACAATGGTGTATATCTCTTGAATTATCAAATGATTATTTTTATTTAGTGCTTTAGATTCCTTTAAAAGGTAACTGCAAAGAAAAATAATGTTTTTTTAAACAGCCTAATTGGGACAAGCATGTCGCAAAACAAAGTTTCAACAAAAAAAAACAAAAACATTTTTAGCAATATTTACACCACAGCACGTAGTTTAGTCGGAGTCACAACCTCTCCACATTTGAAACTCCCGCTTGTTCACTTCGCGCAGAGAAGTATGCCCCGCCCTTCGCTCTTGCATTGACTTGGCTGCGGAGTTGAACGACGTACGCAGCGTCTCGAATTCAAGTGCATCTTATGTGCTATCACAGCCTTTTGTAGTTTCTGTGTTCTGTGTAAACTGCGCGCAAAATGGACCCTGAATTGAAGCATCGGCTTCTTGGCTGCTGCGAGCAACCGGGTCTTCGGCCATTCGAAGATACGCCGCGGAGGACGGCTGCCAGCAACGAAGACGGCGCACCACCTGAGCCTCCCAAGCCTTCAGCGCGCTTGGACGACACCCGCTGAGACACGAGGCATTCAGCTTGTCATCTTTCGGGGCGACATGGCTGCTGGAAAACTCGCTGTCGCGATCACTAATCTGGCAGCACTTTACAGAGCAACGGCGCGGCTTTACAGGAGCTGACATCTCCAAAAAGTCGGCATTTGCACGCTGATAAAGCAAAGAAAATGCACTATGAAAGCAAAGAGAACACCCCGAGAAAACGAAAGTAACAATTCGCGCTACGAAAGCCAAAACCCTGTGTCGCTTCCTATGACTGACACCTGCGACAGCTGCTAAACAGACACTACTTCACTTCAGGAAGTGTCACTCAAGCGCCTGGGTCAACAGGAAACACTGATCACTTAGGTGAAACGTCTAGTCGAGGTAGGCGAGACAGGCGGGAGCAGACAGCAGCAGCCATGGAAAGAATGGCGAAGCTTTTGTTTGTTATGGTATGAATCCAAACGGAAGTGCTCGTCTTGTAAACCTTTTGTAAAGAATAATAACTCTCGTTACATGGGCTATTCTTTAAACATGAAAATATGCTGCTCAAAAGGAAATTACAACATATCACAAAGGTTTAACTACCAAGATCTAAGGTGTCAATCAATCTCTTAGCCAATGAGAAGAGTTGCCATCTCCTGTCACTCCGTGACGTATAACAGCCACTCTGTGACGTATAATGTAAACTCTGCAGCGCACGATTTAGAACAGACGAAATAGCTGCAAACTAAAATCAGTCTCGCGCAATAAATATTGCTGTAAAAAAAATGAAATTTTTTCGCGGAAAATTTGTTTTGTGACATGCTTGTCCCAATTAGGCTGTATAGAAAAACATTTTTTCTTTGCAGTTACCCTTTAAGGCCCAGTGCTGGGCCTTTAAGCAGTGTAAGCACGAAATGGAAGGAACACAGTGACAATACAAGTAGTTCAGATGAGATATAGAAAATTGTTCAGGAATCATAAAAAGTATGATGAAATTTGAAAAAGACCAAGAATGAAAAGCACAGGGTAAACAAATTAGTAGATTCACTTGGGCAATTGGAAAACATGATACAGAAACATCACATATTATAAGGGTACAGAATCTGATACTATCTGAAGTGCTGATGTAGTGAAGATTTTGACTATAAGACCTGCTCTGGTTGGGAGATTAGGACATGACAGGGGTCTCCAAACTTTGTGGCTATGGGGCAGATCAGGAATCTGTTGCTGTCTTGAGGGCCAGAATACAAATATGTAAATATAAATGAGCAAGAAGCTGAATAAATAATCCTAGATCAGCGTCTAAATACAAAATTGTAAAATAGTTTTAAAAAAAAAAGAAGAATCTAAGGCGGATGAAAATATATACCGTAAAGTTTTGAGAGAATGCCCGCCCCCGAGAGGTCGCCCACCCCGTTTTTCTGGCTAAGTAACATAAAAATTCTGAAACATCGCCCCCCCCCCCCGATTCCCGTCGGACGTCACGCGATGTCTTATGGAAATCGCATCAACCGCGCTATTTGCTCTACCGGCACGTCTTACATGCGAGTTCATAGAAATTCTCGCGTTTTTGTCCGCAATGTGCGCGCGCCATATCGCGTGTATGTTGCACCGTGAAATGCAAATCCGCCGCGTCCGCAATCTGCGGTATCCGTTCCCGTGACATGAAGTTTGTAACGGATTCCCGCATTTTTGTCCGCGATCTGCGCGCGCGATCTCGATTTTACCCGAGTTGGTCCCGCGTGTATATTGCATCGTGAAATGCGATTCTGCTGCGTTCGCGATCTGCTGTATTTGTTCCCGTAACATGCGAGTTTGTAGTGGATTCCTGCCTTTTTGTCCGCGATCTGCGCGCGCGACATCGGTTCTCGTGAGATGTTCTTCGGCGGGTTTCCGCGGGTCTTTTGTACCGTTAAATCTGCTGCATCTGCAACGTGCGGTATCCTTTCCCGTGACACAGGAGTTCGTAGCGAATTCCCGCGTGTTTATCGCATCGTGAAACGCGAATTTGCCGTGTCCGCAATCTGCAGTATCAGGTCCCGCGTCACGTAGTCCCGTGCCAGGGTGTTTATCATTAATTGTTGATAAAGTTTTGCTGTGGCATCCCCAAAGACAGCTCACCCCATGTTTTTTCACCATTTATCTCTTCATTTTGGGTGGGCATTCTTTCCAAACTTTATGAGTACTTCATTTTGAAATTTAGTATTTAGCTAATCATGACATTACACAATAATTGGGATCCAGAAACTTTGGCATGTTCACACAGGGCAGAAGATTAATGAAAATGATAGAACTGACGCTGACGATACGCAATAAATGTGACTCAGAATATGGTCACTTAGCAAACAAATTACAGCTCTCAGATGCTTCAGTTTACTCTTCCACATCTAGTAAACAATTTTTTTGATTATCTCGATTTTGAATCTAACTTTTAAAAATTTGCGCTTATATTTCAGCACCTGACTGATAGTCTTTTTTTTTTTGTATGTTTAGCGCAATGCTTCAATGTATCTTCTTGGAATTTTTTTTTTTTTTTCACATGTATGTAAGTTTTAATTGTTAGTATATATGCCGTTTGTGTGCATCACTTTTTGTATTACGTATCGGCATTTCCTGCACGCTGCAGTTGACCATTGTACGGGCCCGAGGGCTAGTCAAGCTGCACACCGTAGCTTTTTTCCTGGGGCCCCCCCATCATAATCGATGGAAATAAAGATTATTATGATTATATACATGGAAATGCAAAGGAATTTTAACATGCATAGTTACACAAAAAATAAAGAATAGTGATGCTGGTGACGACACGTTTAATGAATGATATGACGAGAGGACACGCCTTATCGACGGGCAGATTTCTCTCGTTTTTTTGTGGCATGTTCGTTTACGTGATTGGTGCACATTGCGACGCCATTTCTTTACGTGCACTTCTTTTTGCACCGGTAGCGGTGAGACCTGGGCCGGGCTTCATTGGCACTACCGCCGCCATCTATAGGCCTGTTGGAAGACCTCCGCAGGCTGGATATTGTCCGCGGACCGAGGTTTGGAGGCCCCTGAGAGAATGACGTCCATTTCTGCTGGTCGTCACGTTTTCTAAACTCTAGGGGTTTCCAGCAGCTTATGAAAGTGAGAACTGAATGTGCTGCAATATCATTTGGGAGCATAGTTTGATCATACCGAGCACTTGGTAGTGTGGGTTCTAAGGAACAGTTGATACTTCAAAGGTGCCGCAGACTGCAGTTTTCTCAGAAACATAACACCAGGTCTGCACAGTGCAAAGCTGTGACTGAAGATGCCAACACTGATGTGGCAACCATCTAATGTACAAACTGCACATGAAGTCTATGGTCCTCAAATAGGATGACAAGTCAACTTTAACATGGTCAAAGCTTGTAAACTTGACTTTGTGCTTAAAAAAAAAGACAGTGACTATTTGAACGTAAGACTCCATTTATGTTCATGCATGATACAACAGTGGCACCTTGCAATACCCCCAGCATGGCACTCTTTACTATGCTATGCACATAACTATTATCCTTTGGGTGCATGCACTGTCGGGAAAATTGGGTTGGTAACCCTGCTGAAGAATGAACCCTCGCGGTAACCGAGTCTTTCTTGGTGAATGCAATCTATTCCTACAAGCGTGAAGGCTCGCATGACATGACATGACTTCTTGAACGCTAACACTGTAGCTAAACTTGAGCAATTGATTATACCTGTGAGTAAGCATCTGAGGGCAGTAGTAGCCGAGACCATACTAAAAGGAGCCCATGCTTACGATGTGCTCTTTGTCTCTGCCGATTTCGTGTGATTGTTTCGACGGAGTTGATATAGGCACAAAGAAGTGTGAACTAGACAGGCAGCTTTCGTGGTTTTCTTTTTGAGCAAAGGTGCATTACAACCTCCTGCTGAACAGTGCAGCATGGGAGTTCTTTGTAAATTGCCTCGTTTTTCTAAGCACTGTGATGCAATGTTTCGTGAGTTTGATTGAAGAAGACTAAGGGCTTAGACTCGATCATGTAAATATATGTTTCAGGTTTGCATTAATATTGTGGAAAAGGTGGTAATGTTTCATTTGGAGCCCTCGTCTTTTTTTATCGGTGAACAAATTTTAGAGTCCGTGCCACCTTGAGGCAAGAAGTGCAGTAATTAGGTTTTTCTTTCTAACAATGAGAGGTAAAACTTTATTCTTGATTTACTTGTAACATATTGCGCAGTTATTTTACGACTTGATGGGGTACCAATGTACAAGGAGAGTTTGAGAGGGATCTGCTCTTTTCAGTCAAGCGAGGACGAAATTTGTTGGGAGGTCTAGCTAAAGGGGGACTGTGTTACGAGCATGCCTTCTGTACTAATCACATTTTCTGTTTTTTATTTGTCTGCTCTTTTTATATGTGCAAAAACGGCTTGCGTGCATACCCATTCAGTTTTTTCGTGCTGCAGTATTAACTTTCAAAATTTGACAGTTGAAATTGGCTCAAGGTGTTTGTTTCAGGAAGGGAGCATTTCCCTCACGCCTCTCTTCGCGCATGTTTTACGGCATCCTGCATTGTGCGTTACTTCCCCATTTAAGCCCTAGACGATTGAACAGATAGATGTATAGTTCACGCAGGAACGTTGCTACCAGTGGAAAGGATGATACCAGAAAAATCACGTGCACCATGCGTGCGTTCGGAGTGTAGCGGCGTAAGATGCACTGCCACGAAGCAGTTTTTTTTTTCTGAAACACGCTTTCGCCACGTTTGTTGTAGAAGGAGCTGAAGACGGATGACCTCATCTCCAAATACCTGGACGAAGATGAAAGTGTCCCCCTTCTCCTGAGCAGTTGAGTCGCTTCAGAGCATTCCTAGTTTTGCATTCTTGGAAGAAACGTACCAAGCTCCTTGTGCTAAAGGTCGGCCCTAACCAGTGGCACAGCCAGGGGAGGGGCTTATGGGCTCCTGTACCCCTAGTCATGGTCATTCCAGCCACATCAGCCCCCCCCCCCCCCACCCCCCCCTTCCCCCACCCCTCAAAAACAAATTCCTGGCTACGCCACTGGTCCTAACTCCTAGCTACATAGGGCAGCTTTGAGTGCTCTCTGCAGCGCTTATGGAAGGTCTCAAGCTTGTGACAGCTTGACGCTCATGCGAAGCTAGTTTTGTGCAGTTTAAATGTGATGGCATCCATTGTATATTTGAGTCGCCTTTGGGTTTTACTTCAAGTGTTTATCATTCTAAAATATCTGTTATTTTTTTTTTTTTAAGTTTGTAATTTTAATTTAAAAATTTCCTCACAAAATAATTTTCAGCAACCCCAAAATGGGTTTCATGAAGCATCCGAAATGTTCGCCACCCCAACATTATATCGGACCAGTATAGTGCTTTATTCATAGCAGTGTACTACTTCTACAAATGCAGTACCATACGTTTGTGCTTCTGCAGCGCTTCATTGTTGTTTCCTAACTGCTATAGTTTATGACGGAATCATTGCAGATGCAGCCGAACGGATGGCGGAATCATCCCACGTCGACTACTTTGCCATTACCGAACGCTTCGAATTGGTCAGTGCCCTCCTATATATCACATATCTTCCTGTTTCAATCTACCAATATAATACCTACTTGTAGCCAATAAAGTGCCTGCTTGTTGCCAACGTTGGATGCATGTTGGCATATGTACCAGGTGCTGGTCGCATAACCACGCTACCAGTGGTTTTCCTATCTTCCGCTGCCAGAAACTTGGACTGCCGTAGAGTGCCTTGCAAAAGCAAAGGTGGCAAATCAGTTTCTGCCGACTCTTCCAATATAGTGCCAATTTGCGGTGGATCAGTAGCCAGATTTCTTACTAGGGTCCTCATACTTTCGACCTTTGGAGGTTTGTATTGGCTCACTGCCTGTCTATACTGTTGCCGTGAAAGTTTGCTGTGCCTCTTCCAAGCCACCTTTTCCATTTGTTTTTTTCCTTTGTCTCTGCTATGCTGGGGCATGGAGGAATCAACTGTACATCAATCTTTGCTTGCACCCTACCTTCCTGCTTAATGCTATAGGTACATGTCTCAGTTGTTTTGAACAAATCATATTCTCTTTGTTTTTTTCAGGGCAAGATGGCATCATTGTTCTTCGGCAAGAGTGAGTGTTGTCACCACTACCATTGTCTGCTTTGCCTGGGGTGGTATTTGTGTGTTAAAACGAAATATAAGCATTGGATCTGAGTGACAGCAGTTAGTCTTCCCACATGCATGGTGAACTAGCAGACGTTTTGAGGCCAAGGTTTAAACAAAAATGTAAACAGTGATTTCATGTGACTGAAGTTGGGCCTCCCGTCCGTACCCAGGGCAAATTAGCAGAACGTAGAAGGCTGAGGAACTTAAGTGGGCTCATGGGCAAACAGTTCAAGGGTGCAAGTGGATAGCACAGAACAGATATGTTCGTTTTATCCCTTCATACTGCCCTTTCTTTCTCACTCACGAGATTGAGTCGAAACAGAGGCACTTCGGTCTTTGACGAGGTGAAAAAGATGGGGAGAAGCTTTAGGTAGTTGTTCAGCCTACAGTGAAAGCTTACTAGTTTCAACGACGCTTCAACGCTTTATGCACTTTGAGAAAGCATTCGAAAGACAATTCCCTGGCGTTCTCACTCTGTCAGTGACTGCAGTGCACATCTCGCTGCGCTTGCTCTCCGGTTGACGAGTTGAAGGCGTTTTGAGTTTGCTGGTAACAATCTCTCAAGCGTCTCGTTGGCCTTCCCCTTTTGCAGTTGGCATCAACCTGTTCTACGTGTGCATAGCGGTCTACTTGTATGGGGACCTGGCCATCTACGGCGCTGCCGTGTCCAAGTCGCTGAGGGACGTCGCCTGGTGAGTTTCGGACCGCTGAGTTCCGTTTGTCTTAAAGGGGCGCTCGGGTGCTTCTTGTGGAAGTTTGTTTTTGATGGTATATTGTTTGTTGGGAAATGACCGGATCTAGATGTAAACTCGCAGCAATAGGGTGGGGAGGCAAAGCTGAAGAGTGGGGAGTGCCGAACGTCAAAGAGCCGCGCGCTCGCTTGCAGCATGTCTACGTACCCGGTCACAAACTCGAGCAACGGGAGCATTGCACCGGCCGACGTCCCGTGCTGGCCCGGCTCCCAAATCTCGCGGGCAAATGCCTACCGCATTTTCTTGGTGAGTATCTCTTGTGCTTGGTTTCTCGGCGTGTCTTGTGCTACGTTTAGTAGGGGTGTGCGAATACTCGAATATACGAATTGGAATCTAATAGAAAGTTTCTGAATAATTCGATTCGCGAATCGAATTCCTAGTATTTGGTCACTCGAATATTCAATGTATTCGGCCAAAGACGCGCGGTCGGCGCGGAGCTGACAAAAAAGCCGCTTTTTTTCCCCCCGATGTTAGCACCGTGATGTTAGACAGACCATGCGAGAAACACCTCTTGGTCCTATTATTCCACAAAAATCTAACGCGCAGGTGAGAAAAAAGAAAAGTAACGAATGCCACAAACTTTATACCACACAGATTTACTCACGATCGTGACACAATACCCTTGAATCACAACCGAAACATCCCGTTTGCACCGCCGCGCCATGCCTAATTCTTTTCACGAGTAAAGACCCTCGTTTCAAATTGAAGCGCCGATGTAAAACACACTTGCTGCACTCGCAGAAATCGGCGACTGCACGATCACAGAAAGAAAACCACGTTAACCACGTGGATGAAACCAGCCGAGTTATCGTCGTTGTTCTTTTGGAACCGCAAGCCGCAAATTCCGATTCGGAACGAAACGGAACGGAAAAATTGTGTGCCTAGATTTGAGAGGGTTTCCAACTGTTCGATAGCCGCGTTTGAATTACGAACTGAGAGAAGGTGACAAAAAGACGAAAGCACGAAGCACAAAAGCGTCGATCGGGCAGGCGTCGCTCTTCCGTTTGCTCGCCTTCTTTCCACGCGACTACACAATACATGCGCACTTACGACCAATCTGCGCTAGAGCCGTCTCTGTGGTTTCAGTTTCGCTTGCTTCCTCTTTTAAATCAAGGCTCTCTAAAACAGGATAGATAGACAGAAAAATGGATGCATAGCGGCAGTTGGACGGTGACTTGCGCCACCTAACCACGTTTTTTTTTTCTTACTTCAGATTATATTGTTTAAGCCTGTTTACTCAGATTTAACACCTATCTGTTTATTTATGTGAAATAAAATCCCGGGTGCCCCTTTTCTTCCTTAAAATGGAGACCAAATATTGCAAAATGCTCCTTTTCTGAGATATACAAATATTTTTAAAAAAGTTGCTGTGTTAGGTTGTACTTTTAACGAAAAAAAAAAAGGCACGCGTGGCTGTAACTTTGGTTTTTTTGTGACGTTTAGGGTAGATACATTATGTTTGCGCCATAAAATTGGATCTTTAGTGCCCAACTGTCCAACAGCAACTGCTTTTTTTTTTTTTTCACCAGAACTTTTTACATTTTAGCTTTTGTTTCGTACAAGATGCATATTCTGCACCAGGCGCATACTCTGCACATATATTAATGTCATTCGCAGCGCTCTTTGAAAAATTCTTACAAATAAAATCACTATTCGATATTCGATTCGATATTCGGCTTTGTTTTCTTGATTCGATTCGGTATTCGATTCAAAAACTACTATTCGGTATTCGCACACCCCTAACGTTTACCCTGAGCACCATAAAATTCGGGGCTGTAAAAGTAACCATGTACAAGTGGCAATAGACCCTTTTGAAAAGTGCTCGGCATTGCCCGCCTGCCATTGCCTGGGCACACACTCGGAGCACGTGTTGGACATGAGGGCTGCTTCGACATTCGGCGTGAACTGTGATCCAATCGCACGCTTTGTGCCCCAGAAATGGCGGCCGCCAATGTTGCTCGATGTACTTTTCGAAATGGTCTATTGCGAGTGTATTAAAGGAATTCCGAGGGCAGTTCCACATACCTTGTCTAAAAGTAGTGCCTTCACTCTCTAGGAAGAATCGACGTACTGTTGAGACTGGTTATAACGAAGTCGGTTATAACGAAATAGCAGCTGCAGTGAAGCCATCACGATTTCCCATTCCTTTTTGCACTTAGTTAACCGAAGTCGGTTAATACGAAATAGCGGATATAGCAAAGTGACTTGCTATTCCCGTTGACTTTGTTATAACCCGACTCGACAGTACCACCTAATCGATATTGGGTGGTGTATCAATTGGGCTCCAGACTTTTAAGACAAATTTTCTTTCATGAGGTGAAGCTCACAAGACCGAGCAGCGACCACCATAACAGGCTTTTCTCTTTAACTACCGCATTATTCGGTTTTGATTTCTTTTTATTGGGGAGATTTTAATTAGTTGTTCAATGCTGCACGGTCCTCTATAGGTGGCTTGCACTGATTTTGCACCCGCTGCCATTGTGGTGGCATACCTACTAGTAAAGTAGTGAGTTGAGCTAGGTGGTACTTCAACATGATAAAACAGCTCACAGAACATGGAGCAAGAGAATTTTTCTCTTTTTTTGTGTTCTGTGCGCTGTTTTATCATGTTGGCATACCTACTACATTTTGCACCACCAAGTTCGTTTTGTACATTTGGCGAACTGGAAGTGTGGTTGCTGCCAAAGCCGCATATTGAAGACCCTTGCTCTAGGGAACGGTGCGATACAAGGGAACAACCATTTCACTAGTTGCTATGAGATCCCGAGACTTTTGAGATTGTAAAAGTAAATGTGACGTGTGTTTGTTTAGACTATGGAAAGTCTAGGTCAATGCGGGTAGGGGTGGGGGATTGCACCGGGGCCCCTGGGTTCCGCGGCACGAGCTTTCGCTCCACCCGCTCCGAGCTGCGGTCTGTCAACATGCTCGGCCGCCGATCTCCCCTCGCGCTCAACAACGAATTCACGACCCATGTATGTACAAGCTGCCGTGCCCAATGTCTGCCTGCACTACATGTTCTTGACGTTTCTGCAGGTGGCTTTCCTGTGCCTGCTGGGGCCTTTCACCTTCTTCAATGTCCAGAAGACGAAGTACCTGCAGCTGTTCACCACCCTCATGCGCTGGATCGGTCCGTACCACTGTCCCCCTGCTCTGTTTTTTCGTCTTTTGCACGTCGGAATGATGCTAGAAGAGAGTTGCACTCCATTTTCGTCGAACTAGGCCCATGCTACATAGAAGGAAGTGTTCATGGGCCGGCTAACACTTCCCTTTGCACACTTCATGAATATAGTTTGTGAAGGGCTGCATGCTTCTTTAACCGGTTAATTGAGAAGTGAATGCATCTTTTGACCATATGTAATGGATCGACCGATTGATTACCGACTTCGTGTCATGAGTATACACATAAGGAGTGACTAGCCATTTGTCAAATGAGATGTCGTTGATCGGCCCAGCCGGTACATGGCATCTACTACACTGTTGTCGGCTCAGAAGCAAATAGAACATTCTCTCTATACCTTCATCTAAGGGTGTGCTTTTTGTGTCTTGAACGAGACGTAGCAAGACGCACGTTCTGCGTGACACATGGTCGTGCATGCGCAAAGTAATTTTGTCAACGCAAAGCCCAGAAACATTGTCTTGCACCGTATTTTGTATGGCACATGCTGGTGCAGTTTTTGGAAGGTCCGAATAATATAGGGTGAGCAACGACAACCTGCAGTATGCTGCCATATCTCATCGCACCTCCCAGAAATAAAACAGAAAGGAGCGTCGCCATTCGCAGGCATTGTGCCAAAACAAAAGTTTGCAAGGCATTCTGTGCATGTGTCGTCGTGAAAATACCCCAAGGGACGCGCCAGCAGTGCACCTTGCATCGGCTGGTGCTTGCTTGGTGTTACCTTTACTGCTAACAGTACCAACCAATATAAAGTTAAATTTTCCACCGCGAGGCGTAAAATGAACTTTCTCTGGCGACCCCAGGGTGTCTAGCAAAATATTATCTTGAAATTCCCTGACTTTTCCAGGTTTTCCCTGACAATTTCAGGTGAAATTCCCTGACAATTTCAGGTGAAATCCCCTGACCACTGTAGAGGCGTCCGCGCCCGCACAGGTGTGGCCCAGGAAGCATGAAGGGAGGTACTCGGCCTTCAACAGTGCCATTGGTAGGGTCGTCCCAATATTCGACAAGCACATCCATCTGTTGCTTCTGAGTCACTTTGTTGAGAGACTCGTCAAACGAAACAACAACGAAATGCGCACTGGCGAGGCTTGATAGCAGCTTATTCCGAAAGTAGGGCACAATACCATGGCAGACGGTATATCCTACCTTGTCCTTCGCTAACTGAAGTTTTGCAGCGACTTCCCACGCGGGAAACATGAGAAGGACGACTGAGGCCAATGCTGCTGTAGAACAAAGGGATCCGTGAATCGCTATCGAGTTTTAAGCAACAAATTATTTCGGCCTTTGTCACAGCGCTCTTCAGTAGAAAGCCGCTCATCAACGTCTTCACGCTTGTTGTGGTGGCTGCAGGCTCCTCAGGGGCACATGTGCGATCTCCGCAACATCCGACCGAAACGTTCGTTGCTGCCGCAAAAAATTACAGATGTCCAGATTGGGAACGTATTGACTGCGACTTCAAAGCAGCAAGGTGCTTTTTGCTCGATGCGTGACTGGAAACTACCGAGTTTCCCATGTTGCTCAAAGAAAACATTTTGCGGCACATTGAGCACTGAGCACTGTGAGGATCACTTTGCACGGGCTTAATCCAGCTTGCATATTCCGATATATTCGTATTCGTCCAGTCCGGATTAAACAAGCACTTTCTTGCCGCCGACATCGTCAACGAAGAGGCCACTTCCGGAAACGCGACGCTCAACGACACACGTCAATAACCGAATGTATGGCCGCATGGCCGCCAGATGCGCACCACTGTGACGCACACTTTCGGATACTTTCGGATCGGATTGGATTGAATTGCGGTCTGCGGCTTTCCCATTTGTTGCTAAATCTAGTGGCTTTAACTGGATTTAGCCTAGTGTCGTGCCCTTAATCCAATCCAATCCAATGCATGGCTTGGACTGAAATTGTCGGCTGTTCCCTGTGCATCGGGTAGCACACTACATCGGGTGAGCAGAGCCCGCGTTCCGCTCTAAGCAGTATTGCCTATTTTTCTGCCCCCCAGTCGTCGAGCCTTTGCTCAGAGAAGTCGATGGCGTTTCCGGCTCATTTTTCCTGACCGGACTCGCTTTTTGACAATTTCCCTGACAATTCCCTGATTTTTCACGGACAATTAAAATTTCCCTGACAATTCCCGGTTTTCCCGGTCGCTAGACACCCTGGACCCATTTACGACACTTGTTCAGTTCAGTTCAGTATTCACTTCAATGAGGTGTAATGCTGAATGGGAGGAAATAGAAAAGGCTGTGTAGTCTTAACAAAGCCCTGGCCTCCACACTCGACTTCACTAACATATAATACAGCACAGAACACGGCATAAAGTTAAGCTGCTATGCACTACATAGGGCAAGAACCCCATAGAGTGAAACAAAAAAGGCAGCCACCTGCGACAGTAGGAAGTATTGTTAATTTCTAGAGAATACAATAGTGGACATATATGTGGATACGTACCCAGCATTCACGACCTCGCATTTTTTTAGGAAAACAACCGTCCATGAAATAAAAGGGCTGGCAGCAAAAGGAATGAAAGCGATCTTTAAAGTCACATTTAAAATATAGCCGATCCTCGTTTTCAGATGCGGTGGTTCACATTTTCAGTGGTATATTTGCACGGGCAGATTAATTTCAGCCGTGAGCGGTTGTTAGGGATTCTAGAACTTTGCTACCTCTCAAAAGGAGAATGACGCACCATTTTTTTTTTACATAAATATTTTTTACGGTTTTATTGACTGCTTTATACTATGTTTTTATCGCTGTACCAGGTAGGACCAACATTAGTTGCAATGGGTCGAAAATGGCAAACTCGTCCGGGGTAACTGCTCAAGCTTCTTTGAGCGAATAACTTTTTTCTTGCGCGTTATTTTTTTCTCAGGGTTGCTGTGTGAGCTATCTTGCGTGCCTTTCTTTTTTTGCAACGTCACTGTTCATATTTTTTTAGGTTCCATATTCATATACGATAATGTTCTTTTTAGTTGAATTTTTTTGCCTGCACCACTTTATTTATTATAACATATTTTGTGTTTACTAGCTATGCATGCTTTTATGTATTTTGTAGTTAAAGTGCATTTTCCTGACAATAGATGCACCCTTCTACAGGCCCACAGGCTGTTGAGGGGCACCCCAAAATATAAATAAACAAAAAAAAATAAACAGAACTGTGTCTCAGTTGAGTCACTTCAAAATTTGGTTTTCTGTACCTTTCCGCGGTTTCAAATTTACATGAATTGACTAAAAACGACAAATCAAATTGAAGGGGAGAAAACAGCGCAAAAGATGAAAGACAAGTAATCTTGTCTTCCCTCCTTTGCGCCGTTTTTTTCCACTTCAATTTGACCAACCACTGGCCCAACTCCTCGCCTTGTTGACAAGTCAAAATGACAGATTCAGTGAGGAAAGTTTTGTAAAATTTAGTCTTTCCCAATTTTGAGCGACTAGTAGTTGTATTACTAGCTGTAGAGAAGCAGGTTTTAAAGGAACACTGAAGCTGGGGGAAAAAACATTCTTTTTCCCTACTTGGTTAGGACATCATGTCTCAAATTAAAGATTTGTTAAAAAATATATATTTCTTTTAACAAATATTTAGGTTACAACAGGATCTTTCCAATTTGAGGGCAAAACCGAAACTGTATCCCCGTGGGATGATGATCATAGCGTTCATACTCAACAAGTGGCGCTTTGAGGTCCAGCGAACTCGAAGCGCACACAAGTTGGATACAAATGCTGTCATCATCATCCCACAGGTGTACAGTTTCGGCTCCACCCCTCAAATCGAAAAATTTGCATTGTAACATACATATTGGGCAAGAAAAAAAATTCAGCCTTTCCACTCTCGTGAAGAAGGAAGACCAGCGGAGCTGTACTCGATACACTGTGTGCTTCTTCTTCGTCGTGGTCTGTTTTTTGCGCCGTTTCCTACGATGAATTCCCACCAACGCGCCCAACTCTCCATTCTTCTATTATAGCTGGAAAGGTTGCCGCCATCTACGAGCGACGGCAGAAACCATACTGGTTGTGTGCTTGCCGCCGTCGCTTATAGATGGCGGTAGCTGTCCAGGTAGGTTTGTGTCGACATACACGGACACTATCCTGGGGAACCTAGCCCTTAACAGCTCCGCTGTAAAAAATTGTTTTTCTAGGTTTAGTGTTTTTTTTAAGTTGTCCTCTTTCCGTGCAGCCTTCACGTCGATGATCGTGCTGTGCGCCCTGGTGCTGGGCCGGGGGGAGGGCCAGGGCCATCCACCGCTGGCGGCCCCCATGGGCCTTCCCAACCTGTTTGGGGTGTGTGTCTACTCCTTCATGTGCCACCACTCCCTGCCCTCCCTGGTCACGCCCTGGAAGGACAAGAGCCGCCTGTTCTCCCTCCTGGCCGCAGACTACCTGGTCATCCTCGGCTTCTACACTCTGCTCAGCTTCACCGGCATATTCACCTTCCCGGAGCTGAACGACATGTACACCCTCAACTTCCAGGTGAGGCTCAGGGGGCGGTGTGCGATGGCCGCAGATTTCAAGCGGCCAATTTCAGTGGTGCCAGTTTTTCAAATTGGAAAATTGGCACCATGGAATGTTTTTTTAGCAACTGGAAGGTTGGCACCCCTGAATTAAGTGGAAAATTGGTACCATAGAGTGTGTTTAGTAATTGGAAAATGTGTGCAGTTGAGCAAATTTTGTATTTTGAAAATCGGTACCATTGAATGTATTTGGCGACTGGAATGTTGGCACCGTTGAATATGCTCAGTAAGTGGAAAAGTGGCACCATTGAATGTATTTAGTAACTGGAAGATTGACACCTTTGGTCATGTTCAGTAATTTGAAGATTGGCACCATTAAACACATTTAGTAATTAGAAGACGCACCATTGAAGTTATGTTTATCGGCTTGATCTTTTCAACATACGGTGGGGCCTTCCTACAGAAGAGAGATATAGCAGAGGTATGGCTATAGCGAAGTGAAAGCGTGCTTGTAATTCTGGTATATATACCGTAAATGTCCCCCGAAAGATAACCCGCCCCTTATTTTCGGCATGATTTGCTATTTTTCCAAAAACACCGAAAGATAGCCCACTTCTAGTAATTGTAGGGCATTGTCTAGTGGTGACCTCACCAGAAATTGTGTTACTTAGCCACGGCGGGAGATAAGCAAACATTGCTGACTGGGAAGCACAGTTGTCTTTGGTTCATCGCCTCTCCCTGCAATGACAAATTTTGCTGGTCACATGATCTAAAATTAGCATGCTTTGCGCTTCTTTTATTGAACACCGAAAGTTAACCCACTCCTTATTTTCGCAAGATTTGCTTTCGATTTAAGAAGGGCTATCTCTGAGCATATAACGGTAGGTATTTGAGGTAGAGCACTGCAAGAGTCCGAACCTACCTGAAAGCGTGTGTCACATAGAATGGCAACGTGCGAGACGTTGTGAACAAGATACGAACCAATCCATCTTTTTCAGAAATATGGGTTTGAGAATAAATGGATTTGGTACGCTCCCTCGCTTCCTGCTGGCTGAGCAGGGAGTGAAGATGGCGTCTGTGCAAACTTTGGTGCCTAGAATGATCCTCAATGGGGACAAAAGCGATGTTTCGGAGAGCTGTATCTAGGTCACGGCACCTCGATGACCAAACAGAATGTAGTTAGAAGTGTTTGGATAGGTCGTAGAAGCCACGCGAGCGCATTGTCTTCTAGCCATTGAATCTCGAACCCAGTCTTGCATCCAGGTGGCAGCACTCGTTTGGAAAAAAGGTGAATTAACCCTTTTTGTTTGAGGAAAAACTAACAGAATGTAGGGCAGGAGGATAGAAAACGGGTGATCCTCTCAACAGGGGCAACTTAGCCATCCTTCTCTCTTCCTTTATTTTTCGAGCTGGAAAAAAAAAAATTATTAACTCTGTTTGCCTTGTATACCATGCACTTCTGGGGGTACACTGCAGGAGCTGTTAGTGATTGTGAATTGCCCTTGTTTGGCTGCTGGGTCTTCGATTTACTTCCTTGATTTCCTTACATTCTTGTAAAACTTTTTTTTTTTTTCATAAATATACTTTTTTGTAAACTGGTTGCACTGTTTCCATAGACTCTTGGCAGAGTAAAAACCACCGAACACTTTCATCGCGGCTTCTTTTACAGCGTGTTTGTCCTTCTTGTTTTCTTCGTGTTTGTCGTTGTTTCCCCTGTCTCAGGGTTGTCTTAAAGGGTAACTGCAAAGAAATAAAAGTGTTTTTTTAAACAGCTTAATTGGGACAAGCATGTCACAAAACAAATCTTCTGCGAAAACAAAAATTTTTTTTTTAAATATTTACGCCACAGGACTAATTTAGTCGGAGTCACAACCTCTCCACATTTGAAACTCCCGCTCTTTCGACCCGCGCGCAGGAGAACTACGCCCCGCCCCTCCCTCTTGGATTCTCTTGGATTGACTTGGCTGCGGAGTACTCAGCGTCTTGACTCCCGGCCGCGGATCGGGGAGGGGGGAATGGGAAGGGGGGAAGGTGCCGTCCATGTACGCTGGAAGCTAGAGCCGGTTTGCTTTCGTTGTTTTTGTTTGGTCGGGGAAAATGTGGCAACAACCCACATTCAACATGGCGCCGGTATTGTTTTGGTTTGACGGGACGCGATAAGCTCCGGGTTTTGCGAGCACATGTCGCGAAGATGTGACCTGAGAAGTGCCTCGGTGCGAATCTCGAAGGCCTCCGGAGCGAAATGACGAGAACATACCTGGACTCGTTTGTCGCTACGCGAACGGCCGACTGCCTGCAGCCAAATAGCATTCAGCTTGTGATCTTTCGGGGCGACATGGCTGCGGGAAGACTCGCTGTCGCGATCACTCATCTCGCAGCACTTTACAGAGCAACGGCGCTGCTTACAGGAGCTGACATCTAAAAAAAGTCGGCATTTGCACGCGCAAGCAAGGAAAAAAAAATAAACACGCTAAGAAAGCAAAGAGGAAAACGAAAGAAACAAACCGCGCTATGAAAGCCAAAACCCCGCGTCGCTTCCTATCACTAACACTGGCGACAGCTGCTAAACACACACTACTTCACTTCAGGAAGTCTCACTCAAGCACCTGGGTCAACACGAAACACTGATCACTTCGGTGAAACGACTAGTCGAGGAAGGCGAAACAGGCGGGAGCAGAGACTTCGGCGGCCATGAAAGAATGGCGAAGCTTTTGTTTGTTTTGGTACGAATCCAAACGGAAGGGCCCGTCTTGTAAACCTTTTGTC
Source organism: Ixodes persulcatus (assembly GCA_013358835.2). Classification (NCBI taxonomy): domain Eukaryota; kingdom Metazoa; phylum Arthropoda; class Arachnida; order Ixodida; family Ixodidae; genus Ixodes; species Ixodes persulcatus. The sequence goes on along the minus strand of JABSTQ010009653.1, from coordinate 134,838 downwards.
AAAAACAATAACTCTCATCACATGGGTTATTCTTTAAACGTAAAAATATGCCGCTCAAAAGGAAATTACAACATATAACATAGGTTTAACAACCAAGATCTAAGCTGTCAATCAAACTCTTAGCCATGTTCGAGGCGGGGTTTAAGCCGCCCGTCCGGAGGCCTCCTGGCCTTTGACGACGTCCATTCCCCGAAGTGAAGAACCCAGGGGTTCAGTGGAGGTGGGAGAATTGGTAACGTAACGAACGGTTTAATTACATGGTTGTGATACAGTCGACAAATCCGAGAGAACAACCGGAGCAGCCTCATGCTCCGCCTTATATAGGGTCCGTTTCTTCCTCACTCTCCGCCAGGGCAGCAGGTGCGACGTAGCAAACCGCCGCCAAGTGCGTTGCAGCAAAGACCGCCGCGTCGTAGCCAGAAGTTATAAGTCATGCCTCTCTCCCCTTCCGGAGCGCACAAATCCACACGCACACACACACGTCCCGTTGACGTCACGGACGCGTTGAGACTCGTTTCGGGCAGGCCCCGACAGGCGGCCGACGGTCCTGAACAGATCGTGACTCGTTTCCGCAGCGTTGAAACTCGGAAGAAGGTCACCGAAGGTTCTATTCTTAACAGCCAATAGCAGCCGATTGGGATCAACGTCACGGAATCCCAACTTCGTGGCGCGCGATTTAAAACGGACAAAATAGCCGTAAACTACAATCAGTCTCACGCAATAAATATTGCTGAAAAAAAATTGTTTCCTCGCGGAAAAATTGTTTTTTGACATGCTTGTCCCAATTAGGCTGTTTTTTGACCCAATTAGGCTGTTTTAAAAAAAACTTTTTTTTCTTTGCAGTTACCCTTTAAATCATGAAGCATGAACGCGACGCCGACGCCCAATTACTTTGCCGTGATTGTACCGTAAATTGATGCAGGACTTCTCTTTTCTTTCTCCCTTCCGCACGCAGCCCGGAAACAGCACGGACAACATCATCCCGCACATCCCGGTCCTACAGTACTTTCTCTCTCTCTTCCCGGTGTTCACGCTGAGCACCAACTTCCCCATCATTGCCATCACCCTCCGAAACAACCTCAAGGCGCTCTTCCTCCGCGACGACCAGCGTCCCCGGTCGCCGTCGGTCTCTGCCTCGACCCCGCCGTCCCGGTGCCACGGCGCCCTCGAAGGGCTCGTGCTTCCCCTCGTGGCACTGCTCCCACCGGTGGCGGTGGCGCTCGCCACCGAGAGCGTCGAGCTCCTCGTCGGCTTCACGGGGTCGTACGCCGGTGCGGTCATCCAGTACGTGATACCGGTGGCACTGGTGTACCGGGCGAGGAAGCAGGTGCTAGAGGCGCTGGGCCTCGGCGTGAGGAACCAGCATGCGTCGCCGTTCCGCCACGGCGCGTGGCTCTGGTTTGTGCTTGTGTGGGCCGGTGCTTGTGTGACGCTGGTGACCGTGAACCACATCGTGGTGAGGGCGTGATTGTGGCGGCCGCCGAGGCGGTCCGGTTGTCAACTTCTAGTACAGAGTGGTCTGGAACGGTCCGGTGTAGAATGGTCCGGTCATCGAGTTCTGTCTAGAACGATCCAGTCTAGAATGGTATGGTCTGGAATGATCCAGTCTAGAACAATCCGATATAGAGTGGTCTATTTACAATGGTCCGGTTGAGAACTTAAGTGTAGAACAACTTGGACAAATTGTTCAGTGTAGAACGGTCCATTGATTGAGCTGGTCTAAAATGATCCAGTCTGGAATGGTATGGTCTAGAACAGCCCAGTCTAGAATGGTCCAGTCTAAAATGGTCCGGTCTAAAATGATTTCATCTATAATGATCCGGTCAATAACAGTTTGGTTGAGAATGGTCTGGTGTAGAACAATTTGGACTGGAACGGTTTGGTCTAGAATGATCCTGTCATTGAGTTCGGTCTAGATTGGTCCAGTGTAGAATGGCCCAGTCTAGAATGGTCCGTTCTAGAATGGTCCAGTCTAGAATGATCCAGTTTCAAACTATTCAGTTTAGAACGTTCTAGTTTCGGACTTCTAAAATGGTCCCATCAGGGCTTGGGGTTACCAAACCGAGGTTTTTTGGTGAGAGTTATGTACTTAAGTGGTGCAGACTCTGTCTGACGTCTACTCCAGTGCTGGTCATGCTGTGAACTGACTCAGCAGAATGAGACTGTCGGCGCGCTGGATTGATTAAATGCATCGCCGAGTTGCATATCACACTTCATTTGCATCAGAAGTACCTGGCCGGGAGCTTTTAAGTAGACGCAACCACGCGAGGTTGTAACGAAGTGCCTGTAAAGACCACATTTGTGCTCGTTCTAGCGCACCCCGCCGTGGCAACTCAGCAAAATACTCCGGCAATATTTTTTACGGCGGCGACTCAGGGATGCTTCGTCGGCGCAGTGACATTCAGCGCGTTGCGTCCTGGAGGGTGGCGACTTCGTAGCAATGGAACGCCGCCGTACGAAACTTCTGCAGGATTAGAGCGCCGGCACAACAGAACTGAAACGTGCATGTAGTACCTTCGCAGCATGGTGTCCTCAACAACTCTGGATCGCCGGTCGATTTGGGGTAAGGTTTAGTTAAGTGCACCGGGAACGCGAGTGGACCGCGTCAGTTTCCAGTCTTCCATTATGGTAACTCTGGTTTGGTTCTCATGGTTTTTCCCCCAGTTCCCTAGTTTCTGGTTGGATGCAAAGCCCTGGTCGCTTTACCTGCAAGAAGACAATCGTTGCTCGGTTCCTTTTGCCATCTCGGTGTGAATTGTTGGTTTCAAGAGTGGTCTGAATTGTTTGTGTGTGCGGGCCAACCTTCGTAAGGGGCCGGTCAGCGTGTTCGGCGTAAGGTGTAATGGAGTCTTGCCGCCATCCTGACTTGCACCGTAGGTGTGTGTGTGTGTGTGTGTCCTTGGGTTTGTGAAAAAATGCCTTTTTGTCAGAATCCGGTTGTCAATAGTAGGTGTTGGCAAAACCGTGGCAGCTCAGAAAAATTTGTTAACGGCCGAATTGTAGATAAGATGCCCGAGCTGGCACCACATGGAGCACCAGATGGGATTTTTTTTTTTTTTTTTTTAATAACTTGACAATAGCGTGTGACGTAGTGCACGAGGCTTTGAGAAGTTTCGCTCTCAGCTGCTCGCAAACACTCAGAGATTCGGAGCGACCGCAGGTGTGGATGTCATGCCGCTACGGGCTCCAAGGCAGACCAAGCCAAGTCGAACCGCTGTCACTAGCTGGAGCTTAACAGTGTTGCTCCTTGGAACGAGTGATGACTCGGTAATGGCGAGAGGAAGGAACCAAGTTCCGTCCATCAAAACCGGCTTGGCACATGCACTTTTGGGACCAATGGCAGACAGCCTACCACGGGATGGGGCTTAATTTCGCACATTGAGAAGCGCGGTAGGATTATTTTCAAAACCTTTTCCCAAGCTTTGAATCTCTGGTGGTATACATTCGCATAAATGTAAATTTTAAGGAGTGAATGCTTCAACTGTGAAAGGATGAGTACAGAAGTGCGCAACTCCATCTCTTTAAGGAACTGTGGTTGTCTCGATTTATTTCCTGGCCCTGCAGTTCTGTCGGCAATAACATCCTTCCCATTCCAAAATTGGGTTTTAAATCTATTCTTTTTATGTGCCCTTCTGCTGTCACCACGACTATCTTGTGGTAGTAGGAGCAACTCAAAACTGCCACATTTTTAAATAAAAACATGGGGACCAGAATGTTTTTTTTTAGTAAATGAGGGAAGTATTTTGTGTAGGGATTTACGGGTGTGCGCACGTTGCTGTGCCACAAATGAGTATCGGAGAAACACTAGTTCTTGTCAGAGAGGTCTGGCAGGGTCTTTTTTGAGGTCTTGGACGAAGGTCGTTGATGAGAGTTTAGCGTTTTCTTGTACAGGATGTCCTAGCAGGCCTTTCACCCAGGTTTACATTTTTTATCCAGTGTCAGAAATTCTGTATTGCTCTTTTTATGGAACTTTTTTTTTGTTCCATTATTTTTATTGTTTGCTTTGTAGGCTGATGTCAAAATGGAATGTTCGAAGAGGCAAAAACATTTAATAGGCTAGCAGGCTTTTTTTTAGCTCTTTTTACATTGTGAAATATTTTAATTTAATGACTGTGTAAAATTCTAGTCTCTTTTTGGTTTAACTTTTACTTAAATATTTCTTGTTTGCCTTCTCTCGAAGGATGTAGTGGAGCCAAACGTTTCTTGTATTTTATTTTACATTGGCTTTGTTGTCTTCGTTTACGTTCATTTCTTGGGGGGTTGCCTTCAACCTTTAGATGTCGGTTGATTTTGTCGCAGTGTTTGTTGAAATCGTTCCTAATAGTTGCATAAATCGGAGGGGAGTTCGCGGGGCTAAATGCGAACCCCCTCAAAACAGATTGCATTTTTATGTGACAAAGTTGATAAAACGGGGACAGATTTTTGAAGAGCAATGCCGAGACAACAGCCAAAATATGTATACACCTTTTATTCTTCCAGGTCGATAAAAAATAAAATATGTCCCCCATTTGCGTTTACCTCCATTGTCTTTGTGCACGTTTGACCGCAGTCCAGATCTGAAAAGAGATTAAAATGGAATAAATCGAGAGCAACTAATCCTTACAGCCGAAAATACTTCTAATTCAGAATAGCATAACCAAGGATGTCGCCCATAGGTGGCATCAATGCTGAAACTTTTCACTGGAGAGCGTTTGGAATTTAATGGCGGCAGTTGAGGCAGAGGATTGGGAAAGGATATGCGCCAATGTTGCCTGCACGAGAGCAGACGCCCGCTCTGTTGCAACTCTGTTTCTCCGCGCGCCTTTCCTCCTCTCGCCTCCCATTGCAAGCAACGAACGCCTTGGCGTAGCCTCTCGCTCCGGGAATCGCAAACGTCCAGAGGAGGAAGCAGGGTTGTCAGACAAGCAGCAACGTTCAAGATGGCGGAAGTTACCATTTTTCGCGTTAAAAAAATACTTAACGTATCTGAACAAAACTGGTGGCTATAGAAAAGTAATTATTTACACCTTGCAGTAAATTATTCAAGCACATTGATGGGCTCTTATGACCTGAGTTGGGAAATAAAACTACCCTTTGCCCCGTAGACTGCCAGCAAAATTTGGCAATTAAATGGCGTCCATATCCCGTGATCCCCGGTTGCGCTTACCCTCACTAGAGCCTCCCTACTTTTCACAAGGGCCACCTTTCTCGTTTAAAAAGCCAATGAAAATAAGAAAAAAATTTAAACAGTCTGGTTGGGACATGCGTGTCAAAGGGCCATCACGTTGAAGTGGAGAGAGTGTATGAATACCTCGTTGAGGTGGAAAGGGTGTATGACGATTCCGCGACGCCATAGACTTTGCATAAATGGTTGCCTAAATCAGATGCAACCAAAATAAATCTGGCGCCGTCAAGATTGCTCCAAAAGCTTTTTTTTCCCGCGTGAAATAAAAATTTATAAAGGGGCAACTCCGGTTGAAAACGAAACCAAAATAAATGACTGGTATCGCCTTAGTGGCCCGAAATATTACGTCAAAGTGAAACCGCTTACTCACTAAAACCGATTTTAAAGATGCGACCAGCTGCTCCCTAGCGGGCGGCAAGCAAGTTATCTTTTAGTCAAGCAGCACCCTTGTGGCGTCACGTCGCGGACGTACGGCTGATGAACAGTGTTGCCATCCCTCTAGCAGATAGTTTCGGTTTTGCCGTAGATTTCAAGGACAAAAGCTAGCGTTTTCATTCAATCTCCTTCGCAAGATTAGACGACGTATCTGGGCGGTCGCAGTACCGCCCAGTGACGACATTTGAATGAGGCTCATCGATTGGACCCGAGCATTGCGTGGGCACTCTATTCGGGCTCGTGATAATCGATAGCTCGAGAAGCATTCGGGTAGTGAGTGACCCGTGTCCAATCGCTGCATTGACGACAATAGTGGAGCCATAACAATGTCTGGAACTCAGGGCGTGTCCTGTGCCTTGCCAATCCCATGCGCGTGGGTGTGATCAAGATTGGCGGCATATTATCGGCTCCAGATCACGTGGCCGATTGTTCTGGCTGCGAGTTGAGGGGGTGAACGCTGCTTGTTTTAGAGCGCAGGCGTCCATTTCCGGCTTGAGCGACGTCGCCGTCGGCGTAACCGCGCGGTGCATTATGGGACGCGTGACGTCACTGATGACTGCATCCGCATCGTCATCGTCACGTGACCCCCCCCCCCCCCTTCCCGAGGTCACTTGAACCACCCCCCCCCCCCCACCCCCAGTACCCTTCCCTCCTCCTCTTCAAGAGCTGCGCTCTAATTCGGGCGTTACAGGGAGTTAGTTGTAAAGGGCTTGCACTTTTTTTTTTTTCTTATTTTTTTATGCGACTTCGATCGCGTGTGGTGAAGAATAGGTGTTTCAGGCCCGCTTCAGACGGGGCAACTTTTCCAGCAATTTTGAGGTTGCTGGCGAGTTGTTCCCTAGCTTTCCCTAGATCGACACGAATTGCTGAGATCGGGTCCGGCTCGAAACGGACGAACAACTCGGAGCCGTTTGAAGCGGCAGCAGCCAATCAGGGACGCCATATTTTCACGTGACACCCCGTGGTGGTGATGATGACAGCTAAAGACTTGGTTCTGGTTTGAAATCGATCCTTTTTGGAAATAAACCTCTTCAGAAAGATGAGTTAGTATTCTCTACGCCATGTAAAGATATAAAAACACGTTTTTAGCGCGTAGCGGGGTGTCTAAATAGTGCAAAAAAAATTCAAAGTGAATGATGATGATAGCAAGTCGGAGCAATTCGGTTGCTGCGTGTGAACGCGGACGGCCCGTGTTGCTGGTGTTGCGACGTCAAGTTGCTGGGCGAAATTGCTCCGTCTGAAGCGGGCCTCACGCGACAAATATAAGAACTCATGAGTTACAAGGCTTTGAATATGCCACCGGATTGTCAAACAGACGATGTTTGGCATTTTAGAGCGCAGCTCTTAGGGGCCCGTTCCCGGCTTGGTCGCCGTCGCCGTCGGTCGGCGTAACTGCGCGGTGCATTATGGGAAATGTCCCATAATGCACCGCGCGAGCCCCCCCCCCCCCCCGAGGTCACGTGACCCCCCTCCCCCCGAGGTGCATTATGGGAAATGTCCCATAATGCACCGCGCGAGCCCCCCCCCCCGGGACACGTGACCTCGGGGGAGGGGGGGTCACGTGACCCCCCCTCCCCCGAGGTCACGTGACCCCCCCCCCCCCGGAGGAGATTGAAGAATGAGGGGAGGAGGAGGGGTATACCCTCCCCTGAGTACCCTTCCTCCCTCCTCCTCAAGAGCTGCGCTCCAATTCGGCGTTACAGGGAGTTGTAAACGACTTTCACTTTTTTTACCTCAGTAAAAAGAAAATACAAAAGTATTTTTCTTTAAACTAAAAAATAGTCGGCATGACATATGAGCACACAAGAAATTACTGTGAGTTTTGTATGTTTTCTGTATTTATACCAGCATACAGAACTGGGTAGAAAAATCACGGAGTAAAAATCTTTTTTGGTGAAGCGAAAAATTGTTTTAAAAAATTTGAAAAGCGGTTTTGTTCTTTACAGAAATAAAACAAATACATTTTTTTAATTGAAAGACTTTCTTCGACAACCCTGTTCAGTTTCAAATAAAAGCACCCAATTTTTTTTTAATCGTGGGTTATTGAAGGCACACACTCAATACTAAAAATCAGTGATGGGCTGAACTTTTGCCCAACTTTTCTAAAGATTCAACAAAAATGCATTGTTACCAGACTTAACGTTGATATTTAGTTTTCTTCTGACGAAAAAAGGTGCGCAGACATTTGCCGAAGTTTCGCCTAATCGTTGCCGAACTTTTCTTCAAAAGTTCGACATGTACCGAACTTTGCCGAATCTGAAGTTCGGCAGATTCGGTCCATCACTGCTAAAAATAGACTGAAAATAAAGCACCCAAATACGTTAATTGAAACAAAAAAAAAATTGCATTGTTACGTGATTTTTGCTAACCTTTCCCTCTCCTATATTTCTTCTCCCCGTTTCGGTTTCGAGCAGTTGCGTTGTTTTTTTTTTTTGTTTTTTTTTTTTGTTTTTTTACCTTATTAAATATATACGTGACGCTGTAGCAAAATATTGATTGGGTATAGTCTTCCGACACCATAAAAAATCGACTGCCAAAAAAAATTACACCATCTTCCCGAGGGGAACCATGGGGTGATGCGGAGCATCGTGTTGGTTCCGAGGAAAGAGTCAGTTGCGTGCTGACGTCGAGAGATGGTGCCACCGACTGCCCTAGCGTTACCCCCTACGCGAGCCTTCGTCGCGGCTCGCGGCAGAGAAACTTGGAACTGTACTTGGAACGCTCGCCGCTCGCCGTTTATTTTTTTTCACACTTGAAGGAGAGGAGACTAGACGAGGAGAGTTGCGCGTGCGCGCGCGGTGTGAGGAGAAGCGAATGCACGCGCAGTGCACGCAGCTGGTAGAGAGAGAGAGCGGAGAGAGTAACGCGCAGCTGTTGGAGAGAGGGAAGGAGGAGAGTTGCGCGTGCGTAGTTCGAGTGCCGACTACAACGCCGACGCCGCGGGACATAGACCCGAGCAAGAGATGCTCCGCATCTAAAATAATAAAAAAAAATTTGGGGGGTGTTATTGTCCCTTTAAAGGGGTGCTGAGCCGAAATCTGGATTCCATGAAGCACGGCGGCAAAAGCGTGCAACGGGATGCTACAAACATCAACACATCACCCATACAGCGATATATCGAACAAATTATCATATTAAAAAAAAAAAAAAAAAGATGAGGCGCATTTGGCAGATATGTTTACGTCTTGTTTCTCTGAGAAGGAGAGGGAACGGCCTCGCGTCTTCTCCGTCTCTCCTTTTTGATGGGGCGAAGCGAAGAGAGGAGGAAACGAGATATCTTGACGTCAAGCGCCTCGTCGGCCTCGTTCAATCTCGACTTTCTTTTTTTTTTTTCAGAAATACGGCCGTCGATTCGAGATATCGCCTTACGAGTATACTTCGTTTCAGCTTCGGTCCGAGCGCGGCCGATGTTATGAACCGAAGGGCCAATCAAAGAGCTCAAAAAGCGCAGCGTCATGGCGTGCTCTCTACGCTTGATAGGACTAGCCGGCGGAGGAGCACGCACAGAGAGACGGCGAATACCGGCTGGTCCTATCAACTGCAGAAATAATAATAATTGGGTTGTGGGGATATTTATACAGCGTGTAGTTGGTCAGCCATTTAAAGTTGCGACGAGTCACTCGCTGTAGATGAGCAATTTAGCCAGTGCAGTACAACCGCTAGCCTGGGGTCTTTAACGTGCACCACGCAGTAGTGATACACGACCGCACGCCGGTACGATGCTTATCCAGATCGAAACGGGCAGGGGTGGGGATTGAACCCAGGATCCCTGGGTTCTGCAGCGCGAGCTTTCGCGCCACGTGCTCCGAGCTGGTGTGCGCTAGACCACTCGGCCACCGATCCCCCCATCAACTGCAGAGAACACGCCATGACGCTGCGCTTTTTGCGGTGTTTGATTGGCCCTTCGGCTCATAACATCGGCCGCGCTCGGACCGAAGCTGAAACGAAGTATAGTGTTGTATTGTAGCGTCCCGCCTACAGCTCCTTGCAATGTTTTCTGAAATCCAAATTTTGGTTCACCATATCTTTAAGTAATTCTTTTTTTTTTTAAGGCATTGTTTTTATATACATTGCTTTGTAGATTCCTAGAAAGTCAGAAGCCGCATTCGTGTAGCTTTTTAACAAAAGCGAGTAAGGTCACCGGTGTGATGTCACCTCAAGCGAGATTAGATATGCCGATAGACGTCATAGTTAGTATCTCGCATTCTGGGGATCACGATAGGCGTGATAACGCTTTCGAGTGTCCCGTACGCAAGGGAGAAAGGCATTATCGAAATGTCACGTTTTTATAACTCATTTTGCAGTTTCTTTTTTTTTTTATGTTTATATTTAACATGGGTCTCAAACACAGGGCCCGTGTAGCTGTTGTCAGCGGCTCACTCCCCAACTTTCATTTGTGCCCCCTTCCCTTTTGGTTGCCCAGCATAGCCCCACCCCCCGTTCGCACGCTCTGTTGCGTAAACCAGGAGCGAGGCAAGGCAGCGGGACAGTAGCCCGAACTCCGCGGCTCACCTAAGCGAATGATTTTTTTTTTCCTTTCTATTAATGACTTTTTATATCGTTCTCTTTACGGATATACCGTCTACACATATGGACAAATGAATCTAAGTAAATTGGGTAAGTTACATTTTTTAAGTTTTTTTTTTCTTTTCCCTTTTTCTTATTTAATTTTTATGTTTTCGTTCTATTCGGCAAGACATCATTCATTCTTGAAAAGAAAATTGCAGTAATATGCTGTACATTATAAATGAACACATTTATAATTTTAGTGTTGCATATTTAAAGTATTAATTTTAAACTAATACTTGTGGGCTTGTGACTATCATTAACTAGTTGCCTGTATTATACATAATAATTTTTGATAATCAATGAATCGTTGTAAATGTGTTTTTAAAGACGTCTTCGTATATGCTGAATTTTTTTTTTCTCTCTCTTTCCTCAAGTGTATTAATCCTAGTATCGTTATATCAACTTTGAGAAAAAGATAAGCCACAGGGTGGCAAAAGCCACGTTTGGGGTTTCGTCCTCCTTTTCTGGTCTGGGGGGAACTCTTATCTAGGTCACAGTCACACAGTGTGCCAACAGGACATAGTGACGTCACTGCAACAAAAAGAGTCTTGTTTCAGATACTTTCGAAACGCCAGTTCGGAAAATGTTTTCCAATATTTCGACTTATTTGCGCTGGGGTCATGTTCACTTGCAACGTTTTCAGTATTGCAGTAGTTTTGCTCAGGGGCGGATGCAGGAATTTCCGGAGGGGAGGGTCAGGTGTTGGTCAGCGTACCATATGTTTAGGAACCCCCTCCCCCCCCCTCCTTCGTTTTACACCCTAAATATTACACGTGCAGAACTCAAGAGGGGGGTCAGGACAACCGGACCCCCCCTCTAAATCCGCCCCTGGACTTTTGCTACGGCAGCTCTCACGTAAACGACGAAGCTCTGTGGTGGATGTTGGAATGTCATTGGCGAAGCCATCTACGAAGCGAGATATTTAAAGCAACTGTTTCAAGAGCGGTGGACTTCTTCACAGTATCGCGGGACAAACTGTTGCGTTTGATTTGCCAGCAGGCCATTTCTTTCCCCAAGGAGTCCGACGACACTTCATGTTTAGCCATAGCGAGAAGTACGATGCGCTCGCTGGAAAAGACGCGGCTTTTCAACTTAAGACGTCGCTGGGAAAGCAACAAGACCTGTTTCAGAAAACCGGCCAGACAAGCGACGAAAGGAAAAGAGCGAGCTTCATTGTCCCTGAGCTTATTTCCAAATCCTCAAAACCGTTCAGCGATGGCTCGTTCATTAAAAAGTGCTTGCTAGAAGTTTCTGACGCTGGATGTCCAACCATAAAGAACACCTTTGAGAAAATAGGCATTTCGCCAAACACTGTGGCTGAAAGGATTAACGAGATCAACGACGTCATGGCTATTGGATTCGGCGCAGTCAACTTCATTCTTTCAGTAGCACTAAACCACCGCGAGTTCGTCTCTCTTTTGGAGGCGGCTGGTGGCGAGAATGGTGAGCTTCTGTATCACACTGAGGCACGATGGTTGAGCCGCGAAAAGGTCCTTAAACGTTCTTTTGATCTGCGAGAAGAGTTTGACGCTCCCTTGAAGAGCAAGACAAGCTGCAGCTCCGGGAGCGGCACATAAGACTGCAAAAGCTTGATTACTTTTAAACGCTGAAGTCGCTGGGGCACATGGATCAAGATTTTTGCGGTATCTTTTCTGGGCTTCTCCGTAGTCTCCAAAAAGAATTTAAAGAGCGATTTCAAGACGTAAGCAGCTTCTCCAAGGACTTTGAAGTTTTCTCTGGGCAGGCAGAGGGCGTCGATCCAGAGCTCCAGATGGAACTTCTAGAGCTGCAGGCTAACAGCACGCCGAGGCAAAAGTTTCAGGACGTAGGAAGGAGTGCCACAGTTTTACAAGTTTCTGGACGAAGCATGCTTGCCGGCTCTGCGTCAACAGGCAGCGAATATCATCGCCATGCTTGGGAGCACCCACCTGTGCGAACACCTTTTCACCTTGCTGAAGGTGAACAAGTCAATACTCAGGTCAAGAATAAGAGATGAACATTTGCGATCGACCATGAGGACCCCGTCTCCCCGCAAGAGCCTCAGGCGGCCATTTCTTCGCTTGTTGCAGCAAAGCGGTGTCAGGTGTCAAGTCAGCGTATTTATAGGGGCGGTGCAACGATATTCAATTGGAGTGTTTTTCACTTTACACGAGCTTACTGGTTCTCGTGCTTACTGGTTTGTGGTTTTTCACTTTACACGAGCTTACTGGTTCTCGTGCTTACTTGTTTCTGGTTTTTCACTTTACAGGAGCTTACTGGTTCTCGTGCTTACTGTTTTCTGGTGTTTCACTTTACACGAGCTTACTGGTTCACGAGCTTACTGGGACTCAAGGATACTCGCACGCAACGCCACTAGCCAAGAAACTCTTTTGTTGCGAATTTCAAGGACAAGAGCGGGCGTTTTTATTCAATCTCTCCTTCGCAAAACATGGTGACGCAACTGTGGGATCGCAGTACCCTCGATTGACGATATTTGAATGCGGCTCATAGATTGGACCCAGGCATGCGTGGGCACTCGATTTGGGCTCGTGATAATCGATAGCTGGAGAAGCATTCGGGGCCCGCGTCCAATAGCTGCAATGACGACAATAGCCGAACTATAACAACGGCTGGAATTCAGGGCATGTCCTGTGCCTTGCCAACCCTAGCTCCACATCACGTGGCCGCTTGTTCTGGCTGCGAGTTGAGGTAAAGCCCCTCTCTCCTGGGAAAAGTGGCGCCATTCATTGTTGTGGAAATGCTCGAGACACGTGCCGCACGCCACTTCTGGGAAGAACATGGCGTCTGAAATCTAGCTCAGTGCTGTGCTGGGCCACCATGATCTTCCCAAGAGTTGCACGTGTCTCGGGCATCGACGCACCTTGCTCTACTTTTGAAACATGAAGCGGCTTTAAGTTGAGGGGGTGAACGCTGCTCGTTTTAGAGCGCAGCTCTTAAGCGCGAAACACATGCGCGTCAAAACTGTCCGATCCGACGTGCGAACTGCCGGAACGGACGCTCGAGGGCGAGGGTTTTCGTAGCCTCCGGTGCGACGAAAACCCTCGCCCTCGAACGTCCGTTCCGGCAGTTCGCACGTCGGATCGGACAGTTTTGACGCGCATGTGTTTCGCCCTTTAGGCGCCCGTTTCTGGCTTGAGCGGCGTCGCCGTCGGCGTAACCGCGCGGTGCATTATGGGAAATGTTCCATAATGCACCGCGCGGGCCCCCCCCCCCCCCCCCTGAGATCTTTGACCCCCCCCCCCCCGGGGTCACGTGACCTCGGGGGGAGGGGGTCAAGTGACCCCCCCCCCCCCCGAGGAGATTGAAGAATGAGGGGAGGAGGAGGAGGAGGGGTATACCCTCCCCCCTGAGTACCCTTCCCTCCTCCTCCTCAAGAGCTGCGCTCCAATTCGGCGTTACAGGGAGTTGTAAACGGCTTTCACTTTTTTCTTTAATATGTTTTCTGCGACTTGGATTGCGTGTGGTGAAAAACGAACGGGTGTTTTACAGGTCATTAACGTCAGGGATCCGTTCTAAGCGGTATTTGCGCAAAGCACAAAAATTGATGCACCGCCTTTTGAAACCTTGATGCTTTTTTTTTTGCATGAATTAACTTATTTCGACTTCCTTCGTCTCCCTGTTTTATGACGCATTGCGAGTTGTGACACCTTTTACGCAAGTAAACTTTGCAAAACGTCCCCCCCCCCCCCCCTCCCCGTCCTGGAGTCTCGGCCCTTGTGGTATCGAATTTTGTCTGTGTGGCCCGCTTCCCGAGATGAGCTTGAGGCCACCGGTTTATAATCGTTGCGGAGAGCGTAGCGGAGTATGCATGAAAACGGTCTACACGAAAACTTCCTAGTACTAGCAGCGCAAGGTCGCAGCATTCTTAAGTTACTACGTTCAGTGCGCTCAGGTTCGAGGGCCGTGAGGGTGGTGAGTGCGTGAGAAGCGTGAGGGTGAGTGAAGGGCTGAAGGTGAGTGTGAGCGTGAGGGTGAGTGAGGGGCTGAGGGTGAATGTAGCTGTAAGGATGAGGGTGAGTGAGGGGTTGACGTGAGTGTGGCTGTGAGGGTGAGGGGTGAGTGAGGGCGACCTAAAATGCCGACCTCTGGTCAAAACTGCAGCTTGGTCGGCGAGGTTGTTGAGTGAACGTATTACCGACTTTACAGCGCGCAAACATCACACACACATATAGTATTTATAGGACAAAGACAACAAATTAACTCACCGCGCTGAACCAATGCACAAAATTATCCCCAATTATTTCGTGTGGCCAATACACAAACATTTTTGCAATTATCCTTGTGGCGGGAACTAACTTTTTTTTTTTCTGACAAGGTGAGATACTATGATGGAGTACTGATACACAGTGCTGTCACTAGCGAAGGAAGGGGAGGGGGGGGGGGGGGGGGAGCCGAGGCGGGCCACTGCCCCGGGTGCCGCTGACCTACGTCACTGCTGACACATTTATCCGTTACGGCGCGTATACACGCCGTATTTAGGACTATAGTTTTAGGACAAGCACACAACAAGTATATTGTGTGCTTGTCCTAAATACTATAGTATGTGTGTGTGTGTGTGTGTGGGGGGGGGGGGGGGGGGGGTAGGTGATATTCATGCGCTCTGAAGTCAGTAATTGCATAGCCGCGGTAGCTTGCCGCTCCTGTCTTTCGCGTCTTTACCGATAGACGGCGTCGTCTCCCCTGAATTTGCGAATAGCCTTTGTCTGCGCTGACTTGCGATGAAACGAGGCGCAGATTCCCAATGCCAAACACGGCAAACCACTCAACCCCCCCGTCGACTCCGTGTTTATTTTCGTTACCTAACACTAAAAAAAAAAAAAAAAAAAAAAAAGTTTGGGAGTTTGGCATTTGTTCCAGTGCAAGTTTTTTTTTCGTCTGCCTCGCGCCTAACCCCTTACCAGGCCCTTGACACCCCAAAGGTGTTGGCTAGGCCGCGCCTATGTCGATCTATTCTTGACACTTCGCTAAACTAAAAAACAACCGCTACCAAAAAAAAAAGAAAAAAGAACGAGCCAAATTTAAGAGCAGCAGCAAAAAAGTGGGCCAGACATCGTAAAATAAAACAAAATGTTTCCTTGACGTTTGAAGCATTCCCCTGGTATCCTGCCAGGTCAAGAAGGTCTGGAGTCAGTCATACTCAGTTCACCTCTAAGCTGACAGTACCGAGGGAGATGCGCGCTTGCCGGACCAATCAGCTGCCTCCCTTGCATCGCCTGACCTCGCTCTTTGGGCGTGGCTATGGGCCAAAGCGTGATCACGTGGCACAAGGACGACGCTCGACTGGTCCTGCGTCCTCCCTCACCCTCACCCTCACAACCGCGCTGTCAGCTTCGAGGTGAACAGAGTGGAGCGGCGTTCCTCGTCGGCACAAATCGGTTAGGCCCTTGATGGGCGTTCGAAGCGTGGCGTCACAGCGTCTGCTGTAACGTCAGTCCGCCACGATTGCGCATGCGCAGTTCAGTATGGGTGTCAACGTGAACGCTCCCGCGCGTTCTTCCGATGACACTAATTTGTCAGTCTGATTTTCTTTTTTTTTTTCTTTCTCTCTCTTTCTCTCGGGGCATGAGAATAACGGCGCTCTACTCCGTTACTTTTTGTGTGCACGTTTGCAGTATTCTAAGGCAGTAGGTTAAGAAATTGCCTGCCATTATTTCACCTCTTATTGAGAATTAAAGCCAAGTTTTCCTTTTGTCGCAGCAGTCATTGAGTTCCTTCTTGCCGCTAGGGATTTGATTCCGATACGTATAGCCAGACGTGGGAATCAATCGTTGAGTGAGCCGATATGGGCTGAAAAATGTTCTGTTCTTGTCTCGCACAAAATTTACGAGCGAAAAATAAATTTGTTTCCACGAGAAAAATCTATTTCACGTGAAATAACCATTGAAACGTTGGATATGAAAAAAAAAAAGAAGATAGGAGTTGAATTAGTATGTCTCGATATTATTATTTTTTTCTTATTTTTTCACTCCGAAAAAAAACAAACTTATCTTTATTTGTTACTAACCTTTGATTTCGACGAGTTCATAATCGAATCTTTTTCACAAAAAATGCCTCATATAGGCGCTATAACTTCTTTCTGCCTATAAATAAATTGAAATTGTATTGAATCTCAGTAGCATTTGAATGCACTGCATGTGTCTGTTACAAAAGCGTGCCACGAAAGTTCGTGTACCCTCTCACTAACCACACGGACTTCTTTCTCCCTCATTCAAAATAAACGTTGAAGCGCGCCGCGATTGTTGCCTCAACGGCCGCAGAAAGCCGCTGCCGTTTTCTCTCCACTGCACAAACAATAAGCGAGCAGACGACGGGAGAAGAAAGGAATAAAATAGACACGCAAAAACTAAACTATAGCGAGACGGTTATCTGGAGTCCGCACAGCAACCTGCTCTTGACACACTCCTGTGGCTGCTGCGCACTATACGGCGTCCCAGTTATTGCAATTGGGGAAGCCGTTAGATAAGAGACGCATGATAGAGCCTAATCTCCATCTGTGTAGTCCACCTTGGGCGAAGGGCTGCAGGAACGCGGCCAGAGAAAACCGCGGCGGCGGCGTTCATAATTATTCGGTAGCGTCTAGCGTGCAAAACGCGGCCGCGTGTACACGTAACCCGAGCAATTACTCCCTCCGCTGGACCACCCCCGCCCATGTGAGGAGCAAAAACCGACCGAATTAGGCTTAGCTGCGCGCTACGGGGATGCCGCCGCGTTAGCAGACGTTCCGATGTTTTTAAGCAAGGACAGCCATGCATGAAGGCGGTTCGAGCGTGTACTACGTGGAACACCCTCAGCAAATGGGGTGGAATCTCCCTGGAGTGTAAGTATACGCCTCGCAAGTGGGCTCATTTTCGTCTTCTGCGCATGAGAAAGGAGGTAGCGGTGACGTCAGAACGCCGAGCCCTGATTGGCTGATCGCGACCCCCCTATCTGAGCGTCGTCTGCTCCTTTGCAACGTCGTCTGCTCGCAACGTCGTCTGCGTCTGTCTTACCTTTCCTGCGACTTTCGGAAGTGCAGGTCTCTACGAGCGAGCTCGACTTCGCCTTTCAGAGAGGGGAGACGAAATAACTCGAGCGGTACGTTGCTTTTGTCGAACAACTAGCACACGCGCATCGAGGAGGGAAGTCAAGGGATTCGCTGGCGAGGTGTCCCGAGGCGCCGAGGTTCGTCTGCTAAGAAGCGAGAGTGTCCGCAACTTCCCTCCCAAATACTTTTTCCCTCGCGTGTGCGGCGAGACTCCTCACTCTTAAACGGCGTCGGCGGGTTGGTGCAGTTAACGTCGTCTGCTTTACGTCTGCTAGTCAAAGCGATGGCTGTTTTACCTTTCCTGCGTCTGTCGGAGATTCACCGCTTTTTCACCGGCGAGAGTCGCCGCTGCCTTGGAAAACGAGGCGATGACAAGAGGAAGAGATTGAAGGGTTCACAAGGGTCGCGCGGGCATATTCCATTCAGCACGCCAGCCGGTCGTGGGCAGACGGTCTTGGCCAAGGACCGTCGGAGCACCGCTGCGCCGCTGCTAGGCCTATCTGCCGAGCTCGCTTGGACGGGGTCAGTGGAATCGTGGCCGTTGGAGCATTTCCCGGGTGTTTGTGGATCCAGCGTTCTTGTTCGTCGTGGTTTATTTCAAGTACTTTTTACTTTTTTTCTTGCTGCTTGTAGTCGTGACGCGTGAGAAGAGCACGTACAAAAATAAACGTCCGTTGGTCGTCGCGACCAAGTAACTGAGCGACGCTGTCGGCCATGCTGAGTTGATCGTCGTAGGATTCCGTCGTAACCTGAGCAAAACTTACGATAATTTCGTTTCGTGAATACGAATTTGTTCTCACGTTTTGTCTTACGCACTCTTTCGGCGTAACATGGTTTTGTGAATCTGGCCTCTGCACTTCCGAAAGTCGCAGGAAAGGTAAGACAGACGCAGACGACGTTGCAAAGGAGCAGACGACGCTCAGATAGGGGGGCCGCGATCAGCCAATCAGGGCACGGCGTTCTGACGTCACCGGTACCCCCTGCGCGAGAAGCAGACGAACTTGCCCTCCGCATAGCAACACACCCTAACCTAAACCACGAGATGCGGGCACAGCTAGACTGACGAAATTAGGCTTAACATCGCTGCAGGGATGTCGTCGTGTTTCGCGTTAGCAAACGTTCCAGTGTTTGGCGAGGACAACCATGCATGAAGACCTATTGAGAAGATAGATGTACCGAGTTTGAACGTGATTACATGGAACACCCTTAGCAAAATAGGGTGTCTATACTCCCCCTGGAGCGTAAGCACTACACCGTAAACCATCCCCGTCCCAAAAGATGCGAACAAAAACCGATGAAATTAAACTTGGGCGCGCTGCGGGAACCGTGTTCAAAGGCGACGGACCGTTGGAGTTCGTATGCGTTCCGATGTACCCACGCATGAAGGCCGAGAAAAGAGATGTTGTAGTCGAGTACGAACGTGCGCATAAAATGCCTTCAGCGAGTGAGGTGTAGAACGTATTCTCCCTGGATGTGTAAGAACTACACCCTGAAGGTGTAACTAGAACTCCCCTTGACTTAGTTGTATGAGGGGTTACACAAGAACTGCGTCATGGCCTCTGAGATTACCGATGCACCCGCCCCAAAGATACCAAGACACCCTTGTGGGATAATGAACAAGTAGATTTTGTAAAAGAGTGTACAAATACACCACAGAGGGCGTAGAGTCACACCGTGCAGAGCCAACAATCGCGTGACTCTACCTCCACAGGGATAATATATTGGTCGAAATATACAGGCACGAAATAAAAGTGACCACGCGCAGGCATGTCGTACAGTAATGAGCACCGGCTTGGATTTACTTTTAATTGTATCATCTCGTTCGCACAAAATGAAAGACGCGAGCTCTTGCATGATTACGATCAACTTTTAAAGATATATATATATAGACCAAGGAACTCCATCGTAGTGAGTGTATGATGGAGTTCCGGGGCACGATATGAGGAAGTTTCAAGTTTCAAGTTTCTTTATTCCTCTTCATACAAGAAGAGGGGGAGGAGGGAAAAAAACAGTACAGGACTGCTTGACAGTGCCCTCTCCTCCCAACAGTGACAGCAGAAGAGGCACTCAAAACAAAACCGCTCTCAAGAGTATACACAATCAGATTTCTCACCAAACTAGTAAATTTGATAGTGTGCGTTTGTTGGAACAGTTTTCAGTGCTAATATTTCGCGATAAAAAATAGTTTAACATTTTGGGTAGCTGGTATCTCACCATCTGATTTCCGTAGTTTGTTCTCGAGCGCGGGACCGTCCAGGCGTCGGCATGGCGGGTGGCATACGAGGTGTTTAGTGAGTGGAGGGAAGAAAGGGAAAGAAGAGTGTTTCCCGGGTGGTTTATCGCTGCTTTATATGCTAGAGCAAGTTTATACTCATAATAATTCGTGATTGCAACAATTCCTAATCTATTGAATAACGGAGCCGTGTGGCTGTCATGTGGTTCATTACACAAACTACGAATTACCTTTTTCTGAAGTATATGAATACGATGAATATTTGCAGAAGTTGTATTTCCCCATACCAAGAAACAGTAATTAAAACAAGAGTAGAATAAAGAGTTATAAAGAAGTCGTAGTACAGACTCCATGGGGTAAGGTTTTTCTATGCTCATAAACTATACCTACCACCTTCGATAGTGTGGCTATGCACCCCTAAACCTATATAGGAGCATTCCGTTTACGGGAATACATTTACACCGCCCTAACCCTCTGGCAGGGAGGTATATCTAGGTAAGCACATCAAAGGCAATTAACTACGTGCTGTCCCAACCAAGGCGCACGTAACTTAACGGACCTACCCAACCAGGAAAGTAATCAAGGCAACGAAGGATTTTTGTGTTTTTGTTTTCCTTAGCAAGACCGGGTTTCAAAGGAGACAACACCATTTCCATCCGAGTGAAGTAGCCCATGGACGGCCGAGTGATAATTGTCGAATATACCCACATAAGCGTGTCGCATTTTTTCCCCTCCGAACTGCCGAAAATTGACTTCAAAAGACGATTAAGAAAGGCTGTGCGTTTCATACATTTTCTTTTTCCTTCGAGTTTTTTTTTTTTTTTTGTCCGTTTATTTTGTTTCGTGGGAGCACAATGTATAATTTCGGCGACCCGACCGCGAATTCCTTTCAGACCGTGGGAACATTACGTCGATTAGGCCACCGCGTGGATAACGTTACGAGGCACGAAAGAGAGCCTCGCACAAATCGAAAGCTATTTTGCAAGCCGCGGAGCATCTTTTACTTTTAGGTATTTTATTCTTTTATTTGTTTTTTGTTTTTCTTTCAGTTGGGTGTTTGAGAATTTGTGGGCTAAGGAACGGGAATGAGATCATATCTGTTTTTCGTTTGTTTTGACTTGGTGATGCCGTCACCCGGAAACGGGCGCTCGTCTGATGATTCAAGATCTCGTCACCAGACTCCGTTTCGCATTAACGCGTATACCGCAACAGACGCTACGAAGCGTGTTCGTCAGTCTAGTGCTCCACACGTGACTTCTCAAGCTCTGCGTCTTGCTCCACCCATTAGGAAGGTCACGTGATGCGGCTGGTGACTCGAAGCGTCCGTTGCGCTGCATCATAATGGCGGACCAAAGCGGTCATACGGTGAAAAACAGCTGCGACTATTGCTGTTCGACACAAGTTGCTCATCGCGGACGGAACCGCGGCCTACGGATGTACATTCTTCGCCTGTTTTCTTGCGGAAGTTTTATATAAAGCTGAACATAACTTCGAGTTGGTCTCTGGATTCAGCTGGAACAGGAGGGCTTTCCGGTACAAACCCTCAAACATCTGAATGTTCAACGTTTTGAAAAAAGACCGAGACCGACAAACAAAAAGGGGGGATGGTATACACACGCACACACGGGTCTCTAACTCAGCCGCGACGTCTGTTTCCGTTTCCTTGTTCATAAGGGCGACCCACAACCGACCTTCAGAGGTGCGAAGTCATGAGTCGTCATCCCGGCAAAACCACGGCCGCTCGATCCCTTCCTCGGGAGAGGGTATCGAGGGGCCGTGGTAAAACGCTCAAGATGCCCTTACACTGAACAACAACCCTGTCCAATGTTGCAACGCACCGCAGCTCGAGCTCGCGGTGCATAACCCAGGGCATTTGGCCATGGAGAGGAGTGGCAGGGTTTCGGTATAGCGATTGTGCCGTCGACGAAGAATAGTGCATCTCAGCACTGCATAAAAATTAATTCAGCACTCGCTCGCGTTGCACTCATTCATCTTCGTGAGAGCTCCCGTTGAAACGCGGACCTCCAAACGCGGATCACGCAACATAAAAAAAATAATAATATATATATTTGTAATAAAATGAGGATGTGTGTATGTTTAAACGGCCTAGGGACTCAGTCTGCCTCAAAGGGCGTCATGTCTCCAGCTGTAGGTGAGAAATTTAGCCAGTGCAGTACAACCTTTAGCCTGGTGTCTTTAAAGTGCGCCACGCAGTAGTGACACATGACCGCACGCCGGTATACGATGCTCATCCAGATGGAAACGGGCAGGGGTGTGGATTGAACCCAGAATCCCTGGGTTCTGCAGCGCGAGCTTGCGCTCCAAGCGCTCCGAGCTGGTGTGCGCGAGTTTTAAGCCAGTTTCAAGGTCGGAGCGCGAGAGCCGCTCTCAACGAGAGCAGCCGACCAGAATGACTCTGGGTTGCGCGCCGTCTAAAAATAACCCTTTGCCCCGTTTCTTTTGAGATGGTCCACTCACACCCGGCAACTTGGCGCTTTGTTGGCTTTGTTTCGAGATCGGACGCCTTTTATAAGCGCCCACCAAGATCACCGCTTGGTCGCCATTGACCATACTCTCTGATGAAGATGGTGACTATGGTCCTGAAGTGTCGCCCGCTATTACGGGAGGCACCGACCCTATTATGCTCAGTCTAAAAATATTTAGCATCTAGTGAGAACGTTGACTTGCTCGAGAGCTCTCTGCTAGCTTACGTGGACGAAGTAGACAAGTTCTTGATATACCGTTGTCAAATAATGGCACTTTCCAGACATTACAGTGATGGAATATTAAATTGTACTGCAATTTAATCACTTTTATGAGCAATTTAATTCTAATTTTTACTTCTTGACAAAGCAAGTTGTGGTTGAAACTCACTATTCTTAAAGGTAAATACAGTTGTAAAGCATTACTTATAACTAAAGGTACACAGTTGTAATTCGTATTTTTTAAATAAAAAGTGACGAGGTAGGCGAAGTGGAGGCACTAAGTTGGACGAATGTAAAACTACGTATATGAATCCTCATCGGTATGATGGCAAATACATCTCATTGCGATAAAAAATCAGACGGGTAATGGCAAAGTAATAACATGGCTTTCTGAAAATAGTGCAGAATTGTAATGAACTCCATTTTATAGGCGCTAGTAATCCAAATTGTAATTAAGCACTTTAAGGGGAAAAGTAGTTGAATTTGCAATTAAGTCACATTTTTGAAGAAATTTACCCAAGTGTGTTCGACAGTAGTCTGAGTATAGGGACCAAGAGAATCGTCTGCTACCAATGCAGACGAGCACGATGTAGTTTGCCACCCGAGTGAGCGAAATATTCTGCCGCACGGTGTCTATCACTAAACCAGAGCTACACAAAATAAGCAAAGGAGGAAATATATATATATATATATATATATATATATATATATATATATATACAGGGTGTTTTTTTTTAAGCTTAACAGATTTGTTTTAAAAAAGCCGTGAAAGTTACACTTATGCCGCTTGTGGAGGTGAGTTATACGGCCAGGGGGACATATTATAGGGGGCTAATCGTAACGATCAGTTGACTAATTAATTAAAATTCGTTAATTAACTTTTTAATTAATGAAAATAGACATATGGTTTCAATTAGAAATTTGCTCAGCGTCATCGAAAACCCCTAAATCAGTCATTTTCAGAAAGACTTTGAGCGCGTGAGAAGCGTATTATTGAACTGAAGTTACCGCTCGTGGAGCAGGTACAAAGCTAGAGGTTGCGATAAGGCGTCCGCGCGATTTTTCCGTCTCTTATCTAGCCCCAGCCTTGTACCTGCTCCACGAGCGGTAACTTTAGTGCACTACTACGCTTCTCACGCGCTCAAAGTCTTTCTGAAAATGACTGATTTAGGGGTTTTCGATGATGCTGAGAAAGTTTCTAATTGGAACCATATGTATATTTTCATTAATTAAAAAGTTAATTAACAAATTTTAGTTAATTAGCCACCTGATCATTACGATTAGCCCCCTATAATGTGTCCCCCTGGCCGTATAACTCAACTCCACAAGCGGCATCAGTGTGACTTTCACGGCTTTTTTTAAACAAATCTGTTAAGCTTAAAAAAAAAACACCCTGTATATATACAGGGTGTTATTTTTTATTCGAAACAGATTTGTTTAAAAAAAGCCGTGAAAGTTACACTTATGCCGCTTGTGGAGGTGAGTTATACGGCCAGGGGGACATATTATAGTGGGCTAATCGTAATGATCACTTGGCTAATTAATTAAAATTCGTTAATTAACTTTTTAATTAATAAAAATAGACATATGGTTTCAATTAGAAACTTGCTCAGCGTCATCGAAAACCCCTAAATCAGTCATACTCAGAAAGACTTTGAGCGCGTGAGAAGCGTAGTAGTGCACCAAAGTTACCACTCGTGGAGCAGGTACAAGGCTGGGACTAGATAAGAGACGGAAAAATCGCGCGGGCGCCTAATCGCAGCCTCTAGCTTTGTACCTGCTCCAAGTATGGTAACTTTAGTGCACTACTACGCTTCTAACGCGCTCAAAGTCTTTCTGAAAATGACTGATTTAGGGGTTTTTGATGACGCTGAGCAAGTTTCTAATTGGAACCATATGTCTATTTTTATTAATTAAAAAGTTAATTAACGAATTTTAATTAATTAGCCAAGTGATCATTACGATTAGCCCACTATAATATGTCCCCCTGGCCGTATAACTCACCTCCACAAGCGGCATAAGTGTAACTTTCACGGCTTTTTTTAAACAAATCTGTTTCGAATAAAAAATAACACCCTGTATATATATATATATCTTCAGGCTTTAGAAGACTAACGTATGATGTTTCCACAGGATTCGTAAAGCGTGCTGGAAGTGTCTAGGTCAACTCCTTCGATCGCACGCGCTTTGCTTTACAAACATAAGAATTTCGAAAGGGAGACAGTAGCGTCAAAGCGTGGAAATCTCGCATACAAGAACGTATTAGCGCGCGTAATCATAACGACCGCAATTATACATGCCTCTGTCTCTGTGCCACACTAAACGCTAAACGACCCGCTCGCCCGCGTTTTCCTTTTTTTTTTTTTTTTTTTTTTTAGGTCAGAGTACAATAAACCCTACCTCGATCGACACAGAGGCGGAAAAAAAAAAAAAAGAGAACCAGAAAGTGTTTTATTTTTTAATCCGTTTCCTTGAATCCCAAAAACCTTTTTTAATCGCCGATTTCTTTTTTTTTTCTCTCTCTCTCTTTTTTTTTTTTGACGTTTTCTCCTTTTCCATCTCCTCGCAAAATCGCACTTGCTCCTGATCTAGCGTTCCAATCGTAACAAAATTGCTTCGTTTAGTCTTTTTTTGTTTTAGCGGCACAGACTGTTTCTTTTTTACCCTTGGATTTTTATTTTTGCTGTGCGCGTAGTTATAAAAAATAAAATAAAGAATACCATAGCGGGTCGCCAGTTTATTTCTCTTTAGCTGCCGTATACGCCGGAGAGCAGACGAGAGAGTTGCAGACGAGTTCAGCCACTTCAAGTGGTTCAAAGTCCTTTCCTTTTGAACTCGTGTGGCTTCCTTCGCGGTTTGCTTGGGGCATAGCACCAGTTTTTGGAGTGCATGCGGACGACTGTACCGTTGGACGCACGCACCACGACAGTGCAAATCATTGAAGGAATAGCGTTTTTGATCGGTGCGCATTGTAGCAGAAATCGTACGAATCGGCAAATGCAGACGATCACCAGAAAAAAAAAAAAAAAAGAAAAAAAAAAGAGAAACACCGGATGTCTCAATTTCTTGTCCGCAACTCGAACCCAGACCGACGTGAGATAGGAGCGCGCTCACGGAGCTCGTTTTGCAGCACGGGCGCTTTTACTGCATACATATTTATTATGACTCGCTGGAAGGATAAATGCACCGCGCAATTTTTAGTTTCTTTTTTTTTTTTTTTTTTTTTTTTTACGCGTACGGGGATAACACTACTACGGTGCAATGTGCTTACACCGGTGTGCGTGACGGCTGAACCTGACTCGAATATTCCGAAGTTGTCATGGTGGGCATCGGATATGTCTCTGGGGTTCCCCAAATTCGGATGCTCTTCTCAGCAGGAGAGGGTCGGGGCACGAAGCCAGTGCGTCGCCCGGCTGCCACCGTCACCGACTCGCCAGACACCCCGAAGTTGGGGCAACCGGGCAGATAAAGCAAAAGATACAAAAGCAAGCCCTCACAATAAACACCCCAAAACAGGAGCGGCAAGCACCAGAGAGGAAAACCATTGTATCTTTTATTTTCTCGGTAGCCGGCGGCGGGGGCAGCCAGCTCAAGCCGGCGAGGCGCGCGCTCGTCCAATCAGAGCGCGCGGTGGATTTCTTTACCATATTTGGAAGTACGCCACGCCTAACCGGGCTCCCCGGAAAAGTCGGTGTTTGACGTCGCGTTCACGACACCCACGAACGTCAAATCGAGCCCGTGTTGCGTGTTTCAAGAGCCATTTGGCGCCACCGTGAGTCCCTTTGCCTTGTTCTCCTCATTCAACGGCATAGCCGAACAAAGAAGGCCCTTTAGAACGCGTCGAATCTCGAAAGAGTTTCCGTCGAGAACGCGACGACCGCGTCTGGTTTTAGAGCGACCGGGTCCTCCTCGCCTGATCGCTTGCGCCGTCTGCTAATGTTTCCCCCCCTCCTTCCTTGTCACACAAACGCTTTTGCGGACGGTCTCTGTCGTCGTTTACAGCGTTGCACGGCCTGTCGACAACCTCGCCGGGGGAAAAAAGCGCCCACACTCTGTAGACAATTCCAATTTAGGATAAGGTAAGCGAACCCGAATTCCCCAATCTAGTGCCACTGCTGCGAGGCGACCAGTGGTGGCCGACAAGACGCCGATGCGTCAAGCCGAGCCGGCATACCGGTCTTTTAGGCCTAGCGTCTCCTCAGACCAATGCCGTGCCACGGGCGAGACTTCATCAAAAAACGCCACCCTCTTTACTATGAATGAAGTGTCAATGTTATCTCTGCTTGCTCGCACAATTAGTGCAGTTGCACAAAGAATGCTCCTGGGGTCGTTGCTAAATGCGAGCGTTGCAATGCCCCCGTGGACAATGAACCTTTGCGTTTTCTTGCTTCATTTTCGGGCCTTCGTCGTATAATCTTCATCACTGTTTTCTTGTATTTTTTTTTACATTCCTTTTTTTTAAGAGTGTTTATACATCACAGTAGCATTTTTAAAGGTTCGGAAATTCATCGAGCATTGAACGAGTTTTACTCTTCTGACACGCCGCTTAAAAGCCGAAACGAGACTTGCTATATGGATTATACGCATAGTGTTAATTCCGGTTACTCGCTCAGCTAAAAAGTGCAGGCAAATTTGGCTGCACAGAAAACAGAAAAAAGAGGTACAAGTGTGAGGTTGTTTCCGCCGATCCACGGTCCCAGTGATTGGACATAGTTAAAGCTATGATTCAGATCGGTAGGTTTATTTAAGATCATATGGGTAATTGGGTGTATTTTATTTGAAAAAAGTCTTATAATATCCCCCTTTGCGTTGCGTTGTACAAATGGGGAGTCCGGTCACGTCTCGTTTCCCGACCTGAAATCACGTGGAGGGGACGGAAAACCTCAAAATGTTAGCGGTCATTATTTATGGCCCCTGACGTCATTGCCATGCTCCAGCCACGATTTCGCCGCCCCGCAAATACCTTTAAAAACGGCCAGAAAATAAATACAAATACCGTACGAAAAAAAAAAAAATGGTGCCGATTATTTTAAAAATCTAACACTGCATTTCAGACAACCGTCTACAGAAAGAGTAAAAACAATTTTTGAGGTAATTTCGTTTGCAATAGTGCTAGTCATTTTGCGAGGTCGTGAGTAACTATACAGTACTGCGAAATGGCATCATGTACAAGCAATTATATCTGTGTGACCAGGTTATCGGAGGTTCTTTGATACATAGTTTTGCTATTTTCTTTTGTTAATTCTTGTTCATGCACGCCTAGTGGTGCTTACAGTGTGCTCCTAAGCTTGGACTTTAAATCTGTTTTTTTTTTTTTTAATTTTATTTTGGGAAGAGGTTGAAACTTTGGAAACGTCAAGGATGCATGCTAGAGTGACTAGTGCATACACTTCAAAGACTGGACAGAGCCTGGTATGTACATAAAAAATATAGAACGAAATATATGCCTAAAAAACGTAAAAAAATAAATAAAATAAAGCCGAATAGCATTTTTAATAGCTTCTTTTTCTTTTTTTTTTTTGCTAATAAATAAAATGCCCGTAAAAAAAATCAAATAATTAGTTTTAGACTTCAGACGCAGAAAGCATATTTTTGCTGTTCCTGACAACCGGGTTTCGTAAGCACCACTTCTCGCGGCGCAATGAAACAGTTCCAAAACCTTGTGTGTTTGTTATATTTGGAGTTATTTCTATCCTGAATTCCTTTTAAATAAAGAAGCATCACCGGAGGGTTTACACGAAGAGACGGCGTTTTCGCACTCCTCGCTGGGCGACATTCAAGTCCCTCTTCCGGACCAGGTCTGCGAAGAACTGGGTTAATCTATTTTTGGGACCTTGAGGGGCTACTGCTGCTGCTTTTTGGGGCCTTTAGGTATTTGTCTCGCGTAGATTCAGCGACCGTAGAACTTGGGCTTCTATCGCTACGGCATCAGACGGGGAAAAAAAAAAATAACAAATAGAAAGTAGACGAGGACGAGGCGTTAGGTGCTAGAATTAACTCGCAGGAAATGAGAATCCAAAAGCCCATTAAAACCAAAAAAAAAAAAAGTCACGCCGGAAATTAAAAAAAAAACAAAAAAATAAGCGTATTAAAAATTGTGAGTGGTGTAGCGCTGTGCAGCTTTCTTTTCAAGGGGTTTAAGCTCATACCGGTATAACGGGATCATTATCCGGACGTGTGTGCAAGTTATGCGCCATTTGGAAAGTACGACAAAAAAGTAACAAAGGCAGAGCTTTAGTTTATCTCTTATAATGAAATATTGGAATGCTACTCTGCTGTTTCGTCTAATACGTTATTTTATTGTTTAAGTTGTAACTTATAAGTTATAACAATAAGTGACGCGCCTGGAGGGTTAGGTGGGACGCTCACTTCAACGTTCTAGCTGAATCGGTTAGGCTTACCTGGGTTCAGCGCTTCCCGAAGTTTTAACGTAGTTTTCGACGCGTACGGCTTGCGAACTTTGCAGGCGACTGTTCACTTCACTCTCTTAGTCGTCGTCAGTTAAAAACATCACACGATTGGGTAGTAGCGCCGAGTGTGAGTCTACTTTTGCAACGAATGCAGATCGCCGCCTTAGCAGACGACGAGCGCTCGACTGGCGGTCGCCATTTTGTCGGTGGGCGAGGAGGACGCGAAGGAGGCGGAGAGGGAGTTGGGCAGTTGCCAGCCGAGGGGAGTTGAAAAGCGCCGTTGGCGGCGGCGGAGGTGCGGCCTAAATTCGGTTGTCTACCGGGGGGGAGGCGCGGGGTTCGGACCGGGGTTTGCGGCCTTTTTCTGAGCTCTGTGGGAGCTTTCTAACCCGGGAGTCGGGAGAGGAGGCTCAGCACGGGGTTTTTGGCATGTCCAAAATTGGGGCGGGACCGACCCCGCCGCGCCGGTCGGTGGAGCCGTTTTTATCCATTATTCGTCGCCGGTCTTCGGCCGTTTGTCGCCAGTTACGAGTCGAGAAAAAAATGGTAGCGTTAAGCTGGGTAAAATACACGCATTTTTGTCTCGTTATTAAACAACTCGCACTATAACTTCATTTTTTTTGTTTCGGTTAAGAATGGGCGTGTTCTATTAACAGATATCGATTTTTTTTTTTTTTTTTTTTTTTTTTTTTACGCTTTGTTGAGGATAGAGGATAAAGTAGTTTGGACGGGCGCCGCGGCCATCCAACTTGCCTAAGCCATGTTGACTTGTAGGTCGGAGTACTGTTCCGCTAACTAACGAAAATGGGGAGCTGAGGGCTCGTCAAGCTGCGTCTGTGCAGGCTTTTTTTCCTCAGTCTCCCTCCATGACGGAGGAAGACACTTCACGAAAATTAAATTATTATTATTATTAATATTGGTGCGTACCACTCCTGTATCGCCTTTTTCCTATAGGGAGTACTCATTGGCAGCCATAGCTGTGTGCATTTGTCGTTAACGACGCACGTTCATTAGCAAGCGTCAAAGCTATTGTCCATGGCATACGATAAGTCGACTTACAAACGTTCTGCACTGACAACATGTAAATATTTCCTACGTAAACTCTCGCCATACAGGCAAACATACCTAAAAATCATCGCGTAAATAAGGTGTACTCCATCAGCACGCGCTTGATGCCCTCCGCTGTACATCGGAATGTTTGGTCAGTGGTCATATCAGGGCAGGGATTCAGAAACCGTCGGAATGATATTGTACAATTCATATCAGAATGATAGTTCAGGAATGGCATACCCGGAATGTATGATGGTTCGCGATCATCATGTCAGGAATGGCAGTCCAGGATGTCCGTGTGAGAAGGACCAGTTAACGAATTACGTGTCAGGAATATTGATAGTCCAGGAATTGTATATCGGTAATGAAGTGATCCGATTGATCGGTGAGGTTTTCCGTCTTTATTTTTGTCCCCCCCCCCCCCCCCCCCCCCTTCTCCTAGAAAACATAGTTGTTCTTAAAACCGAAAAAAAAAAAGGAATGAAAGGCTTACTAAATTTCTTGCGTCGATGTGCCGATGGTGCCGGGCGTTGCGAGGAGGAAGTAGCTTTGTTGCGACTTAGCGAAACAAGGCAAGCAAAGTGGGGAAGAGAGGCGGTTGCTGCTATTTTTAGTTTAAAGATGGCCGCGCCGTCAAACTAATGCCCCCCCCCCCCCCCCCCCCTTTTTTTTTGAAGTCTGCTGTCGTCTTCAGCAGCTTTGTTAATTTTGTTGGGGAAGATTCGTTGCCAGCCATGTCGACAGATGTCTCTGGCTGCCCAAAGTGGTCAGGCGTACTCGCCTCTTTTCGATTTTTTTTTTATAAGTATATGGTATTTCGTTTAAAGCGGGAGAACGACTTCTGTTCACGTGGTTATGCCACAAATGTTGGAATGAGCGAGGGCACTCGTGGCGAATTGTAGGTTCTGCGTTATTGTTTTATTTTGAAAGCGCGATAAATGTCCAGCTGGATACCGAGCAGGCTCAAATTTGAATATATTTCTGGAAACTGGTAAATCTGTTTTTTCTATTGCTAAAAAAAAAAGAAGAAAAAAAAAAGCTCGTAGTTATTTTTTTTTCTATTGTTAAAAACGTGGATTGTGGTTTAGTTGTTGCCAGTGTTTTACTTGCGTAGAAGATAGCGTCGAAAACGATGCGTTTTTTTGTTTCGTTTTGTTTATACAAGGTTGCAGGGCTGATCCGGTTCATCGGCTTATCGAATCGGAACTAATAAAGCCATCGGAGTGACTTACTGACGAACGCTTCGGGGAGTGCGAATTAATTGAGCTTCGTCTGGACGTCCTGCCGTGTATCTTCCGCCCGAGGCAGAAGCATATTTTTTTTCGAAGAGCTACGGTAATAATTTTCTTTTTTAAATTTTTTTATCTGCTTCGTAAAGAAGGATGGAGAAAAACAAAACTAGAAAACAACCTCCGCTTACCTTTCGCGTGGCAGTGCTATCATCCGAAACTGGGCAATTAATAATAGGTTGTTTTTTGTCAACGAGGCAACGCAGGCAGCTCCTAGGCACTTTTTTTCGTTGTTTGTTTGTTTTTGTAAGTGATGTTTTTTTTTGTTTTGTTTTTTTTTTTGAGGGGGGGGGGATGTAGTAGCCGGCCGAACTGTAATTACAGTCTAAGGCTGCGTTGAGCAATCGCACTTACAATGTCCCGAGGGCTACCAGTATTTGTCCAATAAAGTTGCTCCCCTAACCACGTATAATCCTTCGGTGCGATCGGTGGCTGTTATTCTACAAGCCGATCGACACGTTTTTGAACCTCGGACAACGTTAGTTGTGCGTATTTCTTTTTTCTTCCGAATTTCAATCTACCGTTTTGTTTCGTTTATTTATTTATTTATTTATTTATTTATTTATTATTATTATTATTATTTTGAGGCGGTTGCTTTGATTGTGCGCGCCAGTCTGCTTGTACGATTGACCCCCAGTATGACGGCACGTTGCAGCCTCTCCCACCTCACTCATTGACTCGTATAGTTCGCGGCCAGTTATAAGGGTGGTCGTGTAGCCGATAGAAATGTAATAAGTGGGGACATGTGGTGGCTTCTCGGAATGGGCGCGAGAGCCTTATGAAGTATGGTGGCACCGTTTTAGGTTCGGTTGCCGGGGTAACGAATGATCTCCCCCTTCTGCTCAGCATATGCGCGTCTGCTGTATTCGAAAAACTAGGTCATCGAGGCCCCGGGGGGGTAACGGTAGTGGCGGTGTTTTTCGCTACGTACGGGTAAACCGACGACTAATCGTCCGTAAACATTGTTTGGGAAATGGGGAGTGTCGACACTGGGAGCTAAGCCCGCCGGCAAAGACGATTTCAGGTTATTATCTGGCGGACGCGCTAAATACACACCTTGCGCGCGCGCGCACTTCGAAGCACGACCGAAGGCATAAATCGCGTGCTAAAATCCAAATGTGAAAAAAAAAAAAAAAAACTGCTGTTTTTTTTTTTTTTTTTTTTGTTAGTGGCAATGAATGTCGGAAGTGCTGTTTACTCGAGGGCTGAATTTTCACGTTGGGGGCGATCGTTAACGATCGCCCCCCGATGTGGTTTGCTAGGCGAGCTCCGAAGTGGAGGCGCCCGCAACGGAAATCTCGGTGTGTGTCTAGCGACGGAGGAAAACTTTTCGCAACTTGCTGCGAGTCGCGGTTCTGTATTTGTTTTTAATCTTTTATTATTATTATTATTACCGTTGCAAGCTTTATGTTGGAACCATTTGATCGACAGTAAAATGACAGTTATTTCGGCTGCGTCCGACGGAGATCGCGGAAGTGTAAAAAGTCTGTTGTTGTTTTTTTTTTTTTTCTTTTGGATTGTCGTCGACGGCGACTTCAGAAGCCCGTTTTAGGAAAAGACGGGCCGCGGCGTTGTCTGGCCGTGGAAGAAGACGTGATCACGTACTACGCGCGGCGAAAGAGGTCGAGGTAACGTTTTCGCGCAGGGGGGGGGAGAGAAGTACGCCGCGCCATTGCCAAGGTTAACGGTCTGGGCCTCCGAGCGAAGAAAAGGAGAAATACGCCTGTTCGCCTACTTCCTTCTCCGCCGGTGAGAGAAAACAAGACCTGGGTTGGTTGCCTTTTCTTGGGCTAGTGGAGATCCCGAAATTAATGGAATGTAGCCTTTTTTTGTGACATTAGCGCCGAGGTTTTCAAACGATTTGGCTAAGGGGCCACATTGGGGAAGTGTCGCAGCCTGGAGGACCGGAAAATAAATAATAGTAAAGAAACTAGGAAATAGTAGAAACCTAGGTAGGCGTCTAAACAGAGAAATATAAACTAGAGCGCACATTTTAAGATTAATACGTATACTTTTTTTGTTTAAATACATCGTGTTGCCCATTGTGACGTTATGAAATAATTGTGACCCAAAAAACTCGCCAGGCATAAATCAAAGTGCATAGGAACTTTGGCGTAATGACACTGGTGAATCCGGGGATGACAATATTCGATAGTTATGACACAGCCCTTAGCAAAATTATCAATGAGATTTCATTGATTTTCTAATGTATTCTTATAGAATACTTAAGAAATTCATTTGAAGCTCATTGATAATTTTTGTAAGGGAGGGCACTATATAGACGAGAACGCGAAGGAAATTTGACGTACTTACGAATATAAAAAAAAAAATAATATAGCGGGAGAACCTGCGTTTGGATTCAGTTTTCTCGTACGCTATCGAGATGTTCATTTGCGTTCGAAACCCGCGTCGCAACGTTTTTTGTTTTGTATTTTACGCGCGCGTTTATTTTGGCGTTTGTAGCTACGGGCCGTGGGCTGGGCGTCACTGGAAAGAACGCCGCAGGCCGGGGTTTGAAAACCCCTTCCGTATACTGTAAACGACTTAATTTTCGCGGGCTCGAATTTTCGCGAATCGGGCCAAAGTTGAAAATTTGAAATTATTCGCGGGTTCTAATTTTCGCGAATCGAGTGTAGCTTTCGTAGCGTTCACATATTGCCCGAATTCTTCGCGGGACGTATTTTTCGCGAATTGTAGGCGATTCGCGAAAATTAGTTGTTCGCGAAAATTTGGTCGTTTGCAGTATTTACCTTTTTTTATGCATCATATTTTTATTAAAGGTTCGAAATAATTCTGAGGAGCGACCGCGCAGTTTGATCTTATAAATATTGTACAAAATCTTCGGTCTAGTTGTATACGCAGATTAGAAGTGTTTCCAGGACCGCCCGGTAGATGGCGCGCCGCTGTGTTCTCTGAGTATGATATGTGGAGTATGGATATGTGGTGGTGCAGAATATCTCAGTGAGCATGAAAAGTATATAATAGGTAAGGGCAACAGAAATGCGGCTGTAATGAAAAATAGAGCACTTTGGAATTACAACAGGTATGAGGTGGTGAGAGAGATTTGGAAAGGGGTCATGGTGCCTGGCTTGACTTTTGGAAACGCAGTGCTATGCATGAAATCTGAAGTGCATGCAAGACTAGAAATAAAACAGCGTGGAGTAGGTAGGCTGGCTTTGGGGGCACATTGCAAAACACCAAACCAGGGAGTACAAGGAGACATGGGATGGGCGTCATTTGAGGGCAGGGAAGCTGTGAGCAAGATAGAATTTGAGGATCGGTTGAGGCAAATGGGTGGGGAGCAATGGGCACGAAAGGTTTTCAGCTATTTATACATGAGGAGTATAGACACAAAATGGAGACAGCGCACTAGGAAATTAAGAGGAAAGTTTTTAGGCTATAGTGGGGTTACGGAAGAGCAGGTCTCAGTTAAGAAGAAAGTTAAGGCCACAGAAAGAGATCGGTGGCTAGAGGGAATGCAGACAAAGAAGGCTCTGGAAGGCTATAGATTAAACAAAACAGTTATTGCCAAAGAAAGCATTTATGACAATTCTAGGGGAAGCTCATTGTTGTTTGAGGCAAGTACAGGTGTTTTGCGAACCAGAACATACAGAGCGAAGTACCAGGAAATGGACACAGTGTGCGCTGCTTGTGGAGAGGAGGACGAGACGGCTGAGCACTTGATACTCTACTGTAAAGGGCTTCACCCTATGCATACCGAAGACAGCATAGATTTAATAAGGTCATTGGGTTTTAGAGACAGCGAAGGAAAAGTGGATTTCAAGACAGTAGAGATTACCAAGCAAAGATTAAGTGAATGGTGGCAGAAAGCGAGAGAAAACTAGGCATTTTCTTATTAACTGATGGCAAGGGGGATTTATAGCCTCACTTTCTTTTCAGTACGGAGTGAATATAGTTTTCACGTTTAAATATTCTAAGCTTAAAGGGTAAGACAAAATGGCTAGGTGGCGTAAGCTACCGCCCGATCCAAAGGGCTCAGCCGTATTCATCCATCCATCCATGAGAGTTCTCTGGTCGTAAAGCGATCCCAAGCCACTTGTGACGCCGTCGACGACACACTCAAACGGAAATGTGTCATCTATAGCCTTTAGAGTTGCGACACGTAAGAAGACAGCACCCGCAGTGCCACGTGGAATCGTAGAAAAACAAAAGTCCCTATTTTATTCAAACTCAGCTGCGATATCCTTTTTGAGATCATGGTTACCAACTATCGAAAGGTTTATCTGAAAGAGCAGAAAAAGCTAGAACAGTCCGCGACAGAGCAAAGCGATATCGCCCGATCTTCCCGATGCCAAATCGAAAACTCAGAAAGTGATTTCTTTTTTTTTTTTTTTTTTAAGGATATTTGGGTTACTTTGAGGTATGTTTTTTGTCGTTTATTTTCGACGGTATATTTAGCGGGGAAAATGACGTCACATGACTCGATGTCACGTGACCTGTTCACAAATTCAGTTTCCCCGCTAGATTTAGCGGGAAAATTGATGTCACGTGACCTCGACACCATCTTAGTTTCCACGCAAAATTTGGCGGGGAAAATGACGTGGTCAGGTGACCCGAGGTTCTCATCTGGACGCGTGGTGAAAAAAGTCGGCGAGAAATCTGGCGGCTATGATGGGCCGGCGCCAAGGTCAAGTGCGGCGTTGACCAATCACGGCTGCCAGATTTCTTGCCGACTTTTCCGCCAAGAGTCCAGATTATGGCCCCTGATGTCACGTGATGTAAACACCAATTTAGTTTTCCCGCTAAATTTAGCGGGGAAAATGACGTCACACAGCTCGATGTCACGCGACCTACACACAGATTCAGTTTACCCGCTACATTTAGCGGGAACTCTGACGCGTGACCGGCCGCGGCTCTTTCAGTTATGTCTGCAGAATCAACTCGACGTAATTGATTCTGCCCGAATTTTTTTTTTTTTTTTAAATTTTAATTATTGGCCGTTTTTGGTCGCTCTACACTAGACAACAAAATGTCGGCGTCCACAATGCAATCGAGGAACAACGAGGCGCCGATACTCGAAAAGCATAGCTCATTTGATGGCTCTGTCTGAGACGTTTTGATCGGCGACGCGGTGAAGGGCGCTTGGGTGTATGCAGTCGCGAGCTGATGAGGTGTACAAGTTTATAAGTGATGAAGTCTCGCGCCATTGTTGTCTGTCTCCACCTCGAGGGGCCAAAAAGTGTCGAGTCATGTCTGCGACGGGGATGCCCTTGACAGATGTCGCGTTCCGAGACCTTGCAAAGTTGTGCGTCAGAGACGACGCTGACGGTCGCCGGAGCGAAGCGCCAGCCTCCCTCGAACACCTTTCCGTACTCGGTTTCTTCGAACCGACGGGTGTTGTTACCGGACTTTGTGATTAGGGATAGTATCGTCTGCCCCTAGCGTATACTGATGGATAGATGAGGCTGAACCCTTTGAATGTAACAAATCCACCAAGCCAGTGTGCCCCAATCGTCACGCCCCTAGCGGCTACGTAGAGAACTGAACACTCGAGAACAACGCGAGTTTTTTTTGTTAGTGCTTCGGGCGCATCTGGGGCTCGAGTGTGGGATCGATGAGGCGCCGATTGAACCCGAGTTGGAGCCGAAAGCTGAGGTACAATTGCGTACCCGACGACCCATGTCGCGTAACACCATACTGCTGACCCATACGAAGAAAAATCGGAAAATCGTGTAGTTTTATTAACGTAATTAATACTTTTGAGTGGATCGAGACAATCTGCCATGCCTTGCACACGTATTATAATCGTAAAACGCGCAACATATTGTCGGTGCTCCGCGTCGCTTATTAGAAAATATCGCTAATTTTACGAACGTTCAAAATGGGTGGAAGAAAACAATACCATTTCTGACGGGGAAAATGGGGTAGACAACTGGTCAAACGTTGAAATGACGTGCTCGTTCTTCGTTGAGAGAGATGCATGTATACTAGGGCCAGGACAATTGGTCGATTAACCTTCCGATTATTCGATGAATGCTTTAATCGCGATTATCGATTTAATCGGTAAAATTTCGACGCATCCATAAGGAGCGTCAAAAAGAAACGCTTTCACTAGGCAGGCGGGGACGAGAACACCTTTATGAAGGGCAAACGTTAGGTGAAATTTTAACCCAAAGTAAACTGTAGGGCCAAGATTTGCAACTAAGCGCAGAAGGATACCCGTATTCCAGCCACTTGAACGCAGTGCGAGTGTCCGTTTAACGCAGCAGAGTCTATCGTAAACAATCGAAGGAGACGCTCTTGCCTCGTGCAGCTGAAATCCGTGTCTTTGAACTGTTCTAAACCTCACATCGTGATTGATTTATAAGCAGAATTGTATACTGAGCCCTTTATCACTCGATCGACAAAAGCAAAATAAAATAAAATATAATTTTGATTTTTTTTATAATATTGGTGGAAATGAACGAGACCGATTATTCGGTTAATTAATCGATTAAAGGGTAGCGATAAATCGGGTTAAAATATTGAATCGATTTCCAGCCCTAATTTCTATACGTTCTACGGTGGTTTCGTGTTAGCCTGCTCGATCGAAGAAGCTTATGTAACGTATAGAGTCCACGTGCCCTGTGTTGGGTAAACATGCAGGGAACGAGAGAACACAAGAGGATGCCTTGCGAAGAAGCGCTTGGTGTGGGCGAATTACACGTGAAAGGACGGTGGTGTGCCTGCTTGTAGCTGAGCTAGTTGGTGTGTTTGTCCTTTTTTTTCTCTCTCTCTCTTTTCCTGTATCTTCCTGCGCTCAGCTGGTATATTTTGCAGTGGTGAGGCCACCTTGCACCTAGGCTTACAAACGGACATGTTCAAAGCCGGCAGGAGGGATACGACAGCGGCGCCCCCTGACTTCTTTTACGCAGCAGCAGCTCATTATCTTTTTTTTTTTTTTTTTTTTTTGGTGCGCCGTACAGGAACAGCGACGCATCCTACCGAGATGGACAAATTTACCTGCAAAACAAAACATGTTTGAAAGTTGAGATCAATGCAACACGAAGGACGGCATACGTTTTGTCTACGGAATCCTTGGGGGCTCATTGGCATCGCAAAAGTAATAAAGCGGCGATTGCCTTTTTTTTTTTAAAATAATAATGAACGTTTAAATTATTTAACGAGCTTCAGCAGCTCAAAATTCGACGTTCTCAAACTTTGACACGCGAATGGATTTAGGGTAATGCCAGAACGTCAATTGCACCGTGCTCTTGACACGCACACTCGAGCTCGTTGTTTGCATCTGTCATTGAAAGTAGCCAGGATCACAACTACAGTGACGTGATTGCCGCACCAAACTGCGCCAAAGGGCCTTACCCTGCTACATCCTGGTATACAGTTTTACCGAAAAATTGGAGAATTTACGCCAACGTTGCGGCAAAACTTCATTTCACTTTAGTAGTTCTGAAAATAAATAGTTCGGGCCTCGCTACGCAGCCGGATTCGTTACGATACGCTCGTGCGTGTTTGCGTAACTTCCGATAGTCTCTTTAAATAACCTATTCGCTTTGGTTTCGCGGCAAACACTGACAGTACCCCGGAAGTTTCGCAGTAATTCTCACGTTCGTGGTCTTGTTCCGGCAAGTTAGTAGTCAGTATCGTTGAGTGCGCTTCTCGGCGCGCACACTCATGTACTGCAGTGGAGCGACAACTCCGGAGTAGTCATCGCGATCTTGCGTGTCTTGCTTCGCCGCAGGGCAC
This sequence comes from Ixodes persulcatus, assembly GCA_013358835.2. Classification (NCBI taxonomy): domain Eukaryota; kingdom Metazoa; phylum Arthropoda; class Arachnida; order Ixodida; family Ixodidae; genus Ixodes; species Ixodes persulcatus. Next base: position 96,255 of record JABSTQ010009653.1, on the reverse strand, counting down.
CCGCGAGCTCGGGGAGGAAAAGCACTCCTCCAGATTCCAGAACGAGACGCGGCACAATTTCTGAATAACGCTTCGACTTGTATACGCACCTTTTGGGGGTTTACGAATCCGCAGCCCATCGTGCACGATCTTCCCGACCCGGCACGCACGGGCTCGCGTCATTCGAAAACCGCGCGCCATACGCACAAAGTGAAGATAGGCGTCTGCCTGAAGCACTTCATTAAAACGATCTGGGCGCCATATTTGAGGGCGATGTTTAGAGCGCATGCTCAGAACGAGCTCTGCTCACATAAAAAAAAAAAAAAAAACACTGACATCCCCCCCCCCCAAAAAAAAAAGAAATGGTTTTCATTTTTTTTGCCAGGCGATTTAATATGTTGTTTTTGCCAGTCACGTATATTTTTTATAAAGCAAAAAAAAAAAAAAAAAAAACGCAACTGCTTCAAACCGAAACCTGGGCACGGAGGTCGGAGAAATGTATAGGGGAGGGTAAGTGCCGAAAATCACATGGCTACACCCGACCTGTTAATACTGCAGATTGGGCGAGTTGGTAAGGCATCATTATGAACCAGCGCACCGGTAGACAGTCACTCAAAAACCAACCACACAGAAAAATACACTCACACAGCGCTGAACTATCAACTCATTTGTATTTAAAACTTCCTCTTCTTCGACCCCAAGGAATAGGTTGCCAAGGAAGAAAAGGGAAAAGACAAGGCAAAGGGAGGTAAGGCGAAAAAAGAAATGAAAAACCGATGAACAGAAAAAGGAAAATAGAAGGCAAAGAAAAGGAAAAGAAAGGAGAATAATACTAATACAGCCGAATTCAAGAGTTTTTTATGATTAATTTTGTAAGCATTTTTGATAATTTTTGTAACTCTTGAATTCGGCTGTATTAGTATTATTCTCCTTTCTTTTCCTTTTCTTTGCCTTCTATTTTCCTTTTTCTGTTCATCGGTTTTTCATTTCTTTTTTCGCCTTACCTCCCTTTGCCTTGTCTTTTCCCTTTTCTTCCTTGGCAACCTATTCCTTGGGGTCGAAGAAGAGGAAGTTTTAAATACAAATGAGTGATAGTTCAGCGCTGTGTGAGTGTATTTTCTGTGTGGTTGGTTTTTGAGTGACTGTCTACCGGTGCGCTGGTTCATAATGATACACCCGACCATGCGCTTCTTTTTTTTTTTTTTTTTTTTTTTTTTTGAGGGAGGGAAAAGGGGGGGGGGGTCGCGCGCAGCAAACGGCATAGATTGCGGGAACCGTTTGCCGTGCGATTGCGTTGCAGTTACGTTTGTTCCGCTCGCTGTTCTGCACTTCAAGATGGGTTGTTTTGTACAGTTGGAAATGTGTGGTGAGTGCCCGTGGTGAATGCAAGTGACCGGCTCCGAAACGAATGCCCCCAAGATGTTTGGTGAAGAGCTGCCTCACAGGTCCTGCATCCGAAAGGGGCATTGCGCGGCAGGGTCTGCACATGTTTCCGAAAGATCAACGGGATCGGGACCGAATGGCTGGCTGCAATTCTGCACAGAACAGTTACGGGCACCTCGGAAAGCGTATACGCTACCCGATGTATATGCTCCTTGCATTTTGTGCGAAGTGACTACATTGAGTTCGCAGGTGTCAAAAAGAGAATCCCATACCATTTAGTTCAGCGACGTTTCGTCCACAACATTTGTTTTTTCAGTGATAATTAAAAAAAAAAAAAAAGATGTGTAATTATCGCGAAATGTTGGACTAAAAAAAAAAAAAAGAAAAACAGTACACCAACACTCTAGATCGAACCTGGGTCCACTGCGTGTGTAGCGGATACCCTTCCACTGAGCTACTGGGTGAACTCTCGTTCGTAGTTATGCAGCCGGTCGACTGTAGGTCGGAAGGTTTGCTGTCGATTTCCCTCCAGCAAGGCACTCCCTAAGCTCCAAGTCGGGCAGCACCACGCACTGGCCACATTCGCACCTAGTAAAGCAATCGTATACGCGTGCATATTCAACTCGAAGTACGCAATTCGTGCTTGACGTTTGCGCGAGCGATGTCTTCAGCCACGAGAAGGGGGCGACGGCTGGGCGACGTCTTCGTGCAAACGGGCCTGGTGGTCGGGCGTGTCGTACGGGATGAATACCAATTCTTTTGGTTGGTCCAAAATTTCTCTTTCGAAGGACGACAGATTCGCCGGTACCGCGAACAACAGTTCTGAAGTAGAGGTCCCACGTCCGTCTTCCGTTGCCATTGCCGTCCAGCCCGCGAGTCCCACGATACGCGAAACGACGCGACGTTGAGAATTATGCAGTGAACGCACAAAATGCTTCCGGTTCTCAGTGCAACTTTTTTTTTTTTTTTTTTTAAATCAACGTATTTGCAGCTTTTGGTAGCCACAAAAGGGTCTCGTTTTTTTTTTTCTATTTTTAATATTAAGTGTGTACCCACGACTTTGATTAAATTTGGTGGTTGTGTCTATAAATCTTAGAAAACGGCCCGTGACCACGGAGGAGTGAGTGAGCGCGACTCAAACCGGCCAGTTCTCGATCGGCGGTTTTAGGGAGGAAAGAAACCGAATTTCGAGCCTCTAATTCTGTTCTGGGTAGTTGGGCTCTCATATGTCACGTACTATCGCGGACAATATGAGCTGAAAAAGCGCTCCGGCCGGCGAACGGTACTACCCGCGCCGCCTGTTGCATCGCTCCGCACACATGGCGCACCCTGAGTACGAGATAAATTCTCACTTGCGCTCGCTGCGCCACTGCGCTCTTCCGGCCGTCTGCAAGCGAGACAGCGGGTAAGACGACGGGCATGTGTGTCGTAGGATGGCGGGGGGAACAAAATATTACACTTGTCGTCCCTCTTTTGGAATTGATTTACTTTACTCTATCGCACAGAATCCCGTAGAAGAAAACGCTGACTGGTGAAGAAAAAATATTAAAGTGTCTCCAGTTTCATCTGCGATTATCGTTTTTGAAAGTCACATCAAAAGACGTTGCAGGTTGTTTTTGTTTGATTATAGGTGCATGCACAAAGTAGGACATCGTAAAATATAGGCCAAAATCTGTATGCCAGATTTAGTCCGGCTCCAAGGTATTTACTTTTTTTTATTTTTCCTTGATCACAGATGTTTAAAAAAAATGGTAATCGTATACATGTTACTGAGAAGGTTTTGTAACCCTGATTGAGGGTATCAAAGGGGTCAAAAGTATTATTTCTTTATTACTGGGCCCACGTGTTTGTTTCAAACAAAACAAGTTGCTGACAAGACAGCAGTTTTTTCTTGTTGACAAATTTCTAGTATTAGTAAAGTGGGACAAACAGTCATATATTTGCCAGGAGAAGGAGCTTGAAAGTTCATCGAAGGAATATTTGCAGAGGACAAAGTCAGACACGAAAGATTAATAGTCGGCGTGGAAGTTCAACTGCACTATACAAGAAGATCGGGATCAAGGAGGCACCACACAAAAGTATGCGTGGTTAACGGCGTCAAACAGTGTGTCGCAACCGTAGTATCAAGCTTTGTTCCAATCGGCAGAAGTCCGCTTCAGGGGGTCCTGAGGCGCAGTAAAACTTTCAAAATAATTTAATACCGCGTCATTCTCCCCTGACCCGCGACCACGACTCCCATCCTGTTTGGTTAGAAATCATAGAGCGCGGCAACGAAGTCTGGCTCAGCCCGAAGCCACTTCCATTCACCTCATTGCTTTCCACAATTCGCGCGGTGGAGGGGACGCCGTGACATGACCTTGATGCGCCTCCAAATGTTTTCGATGATATTCAGATCGGCTCCTTTTGGGGGCCAAGGCAGCTTCGTCAGGCAGTGCTCCTCGAGGAGATAGGAGTGTGACAACAGATTTTCCACTTTGGCGCTTTCTTGAAATGCACTGAAATGCATGTTAGCTGAAAACGGGAACATTGGGCTACACGGCACACGCATCGTGATGGTCGTCCCGTCGGCCAATATTTTCGCTAGCAGACTGCCGGAAGAGAGCAGCGGCGCAGTGAGCGCAAGTGAGAATTTATCTCGGCCTCAGGGTGCGCCGTGTTTAGGGAGCGATGCGACAGGCGGCGCAGGTAGTACCGTGCACAGGCCGGAGCGTTGTTTCAGCTCATATTGTCCGCGATAGTACAACTAAAAACTTCGGCGAGCATAAACACCCTGTCGGCGTCCTTTTAATAGCCCGTTAAGGCCGACAGTCATTGATTGTTTGGAACGCACGTCGAAAAAGAACTTTGGATACTCGCCGTCGCCACGCGCTCACCAGTGGCGCACACGGCTATGACCGCCAGTGTTATGAGATAAACTGCAAAATCCTGGCGGCATTTTTTTTTTCTTTTTTTTTTCAGTTTGAGATTTTGCAGGGATACTTTGGTATTGCAAGAGGATTAATGCTAACTCTCCTCTACATTTATTTTTTATGCTTCGTTTTTTTTTTAAATCTGAATTAAGAAGGGCAGTTTTCTCTTAACCTTTAGAACTCGAAGAAAACATAAATGTAGGCGCTTAAAATTGTTGTATTCGAACATTACTTCAGTAAGATTTCGAGCCTAAAATTACCATTCGCGGCAGCTTGCACCGTCCTTCATCAGTCATCCTCTTGTTACCGTGCTGGTGCTTCTACACGCGACTAAAGGGGCCCACGCCTGAATCCTACTTTAATATTTACGGCGGTACGAATGAAAATGAGGTGTGCGCTTATGCCGCAACAGCTTTTTGCTGCTCCGAAATGAGCTTTTGAAGGCTCCAAGAGCTTCCCCAAAGAAAAGACCCAAACCCGTTCACATCGCCGTAAACATTGAGGCACACCTTTGGTCTGGCGTGTCACGTGTAAAAACCGTAAGCGGACCTTACCGGTTTAAAGGACCGTTCGCACGGTGCCGTTTGACCGCGAAAAGAATACGTTGCGCTTGCCTACCGGAAACTAAAAGGAAACCAATGTTAGTGTGTTCCTTCTGCCGAGTCTGCGCGCTGGGAAGAGGTGGCTGACGTGTCTCGGGGAGCGGGCGCGACGTCATCGATGACTCATGCTACCCTGGCCGAGGGGCGGCTGTCGGTTTGATGCATTGGATGGCAGGCGCTCCCGCTGAGACTGCCATGGAGCTGTGACGAGTGCGCCGACCGATTGATTAATCTCTACGATTCTTTGCCTTTTCTGTTCCCCCTTTTTTTTTTTTTTTTTTTTGCGGGTAAAGAAAGGGGTTGTTTGGCTGGACCTTGATTATGGTGGACAATCGTCCTTACTAAGATATCGTGTTTATTTATTTTTTTTCTTCGTTTACTATTTTGAATGGCCCGCGAATCGGCTTTCTCGCTAGATACGATGCTTCGAAGACGCATTTTGGAACGCTGCCTCGCCGTTTATATAGTGTACACTTCTCGGAATGGAATCCCTGACGTTGGTAACCTGCGAAACGGCCGTCAGCTTTTTTTTTTTTTTTCTCCCTGGGCTCGGGTGTCGATCTGGGCCAATGCACGTGTTCAGGCTGCCTTCGTTTCATCCGAACTGCCCCCGGAAAGAGCGTTAGACACGAGCGCGCTTGATGGGCGATCGTCGGCCAGACGCCGGGCTAGCAATAGCACTTTGAGTCGCTACGCGAGAAATGAATTGATTAATTGATTGAGGTTTTATGGCGCAAAAGGATCGGGAAAGCAGCGAGCACCGAAGAAAATATAGCGCGCAAAACACAGAGAACAAAGCAGAAGAAGCAGGCAGAGCAAGCGCTAACTTGCAACAAATGTTTAAACGAACGAAAAAAAAACAAAAAATCACGCAGCAATTACAGCGAAAAACAAGCCGAACTCGAGACTCACTTTGCGCGCTATATTTGATTTTCTTTTATGAACCAAGTTCCAACTAGCCCCCATCGCTACTTAATACAGCAACCACTGATAGGGAATCCAGATATTTGGCATTGCACAAATTAGGGCGAAACAGACAGCTAGAGGGTGATCGTTGAGGGAGAAAATTGGCTTAGAAGGGCGGGAGAAATCATATGTTTGTCTGACTTGGGCTAGATGGCGCAAGCTGCCGCCCGTTCCAAAGGGTAAAGCCATTAACATCCATCATCCCGGAGGCGGAGACGTTTGCAGACGATCAACGCTTTCGGCGGCCCCTCGCAGCTCGTGCTGCAAATGCGGCCCGTAAACCACGTGACCCCGATAGTTGGGAAAACTCTCTAGTGCTACAACACTGGCAGCAAGCTCTTGGGATGCTCGGCTGATTTGACGGAACGTCCGTGCGCTGGAATGCCGAGCAAATTACACGCGCGGAATCCCTATGGCGTACACATTTCGTGTACGAGTAGGAAGAGTAAACGATAGGAAAAGAACTACATCAACGATGCGTGATTGTTTAACGTGATTTCGGAGGGGCCCAAATCAGGGGTTGTTGGAGCAGACAAACAAAAACAATCTGAGAAAAAGAACGAAAGAAAAATCGAACAAGCTTTTTTAGTTCGTGTTGCACTTGCGCTCATTAGTAATGTTCGACCGAGTTCAGAACCTAACAGTTTTTTTCTTTTCCTTTTTGTAGTCGACATAACTGGATATTTTTTTTTTTTAAGCCCGGGGGGGGGGGGGGGGGGGGGGGGGGGCGAGGGCGATAAGTAGTATGGAGGCGTAGTTACGGTAATAGTTTCGGAAGTCTGCACAAAGTAAATGCGAAGAAGAAAAAAAAAAGTATTGTGAGCATGCGCTTTGCCGTTCCCTTTCCCAGGACACGTTAGGCGCCGGTAATAGTTCTCTGCAAAGTAAAAACGACAAAAGTACTGCTACCCGCTTTACGCGGTGATTTCGGTAACTACAAAGAATCAAGGTCAAGAATGCGATTTTCGGATGCTCGGCTGCTAAGTTTTCCTTCTGGATCTTTTTTTTTTTTTTTTTTTCCTGTTCCGTAAGAAGAGTTATGATGCGCGTTTTTGCGTTTTTTTTTTCTTTCGTTGTACGATAATTTTTTTAGTCGGTCTTCGGTTCTGTTTTTGTGACGTCACTCGAGCGGTGTACGGAGCGTTGTTTTGTTTATGTTCGCAGGTTGTTTCTAATTAAAATCGGCAAAATTATTGAAAAAAAAAATAAACATTTCTAAGGTTGGCGCGGCATGCGTCACGAGTTTAGGTACTACTCCTACTCCATTCGGGCCGCCTTAAAGAAATGCTATCGTTAAACGCGTCTTTATCGAAAGTGATTTCGAACATGCCAGACCCGAACTGGCGCAAAACGGCGCGTCCATGCCATTTCGTGAAGCTGAGGCATCGTGCAAGCTCACACACACACACACACAAAAAAAAAAAAAAGAAACAAAGAGAAAACGACCAAATTTTACGTTTAAGGTGGGTCGCCAGCCTTTGAGGTGGGGCGTGTTGCCCCACCTCAAACGAGACATTTAGCCAGTGCAGTGCAAACCGTTAACCTGGGGCCTTTACCGTTCCCCACACTGTAGTGGTCCACGACTGCACTCCGGTACGATGCTCATGCAGATCGAAACGGCCAGTGGCGGGGATTGAACCCAGGATCCCTCCCGGGTTTTTGCAGCGCGAACTTTCTCTGCAGATGCTACGAGCTGCGGTGCGCGCTAGCCAGAGTTGTAGGAGTTACCGAAAAAGAAGTAACGAAATACGTTACTCGTTACTTGCAGGTCGCGTTACCGACCTACGTTACTACCTCAGAGTGAAAGAAACGCGTTACCGTTACAGATAAAAGGTAACGCACTTTACTTTTGCGTTACTTTTCCAATTTTACTGGTTTGACTTTACAGGTATGCATAAGCGCCGTATTTCAAGAAACATTATGTCCACGGAGAAACTGAACATAATTACCTTACATTTTTACTTTTTCACCTAAATATTCACGAAGAAAAATGCAACCCCCCCCCCCCACAAATTTACACAGTTTGACGCTTAGAAACACAAAAAAAAAATGGTGTAATTTTTTTTTTGTTGAAGTCTTGGGAAGAACGGGTAACGTAACTGCGTAAGTCGTTACTCTAAACAAGTAAAGTACGTTACGCGTACTTACGTTACTGGTTACATATTCTTTTCAAGGCTTAAAGAAAACATTACACTTCAGTTTTTTTCGTGTAATAAGGGACCAAGTTATAAGATTTTTTTCCGTTATTTGCGGTTTTTCTCGTATTTGGGTGAAACCGTTAAAAATATAAGGTTATTATGTTTTCAGTTTCTCTATGGACATGTTTCTTGAAATACCTTACGCGTGACCGCCAACACTGGCGCTAACGTGGCGGAATGGGAAGGGGGGGGGGGGGGGGGTACTAACCTATGTGGTGAAATAACCGGAGTGTCTTTTTGTCTCATTCCCTCACTCGCATGCACACGCGCAGCAGTTTTTTTTTTTCCTTGTTTTTAATTTTTTATTTGTAATTCAAAGTAAACGAAGCAGCTTTTTTGTGTGAGTGTGTGTTTTCTTTATTTGAAACTAAATTGTCGCACACTATTCTGGTAATCGCGACAGAAATGTTTCGAGCGGAGTGAATGTCGTGTGGGTGCCGACACCCCTCTCTCTCCTCGGCGCTGTTGAGTCGAGTGGGAGAGAGAGGTTATTTTGGGACGACATCATGACTCTATACCGCAAACACCGACCCGGTAAACGCTGTAGGGACGCTGTAGGACTCTATACCGCAAACACCGACCCGCGACGTTCTCCGGGAGAAAATAAAATAAACGTCGGCTGAATTGTTCGCTAAGAATTAGTCGTCGATGGAACACGTCCTTAATATCGTAGGGAGTACATCTCCACGACATTCGTGGCTCGGTACTGGCGACGTGCGCCACCGAAAGCTTCTCTATGCTCGGCTTTCCACGATTGGCTAGGCGCTCACTTAATTAAAACTTGAAAGGGATCCTAGGCGGATCTCGCAAAGCGTTCGCCGCACGCGTGATGCCGCCATAATTTTATATAGGAGGCCGTGGCGACAGTGCACGGTAAGGCTCGTGCAGTCTCCGTACCCTGCACGTGCAAAGCAGCAGCAGCAGCGAGGTTGTCGCGCGTACAGAAAGGCGAATTCCCTCGACGCATTGTGGCAGCGGCGGCGTAGCCAAACTGACTGGTGTGATCAATCTGCTCTGCCGCCTTCATTAAGTTACGTCAGACTGTCAACGTTGACGGTTTAAGGAATGAGATGACTTCCGAACTGCGGTTTTTACTCGCGCCGTTTATGTTCTCGTGTCGGAATCGATGTGTGTAATATACACCAACGCGCGGCTATGACGTCGTGCCACTGCGGTGCTGTTCGGCACGGCGCAATGCATTTCTTAATTAGGTACACAAATACACACAAAAAGTCTGCGTTGGCTGGCGGTTGGTAACACGAACACTGAGATCGTGGCCAACTAGGATGTTGGGTGCACGATTGTTGTTGAAACAAAAAGCGTAAGCTAATGTTTGTTAACTTGGGTATTAAACCGCTTGTTCCAAACGATTTTGTGAACGGCTAGTGAAGATCGCGATTACGGGGAAGCGATTTACACGGCGGTTGTTCGGATCTAGTGTGGGAGATGGTAATGCAGTGAAAATGAAGGATTGAATCTCTGCCGTTAATTGAATAGGCGGCGGGCACCGTACCCAATGCGGTTTTCCGTAAAGAAGACTGCTCTTATCACGAGGACAGTTCAGTCAGATTTTCACTCGGAAGTCCTCACGATACTTTAAATGAGCGATTAGCGTACCTGTCCATCGAATCGGACGAAAGTAGATGTTGCTGGAAGCGATACTCTGGCGGTAACCGATCGTGGTTACAGGCTGTTTGATGACAGTGATCGATAGTGGCTACAGCCTTTTGAATGAAGATAACCAACCCTGGTTACAGCCCCGTTGTTACAAGTTTAATAAAAAAATTAACTGCGCTCCTGTTTTGTCATTCGAGGTTTTCCTCAAGGTCATTGTTTGCTGCGAAAGCGTCGTAATCGAAAGCGGCAGAACGGCTTGCACCTCGCCGCTTTCCGGTAACGAGATAAGGTTAAAGTCCGGTTTAGTAATCACTTCAGTTCTAGCTAAGACCTGTTAGCTACGGCTTAAACGTGGATTGGGACGGCATACATGACCAGCTTGCATCTATCTACTAAGACCTTCGCTGTGTTCGTGGAATGTAACTCGTTGAAGCATTCGAAGTGACACTTGACGCCAATAATGTTCCGAAGGCAAATAGGTATATGAGTGGCAAATAGATTTTTTGTATTTTGGACTCGTTGGGCCGAAGAATCGTTTGGTTGCATGCTGACCTTCGAGTTCGCCTTGGTGGAGTTTGATGGCTCGTTGCTATTGAATTTTTCGCGAGTGTGAAATAAATAAACACATAAAACGGGGCGTCTAAAGTGGTTTAACAGAGACGGTGCAAACTAGCACTGAAAATATTTGGCGACATATAGGTTAGAACTCTCGATCAAAGTCTAAAGCGTGATTTTCAAAGCAGCAAACTGCGCTGTAAAAAAAAAAAAAAAGTATTAGCTTGATGAATTTTTCCAAAAAAGCGAAGTTTAGAAGCGTTTATCTTCGATGGATTTTCGCACAATAGAGCAAAATTTGCGGCCACTACGTCGCAAGTTTGCGGGTTGGTGGTCAATACTTCCCCCATAATTAAAAAAATATATATAAAAAAAGGAAGGACGAGGGCTAGCCCGTTGGGTACGCACGGCGGCGGCAAGGCCAAACCGGGACATGGCTCGGCCGGCTTTTCCCACCCGCGGTCCGTGCCCGGGGCCCGAAATAGCCAGCCTCCTCGCCGAGCCTGCTCCCAGCCTTCCAAGCCCATCTTGGGCCTAGGAGCCGAACCCCCCTCGCGCGGCCGCGGGGTTCGGGCGCGCTCCGCCGCTGCCGTATATGGCGCTGCGCCGCGGCATGCGCGACGTCACGTCCGGGTCACGTGGGGGCGGGCTTCCGCCGGCCGGCCTCCGTTCCCACCCCCCCTGGGATAAAAGCGGCGGGCGGCCGGTTGGGAGGCATCACTCCTCCGGGGCTCGGCGTTTCAACGAGGTCGGCTCTTGCACTACATTGTTCTTTTCGAGCACCGCCAGCTCAAGGTGTGTGTTCCGTCCAGCGTGGCTTTTACCAAGCTTCCTTCTCTCTCGACTTGGTGGATTTTTGTCGTCGAAGCAAGTCGCTTGGATTTGATCGTGGGGTGGGGTTTTGGGGGCATCTTTCTTCGCCGGTAGTCGTGAGTATTCTACGGTGCTGGGACAATTAGCTAGTTTGACTAGAAAGTATGGTTGCTTTGCCTTAATTCGTCATCGCGAGGTAGGGAGTAGCGTTTTTTAAAATGGTCGCTTTTAATTTGGAAAAGCAACGGGCCTTGAGCTTTCGGCAGTTGGTCATCTGTGAACGAGGTGACGGTCTCACTTAATTAGTCTCGAGAAGCTTGAGACTAATGAGGGTGGGGCTGTTCGAACCATTCAGTTCACTTAGCTAATTTGCCAGTGCCTAGATCAGAAGCGGGAGCTTGGAGCGATGTATCGGGTAGTGGGTGTGTCCTGCAGTGCGAGGCGCCGAATTCAAAGTTGCGTATGTGCTGATTGTAGCTGAAGAGTGACAAGCTATCTCGTTGTGCGGGCCTTTTCGTTTCGTACTCGCGGTGTAAGTGAATGCAGGCAGCTATTACGGTTAGTTTGGATGGGCACTAGGGTCGAGCAGTTTTCTGGAGTGGTACAATTGTCTAAGGTCGTGACAGTAATGGCTGCTCCTGCGGCCGCGATCCACGAGTGAGCTCATGCTTGAACCCGGGGGGCGTCTGTTCTCTTTTGTGTGCGCAGCTAAACATCCGACATGTGTGACGACGAGGTTGCCGCTCTGGTGGTCGACAATGGCTCCGGCATGTGCAAGGCCGGCTTCGCCGGGGACGATGCCCCCCGCGCCGTGTTCCCCTCCATCGTGGGACGCCCCCGCCATCAGGTGAGAACCCCCCCCCCCCCCCCCTATCCTCTTTAGCACCCCTCCGGAATACCTTCTAAGGTCTCCAGCAGCACAGAATGCCCTTCAGAACCATTTATTTACTCACACCCCATCGAGGGTGCAAAAGTGTACTTTTGCTCCCTTAGCACCTAGATCGGAACTCCCTTATATTACTCCCTTACGATTAAGGGTGTCAAGCTTGCACCATTAGTACCTTGACTTCTCATTTGCTCTCTTACGACTGAGGCTGTCGACTCGTGCGTTCTCCTTCAGTACCCCACTCCCGGAGGTTCGCGAACGTTGTTTGAGCCATGCCAAGCGCTCTCGATTGGAAGGCGTCTAGCAGAGGGAACTTCCCGTATCCTGCGATCCTTCGACCACTACCCGAAGGCCGCGGTCATCGATTGATTAAATCGAAACGCGGATGTCATGAACACGTTCACCGTGATGACATCGCGATAACTCGAGTTGCCGCGTAGCTTCTTATCGTGATTTGTCACCGAGAAAACTAGACTAGTCGCGCCGGGTTGGAATTCAAGGGCCCGCTACCGAAGCGCGCCCGCCGCGTTGAGGTGAACGCCCGACCCAGTCCGGGCGTTAACAGCTAGACACTGACCAGTTCCTCCCTCCGAGGCCGAATCGCTATGATTCTACCCTTTCCGCGACAGCTAGTTGCTCGACATGCGCGAGACTGCTCGGTATTCAATCTAGCATAATTTTTCGGTTTCTTTTCATCGCGATGACCGGCTTGTTCACGGCCGCCGAGTGGGTACTAAAGGACCGATGGCGTAGCGTGATAAAGAAGGCGGGCACGTGTGCGCGCTACTCGCTTCTAAATGAGGAATCCTCGGCGGCGCGTACGTACCGACTTCCCTCTCCCCGTAATGGCGTGCAGTTATGTCAGGCGCCGGTGGCCTCGATTTTACGCGCGTTTCTTTCTATTTGTGACCCCGTACAAGTGGGTGCTTTTGCCTCTTGAGATTCTTCTTGCCGCTGCTGCTGTTGTACTTCGTGGGGAGGACAAAGGCTTTCCTCTGCGGGGCCGCGGTGTAATTAAAGCCACCTTCCCCTTGTTTTTGGAGGGAGAGTGCGGTAAAAGCGCATAGTTACAAGCCGATCTTATCTCGTTCTGGGGTTACGAGAGAAATTGGGCTTCCGTAGGTACTCCGTAAGGGTGGAGGGGGCGGGTGGCTGTGTGCTTTAGTCTAGTATTATCTGGGTTGGGAGATAATTTCGGAGCGCAGATAGCGATTGCGATAAAGCAGGGGCTGTGGTAAGGTACACATCAATGTATCTTATGATCTCTTAGCTTCAGAACTTCAGCCCAATTATCTGCAATAGGAAAAAGTTTTGACGGGAAAGCTACGCAAAGTTAAGGGGTTAAATTTTCAGCACTTGTTGCGACGGTATCGAACCTTGGCAGAATGGACCTTTGGAAGGTTATGGTTCGCTGGGACGATCGCCGAACTAGATCTGTAGAATTACTAAATGTAAAGGGCTGAGGTCCGTATGGGACGTTACGTGGCCCATGGTGCTGATCGCCCGCCGCTCTCTTGCGCGTGTCCCCCTCCTAGGGTGTGATGGTCGGTATGGGCCAGAAGGACAGCTACGTGGGTGACGAAGCCCAGAGCAAGCGTGGTATCCTGACCCTGAAGTACCCCATCGAGCACGGCATCGTCACCAACTGGGACGACATGGAGAAGATCTGGCACCACACCTTCTACAACGAGCTCCGCGTGGCCCCCGAGGAGCACCCCGTCCTCTTGACCGAGGCCCCCCTGAACCCCAAGGCTAACCGCGAGAAGATGACGCAGATCATGTTCGAGACCTTCAACACCCCCGCCATGTACGTGGCCATCCAGGCTGTGCTCTCCCTGTACGCCTCCGGTCGTACCACGGGTATCGTGCTCGACTCCGGTGACGGCGTCTCCCACACCGTCCCCATCTACGAAGGGTACGCCCTGCCCCACGCCATCCTCCGTCTGGACTTGGCCGGCCGGGACCTGACCGACTACCTGATGAAGATCCTCACCGAGCGCGGCTACTCTTTCACCACCACCGCTGAGCGGGAAATTGTCCGCGACATCAAGGAGAAGCTCTGCTACGTCGCCCTGGACTTCGAGCAGGAGATGGCCACCGCCGCCTCCTCTTCTTCCCTGGAGAAGTCTTACGAGCTTCCCGACGGACAGGTCATCACCATCGGCAACGAGCGCTTCCGCTGCCCCGAGGCCCTGTTCCAGCCTTCCTTCCTGGGTATGGAATCGTGCGGCATCCATGAGACCACGTACAACTCCATCATGAAGTGCGACGTGGACATCCGTAAGGACCTCTACGCCAACACCGTCCTGTCCGGTGGCACCACGATGTACCCTGGTATCGCCGACCGCATGCAGAAGGAGATCACTGCCCTGGCGCCCTCCACCATGAAGATCAAGATCATCGCGCCCCCCGAGCGGAAGTACTCCGTCTGGATCGGCGGCTCCATCCTGGCGTCCCTGTCCACCTTCCAGCAGATGTGGATCTCCAAGCAGGAGTACGACGAGTCTGGCCCCAGCATCGTCCACCGCAAGTGCTTCTAAGCGCTTTCAACTGCCCACTTTACCATCAGCGGGAGGCGGCGGAGCGTCGAAAAACAACCGAAGAACGAAGAAAAAATGCAACAGCCGAACTTTCTTTCGAACACGCCGACATTTTTTTTTGTCCCGGAATTTTTTTATTATTTTTGTAATTTGTTTATTTGGGAGTTTAGGTCCCTACGTCGACCGCCTCATTTCTTTTTCCCTTTCATTTAAAACCCCTTTCCCCACTTTCTCGCGGTTTATTTTCTTGCGTGGACGAACGGCGGCCATTGGATTCTACTGCCCTGGTTTTTACATGTTGGTGTCTTTAGCCGAGGTGTCGCGCCTAGGGGCCGATGCCCTAACGATGGTTTGCTAGGTTCGAGTGCAGTGGGGTTTGGCGGGGAGATTGTGGAAAAGAGTGCGCGTGTGTGCTGGGGACTGACTCCTCTCGGAATCTAAGTTAACAAATTTTTTTTTTCGTCATTGGTGGAATAAAAATTGTTTTTACAGTATTCTTGCTTTGTACTGTGGTTGCGGTTTTTTTCGCCTGCGAGTGGTTCTTATTTGGAGACACCCTTCCTGGCGAATGAGGAACTGGTTATCCATTTGGTACTCTGGTATTCCTCGCTGCATATCGGCACTGCACTTTCTCTTTCCAGCGTTGAGTTCTGGAACCACTGGACAATGGACCTCTTGGCGAATATGTGCTGCCACCTAGACACGCGAATCGGTTCGAGACTAGGTGACTGGAAAACAACGCGCGCCCAAGGCCTCTTCCACCCGTTCCACACCCAAAACGTCAGCTACATCCTGTTCACCCATTGAGGCGATGTGAGAGCCAGACTTGTGCCTATCTCAAATACTCTACTCAAGATACTGTATCTTAAATACTTTTTGAAGAATCTTGGTATCTTGCAAATACCTTTGATCGAGAGTATTTAATACTCTATTTTAAATACATTTCTGAGTATCTTGTACTCATTATCTCAAATACATTTTTGACATTCCGCCATTTTCCGAGTTTTTCGGTGTGAAGTGACGTGGGCGTGGCACGAGCAAACGTGAACATTCTTTCGAGCAACCAAATCCTGTTGCTAGCTCCGATAAGATACGGTGACTTAGATTGAGCTCGTGAAAACATCGCTCTTGTGACGATTGTGACTCATATTTCCCGAAGTTCGTGCAATGAAGTTTTTCCCCTCCCCTTCCCAAAGGCGCTTTTTGTTTCCAGAGTTTCTCCGAAAAAATCCTCAAACAAAAGGGGTGGTTTCTCGGAAGTTAGGATTGGATGCCACACTGAGGCGCGACGCAGACCGGGAAACGACCTACGACAACAATGCAGACTTGACTGTCAAGAAAATAACTAATAAAAAAAAGAGAAGTGGACAGGAAAAAAAAAAAAAAGACATTTTTGTTTTGCTTGTATATTTGACCCCCCTACGGCAAAAACGTCTAGGCTTCCTTTTGTTTATTTTATTTTTGTGGTCACCCGGTCACTTATTGCTTTCGCGAACAACGTCTGTAAGCGGACATTGATAAGCGGAGAACAGGACAGGAAACGAACTAAAATCTAGATGACTTCCCGAAATCCCAACAAGGTGCCCCCCAACGCTGAGTGCCTTTCTGAACGCAACCTACTAGAAGAAGGTGCGACCACTCCCGTGGCTATTATGTGGGTTCTTTTTGTTATCAATTCACTCAGATCCCTATCCCGAATTCGTTTATAGCGAATTCCCCACATATAGGAAATATAGAGTGTAGTTAAACGATGCGTCTAAGGTGCGCCGCAGGACGTGATATTCAGCGATGTCACTATAGCTAAAGCGACCTCTTTATTTCTGTCCCAGAAATGTTTTTTAACATGCATCAGTGATATTGCCACGCGCGTCGCCGAGCGAGCGCGAGGCCGAATGGTTGCCGCGCTTGGCTCTCGCGCGGAGCCTCCGGGTTCGATTCCAGAGAGCGGACTCCTCTTATATTGATTCTTACAACTTGACATTCTCGTAAGTTCGAGAACCTTGTCGTGTGATCGAGTTACGAATATTCTACGCCAGGAACGTTCTACGCCGAATGTTCCAGAAACCCACGCGGGTACAAAAGGTGCTCCGCCTGGCGGTAGCGAAAGCTTGCGCTGGGAACATCCTTGGTTAGATCCCCACCGCCCCGCCCCTTTCGATCTAAATGAGTTTCGCACCGGCACGCGTTCGTCTAATCACTACTGCGTGATGCACGTTAAAAACCCCAGGTTAGCGGTTGTACTGCACTGGCTAAATTTCTCATCTACAGCTAAGCGACAGGTCACCTGTTGAGGCGTACTGGGGTGTATCAGTATTCCCAGTAAGTGAGAAACGGAATATATGTACACCTATAAACATGCGAAAGCAAGCCAATTTTTTCTTTTTTTGGTTCGGTGTCAGTCTCGTCCAGCGCTCGATCCTGCTGTTTCGCCGACATCGACGCCTGCGACGCTAACTTCTATTTTGTTTTGGGCACAAGTTCGCCCCATTAGACGTTTAGTTTCTTCAGTTATTCGCCGCCTCATCATTTCTCACTCGTGACAATATCCTCCTCCTTATAGTTCAACTGCATAAAATAGCCTTACGACGCTTTTTTTTTTTCGTTTTTCTGTTGTTACGTGCTAATAAACCATTCTGGTAAACCAGATTTGCGAAACTGTATAATTGTCGTTGTCTCTGACGTCAATACAAATTACGCAATGCGGAAGTATCTTCAACAGTAATTTAATTACATTTCCAAGTATTTATACTCTAATCAAGATACTTTACAGTGAAAGTAACTTGAGTAGTATTTTAAATACTTTATGTAGCAGGTATTTAGTAACTTAACTTAATTACTTTTATCGAGTATTTTGTCCAACACTGGATGTGACCTAGATACCATAGAGTTATTATAATGTACGCTAGAGGTTCAACTGGCGCTAGTGTGCTGTTGCAAATTGAAGCAGACAGCAAGCAGTCGGAAATTGACTTCCGGTAATGCATTTCTATGGAAAAAAGCGAGTGCATTTCCTCTCTGCGCTCGATTATAAGAGCAAATATCACGAATAATTCGTACGTACTAGGCACTTTGGAACATTTCCCAGTCACGCAGACGAAATAATTGGTCAGTTACGGCGTTTTTATTTTAAAATCTTGACATGAAAAACGGTGCTAAAACCGCTTCGTACATGCATTTATGTGCACTGTCGGACACTGTTAGCGCGAACACGGCGTCGAAGCTTTCCAGCATGGATATATACGTGCCAAACGAACGAAGGACATGTGGAAAACCTGACAGACGACAGGAACTACGAAGTAACACTGGATAAGTAACTCCTTGTGCTTGCAGACGATCAAAAGAAATTGAAAGTCACGTAATATAGTCCGATTTGCAATAAATAAGTACTGCTTTATTCTTTCTGCTCATGAATATGTGCGAAGATGCTTAATTGTTCTGGGTTCAAATCATCACCCGCACGCTCCAAATCTTTGCAAATAGGGAGAAGCCAGGGAATAGGTGCCCAATAAAAACTGCCTGACAAAGGAAATAATAAGAAAACACACCTTTAGTAGTTCACGTACTTTATCCTTTACGTTTCGAAAGTTTTTTTAACCACTCGTAAAGATGCACGACGGGGTCATTTTCATATAGTGACAGGACGGGCATATTAACAATATATAAGCACCAACGGAATGCTGGCGAACTTTGAACACGCTCTACATTCCTTTCGAACGTTATTTTGCTTAGAATCGTCGCTCGTTTCTATATACCTGCCATGCAACAGAGGTTTGGGCCTGAAATATAGCGAAGTTTAACATCGTTCAGTGGTGAAGAAAAAATGCCGTAACTCAAGCAATTACACTTCCACAATATTAATAAAGGTACATACTATCCGGTACAACCGAAATAACAAAAGTTATTTATGTTATTTTCCGGCGAAGAGACAAAATTCACGCGCGTTTTCCCATAGGAATACACAGGAAGACTGGAAAAGTAGACTGCATGCTGTCTGCTTCAATTTGCAAACGGAAGTCCCGTAGACACTAGCGCCAGCTGAGCCTCTAGCGTTTATTGTAATAACTCTATGCTAGATACGGCTCCCCCAAGCTCACCTTTGTCCCCATCGTGCGTAATCTTCCGTCCCGAGGTCGACACAACGAAACCGCTCAAAGGCGAGAAATGCAAGATGGCGGATTGTTTGGAACTAGATACTCTCGAACCCAGGCGCATGAAATACTCCGCGCATGCGCACCGTGTATTTCTACAAAAGGTCCATTGTTCCCGAGGGCTGCTGAGCTCGCACTGTTCAAGACCATTTGAATGGCATGTATAGGGTGCCTTTATGCGCGCTCTGCTTAGGGTGATCACGTCTAGCTATTTGATTCCAAACGCTTGTATATATTTTTATTATTTTCTGAAGCGCGAGGAAGAGCGTTGCTCTTGGCGTTGACTATGCTACGGCGACATTTTTTTTTCGGCGATTTCTTTATTTTCCCAGGACCCTTAAAGGGGCCATGAAACGAATTCTGGGATGGGATAAATTATTTTAAATTGGGACTTTACTAATCGCATATCGTTTAGTTGGTCAAAAGAAAGAGGGTAGAAAGTCAAAAGCCAGCTTTTCGGTACGAACATTTGAAAATATAGCGGACTATTTTGTACCTTCTTTCCTTCGAAAGCTCTTCGCCTTTTCACTATGATACATCCGCGGTTCCCAAAGCGCGTCAGCGGTGCCAAACTGACGTCAGCCGAGCCCAGCTCACGCATTGGACACGAGAACTGCGTCACTCGGACGAATGCGCTCGTCAACAATAAATCCGTCGACGAATATTCGGATTCGCGTTCGTGGCCAATGAGTGCCCTGACGGAGCTTATCGTCACTGGGGAATGACAAGTTCTATGGTGTGCATAAAAAGCACGGTGAAAGCTAGGAGTCATCGCACTGGTGCCGAAGAATGTCACGACGACGTGATTTCACAATTCGCATTTGAGTTGAGGATTAAGGCTAAGGAGAAAGAAGTAGGAAAATCGTTTCATGACCCCTTTAAATACCTTGGCGTTTTCCCTGTGAGCGCGTGTTCGAGCACGTGCTCGCGGCATCCGGTATAAAGGATGTCACACTAAGCAGAAGGGCATTGAGGCACCAGACAAGGCCATAGTGTAGGGCTTTCTATGTCAGTTATTAGCGGCGAGATGTTTTGGTGGCGCCCTCCTGTGGTTCCCCCTTGTGACGTCATTACCTTGCAAACAACACGTTCGATGGTGTTTGTTATTAGCATGGTGGAAGCTTGAAATCATTGCGCTCTTAAAGGAACACTGCCAACATCGTCAAAATTAAAGTTCCTTCATTCCTCTTATTTCCGTCGATGATAAATCCCCTTTCCGACGTCATAGTCAGCGTTCGGCCAATCGTGGAAGGCCGACCACAGCGACGCTTTCGGTCGCGCACGGGGCTAATAGGCAACCAGCGCGGTCCACAGGTTACGCACGAGATGTGCGTCATCGTTCGGATGGTGCCAGATGGTGCACCTCGCTACATCCTTGTGACAAGCAAACTGGCCCATGAACACTGGTTCCCCCAGTACAGCGCCTGCTCGGCGCTTCCAGCATCCCTGCCAAGCACGAGCGCTCGTGCAGTGCAAGCATCATGCGTATGGAACTTCAGCCCCCCACCCCGAAATAGCAGAGACAAGTAACAACACGATACAGCTGTGCGAACAATTAAGCCTCGTCTCAGCGTATAGACCTTTCCAAAAAAGGACACTTGGCAGGCTCCATTTTCAGTGTGCGTATGGCGCGTGATTTGCTAGCTTTCCGAAGCGACGAACGTGCGCGTTCTGGACTGTGATTTAACACGTGTGGACTGTGATTTTTGTAAACAGTGGAAACGTCTATACGGTGAACTACAGCCGAAGCTACAGGTCTCATCGCGAGCCGGATACATACCACGTGGTGCACATGTGCGAGCTCGTCTCAGCCTATAGACCTTTCCAATGTTTACAAAATCACAGTCCAGCGTGCGATCTTCACAGCCCAGCACGTGCGTGTTCGTCGCTTCGGAAAGCGAGCAAAGCACGCGCCATACGCACGAACGCTCACAATGGCACCGGCCACAAGCTCGTTTTTGGAAAGGTCTATAGGGAGTATTCACTGGCGGCCATAGCTGTGTGCGCGAATGCTGAGCGCGTGCTGATGGTGAGCTTCCACAGTTCTTTTGAAACGTGCATTCCGCACCATCAAGAGTGCCGGTCTTAGCAGCCTATTGAAGTGAGCTCGTTCTGAGCATGCGCTCTAAACATCACCCACAAATATGGCGACCAGTGAATACTCCCTATTGACACGCCCTTCGGTGCGATATACCACGTGGTTTCAACATCCTCGCGATTGGACCTATACTTCGTCTCACCCTAGCATGGACTAACCGCGAAGGCTGTACTATACCCCGTTTCACCTTACGATGGACCGCGATAAACGCTACGAACCATCGAAGCCAATCCAATGCCTTGTGAGTGCCACGTGACCTTCGAGATGTGCGCAACACGCCGCGCGGGGCGCGTAGTCAGATGATACATTCACCGCACGGGATTGGTTGGGATGGCTGGTATTGCCTGCTGCGGTTCAGCATAAGGTGAAACAGAGTATAGTGCGAGCGGCCAGCCTTGACTGCCTTGACTAGAGCACTTGCTGCACGAGCGCTCGTACAGCCGCCGTGGCTTCATTCAAAGCGACTAGCTCGCGCTGTTAGCACGCGCGGCTAACAATAGTCCATACTAGGGTGCCTTAATGTCCTTCTGTTTAGGGTGATGCCACCCTTTGTAGTACCCGATGCCGACAGCACGCGCTCACGGGTAAAATACAAAGAAATCGACGAAAACAAAATGTCGCCATAGCACAGTCAGCGCCAGAAGCGCGTGCAGGGACACACTCTTTCACGCGCTTCTGAACAAAAAATAAAAATAAAAGTGTGGGACAAAATGGCCAGATGTCTCCACCCTAAGCAAAGCGCACATGAAGGCACCCTAGTCCATACTAAGGTGAGACGAAGTATAGCAGTCTTGGCGCATTGTCGCATTGGATTCACGAAGAAGGTGGTGATGCACGATTTATCTCGGAGATTAACGGTACTGAAAAGAAAAATGGCTTCGTGGTAGATGGCCAACTAGCTGCTGTATAGCAGCAGGTGTCTGGGTTCTTCAGTCCCAGGCCCGCACAATATACCGGCTTTTCTACATCGGTCCTATTTGACTGTTTTCTGTGTACGCGGAACTGGTTGTCGCGAAAACAACCAGCTTTCACGAGTCAGATGTATGGCCCATGGGGCTTCAACAGTGTGCAGACATTCCTTGCCTTCTGTATGTCGTGCCAGAACTCGGAGAGCGAGCTTGCTTTTCGCGTGGTCAAAGTCACTTTGTTTCGTATAAATAAAAACTGCTTTCCATCATGTACGATGAAATGAGAGGAGACGATTCCGTTTTGAGCGTTATGATTAAAATACTCTTCAATTTTTTTAAAATATATTTTGAAGGAAATTGACGTTTTTTGCGAAGATTTTGGAATTTTTTTAATTTCTACCTTGGATATTTTCGACGGAGCGAAATCTTTTAGTGGTATTGCACGTATCCGTGCCTGCCGCAACTGTTCGTCTTGGGGAATCGCAAACAGGTGCAATTTTTGTTCGCTTTTTGAGTTGTTAGTTTCATTCAATAATTCTTAAACGACCAAGGTTTTGTCTCATCGTCAGTACTACAGTTGATTACGATGCTTAAAACGAGGCAGATGGCTAAGTACTTTTATACGCGTTCAAGAATCAAAACGAACAAACTGACTGCGTATATATAATGCACGAAAGTGGTCACTGCGCCGGACCATTCATCAGGGTGAACGAACGAAAAACTCTTTCCACTACGCTCGTACATACGCACAGCTTAAGAAAAATAAATAAACAAACAACTCGTCATCATACAACTGAGGTCGTAGAAGCACAATCAAAATGGGAAGAAAATAATGTTAAAAAATAAGATTTAATATAAATCAGAACTTTTTTTTTTAATCACTAACTTAAAAATGATTTTTTTTTTAAATCACGACGTATTTTTAAATATGGCAGAATAATTTTTCAATCTGTCCGCCATCTGAAAACAATGCGGAAGGAAGAGCTATTGTAACCCTAAGTAAATGTTAAAGTAGCAACGAACGATGTGTAAGGTAGAAAAAGCTCAACCGTCAGACCTGCTCTGAAGAGCACTGCCTTTTGATCTTGTTGAGCTTGGTGTAAATCTTCCTTGATTGATGAGTCTTTGATTTAAATACAAAACAAATGCACAAAGAAAGCATCAAATGATAGATCAGCGGTACATAAAAATATTTATGGGATTGTTATTATTATTTTTTTTTTTTTACGGGAAATGTTTGATTTTAATAGTTATAGTAAGGCTGTTCTGATTTACATCACGGCGTGAATAATCTTGATTTTTGTTCTCCACCCTGACTGCAAGTGACAGTCTGGCGATTCTTCTTGTGTTCTACTTGCAACATTGGCGTCGAAACCGAAGGCACTGCCTAAAACAAAAGAAATCATTATTCGGAAGAAAAAAAAAATGACACTATGATTTTGTAATTTAATTTCGAGCCCGGTGTCACTATACAGTCTCTTGGAGAGGACAAAGGGCAATTCAAGCTCTTCCCATCAATAATTATTTTCTCTCAATCAGCTCTCTAACGATGAAGCAAACAAACTACTGTTTGACTGATTATGGGATAACCTGTTTAACGTTCTCCACCTCTGATAAGGGTGCTGCAGGCACCGGCTCGTTGTGTTCTGGAACGCTGGTCAGACCGCAAGAACTCCATCCATGAAGCGACGGCCCACAAAAGATCAGAGTGCACGCGCAATGTTTCGTGGATCTTGGACATCGTCACCGTATCGATAAAGGAGCATAGAGCTGTTCCGATAAAGGTTCGATATCTTGCCAGAATGACGGACATCTGTGTAGATCAGAGCCCACAGTTGCCGCCACTTGGCTCTCGAGTTTCCACGATGTTTGAAGAGGCGCGGTGATTATTTGGCGCGGTGTTGATATGGACGCCGCCGCCGAGAACGCACCAAGAGGACGGAGAACGACGCCTTCCTCCGAATTCACTTACAGGTTGAAAACGGTTGGGTGTCTTTTTCGAAGGTATGGAAGCTCGCGCTGTGAGGGGTACATCTGAAAGACCACTCTCACCCTGCTTTGATCCGCGCGGCTGATCACGAGCGCGCGGGCACCCATATTTCAAAGGCCCTGATTGGTCATGAGCTCACGATGTCGTTTAGGACGATTGACTGCACGCTTCCACTCTGTATACTCTTTACACGCAGCATCGAACTTGCCGTTCACAACCGATGATAGATAACCAGGGTCGGAACTGTTCGGGCAAATCCCGATCGTGACGTCACGGGTAGGAACCCGCAGTCATATCTCGACGTAAGGTAAATCAAATGATAAAATCCAATATCTGTGTCAATGAACCTTCACCAGCGAAATTTCTTGCCGCTGTGCAGACGCATTGTTAGTAAAAGAGTGAGTGAGTGAGTGAGTGACCAACTAAACGTCACCGGTCGCGGACCTTACCAGAAGATTGCGTCAAAGCTAATTCTGTACAAAACAAACAAACAAACATTTTAATTGTTTTGATTTAGTCTCCAGATTCACCAATATTAAAATATCCAACGAGCGACGAATCGTTGCAGAGCCAAGGTGGTGTTGGTTGAAGCTCCTCCTTTCAGGTCAACCACGCCAGGTACGGTGAATCCGAGGGGGAAATCGGAGGGAGTGTGTGACGTCATGAAAGGATTTCTCGCTGTCTCCGCGCCTACTCCAAGCCTTTTCTGTGTGCTCAACAACCTGTCTGTCTTTGATTTGCGTTAGTTCACTGTCCCCAATCGTCCAAGCGACGTGCTGTGCGCGCTTGAATGTAACTGTGGCAGGCCTGCCCACATAAGCACCAAATTCTGTTGAAAGTTTATCGGTGACGGCACGGTCGACAACGGCCGACGATTTTTATCTTCTCGCTTTTGGTAATATTTTGGGGGCAAATTGTTGTCATAATCAGATTCATAGGATCAAGACACAGTGGGATTTAACTCTAACTCATTGTACAATTAGAACCTTTCAACTACCCTTTGTGACACAAAAATGAATAACGTATTAAAACAGACGCCA
This sequence comes from Ixodes persulcatus, assembly GCA_013358835.2. Taxonomy (NCBI): domain Eukaryota; kingdom Metazoa; phylum Arthropoda; class Arachnida; order Ixodida; family Ixodidae; genus Ixodes; species Ixodes persulcatus. Next base: position 71,623 of record JABSTQ010009653.1, on the reverse strand, counting down.
AGTTTTGCGGTACCCTGTGAGCTTCATAAGTTGAGAAAAAGGAGCTTCCAGTTTCGAATGAATGAATGAGCGAAACTATTGAGCATTACTTTCTATCCTGCGGCAGGTTTATACGCCAGCGCCACCGTCATTAGACGAAACCATATAGGAGTGCTCGCTGCCGAGTATTCCTTTCACTATGAGAGAGAGAGAGAGAGAGAGAGAGAGATAATGCTCTTTATTAAACAACACAAATTGAAGAACATCCTTTTCATCTAAAGCGACTTTTTTTTTTTATCACACTGATCTTTTGCTATCCCATTTGTGGGTATGCGCCAACATTTTAAGGACAACAACAACAGCAATGCATTTAATTGCATTATTAATAATAACAACAACGAACGTATATTTACCAAGTGAGACAGGAAATGAACGCGATCTAATTCACATCGCTTTTACTGTTTCCGATCTAGGAACACTCAGGGTCTGTGACGCAGGGATGTTATCGATGTTATGGTGATGTCACAAACCTGCAAACCGCTTCACAAAACGCTTTTGCTTTCGGAGCAGAATCATTATTCACAGTGTTGGGTAAATTACATCTAAAAAGTAATTGAAATGAAGTACGAAGTAAATGAGAGGTCATGTGCTTCAAGTAAAGCAGTACGTACACCTGGCGCAGTGTCACAATCTTTTAACACAATCTTTCATGACGCCCTTTCATTTCCCTACACACTCTTTTAAAACTGGTATGCATTGCCCTAGGGATAATCGGGGGTGCATCAGTTATTTTCGGAAATGGCGGCGAAGATTGGAGAGAACAAACTTGCCAGAGTAAGTAGTTTCAAAAATGGCGCCAAATTCAAGAGTCCTCCCGACTTCTGAATTTGGCGCCGCTTGCACTGGCTTGCTCCCAAATGGGTTAAACGTACTAGGACAGAGCATGACATCAGCCCCGTAGCTTCCGCAAGCAATCCTCTTTTGGGGGTGTGTCCCCTCCTAATACTTTAAAGGGGCCCTGCAAGGACTTTTTTACTGATTTTTATTTTGCACCGAACCTGAGCGCACTGAACGTAGTAACTCAGTGAAACTTTTCTTTTCTCGAAATTCGCTTTATTTTAAAAGTTATAGGCAAATTAAGATTACAAAAACAAGCAAAAAATAACCTCCCTCGTGACGTCCTTGGTTGCTTGAGTGGCCGTGAACTAGAGGAGGGGTAGTGAGCTCAGCGACCGCTCACGGCCGCCGCACTCCGTGTCGACGGCGCGAGAGAGCGCCACTAAAGCATGTCCTCGATAGGCTGTATGCAGCGGGCAGCCAGAGCGGCTCTCATTGCATTTGCTGCGCGATTAAACACTAATTCGGCATGACACTTCATTGGCCACAAACGACAGCAAACACGGGGTAAAGATCAGTTCAGAATGGGAGCCACTTCGCGCTGCCATACCGCGAAACGGATAAACCGCAAGACAAAGCTTCTCGCCAAAGGCCTTCGGAACGCTCGGCGCCGGTCGGATCCTCCTGTCCTTACGACCGTAGCACCGCCGCGTACATCCGGGACCTTTGCGTGTCGGCGCCTGATCCCACTATTCCTTTCTAGTATGCGCCGCCTTTTCCACCGCTTGGTGGCGGGTATGTCGACGGGTCATTTCTTGTTTTCGTACTTTATAAACTGCATTTGTTCCTTTTCTGATCTAAAATACTGAACAAAAACTACTTTTATAAACAAATATAAACGGTTCGCGCCACTTATATTTTATATTTCGACCAAAAAGAAGCTTTTAGCGGCTCTGACCAGTAGTAAGCCCAGGACCAAAGACGTCACATATCGCGCGCTTTCGGTACCGCGAGTCGCCCTCGTCGGTAGAGGAGGTTTCCGCGTCGTTCGGTTAAAATATGACGCACTGATATTTAGTTACTCTCTCCGTGCCCGCTGGCTTGCCCGAACTTCAAGAGACGTGGAAACCGCAAAAAAGGTAGACGCTTAAATATGATTGCAGGGCCCCTTTAAACCTACTTCTTTGCGCTGACCGAGCGAGTAGTAGCGAGAGTGTGAAATACTGTGGAAAAGCCGCCTTCAGAAATCCTGGTAGGGATTTCTGAAGAAATCCCTACCAGGATTTCTTCAGAGTTGACAAAACATTATTTTGTGAAACAAACTTAACAATACCAAATTTGGGGAGTGTGCTTTGAATTCGGGAGTTGTACCTTCCTCGGAACCTACAAAAGATTATTTAAAAGTACAAGTGAAGGGTGTGCCCCCCCCCCCCCCCCCCCAAACGCATACAAAAAAAAAAAGTGTTTTTGTTTTTAATTGCAAAAATAAACTCACATCCCCGAACGCTCCTTCTCCGCCCAAAGGTAGCTCTAGAGGTCCGAACCAGATACCAAAGTTTCAGCACTAACCCTTATCTTATTCAAAAGTTAGGAGTGATTTTCTGAAAAGTTCAATGGGAAAATGGCGACCGATGAAGCTCTCGAATGCATGGTGCTCTATGGCGCCAGAAACCGAAAACGGGCGAAAATGGGTCCCCTTTTCCCATTGAATTTTCCAAAAAATCCCTTCGAACCTTTGAATAAGATAAGGGTTAGTGCTGAAACTTTGGCATCTGGTTCGTACCTCTAGAGCTACCTTTGGGCGGAGAAGGAGCCTTCGAGGACGTGAGTTTATTTTTGCGGTAAAAAAAGAACAAAAAAGAAAAAGAAAGCTATTTTACTTTAAGTAAGGTACAAGTAAATACCCAGAGGATGTACTTCACGTAAAGTACATGTTTTCTAAACCTACTTGAAGAGTAAATACTGGAGTAGTACTTGAAGCAGTACTTCAAGTACTACTTCAAGTAGAATGCACTTAAAGGGACACTGACAGGGTATTTATACTAGCCAAGTTTTTAATTTCAACGTGATATATGAGAGTCCAACTACCCAGAACACAACTTGCGGCTCGAAATTCATTTTCTTTCCGCCCGAAAATCCGCCGATCGAGAACTGGTCGGTTTGAGTCGCGCTCACTCTTTCTTCCGTGGTCACGTGCCGTTCTCAATCGTTCAGACACACACACCAAATATAATCAAAGTCGCGGGTCATCAAAAACACATACTCAATTAAAAAAAGTATGATACCCATTATTTTTGTGACTTTTTAAAAGTTGCAAATACGTTGATTGAAAAAAAAAAAAAAAAAGAAGTTGCACAGAGAACTGGAAGAACTCTGCATTCTCCGCGTAATTTTCAAAATGACGCCGTATCGCGGACTGCACGGCTGAACGAAGCGGACTAAGCAAAGAGAAATATTTTACCGATCAAAACAATCAGGATTCATTCCGTATGACACGCCCGACCACCGAGGTGATATGCACGAAGACGTCGCCGAGTCGTCGTCCCTTCTCCTGGCTGAAGATAGGCCCGCTTCAGACGGAGCAATTTCACCATGAATTTCACCAGCACCTTGACGTCGCAACACCAGCGACACGGGCCGCCCGCGTTCACACGCAGCAACCGAATTGCTCCGACTTGCCATCATCATCATTCAATTTGATTTTTCTTGCACTATTTAGACGCACAGCTACGCGCTAAAAACGTGTTTTTATATCTTTGAATGGCGTTGAGAATACTAACTCGTCTTTCTGAAAAGGTTTATTTCCAAAAACGATCCATTTCAAACCAGAACTAAGTCTTTAGCTGTCATCATCACCACCACAGGGGTGTCACGTGAAAATATCGCGTCGCTGATTGGCTGCAGCCGCTTCAAACGTCTTTAAATATCTCTGAGTTGCTCGCTTCGACACAACATGGCGTCTGGGTCCAAACAAACCGTTGCTAGGGACGTTGCTATGGACTAATGCGTGGAGACTCCACATGAGGCTAGATTTTTGTTTACAAGTAAGTAAATAATTTTTTTGTAAGCAACCTAACTTCTTGATATCTAATTGTGAAGATGTTCTTGTCGTCTCAGTGTCGTATTGCAATGATGGAAGCCATTTCTGAAGTATTACACTCCGCTTTGCTTTGGTAGCAGACGACACGATAGATTTGCTGGCTTCTGTTGCAGCGGGCGCCTTCATTGAATTGCGTCGGTAAACGAGCGACAAAAACAAGTAGTTCGCCATGACCGCAGAGGCCTCCGCAATGTGCGTTTTTTTTTTTTTTTTCTGTGAAGAACCCAGCTTAGTTCAGAGGGGTGAAAATGCCGTAAAATCAAACCACGCCATGCAGATCAGTTACGACGACGACCTGAAGTGCATTACCGGCATAGTGCAGGCCAGCATGAGAAACAAATTGTACGCCGTCGAGGTAAGTCGTTTGTTATTATTATTCTTGAGGTTGTAAGGTTATTAACGAATTGCATGTCTATCGCGATTTCGCTGTATTTTGCTTTTTTTTTTTTTTTCCCCCTTGGTATACTTTGAATTCCGTGGATTTGCTCTTTTGGTGAAGATCTCCATCGAACCCGCGATGCGAGTACAATCTCTAAGGCCCGCTTCAGACGGGGCAACTTTTCCAGCAATTTTGAGGTTGCTGGCGGGTTGTTCCCTAGCTTTCCCTAGATCGACACGAATTGCTGAGATCGGGTCCGGCTCGGAACGGACGAGCAACTCGAACAATTCGGAGCCGTTTGAAGCGGCAGCAGCCAATCAGGGACGCGATATTTTCACGTGACACCCCGTGGTGGTGATGATGACAGCTAAAGACTTGGTTCTGGTTTGAAATCGATCGTTTTTGGAAATAAACCTTTTCAGAAAGATGAGTTAGTATTCTCTACGCCATTTAAAGATATTAAAACACGTTTTTAGCGTGTAGCTGAGTGTCTAAATAGTGCAAAGAAATTCAAAGTAAATGATGATGATAGCAAGTCGGAGCAATTCGGTTGCTGCGTCTGAACGCGGACGGCCCGTGTTGCTGGTGTTGCGACGTCAAGTTGCTGGGCGAAATTGCTCCGTCTGAAGCGGGCCTAATAAACTCACCTTATGTTTTTTATCCAGTTCTTTCGCGCTTTGGGGTCTTGTGGAAATCTTAATAAACTGCAAGAATCGTTCTCTCCACGCGGTGGTTACAACCAGGTACGAAGCACCCTCCCATAGTGCGAGTCCGCAAACAAAATTTGGGATCTCAACCGATCGCCCGAAGTGCTTTTCTCACGGGTGCGATGCACTTTTAGCAGACGATCATCTCGATCGACGCCCGAACTTTCGATAAACCATATTTTGCATCGCACCCACTATGAATTTTTATAAGTGTCTGAAACTCATTATATTTCAAACAAATGCAATATCAGAATATCGTCTTTATTCACACGATTCAGACGCCGGCACCGGCTTGGGCGGCGGGCATGTGGCAGACGGCATACTACTTGCATTCGTCGTCTGCTGCAGGCATCTTGAGGACCGGAAGTTGCAGTCGTAAATATTTCAGAAACAAGTGATTACCGGCACACTTCTGTCGAAACATATATGTAATTCAAGTTTTCTATATCTGTGATTTTTAGAAGTTTAAATCCTACTCCTGATTTTTGAACGGTCGGGCTTTTGTAGCGAAACCTAGCCACATGTATTTGTCCATAACAACGACCCTAGCAACGGTTTGTTGGGACCCATGACGTCACACTTACGGAGTCAATTCGTGTCGATCTAGGGAAAGCTAGGGAACAACCCGCCAGCAACCTCAAAATTGCTGGAAAAGTTGCTCCGTCTGAAGCGGGCCTTAGGCCCGCTTCAGACGGAGCAATTTCACCCAGCAACTTGACGTCGCAACACCAGCAACACGGGTCGTCCGCGTTCACACGCAGCAACCGAATTGCTACGACTTGCTATCATCATCATTCACTTTGAATTTTCTTGCGATATTTAGACACCCAGCTAAGCGCTAAAAACGTGTTTTTATATCTTTGAATGGCGTTGAGAATACTAACTCATCTTTCTGAAAAGGTTTATTTCCAAAAAACGATCGATTTCAAACCAAAACCAAGTCTTTAGCTGTCATCATCACCACCCCGGGGGTGTTACGTGAAAATGTCGCGTCCCTGATTGGCTGCTGCCACTTCAAACGGCTCCGAGTTGTTCGAGTTGCTCGTCCGTTTCGAGCCGGGCCCGATCCAAGCAATTCGTGTCGATCTATACTCCGTTTCATACTTAGCGTGCAACGCTGTCAAAGCTACTGGCGCGAGCGCGTGGCTTCATCTATGGTTTTGTTTGCGCGAGAACGCGCGCAAATGATCAACGAGATCAAGCCCCACGCTCGCGCCAGTAGCTTTGACAGCGTTGCACGCTAAGTATGAAACAGAGTATAGGGAAAGCTAGGGAACAACCCGCCAGCAACCTCAAAATTGCTGCAAAAGTTGCCCCGTCCGAAGCGGGCCTTACGAACACGGATATGCGCGATTTGTTAAGAGCTTGAAAACGCGCAAACGTCAACACGAAGTTCTTGACCTTTCCTTTTTTTTGTTTGTGCAAAGTGTGACGTGCGCGATATTCGTCTGCTTCGCATGGACGGAAAAAAAACAAAAAAAATTAGAAAACGTTGTTGGGTGTATCCACGTGACTTATGCTACTCTCCCATCTTCTACATTTCTTCTTCTTCCCCAGTTCAGTCTCGATTTCGGTTTTGAGCACTTGCGTTTTTTTACTTTATTAAAAATATACGTGACCCTGTAGCAAAATACTTATTGGGCAGTCTTCTGGCACATAATAAATCGACTGGCAAAATAAGCATCCACCACTTTTACTTTGACAAAACCGTAAAGCGGTACAAACACCATCCACCCTTTCCTTCATAAATGTTTCGCCGAAAATGACTTTTAAAGAAACAATCAGCTGGTTATCGAGAATGATTTCTCTCTTTACGGGAAAATATCTTAAAAAATAGGTATTCTGCAACCTAGGTGAATACTAATTAATAATAGTAATCAGTAATAAATGTTAATTACTATCAAACAAAATTATTAACACTACGCTTTTATTGTGATTTGGCAAGGATAACGGTTTTAAAGGGATACTACAACGAAATTTTGGCGCTCATTTTTTGGTCTATATGTGTTCAAAGGAGCAGTATCACATCGAACATATCAATAGCTTGTTAAAAAAGTCTCGAAAAGGAATTTTAAAACGAATTAAACGATTAGCAAAGAGCACCTGGTGGATGTCGCTAACGCCTCGCTTGTAATGCCCGTCTAGGAACCTTGACAGCTAGTGACGGTGAGTGCCTCGCCTCTGGCCACGACGAGAGAAGAGGGGAAGGAGGAACTCCTCTCCTCCCGAGAATGCCTTTTGTGTGTCGCAGAAGTCGCTATTGTCGCCCTACAAGATTATAGAAGATTAACCCGTCACTCAAAATTTGTACAAAAGCAGCCGCATCGGTGGCTGGATAAACTAGGCCATCCTCTAGACGTCAGCCTCGCCGTAGCTTTGCTCGTCCCGAGACGAACTACGTCACGATTGGGCCTTCTCCGAGCGCTTGCCAGAGTGGGCCGTTTATAACGAAAAATACAGCCACCAGGCTCAAAATGCAAACGTGCGATTGTCATTTACAGATATCGTGGATCATATTCAACCTATTTTTAAACACGACGGGAATATTTCAAATTTCGTTGAAGTATCCCTTTAAAAGGTTTCATTCAATATTCAGTTTAAAACGAAACAAGAACTAAACATTCTTGTGCTCGCAGCGCCGCTCCGGAAACGGCCGAAGGTTCTCTCACTCACTTCCTGTGTAAATGGCGTTCGATTGAAAAGCAGACGCGCGATGGATCGGTCGCATCGCGGCATTTACGACAGCACTCTGTTTGGAATTTTGTCGAATGAAGGCCAGATCTACCCGTTCCTGGATGCCATCTTCGACTTTCTGTACCGGCGGTGAGTGGTCTAGTAGCCAAGGGACGATAACGCTACGTGGACCATACATTCGGGCGGGATTCTCACAGAAACGCATTTGCGACACCCCTGTAGATTGCCGTTTGCAGATCTGTTTATAGCTTCGTCTGCAAAGACGCAATGCGTTTGTGTCGACGCCGTTGCGGCTTGTACGTCTGCTGGCAGACGACATCAGTGCCAATAATAATCCCCGGAGAAGGGGAACAAAGGGGACAAAGGACAAACACAAATCTCCAAACACAGCTAGGTGTTTGGAGATTTGTCATACTTGTCCAGCTCGCTTGCACCCTTGAATTAATTGCATTATAATCAAAGACATCAGTCCGACAGTTTCTGAACGTGTCGTATACTGCAGCGTTCGCGTCAATGCGATTCTGTATGAACGGTAAAAGATTCCTCGACTATTGTTTGCAGGACTGACTTCTACCACGTCAAGAACTCTCCTTCGGACAAGTTGGGCTTCCCGCCTGGAATTGCCAGACGTTTAGTGAGAATAGTAAGTTTGCAGGGCCTTTGTTTTGGTTTTACTTTCTTAATTTCTTTTTTTCTTCCTCCAGGCTTTTCAGAAATACAACAACCTCGCTAGCTCAGCCAGTGAAGAAGTTGAAGAGAAGGTTTCGATTGCTGCTACGGAAGGTAACACATTCCACCATAATGTTGTCACATTGCCGCATGAAATTAAACCTGAACATAACAGGAGTCAGTCCTCCACCCGTCAACCATTACATATTATGTGTAGGGTGTGTATTTCTAGTGTTTATTAATAGAAAAATCAACAAATGTTTTTCAGTGTTTATTTTTTAAACCCCATTGTATTTCGGTTTTGACGACTCGTTGCAAGGTTGAGAACAATGATTATCGGTAAAAAAACAATTAGTCAACCGGAATAAATGCTGACACAGCAAGAGTAATTGAGGTTCATTATTTTTAAGGAACTTGATAAACACATAAAATGCTGAAGATTTTTTTTTTTTGTTTTTGTAGCCGCAGCGTGAACTTTAGTTACAGGATCGCCAAAAAGATGCACAGCTTCGTTTTGCTTCATAGTTCAGTGTTTGTTATTCAAAACTTGAGAAAAGGCATACAGAATCCATGTTTTACGCGTTTTCCGAGGTCAGTTGTCCCAGACCACGGTATAGGATATATACTCTAATATCCCAAGTCATTGCCCAACACCCTGTCGCCTGAAATTCATAAAAAGAAAAATGGAGTGGAGTGTGGGAAAGAAGCTTAAAGAAGCTAAAAAAATTCTCATTTGTTTGTACGTATTTAGCGTGGCTGCACAGGAGATACATGAAACTGAAAACTCGAATTAGCTTCATTGTTTAATGCAAGGAATGCTCATGAAAGAACGTTTTACTATTGCAAAGTTTGTTGCTTGCATACGCGCGATCACCACTGCCGATCGGCATACAGCACGAACGTTCTGTGAAAGCACGTTCGTGAAAGCGTGAAAGCATAAAAGTCAACAAGAAAATAGAAAAACCAACCAGGTGCAACAAGCGAGCGAGCGAACGAAAGAAGCGATGAAGAGCGATACTGAAGAAGCGTGAAAGCCGGCGATCGCGTTGGCAAATACAGTAGTCCCTCGTAATACCGAAGTAACGGGATGGCAAAGAAATTCGATATAAGCAGTAATTCAATAAAAGCGATAGAGCCAAAAAAGCAGCGCCAGCAGCCTTCCAGCTGGACGGAAATGCTAAGGAACACCCTGACCGTATATTTGATCAAACAAGCCTTGTTTATGAACAACATATGTGGCAGCTTCACTGAGTAAAAAAAATAATTAAGTGGTGTTTGCCGAAAATTTTATCCGGACATCAGTTCTCCTCGAACTGCTGTAAGCATCGCAAGAACACTGTCACCGCCGCTGCACTCTACTTTGTTTCGAAGCAGCCGTAGGATGTTCTGTCTCCGTTGCCGTCGGCGTTTCTTGAAGTGCCTTTCTGACGTCACTTCATGTTTACCCTGGCCGCACGCAAGGTTTTTGATCGCATCATCCGTGGCAGGAGCAACAACGAAATGTCCGCATCGACAGGCGCGAATGAATGAGTTATCCTTGGTGGCTTCGCCGACATGTTTTCACACATTCCTGTAGAGACCGTTGCTGCTCTGGGTGTCGTGCGCCGGCTCAGCTGGTGTAGGGATGCTGCGAATTGCCCCCTCGTTTAGACATGACAGCTCGTCAAGTCTACCTGACTTAAGCTATTCGTGAAGGGCGCCTCAACGGCTCATCCCTTTCTTTTGGCGGCATCGTCCAGGGGGATTTACGGGAACGGGCTGACATGGCCGCGTGGGAAGCGAGCAGAGTAGCCGTTCTCAGAGTTGGGTTGGAGGCATCTTCGTGGTGGTAGGGTGGTAGGGAGACCTTGGCGACTCCCCCTGTATGCGTGGAGAGGGTGCTGGCACTGGGGCCAATAGGAGTGTTTAATGTCCCTGATTGGACAGGCCCAGTGTCAGCACGCTGGTTTTGAGGTCCAGGTTTCCTTTCTCGCAAAACCGGCAGCTCTTCGCGGTGGAAATAGACGCAAACAACTCTTTTCCTGTGCGAGGCTTGGCCTTGAAAGACGGATTTTTCCATTGACCTGCCTTGACTTCTCCTCGGCAACCACATGGGAGGAATCCGACCCGTCCTGGGAAACTTCGGTTCGGGCCTTCGCGGCATCCTTGTGAATTCGCGCCTGGAGCCTTGCCTCCTCTAGAGCAAGCTTCGGGCAACTGCAGAGCTTATCCGAGAGGCAACAATCCAGAAGACCCACGACGAAGCGATCATTCACCAGACTGTCTTCCACTTCCGCGGACTGGTAGTGACATTTCTTTAGCACTGTACGAAGCGCAGTGTAAAAGCTGTCGACAGACTCGCCAGGCTCTTGGACTCGACGGTGAAACTGAACACTCTCGTAGACCTTGTTCAACGGATGATTGAAGTGGTCCTCAAACTTCTGTTTGATGACCTCTACGGAGCCCCAGTCCGCGGGAGTCAGCGTGAGCGTATCAAGGATGCGCAGTGCTTCCTGGGACCCCATGGCATAGAGAAGTGTTCTTACTTGAACCTTGCCAGATGTTTGATGAAATCTGGAGGTGTTTCTGTAATCTTCGAATTGAAGCGCTCATTGCTCCCACGTGCTGGGATTTGAGAAGTCAAAGTCCGGAGGAGGCGTTAGTCCCGTGGCACTGAAGGGCTGATGGAGCAGTGGCTATGGTGGTGGCGGAGATAGCTTCGGCCTCTGTCATGGTTTAACTATGGTGTTCGGGTTATGCAGCGGCTGCTGTCACATCGCACTTCTGACACCATGTTGTGCATAGCTCTGGGCTAGCCTGTGCGTAACGTGGGAAGAAGCTGCCGACCACTGGGAGACCCAAAACACCAGAGAACTTTATGTCAGCCTAATGGCGACCCACACAAGCAATCTAATGTCCCCGCATGCGCCCCTGGCACGCGATGCCTTCAGTGATGCATGGCTCGTTGTCCTGTGTCACGCCGCATGAGCACGTGCGCTCGCTACAGCTTCAGCCGACGGCTTCTCAGCCGTCCAGACAACACATAAAATAAAAAAAGAATAATGTATGCAGAAAAAAGTGTTTTGTGCCTATGGCACCTGGCCGCACACTCTTTTCTTTGGAGCGTCTCCTCTTGTCTCGAAGGAGGCCGGCTTGAACACCGCACCAGAGATCTCTCTGCTTCAACGCATTCATAAAACCATTATTGCCGCCATTGAGGGACGAAACAAGGGGCAGTGTGACGAAGCAGTGTCTAAGCAATACGCATAGCGCAAGCATCAAGTTCTACATTACGTGGGGCACCGAGAGAATTGTGGGGCACCCTGAAAACAAAGTTAAAAAGGAGCATGTCTCGTATAGAGAAGCATGGAAAACCAGGCCTGCAAGAGGCTACCACTAGCTGCAAGCCGAAGAGTCCTATGGTGGCGGCGCTTGCAACCGAGGCGAGAAGAGGAGTTTGTCGGGCAGCTGCGATGCGCGCACTGTCCACACCTGTATATGTCTTGCATCATGCCCTGGATGCAGGATCCACGAGATGACACGTTTGACGAACCTCTACGGGGGAGTAGTTTCGAAGAAAACAACCTTCGCTTGGGCGGAAAACATTCAACGACCGGAGCTTTTCAGTCTTAATCAGGGCGAAAATGTTCAGCCACAGGTGTTTTTTGGTTTTATGAGATTTTGTATTTTCGTCACCGGTGGATGTTTATAGGTGCTTTCCAGTTAATACCGGAATGTGCACAGCCTAATTATGTGCGTAACAAAAATGGACTCCTTAAATGACCTTTTTACAGTTCCATATTATTCTTTCCAGGTCCAGAGTTGACTGTACCACCTTCTGCTGGAGTGGTGGAAATAGAGACGACCGCGTCGTCCGACGACACCCTTGAGTCCGGCAACAATGACATCTGCGAACTACAGGAATCCGACACTGATGCGGAGGCCCAGGACACCACACCGGGACTCTAAAGAAAAAGCAGATGAAACATTGGCAAACAACGGTACGGTGGGCAAGCTAGATGCAGACGTCGGCAAAGCAAACGTCTCCGGAGCAGACGACGACCCTAACTATGATCCGTAAGAAGTGTCCCCTTGGTTTTCCGAAACTCTGGCCTAGCTCTCTGTATTGATTTGGTGTACCGTCAGCACTTAAAGCATTAAAGGGGGGAGGAAATACAGTCAGTGTGTGAAAAAGCGGAGTGCAGTCTTGGGCTGTACCATAATTGAAATGGCTCCTAGTTACACAATGTCCCCCAGGACATTCTAAAATTGTTGGCGACATTCGTCCGATGCCGTCGGTGCAAGAAAGCGATTCCGCCCTCCAGACGCATGTCATAGAAACGCCTCTGAGCATTGCTTCCGCACCATAGAATTCCGACCTTACGAACAAGATCTAATCGAGGTGATATACACGGGGGAAGTAAAATAAGTTTGGTGCATATGCAAGACCAATAAAATAACTTTCGAAAGATGCAGACAAAAAAAGGAATTTTGGGAGATTTACACGCCAAACCAACAAAAGGCGGCGAAGAACCCAGGATTTATCCGGACCACCCGGGGACCCGAAGGCCGGCAGTTTGCCTCGAAGCCACCGACGCGGCTAAAAGCTCTTACGGCGAGGTCGTACGCTAGGAATGGCAGGTCGAGGCTAGATTTCATCAGTGTCGCGTCGGCAGTTACGACCGTCTCGTTACACGGGGAGTGTTCACTGACCGTCGTAGCTGTACGTGTCACCGTTGAGTGCGAGCCGAGGGTGAGCTTTCACCGGGTTCACTTAGCCGTGGCTTGTGCCAACGAGGACGCACAAACACGTCCTATCATAGTCGTCAACAAAATGAGAAGGGACGGGAGGAGCTCCGGTTGACCCATTTCCGGCGCAGGCTTCTCGCCTTCGACAACGCTTCGACGTCCGGTGCTCTTCGAGCGTCCGCGTGCGCCTGAAGCGCAGCAGAAGGCGCGGAGCACTTGCTCGAGGCCGGACCTTCGTAAAACGTTCCCAGCCGCTCGCGACTCCTTCAGTGACCGTAGCTAGAGATTGTAAAACTGAGCGGAGTTCTTTCAAACAGTTTCTGGCAAGTGCATAGAGTTTTCTCGCTCGAGATCGGAAACCGATGCCCGACCGACCTCCTCTCGCCTCCGTTTTCGAACAGGGTTCAGGCCAGGTTTCAGAGTCACCCCGAGAGCTACAACGGCGCCATCAGGGACGGCTACTGCTGGAGCCAGAGCATCCACGATCTGGATGTGAGGGTCAAGGTGGGCTTTCTTTAACCCTCCGACGGTTGTCGCCGTCTGGAGGCGACACGAGGTCACTGGATGTGAAGCCAGAAGTGTGGAGGGACACGCCCCCAACGATGACCAAAACCAGTAGGATCAATTGGTTTTGGTCATCGTTGGGGGCGTGTCCCTCCACACTTCTGGCTTCACATCCAGTGACCTTGTGTCGTCGCCTCCAGGAGCTACCTGCCTCTGTGCCGTACAGGTACGGCTGCAATTACGCGTCTGAAAGTGCCCAACTAAGCACGAAACCGCGCGCACTGCTATTTTTTTATGCATTTGGCGGACTATGAACGTTGTATCAGCGTGGTGTTTCGCTTTGCCAGGGCTTCCCATAGTTTACAAATTACCGCCCGCTCAAAATTTATAAGATAATTGCGAAAAATAGGGGTTGGGCGCATGTGAGATCATCAATTTTACATATTATATCTACTCCGCATATTTTTTCAGAAGTTTCAAATTTTGGAGCTTAGTGCGGAATGGGGGGATGCGCGGTATTCTACGGTAGAAGCTCCGCGCACGTGATGCATGCGAGATGGTCACATCGCGCGTCTGCTGCTCCGTTGGCAGTAGGAGTCGGAGTGCCGTCTCTTCCGTTTCGGAATTTTTAACGCTTTTCGGAATTGAATTCAAAGCATGAGAGCTCGCCATCCGACTAAGAAGCTCTGTAAAGTACCTCCAGGTTCGGAATCTGAAACCGCCAGAACGTTAGCGGAAGTGGATGCACCAAATAAAACCGAATGGGAGAGAGGTGACCACTTTTCGCCTTCGGTATTTCCATTCGATGCTTTTAAAGACCGACCCTTCCTTTATACGATTCCCTTGCAAAAAAAAACCCGTCCGCTGGGAGGCGTCTTTTCGGAAAAGAAAACTCGACTGTGAAAGGACTAACGGATGTTTTTCGTCACCGTCGCGGAACGTACGGATACTTCCTGTACCAGTTCGTGGCGCAAGTTTACCTTATTAAATGTTTATTTACAATTCTAAATTTGTCTTCTCATTTTCATTCGTGACAATGTGGAGTGCAAGTTCGTCTGCGTCTTGCGCAGTGGTTACGATGATATCAGAATGCCGAGGTCTTATTGAAAAACATAGTGGGTAGACCTCGAGGCATCTGGCATTGATGTCTACCCACTTTACTTTCGATCAAAGATAGTTGGGCGTCGTTTTGACATCACCCCAACTCCCGCACTAGAAGCAGACGAACTTGCTCTCTGCATATTTCTGCTCTTTGCTCGGAAACACAAACAACTTCAATGGCGACGGCCATTACGGCGTCGTTCGGCAGCGCATCCCCGGGTGGGTCGTCGTAACAGTCTGCCGAATTTAGCGGGGAACATTTACCCGGTGACTTTAGCGGAGAAACGCTCGAACATAGTCCGCGGGCAGCACTGTGTTCACTGCCTCGGCTCTTGCCACAATCCCTTTGCAGGACAGCCGCGGGGTAACCGGGAATATCTTGGGTTTTGTCGGAGAAATACAAAGCACCGGTCAAGAATGAAACCAAAATAAATGACTGGTATCGCTTTAGCGGCACGAAATATGATCACAGCCGAAATATTACGTCAAAGTAAAGCCGCGCACTCCACTGAAACCAATTTTAAAGATGCGACCAGCTGCTCTTTAGCGGGCGGCAAGCGGGTTAGCTTTAGTCAAGGAACACTGGCACAGCACCCTTGTTGACGTCACGTCGCGGTGGAACTGCGGTTGATTGGTTGTACCACGTACCGCAGCACCAGTGTGACTGTCACTTCGCAGCCGTACAGCTCATGATTAGTAACGTTGCCATCCCTCTAGCAGGTAGTTTCGGTTTTGCCATAGGCACCCGAAGCCAAACTTTGAGTCGTGATACTTATAAAACTACACACAGTATGAAAAAAAAAAAAAATTATACCTCGTAATTTGGGGACACTGGCTTTGCTGAAAACAGTCATGATCCCAAATAAAAAAAAAAAAAACATATTGACCGGAATTGCCGCTTTAATGCTTTTTATCTTTTATTTATCTTTTGCATTACTTACTTTTTATCTATTTTTCTTTGCATAACGTTCGTTCACGACGCTTGTTTGTGAATGTTTTTTTTTTCGTAGAAAACGACTCGCGAAACTCGATCTGCGTGTAAAGGAACTGTGTGTCATGTTACTTGTAGTGGTTCCCCATCCCACCCCAGTTGGCAGGCACACTGAAGCTGAAAGAGGGTACGGGGAGAGGTAACCGACGTGCGGGCATTTTGTTCTTGCCGTGCTCCATGCGTCACGTTTTTCGCGAGACGCCGCCATTGCGTCGGGGATGTGAGCTAGTTGGCACTGCATAGATTCGGAAGTGACGATGTTAATGGAAGAAAGATGGCCGTCTTCTAGGTGGTATGGACATTTTTCCGAATTACTCAAGCACCAAGGAGAATGCTGGGAACGTAGGTACACGCATGGCATGTGCTCGCGTGCGCAGCGGTTAACGTTCGAAAGCAAAAATCTAGAACAAATGACATCTGGGTTTTGGTTCTTTAATTTGAATCTTTTATGCGGAGTAGGCGGGCATGTGCACCATGCATACTTACCTTCCCGGCGTTGTTTTCGGGGCTCGGGTAATCCAGCGAAAGGTCCGTCGTTCGGAGAGAAACGTTCACTCTGTGACGAGGAGCGATGGTTCCTCGAGGGGGTTCCTCGAGTTCGGAAAATTTAGGGACTCGTGGTGCGTACCGTGGCACCTCGCAGGTGGGCGCGGAGGTGACCTCTCGGAACCAGGTGCGCGTGGACCTGAGCCACACCCACCTGAAGGTCCAGGTCCAGGACGTGGGGACGGACTCAGTGGTTAACGCCCGTGGACGGGGACCTCCCCTGGCGGATCAAGCTGGACGACTCCATCTGGACCCTCGTGCCGGGAGACCACATCCTGGCAAGTCGCAACACGTTTCGTACGCTCGCACGCGTGGTCGGCCGCGTTCCTCGATCGGCTCGGTCGGCGAGATTCCAGCAAGGGACGGATTATCTGCCCTTTCTTTCTCACTACGACACCTGGAATGTGTCTCCAGCCGGCGTGCTTACCGCCCTTCATTTCTTTTCCCTCGCGGAGGTGGGCGCGAGAGACAACAGGCGTCTCCTGCGCCACGGTGTAGGAAGGCTCTTTAGGTGTGGAGACTCCTCTCCTCGCCCCGTCGGAACGGCGAACACATCACGTCCCCTCCTTTTCTTTGTTTTCTCCGCCTGCCCCTAGAGGGCGCCAAAACGTTCAGGCCGTCCGGTCACCGGCCCTCCGCCGCAACGTGGGCTAAGTCACCCATTGCTTACGCCGCCTCTAATTGTTTCCAACTTTTTTTTTTTTTCAATGGTGAATTGAGCATAAAAGACATGTAAAAACCAAAGATCCGAATTCGGAAATAGCCAAACATTTGAATGAATGCGCCGACTGCTCTCCAGCCTGGGGAAACGTAAATATTTTAGAAAGGGAAAACAACGACATGACAATATTAGTAAAAGAGACGATCAAGATAAAGACGTCTGCCGAATGCACCAGTCACATGCTCGGTCGTTGTTCTCTCCGAATTTAAGGCGCCTCGTCGGGGATTGTCTTGCATGCGGTAGACGCAGACACAACAGACTGCCCATCTGTTCAGGGTCGGATTCTGTCTGGCGTTCTCGTGGAATGCAGACGCCTCCGTGGAAGGCAGACGCTTCTCCGGTTTCGGTCGAACGTGCAAAAGGGTTCGGATCGCATGAGAATGCGACAGTACTGCAAAGGAAAAAACTGAGGTGCAAAGAAGTAGTCTCGAGAAAAGAAGAAAGAGTCCCGACTGTGTGACTCGTAATGTGGAAAAAAACTCCAAAAGGAGCTATAGAGTGTGTCATACATTAAACAATGTTTTAACGGCGTTTTTTTACAGCGTCTTTTCTACAGCGATTTTCTTTTAAATTTTTTAAAGTTTTTAATGATATTATTATTATACTTATATCGGAAGTGCCATTAATAAAACCGGTTTGCTTTCCTTGGCGAGTGTGGTTACTATAAACTTTTGGTGCAATCTGCTACATGCAAATGTAAGTGTACTAACAAAGTGAACCTTTCAAAGAATGCTGCTTTCATTAACCTCTGCGTGCAAAATGTGTAACTTCGTGCCAATTCGGCCAGCAGTTCAATTTAGCAGGACTCAAAGGCTGCCTTAAAATGTAAAAGAATAATCACGTTAGCTGACCCACATGTTGAAAAAAACATTTTTTTTTAATAGTCCAGTCGAATCAACGGGAATTTGCGAACCCAATATATATATATATATATATTAGAAAAGTCACGTGAACGGTGCTTAAAACAATTCAGTTCCGTATTATCCGTTAACAAGGTTTGTGTTAATCATTCTTTATTTTTGTGCAGTCTTTTTTTTTTTTCGGTCGCACTGAAGTTATCGTTTACCTGCGGTGCAATCAGAGTTTATTCATTTTACAAACGCTTACCGACGTTAGTATTGCGCTACTGAGGAAACAAACGACGGAATGTAAGCTAGGCTAGAAATCATCTACAGGAGAGGGATATTCAGTCGTGGACCGCCACGTCGGCTGGTATTCGGGAGTTACTCTTGTTTGCCCGTCTGCCATTTTTCGGGTTATGAAAACTTCAGTGTGCTGAGAGAGTTGATAGTTGAATGGCCCCTCCTACATACCACATCGTACGCGAACCCGTAGCCACCGGAAAGCAAGCTGCACGCCGAGCAGACAGCTAGCACAGGCGGCCCGGTGCGCTGCCGGACTGGCCTGAAACTTACGGCGCCATCTGGAGGTGGCTCCGTGAAGCCAAGCGCGCGGAGTGTCATTATCTGGTCACGGCGGAGAGCGGAGTCTCTACACCTAAAGAGCCTTCCTACACCGTGTCCTGCGCCCACCCCCCGATCGCGGAGGTGGGCGCGGGAGACGCCTGTTCTGCACCGGGTCGCCGTGCGGCCAGACGGTCGACGGGAACTCGGGCACCCGGGATTTGGGACGCATCTTTTTTTGCGGCACCCAGTGCTGTGGCACGCCGACTCCAATGACGTCACTGTTGCTGCTCTGGGATCACTTTTGGTGCACGGGCGATATGGGATGTCGGACGCACCGGTCGAAGATGCATTTGGGACGTCATACTACCGACGTCCGTCACTAGCAGACACTCGCACAGAGAGGGTTTGGTTAGTGGGAAATGCCAGCTTGCGGGTATGACAGAGGTGGCGTCGTCGCCAGAGCCGCATTCAACCGTGTGGTTGTAGTATGAACCGCACTCAATCGAAACATGCGACTGCTCGGATCTGTAGCCAGAACTGGGAAGGTGTGGCATATCGGGAGGCCGAAAACCACACGAAGAAAAGTTTCAAACTGACTCGGTGAACTGACTGGTGGGTGCACTTTGCATTAATTCATTCCGCGGTAGAATACATTGATTTAAAGAAACAGTGACACCCTCCCCCCCAAAAAAAAATCTGTTTATATTTTTTGCCAGGCACTTTATTATATCGTCGGGAGGCTACCCAATTGATATTTTGCTACAGATCCACAAATACTTTTAATAAAGCCAAAACACCCGGCTGTTCGAAACCGAAGCATGTGCACGAAGCACCAGAGGAAAGAGTTGCCGGAAGTAACGTGGCTATCGCTCCTTGCCCAGTTTGTTCCCGTTCCTTTACCTCTCGGGCGTGTGAAGCAGACACCGACGATGAGGACGTTGCTTGAACCATTTCTCGTGCGATTGTCTCGCTCTTTTATTCCTTCCTCTTGCTGTTCTGCGTTCGAAGATCAATTGGCCGGTTCCACAAACTTACGGTTCCAAGTAGTGGTCCCACGTTCGTCGTAATGTTGGTCCATCGTGCGCTGCCATTGCATCGTCCAGCCCGTGGTATGTCGCTGTATTGGGAACGATGTGTACATGTACTTCCTGTGATCTGTGCAACAATTCTTTTCGATCAACGCATTTGCAGTTTTTTGAAAGCCACAAAAAATGGAATTCATATTTTCTATTTTCAATATTGAATGTGTGCCTTGATGACCCATGACTTTGAATATATTTAGTACGCATCAGTTTGAACGGCACGTGACCATGAAAAAAAGAGTGAGTGAGCCTCAAACCGGCCCATTCTCGACCGGCTTTTTTTGGGCAGAAAGAATAAGAATTTTGAGCCGCAAACTGTGTTTTGGGTTGTCGAGCTCTCATAGGTCATGTTCAAGTGAAAAAATAGGCGAGCATAAATACCCTGTCGGTTTACCTTTAAAGGAACTTTGAACACATAGTACCAGTGGTTTAAGGGGTGACACCACCTTCAAGTGTCGACTTTTAAACCAGTTGCTCAATATTGATGAAATTTGGAGAATATATTCATTTCGTTGCCTAAATGCACTCTATGAAATTTCATCTCTGTAGGACTATTTTCCGATAAGGTACAGGGGGAGGTACACAGCTATTGATGTAAGTCGCCTCATTTGGCAAGGAAATCTATAGTATAAAATTGCTCTAGAATATTGAGCAGTTCTAAGCTTTAGCCTTAACTAGAACATATAGTGGGTGGGGCTATCTATTTTTTACCTTAAAATCCGTCTTTTTTCTATGCACAATGTCAATTTGAAAAGCATTGTACATAATGGGACATTTTCTCCTCATCAAAACTCTACTTTTTGGCAATAAGAACTTTATTTGAATAGAAAAATAAATATCTAGCCCCCTTCCTCATTAAATTTCAATTCAGAAACATCCACAGCAAAGAATACATTCAGCGATTCATTGAAATGAAAGATTTCCTAAAACGAAAGTTGCTGCAAAAAAGTGAAACTGAGAAAAACCTGTTTGAAGTTTCCACACTACTACATTTGCTTTTACTGGTGGTGGTGGCAACTAAAAGGCACTAAGAGCGTAGATGGTGCTTTCTGCTTACACCCAATCTCCAGCATGGCTTTGCTGAGTGAGTCCGAGCTTAAAACGCTTTCTTTGAGTGTCACCTTGTTGTCGTCATGTGGACATTGATTGTGAAACGAGTGAGGAATTGGGTATGCTTGCAATACACAAACCAACATCAGCAAGTATGGGCGGGGCAAGCATCATCGAAATACAAAGCAGACAAACCCACGTGCCTTTCTATAAATGAATGCTGGTTTTAGTCAGTTTTGTGTTCAATCAGGGCCATATTCTTGGCCATATGCATAGCCTCTTCTACGTGAAAGCTGGACTTCTATGGTGTTCTCGCCCAAATAGAGTTTACTCTCGAACAAAGATATTTAATGTACTGAAACTGTGAAGAAATGCTCTTTCCAATGAGAATATGATCATCATTTTAGGGCATACCGGTGCAAAGCTACAGCAGTTTGAAAATAGGAAACAGAAGTTTCACATTTCAGAAACATGTGATTTTGCATCGTTGGCTTACCGAAAATGTTTTATTTCTTTGTAAATACTTCAGATATTGCAATAACAATTTGCAGGAGTATACACTATTAGTTGTAAAACCAATAATACATAAAAATAGGAAAATTCATTTTTTTTTCTCAAAAATTGCATTTCTAAGGTGGTGTCCCCCCTTAAACTACCCAAGTGGCTTGAAGAGGCTTCGAGTTCACGTTTCTCCGCTCTCCTCCTTTCGTTTTGGGTTGATTTTGTCTTTCTTAGAAAATATGTGACTCTGTAGCGAAAAAGTATTTGGGTGGTTTCTCAACATCATTACCTAATGCTTTCTTTGAAAGTATGGGCATCGAAGGTACGGGACTCGAGCATTCCCAGCATGCGAGGCATTACACGACCTCATTGTTCTACGTCGTCCGTTGTGCAGGTGAACATGGAGAAGGCGGAGGAGCGCTGGTGGGACCAGCTGCTTGTCTCGGAGGCCAAGATCAATGTGCGGGCCATTGACCCCAGCAAGCCCTTTGAGGACCTGGACGAGGAGTCCCAGGCCAAGATCCAGGAGCTGACCTACAACAACATCCAGCGCCAGATGGGACGCAAGACTCCCAAGCAGGAGGTGGGGGCATACT
The DNA here is from genome assembly GCA_013358835.2 of Ixodes persulcatus. NCBI lineage: Eukaryota > Metazoa > Arthropoda > Arachnida > Ixodida > Ixodidae > Ixodes > Ixodes persulcatus. The sequence continues at coordinate 50,032 of JABSTQ010009653.1, read as the reverse complement.
GCCTTTCCTCTTTGATTCATTTATTTATTTACAAAGTACATACCTACATCCCCGAGCAGTTTCTAATCCGACCATTCTTTTAAACCCTTCTTCTTTCCACTGCTCGGAGGGACGCCAGAGTGGAGCTCCGGGTCGCAGTCGACGGTTGATGTCCGTTGCCGGCGTCTTCCCCGAGTCGCCGACGTAGTTGCGGTGCCTGGAACGCGTCTCTCGAAGCCGGTTCGCTTGCGCCATCTATCGGGGAGTCCCGGAGCACCTCCGACCCGCGTGCGTGGACAACGGGTCATTCTTTCGACTTTGCGGCCGCCACGACCTTGGCGGGGGAGAATAGATGGGGGCCCCGGAAACTTCCTAGAATCGTGATTCGTCAGCAGGAACATATCCGTGTGCAACAAAAACCGCGGCCCTCTCCACGAAGCTTAATACAGACATTCCCGATAAGTAGCGTTGACTTGAGGTTGAACCTTGCGTTTGCTTTGTAACTACTGAAGATGCCTCCCGCACGGGAGGCGAAACGTCTAACGAAATTGTTTTTTCTGTTGTGTCAAGTCGGTGCTCTTATTTTAATTATGACGTCTCCCGGCTTTTGGAGTATTTTTGCATTCCTTCGTAACATCTACGATTCTGTGGCCCTCAGCAATGTGAGAGAATATCTCCACCTGTCAACCACCATCGTGCGACTGGAGTGCCACCAGGACTTCAACCGTCATTGCATTCAGCGAGGCCTTATTCCTCAAAGGCTGCGCTGCAAGCCGCACGTGGATAGCCCCTACGGACGCAAGCTCGCTCGAGACTTCAGCCTGAACTGTGTCAAAGCCTGTGTTCAGGACAACAAGCAGCGGATCATCCGCGCCAAAAAACAACAAGCGACTGCGGAAGGTAACCTTCGGCACGTTCTGCAGTACGATGATGACCTCTGCAGTATTTTCGTTGCACGGAAACAGGCCAAAGACATGGAAAAGAACAAACAGTCAGAACTGCACTCCAAGGAGCTTGCATTGTTAATGCCCCCGGAACCAACTTTACAGAATGAGAAACGGACTGTGTTCAACTACTCTTCCAAGGAACTGACGGACCACCACGTGAGTCTTTTTTGAAAAGGTCTAAACTTTGCAATGGCACCTCGATACGTCCCCAAGCGTGACTTCATTGTCGAAGTCGAGGAAAAACTCCGCCGCATATCTAGCGTGACTGGTGTCAACGTTGCCCGGATTCATGTGCCGTTCCATTTTGAACAATGCCAAGGCCACTGCAGCCAAACCTTGACCAGCATGAATGCAGGGCATTGCAAGAGTTGAGAGCTGATGACCCAATCGTCATTTTACGTGCTGATAAGGGTATGGGAGGGGTGGTTCTCGACAAGACTGTCTACGACCAGAAAATGTACAAGATTCTTAGTAATCCCACACACTTTGTCAAACTAGCCTGCGGCCCTACTGGGAAAACCGAATGTTCGTTAGTTGATCACCTCCGAGAACTTTTAAAGAAGGGTAGGATGAAGTGATTCTCTTTACCACCGCCTTTTTTCCTCCGACGGATGCACACCTAAAATGTATAGTCTACCAAAAGTGCACAAACCAGAACGTCCTCTGCGTCCGATTGTATCCTTTATTGACAGCCCCACGTACAACCCGTCAAAATATTTGGTAGGGTTACTGGCGGCAGTGACAGGCAAAAATGGCTTTTGTGTGCAGAACTCGCAAGGGTTTGTTCATTTGGTCTGCACCCAAACCCTACTTCCGAATGTAGGTATGTTTTCATTCAATATAGTTTCCCTTTTCACTAAAGTTCCTATAATGATGTTGCCATTGATGTCGCACGTGAGCATTTACTTCATGATGAAAGCCTGGTAACACGCACGTAACCTACTTCACGTTGATCATATTATTTTGCTTTTACGTTTTTGCTTGAACCAACGTTTCTTCGCCTTCCATGGAGAGATGTATCATCAGGTGCACGGGTGCCCGATTGGAAGCCAGGTATCTGTCAGTGTTGCCGATCTTGTTATGGAGCATATTGAGGAGAAAGTGCTGCAAAAAGTTGCGATCCTTGTCAAATTTTACTGGCTATATGTGGATGACACTTTCGTCATCTAGATAGAGGTCATGCCAATGATTTTCATCGAGAGTTAAACAGTACTCACCCCGCGATACAGTTTACGTATGAGGCAGAACAGCAGGGCAAGTTGCCCTTTCTAGATGTATATGTGTAATGAGGACACGCGAACCGAACCACAGGATTGAAATGAGTGTGTACCGCAAACCATGGGAAACAGATAATTTTTTGGATTTTTTGTTCCATCACCCAATGCAACACAAGAAAGCAGTAGTGTGATCGTTGGTACGCAGATCGAATACTGCGCCATCTAATGAGGTTCATGGCGCAAATGAGATGGCTCATTTACAGCAAGCTTTGAAGAATCGTCACTACCCAAAGCGGTTTGTTGACGAGGTCAACAACCAAATGAAACGAAATGTGCCACCATCCGAAAGGGAAAGAGATAATAATGTAGTGTGCATCCCCAATGTCAAAGGAGTCTCCGAACCTCTGAACCGCGCTTTGAGGCCCCTTGGCATTCAAACTGTTTACAAGCCATACAGAACTATATGAAATTCCGTTTTCGAACCAAAGGACCCAACCCCGGCAAACGTCCAGATTGGCGTTATCTACAAGATCCCCTGCAGTGACTGCCCAGTGTCCTACATTGGTGAAACTGGGCGGGGGAGAGAGACCAGACTCAAAGAACACAAGCGTGACGTCACGTACGGATCCCACACAACGCAACCAAAAACTGAACTTCTGGACCATGCGTGGAAAATGGGTCATTCTTTTGACTTTGCGGGCACGACGACCTTGGCGAAGGAGGATAGATGGGGGCCCCGAAAACTCCTAGAATCGTGGTTTGTCCGCAGGGACACATCCGTGTGCAACAAAAACCGCAACCCTCCCCATGAAGCTGATACGGACATTCCTGGTAAATACCGTTGACTTGAGGTTGAACATTGCATTTGCTCTGTAACTAGTACTAATGAAATTGTTTTTTCTGTTGTGTCAAGTCGGTGGTCTTATTTTAATTATGGTGTCTCCTGGCTTTTTGAGTATTTTTGCTTATGTAACTAGGCCGAAGGTTTCGTGCTATTTGCGTGACCAAATTTATGTGCCGTCTGTGAGAAAAGATAGCTCGTAATGGTCGCTCGTAACGTTTCCTAAATCATTTCGCGCTCATGGCGAGAAAATGACGTATCAGAAATCGTCAAATCATATGTTCGGAGCTGTTGAAAGTGGTAGATGATAGATAGCGCCGGCATAGCAGCGTGGCCTCCCTCTCCCCTGCACCATCCCACACAGGTTTCAAATTCCACCGCATAAAGGAAGAAATTGGCTAGTAACGCTCCAAATGAAGCCGGACCTTTTTTAATTTCAGTTCCTGAGGTGAAGACGAGTGATCTGTGTCTTCATCAGCAGGAGTTACATAAAGTAATTTAAACGTTGCAGTTCTTTTTTAGGGGCGAAGCTCCTTAGGGGCTAGCCATGTCCGTCCGTCCATCTGTCCGGCGTCCGGTGCTCGTGCTCGTGCTCCTAAGCTCACGGGCTCGTCTAGGGGGAAAAAAAAAAGATGAAAAAAAAAACATTTATGAAAAAAAAAAGAAAAAAAAAATGTTTGCGCAGTTGTCAGGATTCGAACCTACGCGGGGAGATCCCAATGGATTTCTAGTCCATCGCCTTAACCACACGGCCGCGGGACGAGTAGGGGGCTCTGAGATGTGGTAGTAGCTCAAGAGCTGGGGATGTCATGGATGAAACGTTGCATGTAGCCGCTCAACATCTATACAGGAGAGGGCGCTGCGGTCAAATGCTCAAATGCGTATATAACCACGTTCCATACCACACATTCTCTTTCTGAGATGGATGAAAACGAACGAAAGGCTCGGCATGCTGCGGCTCAGCGTCTACGCAGACAAGCACCACCAGAGCGTCGCCCCAATCAACATCATTCACCACGTGGAGATGCGGTCAATTTTTTTTTTTTATGGAATTGAAAGGTCAAAGCTTTGGGTTGCGTTTTTTTATCCGAAGGGAGGCGCATGGCATCGTCAATGATGGAATACAATATAGGATATGCCAGAATGCCACAAATACCTTGTTATTGCATTATTTTTACTTCGCGATTTTGGCTGCCGGGAGTCGGGGTTTTGGGACGACGTCACAGACCAGGGAGCGCTAGTAAATCAGATTTCACGCTGGCCAAACAAATGGCGACAGCTTACTACGAAGCAGCCACCACATCAGTTTCTCGGACCCAGCTGACCACTGCCATAGTTGCGCTTTCTGGTTTGTGACGTTGTACCAAGAATCAGAGTCCTGGCAATCGAAACCGCCAAGTTGAAATACATTCTTTGTCGTGTTACACGAATAATGTTTATTTAGAGGGAAAAAAACATCACTAAAATTTGTTTCTATCTTTACTCCTTACAATAGCTGTCCCACAGAAGGGAGCTATACCGCAAGCATGCATACTTAAAGTCGCATCTCCCTTTCAGCAGTCACGTGACCTGTAGCCATACCTCCAGCAGTCCGTTGTCTCGTAGTAACGCAGCTGCTGTGCACTGTAGCCTGTTGCAACATAACATCTGCATCAGAAGCTCCTTTGCCAGCGTCAGCTTTCTACCTGCGACATCACTCGTTCATCCTGTGAGCCTGAGGCAGCGGAGTTTCTATAGCAGATCTTGCGTCGCTGCTTGCCCCGACGTCCCATCAGTGGCCATTGTCCTAACCTTGCTGCCGAGCTTGTAAATTTACGTTCCGCACCACTGAATTTGCTTTACGCAAGGATAAGTAGGAATGGCCACCAGCATGGTGACTTTATGTGCAAGCCATGCATAGCTGCGACAGTTTGTCCAGGGCTCGTTTCAGGAAGGTTCACCTTCCCGAATCGAGCACCGAGTTAATCGTTGTATGGAGAGGGGTTGCATGCGCTCACATTCCTTTCCACGCACCACTTAATGCAGTGGCAGTTTGCATCCTCCTCGCCAATCTATGTGTCATTGCATCTCCTTGAATTGGGACGTGCAAATCTGACAGCAAACTTCTCGTTATCAAGCCCCTCTTGGGGTAGGGAAGAGCTGCTTGTTTAAAGGGACCGTCGTCTTGGTGTTCTCTCGTGCCGCTTAAGAATTGGCCGTTCCCGATAGACTCGCTCTGTGGTGACAATGTTAAACTTTGTGATACCCGTGGGAGAAGGCTGATTGTCTCGCATATTTCGTGGCACTGCAGATTTTGAGCTAACCAGTGCCATTCATGCTTTGCAGAACTTCATAGACATCAATGAACCTTTAATTACCTTTAATTATGTTCAGTTGAATGTTAGACTTTTTGTATAAACTTGGCTGTTTAGACCAGTTCTAACTTGTAACTAATTAGAGCTTGAGGCTCTTTTTTTTTTTTGTGCGAAATGGACTTAGTTGTTCTTGTACTAGTTAACCCTTAGTAGTCATCATGATCAGGGCTCGTTTGATTTTTGGCAGCTTTTCAGCACGGCTGCATGCTTCACTTCGAGTTCTTTTCATTTCGCTGCTAATTGTGCTACTATGAATTTCACATATCTTATCACATGACTACAACAAAGCCGCATGCAGTCTTGTATGCTAGTCCCGTGTCTTGTTACACTACAATTGGTCTGCTGTTACATACCTTGTAACAACACTGTTCGCACATCACGTGACCCTGATGCCACCACTCAGCGATCACGTGACTGCTAACTTGGTGCATTACTGCTGTCTATTTCAGAAGGTGGAGAATCTTTTGCGGGAGGCCTGGGACAAGGATGGCTCGCCGTTCAAGGGCCAGCCCTTTGACCCCAGCATCGTTAATGTCAGCAACTACGACGACCTCTGACGTCCGTGCAATGTCTAAACTACGTCGGCTCCGTGAGCGCGAGGAAAACCTGCCACAACCCACCGTACCCGAAAGAAAGTGCAAGCATGTAAATCTTTTCTTCCAGTCATCGCAAACCATCGGGCATTCCTCTTAAAAATAAATTTGCGCATTGAGTGAACATTTTAAATTTCCTGTATGTCAGTGTCACATGCTTTGGGGCATGAATGACGGAGGAGGAAGCGAATACCGATGCTCGCACATTCGTGTTTGATCAGCTGTCTGCGTTCGGTTGGCTTTTGCTGTCTAATATGTTTTTAATGTCCAGTATGACATTAGTGTCTGCATCACTGGATTACATGTTAGTGAGAAGTGCTCAGGTGAGCATTTTTAAAGTACACTGAACAACACTGTTAGTGCAAACAAGTGATCGTCGGTTTTTTCTGCTATTCTCTTAGATTCGAAAAACTGTCGTCAAAACTAGTACTCACTTGAAGTACTATCCTAAGCAGTAAAGTTTAGTGCCCACCAATGCTCCTTTGAAGTAAAGTGTGAAAGGCATCAATGTTGTGTTTACACCGACAGTATCACACAGTGAACATATTAAGGTGTTAATTGGTATTCACACAGCTAAAGAAACATTAAGAAAAAAATATTGCGGTCACGGTGAGCATTTTGTGTTGGTTCAACGACACTGTTGCGCGACATAAAGGAAGCAGAGATCAATTAGAAAAGTTGTTGCACCCATTCCTGGGGCTTTGCCTCTTTTTTTATTGCCTTGTTGATCAGCTTTCAAGCCAGGAAAGCATTTGAGGTTGAAAGCAACTTCCGGGGGCAGTGATATATTTTTTAATGCATTCGACGTCGAGGTCATGATTGACGTTGGCGATGCGGCAACATCAAGATGGTCTCTGTGGCAGTCGTGAAATTGTCCTCAACTCTGTTCCTTTTACAGACACACTATGTACACAAAACATCTGCAGAACAGCCTCTGTACAGTTTTCTGTCAACAGCAATCTTATCTGTCCAACACCAATCTTATTTCTTGTACATATTTTAGACTTAAATTTTGTAATAAAGAGATTCTCACGTGAAGGTTATTGGATACTTCTCTTTTTGCGACAAAAGAAACGTTCTGGGTTCTTTAAACATGTGCCAGTGGAAAATATTTTATAACCTCTAAGTTTGTTAGTATGCTTGAGTGGCTTCTGGGCCAAGTTTGCTTGCTTGATGTACAGTCATGGTGACATTTAACTGAAGCATCTGAGTGGTTCTTTGTGGCAGCAAAACTAATGTGTGATGTTTGCCAATACACATCTATTTGCATTGAAAGGGATTGGGTGAATGTAGAGGAGTACATAGAAGTCACACATGTGTAGAAAAAGGCCAGATCAGTTATATGAAGAGCTAGCTCGTGTTCCAGCTAAGTGTGATTTAGACTGCACATGCTGTCTCTTAGCTGAAATTCACAAAATATTACATGAAGTAGCTCGTGAAGTAGTCTAGCCAAATATTATTCTCACATGGGAAATGATGATATAATTTAATGGACCAACCTTAGTGTTCTTCAAATTGACGCCAAGTTGCACATAATTACTTTCTCTGTTTCCAAATATAATCCAATTAGCTCTCACAGTATTTTTTAGAAGGGAGAATAGCATCTTTAATGCATCTAGTCCGATTTTTTTTTGTTGTTGTTGAAGATTTGTCAAGAGGATCCTAACTAGAGAAGTGCTGCCAATTCGGGGATGTGTCCCCAGCTCTAGGGACTTCTACATTTTATGTTTTGGTCTATGTATGGTGGCTGGAAGGGGAAGTGTGCCGGGCGCCATTGCGCAATGATAAGGAGGGGTGCGAGACGCGATGACAATTTTTTAGAGAACCTAGATTGTAGAGAGGGTCCATCAAACTATGGGGGAGCGTTTGCAATTTAATGGCGGACGCCACCGGCGAAGATTGGTCGCAAGTGCGCATGCGCTGCGTTTTCGCGTGTAGAGGAGGAATGGCTGAGACGCTCGCAGACGACCAACGTGTTCGTCACCACCTCGCAGTTGGTATAGCAAATTTTGTCGCAAAATTTTCATCGCGGAATTTAGGCGCACGACCTATTTAACGGGTGCAACGTGCGCAATTCGTGTAGCTACAGAAACCTGAGTCAAAATATAAAGAAGCTACGTGACCTTTGAACACACGCGCTGCGGGCAGCGCGTATGTTGCGGTCGCCACCGCGAGGGGCGCAGCAGTCTGCAGACGAGTCGTTTTCATGGCAACTCTGTGCAGCCCTAAGCTCCCGCCCGGCACACTTCCCCTTCCAGCCACCGGAGTCTGGAAACAAAATTTCATGTTCTGCAGTTTTCTACAATATTTTTGGTTGTCAAGGCAGGTTGAAAGGACATATTCACCAGGTAAAATCTCTGAAAAAATAAAACTTTTTGAACAAAATATTGACCAACTCGGTTCATTGTGAACTGTCTTGACGCTCAAGATACCACAGCAATCTAATAGGTGTCGAGCAGGCAAAGGGACAGACAAATGACATTCTGAGCTTGGAGCAGGCCTGTCGCCGTCATTTCGCTCTGTCGAGGTTTGGCAGCACTGAACTGTAGGGTGACTGCTAGCACGAGGTGAACAACGTTGTCCTGGTGGGAGCCATCGATGGACACCAAGCGATGGCATTGACACCTCTACACAGAAAGCAGGACATTGACTCCTCTGTTTGACTCGTCTTAACGGTCGTTGATAGCACTGTACGCCGGTTTCACAGCTGTTCTCTTCCGCACGCACGGTTTCAAACAAAAACGCATGGCAGTCACGCTCGACCCGAGTTTTTACACGGCACGGGGTCAATGTTCGACGCCTGCGTCGGTTCATTCACACCCACAGTTGCGTTCATGCTCCCTTTTACGCGCAAGACACGGAACGATGCACCATCTTTTGTAGTACGGTTGGTGATGCTTGGTGACGGATGAGTCTCTTGTTCTTTCTCTTATGGATGGCGCGACTCACAGTTTCGAGCAGTCACTTTTTTTTTTTTTATGTTGCGGACGCGAGACATTGCGGCGTCGTCGTAGTGATGGTTGGTGACGGACGAGTCACTTGTTCTTTCTCTTGGAGGTGACTCGGCTCACGGTCTTGAGCAGTCGCTTCCTGATGTTGCGCAGCGCGGACGACGTCTTGTTCTGCTTCTTGGGCGGCGGGGTGTGCAGCGTCCGCGTCCAGTCTGGAAAAGGTTCGTCAACACCGTTGGCGGTCGTTTGATCGTCTCCGTTAGCGGGACCTGAATCGTGCGGAGAGACACAGCAGGGAGGGGCAGGGAGGGAGGGGATGGAAAAATGCGTTTGCTACAATATTCTTTGAAACAACTTATTTTTTTGCCGTGGAACGCGTTTCTGGGCTCGGTTAGGCTTAGCATCAGTCAAACTGCTCATACAGTAGACAGCCAGCAGGCACTATGAAAGCGGTCATCTGAAAGGTTAAAGGTCAACAGTCAGTGAAGCAGTCGTATGATAGATGTTACTGCCCTCTAGGTAGAGGACTCGATGACGTCTATCACGTGACCGCTTTTCATTGACCTTTAACCTTTGAGATATGACTTTTTAAACTTTTTCGCTAAGCCTAACCGTGTTTTGTCGCCTCGTACCTAACCTAATCTAACCCTACGACGGCGACAGCGAGGCACACATTGACCGCAGATCAAGTACCCATTCTACATACTGCGGGCATTATCGGTGCGAGCAAGCTTTGGCTATGGAAATCACCGGGTTGTGATTCTTAAAAGTAAGCGTCGCTACACTTAAGTTTTGCCTAGAAACGTCGGCTGCCACTCGATGCTTTTAGGAGATTCTTTTCCAAGGTCTTTCCTATCTGCTTTTAACAACTATAGTTTGTGTTTGAGCGCCGTCCTTTTTGTCTTTCTACTTCCCAAGTAGAATATGAACGTGCTCATGTTCATTGTGGGCCCAGAGTAGGTTGTTCACTTTGATCTGCTCCTGACTTCTTGTTCTGTCTAGATGAGTGAAACCAGATATTTTTGAACAGTTCCTATAGGAGTATCAGCAGCAATTCTATCATTTTTGTATATATATATATGTATAAATGTTGGCAATGTGCTTTTTGTTTTAATTAAGGCTTTTGCGGAAACAGCTAGTAAAAAGTTACTTAAGCTACTCTCCTCACTCTTTGTTTATTCCTGTGGGGTGCAAAATGTGATATCCGTAGCCAAATGATTGAAACAAAAATACATTAGAATCTAAAGTTAGCAATGAATCTCATAAATGCTTTTTTTTTTTTTGCGCAAGCCAGCGCAGGTAAACAAACATTGAGCCCTGCTTCATGCTTTATGAACATCAAGTGGTTATTCTGAATGCTAGCGAGCTAAAAAAAGTGAAAGCCGTTTACAACTCCCTGTAACGCCGAATTGGAGCGCAGCTCTTGAGGGGGAGGGGGGAAGGGTACTCAGGGGAGGGTATACCCCTCCTCCTCCTCCTCCTCCTCCTCTCATTCTTCAATCTCCTCCGGGGGGGGTCACGTTACCTCGGGGGGTCACGTGACCCCCTCCCCCCAAGGTCACGTGACCCCCCCTCCCCCGAGGTCACGTGACCCCGGGGGGGGGGGGGGGCTCGCGCGGTGCATTTGGGACATTTCCCATAATGCACCTCGGGGGTCACGTGACCCCTCCCCCCGAGGTCACGTGACCCCGGAGGGGGGGCTCGCGCGGTGCATTATGGGACATTTCCCATAATGCACCGCGCGGTTACGCCGACGCCGCTCAAGCCGGTAACGGGCGCCTAAGAGCTGCGCTCTAAAACAAGGAAACCTTTCACGATTTTATTTTTAGGGGGTGGGCGTTGGTTCGGGAGTTTAAGATTTTTACAATAATTTGCTGCATCTTGTCGATGAGGAATTATATAAAGTCTCAAACAATTGGTGGCATTCAATGGCTGCCATAGCTGAGCCCGTTGTCGCTTCGCATATGCTAACAATAAAATCCCCCCCCCCCCCCCCCCCCCCGGGACTGTGCATCCCAAACCATCATCAAGATTGTTGATCTTAGCAGAGTATGAGTGAAGGTTCGTGAGCATTCGCTCAACTAAGCCAGCCAGTGACTGCCATCTACCCAATTGCAGCTCCTTTAGGCTTGGTGGATATCTGTTAAATAGTCTGCTCCGATCACATACGTATGCAGCCGACCCTGAGTTTAGAATGACCCCAAGAATCTTCGTAACAGAAGCGTTTTTAAATACCTTGCTTGTATAGGACGTCCGTTTTATCTCCAAACGTTTTGTCGGGAAAACCTACGGCACACGGGGTGAAAAGAGTGCACGCAAGTAGATCAGTGCAAAGTTTCTCGCTTTGGTATATTGAATGTACTAAGTGACGTCATAAGGCTCGCGAGGGTGACCATTTTTTTTTGCTGCCGGCAGCGTATACATTCGCCAAAGATATGAATAATATCAACTGGCCGTTGGAGTCAGCCAGTGCAGAGCGATTCATCGAAAACGTGCGAACATTATGGTATGCGCTTGCATCTCAGTGTCCAGAGCGCAAACGTCTACGTCTCATATCAGATGGCGCTGGCTGCCGCCCGATCCAAATGGTTCAGCCATATCTATCTATGAAAGTCACTTGCGCATTCACTCGATGTTATTAAAGGCTTTGATGGCTGTGCCTGCCATGCTTGTGAATTCAACAGATCAGTTATAAGTGAATAGTTATTTAAGAAAATATGAATTCTTGTGGCTTCGTTATAGCGTTATAACATTGTCACGTGCTGTGCATGTTACGTCGAGCAAGTTCAACTAAATTTAAAATCTTTTTTTTTTCTTTTTTTTTTGTGAGGAAATTAGCCAGAAACGACCAGATATGCATAATAAACTTCGACATTAAAGTTTTTTTTTTTTTTTTTTTGCAGTACAGAACACTGATTGCAATTGACGCCTTTCTGTTGTAATATTCGATCACAAAATTTTGAAGAAACTCCTGCCCCAAAAGGGGTAGGACTTTCTTTAATTTACTCGACCGTGAAAAAGTTACGAACGAATTACGAAAATTGGGCTGTTTTGTGGTAGCAGGCAATTGCTGCAACGGATTTGCGTATGAACTCTTTCCACCATGCGTCCTTTAGGTTTTTGTACGCCAGCATATTCCAGCGTAGCATTGCGACCTTTTTAAATGAACTCATTGTTCTCATTTTTGCTCGAGGCTTCGTATGACTGTTCTCATTGCCGCTCCTTGCTGGGTAGTAAACCACTAAGTCACTAAAAAGAGCGTCGCCGGAATACATGTCACATACGGTACGGCATGATTTATCACACTCAGTGCTCAGAGACCACTACCGAACAAGATATGGGCACGTGATGACCCACCTCCCCTCAAGCCAGGTCATATTGAAGAAAAACAAAAACAAACAAAAAACCTACTGTAATATTTTTAGGGAAGTCTGTAACTGTTATCAAAACTAAGTCAAGCGTATTACTAGGTACTAAATTGAATTAGATGCCCCCAAGTAGCACAAAAAAGGGAAGTTCACCTTAGCACCATAATGGAACTTTACACTGTGTTACCTGGGCATAACGCAATACCCCAAGATGGAGTAACGTTTAAAAATTATTAAACACTTCAGAAAATATAATTAGATTACGTTCTTCGTTTACTGTTATATTAAAATGTATACCTTCGGTGCTAAGAGTATATTGAAAATATATTGAAGTACACTGAAAATACAGGCTGTTTAGTTTTAATTTGAACAGATTTATTAAATAAAAAAAAAAGCCGTGAAAGCTGCCCGAATTTGGTTTGTGCAGGTGAGTTATGGGGACATAATATAAGAGAATATTCCACACAAGAAAGTGAACAATTAACCGAAAAGTGTTAATTAACTTTTTAATTGGTGAAAACAAACAAATGGTTCCAGGTAGAAACTGGCTGAGCGTCATCTAAAACCACTATTTCAGTCAATTTTAGAAAGATTTCAAACACTTGGTAAGCGCGGATGAAAAGGTTATAATCCGCGTTTTCGAAACGCCAAAAACGGACCCCGCTCTTTCGACGTTTCTAAAATCGATCGATTTAGTGATTTTAGATGACGCACAGAAAGTGTCTAATCGATGCCATGTGTTTACTTTCACTAATTAAGAATGTTAATTAGGACACTTTAGTTAATTATCCGACTTATCGCGAGGACTACCCCTATCCTATGTCATCCTGGCCGTAACACTCACCTGCACAGGTTGCATTAGTCTATATACCTTTCGCGGCTTCTTAAAAATAATTCTGTTCGAATTAAAGTCAAACACCCTGTATATTTTAAGCGTTCCTTTTTGCTTCATAAATGTTATTGTATTTTGCCAAGGGGTTTACATTGGGATTTGTACCACAACGGACGCCGCAGTTTGAGTGCGAAACTGGGAGATGGATTTCTGCTACTCACCTCTTCGCCACCTTTGGTATTCCCTGTCCATTAGGCGTTGTTCATCTGCGGCCCTGTAATTAAGATTTTGTTATCTGTTTGTCATAATTAAAATCCAGAAACTTGTGATGGACATCCTCGTGTGACTCTGTCCCAAATTCTCTCCAATACAAAAAAGAAAAAAAAAAGACGAATTATGAATTTTATTTAACTCTGAGGAAATGTTGAAAAGCCACTAAAACAAGGCATTAAAAATTCAAAACCTTAAAAAAAAAAAGTCTCAATATATACCTTTTTTGTTTAATGGAAGTGAACATACATATATGTGAATGATATGGTTAACTATAAATATATGTGAATGATATAGTTAACATAGGTAAAGAAGCAAAACTTGTTATGTATGCCGACGATACAAGCTTATTTTGTTTCTACCGACGAGCCAAACTTACTTATCAGTCTTGCAAATAAAACATTATCAAAATTAAATTCATGGGCAAATGAAAACTCGCTGAAAATTAACACAAGCAAAACGAAAGCCGTTATATTTCGTCCTAAAAATAAACAAGTCTCGTACAATACTAGCCTTATCTTAAATGCGTCACCTATTGACGTTGTGTGTTCTTTTAAAACACTCGGCGTTATTTTTTCTGAAAACATGTTGTGGGACTGCCACGTAAATCACGTCATCAGTAAGTTATCTTGCATCGTCGGGTTGGTTAATCGTAATCGCTCTGTCTTGCCAATTTCTGTACGACCACTTATATACAACTCCCTTTTCTACTCATACTCAAGTTATTGTCACCTCGTATGGGGCACGACCACGTCAACAAATTTAGGTAAGGTATTTTTACTTCAAAAGAAAATAATCAGAATTATATGTAACGCTCCGTATGACTCTCATACTGCCGACTTGTTCACGCGCTTTGAATTTATTACTGCACATAATTTATATAATCACAGGTTGAGCATTAGTTTTAAAAACGAAGAAAAAAGGAATTCTCGCTTTCTAGCTGAACTTTCAGCACTGACCGAAAATATTCAGGCGTATCCCACTCGTCACACTGAGTATTGGAAGATGATCCCTCACAGAACAAATTATGGTAAACAAATGCTCAAACACACCCTACCGTTTTTACTCAACAGCATCACAAGTAATCATTTGGACCTTAGCTAAATAAATGTGAAATTTGTACTGTCCATGCTAAAAATGTAATCATGAATGACTGTCGAGCCACTGTATTTCATTCTTTATTTCCCTTCCCTGTTTTATAACTTATTTGCTGTTCTTGCTGCCGTCTGTTTTTGCCACTGTAGGGGGCCGGAGACCCGTCAAGCTGTTCCTTTGCAGCTTTTTTCTCCGGCCTCCCCTTCATCATTGATGAGAAATAAAAACTATTATTATTATTATTAAGCTTGGCAGCATCGTATCTTTGTTCGAAAGTTACAGTACTTGCAAATTTTCCGATAGAAAATGCAGAGGTGACTATCTGACGAATGACCGTTACACGGTTAGAAGTATACCGAAACTTGGGTTAATAATACGGTTACCACATAGACCTTTCACATCTTGATACGTCCGTGTGTGTTTGTGTTGTTCCCCAAAAGCCGCCGTCACATTGCTAGTGCATCGTATACAAGTCTGCAGGCACTAGGGAGTTTTAGGGAAATCGTTTTTGCACATCCGATACGGTACGATGTGCCGTCCGCTACGAACTGCGCATATGCGAGTCTTCTGTGGTAGCGCACGCGCAGGTCGTATATACCGGATGTGCAAAAACGGTTTCCCTAAAACTCCCTATATTGTCTGAGGCGTCTTTCTTCCTTGTATTAACTTTCCTGCCACGTTAATAATACAAAAAAAAAATTGCTTGCAAACATGTTAGAAGCACACACATATGTATGCAGCAAACACGTTTAATCGAACATGCGTGAGGTCTGTTCGCGGATGATAAAACCGTGTATCCGTTGTATACGATGTATGAAATATGCGACTGAGGACCCCAGGCTAGCGGTGGCAGCGAGTAGTACTGCCCTGGCTAAATTTTGTCATCTATAGAACGGGAGCGCCAGACGCCCGTTGGGGCTGACTAACTTGTTGTCTAAACATACACACAACAGAAATAATTTAATGACGCACGCTCTTCTCTTTCCGATGACGTCAGAAAAATGGCGCGTTCGCACCGAGTAACGTAATGACGCCATATTGTTTTTTTTTATTTTTTAGAAATTTGGCGGTGGGGATTGTTTTGCAGTTTACGTTGCAGAATACCGTATACGACGGCCTGCTCGATGTTTGTGAGTATACCGCAGAATTTTTCTGTTGCGGTGTCCAGCTGAGCCGATCAGCTCTGGCTGAAACTCACCTGAGCTGTTCCGTGTGGAGGTCGGCCAAAATGGCGTCCCTCTTGTTGACGTTGCGGACGATCCTCACGATGAGATCGTGCTCTCGCTCCCGCAGCTGCGCCGTTCTCCTCTCGGCTGCGGACAAGAGACGTAACTCCGTGAGACGCGCATGCACATTCCGACAGGGCGTATACAAGTTTGTTTGCCCCATCGCCCACCTCTTTTTTTGCCAGCCGCTCTTTTGCGTTCCGATGCGAGGAGGGGCTGGCAAACAAAACAAGTTTCTTTGCCAGCCTCTCCTTGCATTCCGATGCGTCGAAGACGTACACTTGCTCGCCGCGTTTGCAACAACTCGCCCTTCATGAACAAGAGCCTTCGACCACGGGTTCTGCAGATTCGCAGGAACCAACCTTCTTCACGAAACAAAGGATCTGTGCGTGCGCAGTAATATATAAAGAATGTCCCTCCAAGCAATTTAAAGTTTTCTTTTTTTTTTTTTAAACCGCAAACATAAACTATGCATTGTTCAACGCCCATTTCGATCTGGATGAGCATCGTACCGGCGAGCGGTCGTGTACCACTAGTGCGTGGTGCACATTAAAGACCCCAGGCTAGCAGTTGTACTCTACAGCGAGTGATTCGTCGCAACTTTGAAACGGCTGACCAACTACACGCTGTCTAAATATCGACACAGCCCCATTTATTATTATTATTATTCAACGCACATTCTCCGCCCACATGTAGCGCTAGAAGTCAAACCCAGATGCCAAAGTTTTGGCAAGAACCGATATCTTATTCACAAGTTAAGCATAAACCGCATGCAAGCTCTTTGGCGAGCGACGAGACAAGCGTCGGCGGTCCGCGTCGCTGTCTCTCGGCCAGTCGCGCGACGAGGCAGACCGCATGAAAGCGACGGCAGCAACCGACCAAGGCGATGAGCGACGTTTTCTAGAAGTCCCCAAAACCGAGCGACGCGACGAGCGACAGTAAGAAATCTCCGTCGCTCGTCATTGAGCCTCGTCGCTGTCGCCGTCGCTCGTCTTGTCACTCGCTGAATCGCTTACACGCGGTTCAGCCTTTGTCAGCGATTTTTCTGAAAATTTCAATGCGAAAATGGGGCCAATTTTCGTCTGCTTTCGGTTTCTGGCGCCATAAAGAGCTCCATATGCACTCCAGAGCTCCGCCGGCCGCTAGTTTCCCATTGAAATTTATAGAAAATCACCTCTAACTTTTGAATAAGATGAAGGTTAGTGCTGACACTTTGGCGTCTGGTTCGGATCTCTAGCGCTACATTTTGGGCGGGAAATGAGCGTTAAAATATGCGTATATTATGTTTCTGTAAAAAAATAACAAAAAAAAAAAAACGTAATCTTTTTTTTTTTTGACACACTGAATTTGTTTAGACATCGTTCATCTGTTTCGCTCAATTTGAACCTTTCTCATCGACTGGAGTGCAAGCTGCGAAGCTGTGCGCACGAAAGCTATGGACAAGCCGACGCCCTATTCAGCACGGCTGAACATCGTCCCCTTTCTCCCGCTGCGTTCGGAAACTAATAATAACAACGCCTACAAGTAAAAAAAAAAACAACAACAAAATAAAAAAAATAACATTTTTTTACGGTTTAAGTTAATATTACTTAGAAGACACTCCAATCTTCATGACTAATGAACCCAGGCAGCTTCGCGCACGATGGTCAACAGCGCACCCTGCAGCGTCTCACAAGGAGCGGGCGACGTTGGGAACGCGGAGTGGCAAAGACGCCCGTCGAGCTTAGGCGTCTTCGCCGCTTGGAGCGGGTCGGGTTGATCCACCAACAATGACGTCACGCGTAGGCCTTCTCTTCCAGGTGGTATGAACTAAACTATCTCTCTCTCTCACTCACAAACATACAAAAGGAAACGCGTCAACATTTCCAGGCACACACACTTGTTCCTTCAATGTCAAAATTTTCTTTCTTCTTTCTTTGCAGTCTTTCGTTTAGTTTTGAGCGAACAGTAACCCCGAGCCAACAATCGCCATTGTTGAAGGGCAATAGAACGCACACGCGGTACAAGGGCCTAAGGTCACGGCGCGTGCCCCGCGCAATGGACTTTTAGCCGGGGAGAACATTTGCATTGCCAGAAACGAGAAGCGCCGTGACCGTTCCGTTTTTGGCGCTGCGCGTGATTGTCCTCTGGCATTGAAGATGAAATCGAACAGTCACGCCTGCAGCAGAATGCTCCAGCTGTTCGGGAAATACCGGGCAAGACCCGATATTTCCCGATATATTTACACCCCGGAAATGTTTCTTGGAAATTAAACCCCATTTTCTCCCGAATTCGAGTTACTCTGCTCCGAAAATGTCTTTTAGGAAACAAAGAGAGAGAGAAAGAGAGAGAGAGAGAGAGAAGAGAGAGAGAGTTGGTAAGGGGGACACGTGCGCTAACTCCTGACCTCGGAAACAATCCCATAGATTCTTTTCGATTCACTGAAATGCAATGACATAGGTCGAACCCTCAAATGTTGCCTTTATGTCCATTGTGAATTATTCTTTGCCCTTCTCCTTCTTCCGTTTCAACCAGCGGGAGATAAAAAAAAAAAGGTGAGAATTTACGCATTTCAAATGAGAGAAGATTTTCTCAGTTCAGATCAAAGCCACTGAATAAGCTAGGCTTCAAAGTAACGACACTTACCCATCTTGTGGCTTAAAATCATGGTGGCTAGTTATCTGATAGATTTATCTGAGATCGCAGGAGGCTCTTTTCCGTCCTCCAGACATTTCAAAACATTTTGCGACAGAGCAAAAGGATATCACATAAGCTCGCCGACACCTCATCTAAAGCCGAGGCAAGTCGCATTTTTGAGTTGTGGTGATCGACAGTTGCGTCTGCTCTGCGCTAAGCACCAACATGGCGGCGACCACAACAATACCGGGGAACAGAGCGGCGATACTCTAAGCGTAGCTCATGAAGTGGCTCAAGGTCAGAGGAGATGTGTCCGAAAACCGGACACGTCTAGGATGGAGAGAGATGCTGCGCGTGCAGAATATTACGTAAGCAACGAGGATGTATGAAAACATTTAGTAGCCCATGTGAACTCTTATCACGTTTCAGTGCCATCAATCTCCGCATTCAAACCGATCTATTGCTAATTATACTCGTAGATTTCTAAATTTAACCCGTAATCGAGGAGAAAATAAAATTTTCTCCTGATTAATTACCATCTTGGATCAAAGCGGTCAAACTTTAACCCCAATTTTTGAAAGAAAAAAAAAAGGAAAGAAAAAAGGAACCCGTAAACGAAGGACCCTACGTGCACCGTTTACAAACAAGCCTACGTAGCGGTGCCCGATTCCCTGATTCTCCGGTGGACCGTTTCTCCGTGCATTTTGCCACTGGCGATCGTTACGGTTCGAAGAAAACGCCACTCCGTGAGTTTACAGTCGGGTAATTCGGACGATAACTATCGTTTCGCCGTGTCGCGTACCGTTTCAGCGTTTCTGGACAACGCGAGAAGCGTTTCCTGCGATTTTCACACGAGGCTTCGGATAACTGCCAACCTTGATTTGAGGTACCAAAATGGCGGATGCAATGTCGTTACTCTGAAGCGTAGTGTATTTAGTGGCTCTGTCGTCTCCGGTCAAAAAGAATGCAGTTGGCACGTAAACAAGGCTGTCCTCCCCCCCCCCCCCCCAAAAAAAAAAAAAAAAAAAAAAATTACAAGTTTTTTTTGGTTTTTTTTTTATTTTACGGCAAAGGTAAATTAGTATACGCAACGCCGAACGCTCTTTCTCCGCCCAAATGTAGTGCTAGCGGTACAAACCAGATGCCAAAGTTTCAGAGCTATACGTAAAACCGTTTCTTATTCAAAAGTTTTAATTGAGTTCCTGAAACCTTCAATAGGAAAATGGGGCCCGTTTTCGCCCGTTCTAGGTAAGTGCAGGGCGCCAATCATCTCCGTGTACTCGAGCGCTCCGTCGATCGCCATTTTCCCATTGGAAATTTCAGAGAATCACTCGTAAATTTTAAATAAGATAAAAGTTAGTTTCGAAACTTTGGCACTTGGTTCGAACCGATAGCGCTACATCTGGGTGGAGAATAAGCGCTCGGCAATAAAAAAGTTTAACTTTGCGGTGAAAAAAGACAACAACAAAAAACACACACGCACACACACAAAAAAAAAGAGAGACAACAAAAACCCTGCGAAGTTTTTTTTTGGGACACCCTGTAGCAAGCACGTATCCAGGGGGGAGGCCCATAGGGCCCGGCCCCCCCCCCCCCCCCCCCCCCCCCGAAATCTTCCATTTTGCTGGGGCCTCCTCTCCCCCTCCCCGTCATACTGCATTTTGTCATGGGCGGCCCCCCCCCCCCCCCCCCCCCCCCCCCCGAAACAAAATCCTGGCTATGTGCCTGCCCTGTAGTTTATTTTTTAGAGTATCACATTGCTCCCCTAATGCCTTGCGCCCTAGAAGACATTTCTTGTAATGGTGGTGTGCAAGACGTCAACACATATGTATACCTCTATGACAGGGGTGGCCAGGCTGACCCGGCCTAAGAGCCGCAAACAAAACCATTAAATTTCCAAGAGCCGCAGAAAAAGGGGGGGGGGGGGGGGTAAACATTTGCCCAGTGCAATAAACGAAACCCGAACTACTTTCAGTCTATCCGCGTCCAAAGCAGTCAAACTGTACGTAAGGTATCAGTAGCACAAGACTACCAAACTGCAACCTGTCTTTTGATTCAAAACGCGTTCCATTTCTCTTTTTGGGAAGTATTCGTGTGACAGAGGGAGGCGGGCGAGGGGAGGAGGTAGGGGAGGGAGCCGCGAGCCGCACTTTAACAAGCGAAGAGCCGCATGCGGCAGCCGAGCCACAGCTTGGCTACCCCTGCTCTATGATTACACGATGCGAAGAAAAATGTAAGTGGCACGAGCTTCCAATTTTTCTGAAAATTTTATCTTTTCCATGAAAACATCCGGAGAACAAAACCGACTTTTTTCCCCCTCCATTGAAAGTTTCCGGTAATTTTGCGTCGCAAAAACTGAAAAAAAGGTGGAAAAAACAAACAAACAAAAAACCCAAGACATTTTTTTAACGTTTGAGGAAGGGCGGAAGTTTGCTTTATGCTTTTTGAAAAGCGCGGAGCAGACTTGTAGTTTCCTACGATCCAACTACTGCCATGACTGAAACTGACGACGCGGATGCAAGTATCCGATCGGAATTTGTGGGCCATGTCGAATATTAAAAAAAAAAAAACAAAAAAAACCTAATGAGTAAATTTTAGATAATTGCCTCGCTAGTTATGACGTCACACCCGTGCCCTCGCTTTCGCCGCAGTTGGTACAATTATATCTTGTATATCGAAGACATTTTTCCCCCTTAGATTTCAAGCGTTTATAACTTTTTTCGTACTCGGCAAAAACAACAACAACAACAACCATGTATATACGTTTTGCCCTTGTCGGCTAAAGCCGACAGCTTGGCTCTCTCGTTGCAGAGTTCCAATAATAGGAAACATTTGAAATATTTTTGTTTTCCGAAGTCGCTTCCAAACTCACCTGGTAACATCGAAATTCGCTGCATCTGCTTTCGAAGTCGACTACACTCCTCTTGCAATAGAACGTCCTGCAACCTAAAACAGAAAAAAAAATAACGTGATGAGTAATTAAAAAAAAAAACAAAAAAACCAAGACATGTCTGCATTTTTAGCTCTGTTTGCTTGCTCGCTTTCATCGGTTACTTTACACACTCTCTTTACTTAGTCGGGATCTATTTGTTCTCTTCAGTTACTCCCTTTACACACTGTTTCCGCTTACTTCCTTTACTCGCTCTCTTCGCCTACTGCCTTTACTCAGTCTCTTTATTTAATCTCTTTATTCGCTCTCTTCGCCTACTCCCTCTATTCGCTCTTTTCGCTTAATCTCTTTACTTACTCTCTCCACTTAATCGCTTCACCCACTCTCTTCGCTTCCTCCTATACTCTTCGCTTACCTAATTTACTTACTCTCTCCACTTACTCCCTTTACTCTCTCTCTCTCTCTCTCTCTCTCTCTCTCTTTTTCTGCTTAATCCCTTTACTCACCCTCTTCGCTCGCTCTCCCGCGAACCAGGGAATAAAGCGAGCCATTCACAGGTAAATAATCTCGTTTATACCGGTCAGGTACTTACGAGACAAAATATTTTCTACGCTACTTCCATATCGAGGAATGTGACCACCTCAGGACATTGTGCCGTTTAGGCGGAGCGGGGCACGGCGTATGCAGGGTGTATTCACGTGACGTCAAAATTCAGTGCGGTCCTACTTCAGCCTCCGTTGCTGTGTGCGCACGGAAGCGCGTGCGGAGGCCCGTTTCTACCTGCCATTCTTTCCCCGCGTTATGTGATGCTCTCGCAACTTGGTCTGTTGTTTTTGTGTTTCTGCGTCCGTGTGCCTATGGCCAACAGTCACTGTGTGTGCTCTAACGTCCATGTGCTCGATTGAGTCAGCGTGCGCGTGGACAACCCTACAGAGACGTGTACCTTCGAGAAACTTTGTATTGGCCCCGGGCCAGAGGCGCTTGCACGAAATGCTCAAGAGTGCCTGCAAACTAAGCTTGAAGCTCAATGATCTATCATGAGTAAACTCGGAATGAATGGTTGACTCATGAATGAGACAAGAACGATCATTTGGTAACCGCCAGTCGTTCCCCTTCGTGATTATAATATCAAATAAACATACGCTAACTGTTCATTCCACACGGCGTACATTGTGCAATATATTTCAACGAAAAGGTTTAAAAAACGCGAACTAAACGAGGACCAAGAAACCTAGCCCAAACAAAAGGTTTAATGCCACATATTGCACCATATAGCGTATACCATACGTTTTCCATTTAGGCATGTGCTTTCGACTCCAGTAGCTCTATGTGTTGAAAAAGGAATTTAGTCTCGGAATTTTGTTCGGGTTTCAAGTAAACTTCGAACGCATGTACATCGAAAACTTTGGGCGTCGACCTTTTGCTTCTATGGAAGACTTCTCAGTTGTTAACGCAAAATGATAGCTACAGTTATAATGCACGGCCATCTGTCAGAAAGCTATGTACCTGTGGCTTAGGAACCCGGAGTGCTTTCCATCCGTCGATGTCGCTCGGAAGCTTAGCTAATGTCGCTTGGTACGATGGCCGCGGTATATATTTTAACACAGAATGCATTTTGTCAGCCGATTTCTATTAGTTCTTTAACGTTCGGCTGTAACTGTCGGCTGTGGCCGGTTGTAACAAAAACTGACACCGAAAAGCCCTACGCACATAGGGAACCATATTAAAAGACTCCAGTTCCCCCGCAGGCTTTGAACTCGTCACCTTGAGGTTGTGAGCCAAGTGCTTTGCTGACTGAGATATACAGGGTCGGTGGTACGGACCACCCCAGAGCGAGTTCATTCGCGCTGCGCGTGAACGAGATCGCGCGCTTCGCGGCCTTTCCGGTCATGTAGCGCAATCTGACGGCCTGTGGGAGAAATGAAAGCGAATCTTCGGTAGGCGGTGCCGTTCAGAAGCCCCTCTCCTTTCCTGGAAGGCCTATCGCATATCCTGTGCTTTCCAGTCTGTCAGCATGGTCAAGCTTGTATTTATTAAAAGTCTTCTTCCGGTGATTAGGTACAACTTTTGGTACAAAATAAAAATTTATACACGCAAGTAATTATCTCCGTAATTTGCTCGACGTTGAAACCACAACGGCGCAGCTGACCATATATGCAACACTTGCCGCGAATCGCTGTTTTGATCCTACTAATGGACATTTCTCCTCCCCTGATGCTTCGCTTCCAGCCGAGTGAATACACCCTGTTCGCATCTCCCGGAGAGGAAACGCCACCTAGCGGAAAAGACGTGAAGGAGATAAGCGGTAAATATACCACCTTCCAAAGTATGCAGTGAAAACTGGCGCGGCCTAGCGGTTGAAATGTGAAACGGAGGAGATGAAATCAAACTTCCCCCTCTTTGTTCAGTGTGTGCGTGTGTCTGTGTGTCACGTGCGAGAACGTCCATTAAAAGGTTAAAAGGCGCGAACTGAAAGAGGAAGGAAAAAGACACGCGTACAACGAAGACAAGCGCCAACTTCCAACTGATTTAATATATCACCAAGCACCAACAAATTGTCGATCACGATCATCAACAGGCACCCCAAAGCAACACGATCCTATCACTAATCAGACGCACTCATCAAGAAACACAGCTTGTTTGTTCAGCAGATAAAGGGATGGCACGGTTACGTATTTGTCAGACGCTTTTTTTTTTATACAGAAAGCCTAGGTTATTTCCTTTTCGATCTTCTCATTCCCTCTCTTAAGATACCTTGTACGTTCTAACATCGGTTCACACACGCATCGTTTACAGTTTACAGTTTACAATTCGAGTGGGCAAGATGCCCACCCGAATTATTGCGTACGGCAAGCTTGTGTTCCCGCGCTCTTTCATTAAAACATCAACAAAAGTTTAAAACAAACTTTTGTTTTGACATCACGGAGCATATCTTGGAAAGTTTGCACGGTGTTTTCTTAAAGTTGTGGGGCACCTTGTGCAAATATGGAACCACCTGCACTGACATCTTGTCTGTCTTTTCACGACATTTGTTGCCGCCCTTTCGTTTCATTTTCTGTAGGAGCCTTTCACACACATTTGACACTAAGCACTTCGGGTAACCGGTACTCTTCTGGTGTGCAACCTGATGATCAAAGCTGCCAGCAGTCTATAGGCTGGCAGCTTTTTGTAATGGCTGCGTGAAGGCTGCAGGTGGATGCAATCCCACGCTTAACAAGCTTCGAGTGGAAAATGCTAAAAGAAAGGAGGCCTTCTTTCTGTGGATCGTGGATTAGAGCTTCAGCAAAAATGATCCGTAGTAAAAATGAGCTGCAAGTCCGTCGGTCAGACGGGCTGATGTTTTAATGAAAGAGCGCGGGAACACAAGCTTTCCGTACGCAATAATTCGGCTGGGTTCGCGCCTTTTAACCTTTTAATCGATATATACCAACTAGCTGCAACCAAAGTTTTATTGAGAACGTCCAGGTCTCGTAGCCATCACCGCGCTCCCCTTTCCTCTTTTCCTTGTTTTTCTTCAGTAATAAACGTGTCTTATTACTACTACTACTATGGTTCCTGGAACGCGTCTCCGACTGGTGTGTTTACCGCGTCACAAAAAGTGGTCCCTCTATTTCCACCTGATGACGTCACAGGAGTGTCATGCTGCCGCCCGCCGCGATCCTGGCGGTGTTACGGCAGCGGTGGTGGATGTGGAAGATGTCTGTTCTGCTGGAGGTCGCTCTCCAGCTTGGCATTCCACGCAAGTTTCGGCAGCCAGGCGTACTCCGCGACGATAGCGACGTACACTCGCGTTCCCTCGACAGGATGACACCCCAGCTTCTGTGATGTCATTTGTTGTCACTCCAGGACCGCTTTTGATGCATGGGCGGGTATAGGAAGCTAAAGACACCATGTCGGAGACGTGTTCCAGGCACTGCAGTCAAACGCACGACGTCCGAGTTGCGAAGAGTTCTCACCTGTAGACTAGGCTGGTGGTCTTCGCCATGACGTGGCTGTGCATCCGCTGCACCTGGAACAGGCCCTCCTCGATGTCTTCGACGGCCCTCCGGGAAGGGGGCGGCAGCTGCTTGACGAAGGAGTTGTCGGCGACGGCGACCCTCCGCACGTTGCGCACCTGGCGACCGAAGTTGAGTCCGGCTTCGCACAGCAGCTCCATCTCTCGGAAGCGGCTCTGGTCTTGGGCCTGGGCCGACCCGGGCCCGCTGTCCGAGCGTCGGTGGCGGGCTGGGACCTCGGGTGCCTCGGCTGCTGGCATTTGAGGGGAAGGAGGAAACAGATTGATACCATTGGCTGGTTTCTCCTGGCAGTGAGGGACGCGTTTCAAAGTATCCAGCAACCACGGTTCTCTAATGTACCATACCGTACTATAGTTCTACATACTATACTGTATTATAGTGCGCCATAGTAGTATAGATACTGAGCTATACCATAGTGAGCTACGGCAATATAGACTACACATACGAAACTTTAACACACTACTATAGCAGTATACCTACTGCAATGCACCACAATCTACCATAGCAGCATACCTACTGCAATGCACCACAATGTACTATAGCAGCATACCTACTTTTCTATACCATACTTACTATAGTAGTTTACCTATATAAAACTGTACCATACTGTATTATAGCAATTTACCGACTATACTGTACCACGTTGTACTACTATGGCAGTTGACTTTGTATACTGTATTATACTGTGCTAAAGCACTGTACAGCACTATTGCAGTGCACCTACTATATTATGTCATACTTTGCTATGGTATAGCATATCTGTCACAAGTATAAACCGGCATAATAGGGAGAGAGAGAGCGTGTCTGTGAGGCAGACAGTGTTTAAACTTGCCCATATAGTTAGTTTCAAATAATGATCTAGGGAAAGTCTGCAAGGTTCTGTAGAGGTCCCGGGTGAGTAACCCGGACCAGGTGTATTTTTTCAGCGGCCACCAGTCACACGGGTTGCGCTCCATTTCAGGTGGAAGTCAATTTATTCTTGCGCATAGTTAGTTTCAGCATAAGAGCTCCAGGAAAGGCCCTGTTCCATAATTCGCAGTAAGAAATGGTATCACTACGCTACTCCACACGAAGGCGTCATTTTTATGCTGTCACGGAAAGGAAGAATCAAAAGCATCCGTCGGCATCCTCTTTTACAGATTAAACCTCCCCCCCCCCTCAAAAAAAAAAAAAAGAAAAGAAAAACAGCGAATGGTCATTGTGCGGAGCGTTGGTTTTTCTGAGTGAAGCTCTCCTCAGCTCTTATGCTGGAGCAGAATATGCGGAACTAGCACACCTCAAGTTTGCACATTATATCATACATGTCTACAGCACCAAATCCTCCCCTGGCAGTTGGGAGGTCTCGGCGTCAGCGACCACATGCGTTTGCAATTTCTTTTGACTTCCCGAGACACGATTGCAACGCTTGTGAGACCAAGCGTGACAAACACTTTTTTTTTCTGCTTCGTCAAATGTCCCGCAAGATGTTTTCGGTGCCATTGTAAAGTATAGTCAAGCACTTCGCAATAGATGGCGCTAGCCCCTCCTCTCTTTATGCGGAGCGCGAATTCTTCTGCTTCTTTTGCAGGGGTTGTGGTGACGTCAGAACGCCGATCTCTGATTGGCTCGGATAGGAAGAATACTGGGTAGACCTCAACGCCAGCTGCCTTGAGGTCTAACCAATATCCTCCAATCAGAGCTCGGCGTTTGACGTCGCCACAACCCCTGCAAAAGAAGCAGACGAACGTGCGCTCCGCATTCGATGGGGAAAGCCTGAGCTGGGCAGCATCCGACCGTTCAAACTACGCAAACAGACCGAAGTCCTTGCATTCCATGGGTGTATTCCGCTTAGTCAGTATTTGAACCCAAAGCCGCATGCAAGAGAGTTTAGCCATCCATCGCGATCGTCGGAACGCAAATCAGGAAACTCTACTCGCCGAACGCGCGTTTGGGAGCATGCCTCTTGCATGCTCCCATCCGCGCGCGGTCGCAAGCATGCATCTTGTGGCCATTCATAAGCAGTAAGTAATCCCCTAGCGGTAGCTGCGAGCGAAACAGCCATAGGCCCCAACTGATTACTCTCTTCAAACGTCACTGAGGTTGAGGGCGCCTGCCAAAGCAGCGCACTTGATGCTGTGGCAACGGGACTATTATAAACGATTTCAAATTCCCTAGCGGTGGTAGTGAGGGAAACACGTAATCCCTAGCCGGCTACTTCGTTGAATGTCACTCGATCTAAAAGGTGATACGCGGTGCACGTGATGTTGTTATCACGGAGTGTTTTACGGCGAAATCAACGAATGCAGGCTGCGTGCGCCTAACCGGCCTCCTCGTCGAGTATGTTCGAAGCATTTAATATTTGTCACGCATGCTTTCAGCCTTCGAATGTCCCATTTTTTTTTTGTCTGGTCGCAGACACAGACGATGGAATGTTTGGATTATAAGTTTAGTTCCCGTTATAGCCGCGGGAGAATATGCGGCTCTGGTGGCAGAACTGCTGTTGTTGCTTTCCAAGAATCAAGTATTTTTTCTTTCTCTTTTCTTTTCCTCGGTCACACCAAAAAATTATTCACGCTTTTTTTTTTTACACATAATGTGTCAAGGGTTGAGTTTCAAGGAATCCCAACAAAGAAACACGCAATAGCACGTAAATACCCCGCTAAATTTAGCGCGAAAACGCTCTTCCCGCTACATCTATCGGGGAGGGTATACAGCGAAACAAAAGTCCCCCGACTTCATTCTTAGGATTAAGATATATGTTTTTTTTTTTATTTCTGTCAATCACCGGTAGGAGACAACGTTGCCAAGGAACATGCGACCCACAGAAAAGCGTGGTTTGGATTCATTGTACTTACATTCGTCATTTAAGTTTTCTTCTACATCAGAGCTGCTCTGCTTTCTTAGTTTTCGGGATTCCTCTTGATGTTTAGGTTTTTTGTCTACTGTAGGGTACATAAGCGTGTAAACACGTTTTAGCAAAATATATAATTTTTTTTTAGTAAAAGAAGAGATTAAATTATCCGTTGTTTGTATTCGAAACGAAACATATTAAACCGAACTCAGAAGTTTGATTTACATGTCGAGCCCATGGTTGCTTGTCCCATGACTCATCACTTGCGAATGCTATTATATTAGTTCTTCATTTACATACCCTAGGGCCCAGGGAACATTACGATGGGTATGCGGAGAGAAAGTGGTCTGCTTCTTGCGGAGGGGTTGCGGTGACATCAGAGCGACGCCAAACTCTTATCGGCTAATTGAAAAAAAAAAAAAAAATATTGGGTAGACCTTAAGGCGTTTAGCACTGAGGTCAACCCACTATCCTTTCAGTAAAAGCCAATCGGAGCTCAGCGCCGTTCTGACGTCACCGCAACCCCTCCGCAAGAAGCAGACCACTTTCTCTCCGCATATATACCACAAATGAAATCGTTATAACATTAGTTACATAAATATCTGCGAGATTAGGAAAAAAACTATAAAAAAGGAAAAAATAATTTAAAAAGAAGACATCAAGTATTCTTTGTGTTCTTTGAAAGCATCACCAACGAGACCAAAAATGGCGGCCCTCATGCATCGCCGTTTCGAGCAGCGTCTGCTTTGATGAAGCGTGACGCCATCTTGCTTTTGCCCGGAACCGGTGTTGTACATGATTCACTTTTCAGTTGCACCAAGAACCTAAATGTGTTCAGTATTGGCAAGCTATTACTTTTTGTACTTAAATGCTCTACCTCGAATTGGTTCGTTTCTTAACTTCGGGCCCGGTTTTTTTTTTTTTTTTATTTTTTTAAATACAAAACATTGTTACTGTTCCATCGATAGATGACGCGTGTTTGACCTATATCATCCCTCGTAAACCATGTCACCGACAAGCGTGCGCCAGTCAGCGTTCGCTAACATTGGACTGAAGTACAGTACTTGGTTAATTCCGGCGCGATTGTTTTTCTACCGCATTAATTGTTTTCTGAGCGTCATCGTAAAACCTGCTGACACTCATTTTGTCTTTCTGCCTAGACTATATAAATTGCACACGTCCGAGAGGGCAAGAGCACAGGAACTTACCGGATGTTTTTGACACGAAGAGGAAATTTTAACGACGGGGAAAAAAAAAAAAAAGGACAAAAGGGCAAACAATCCTTCGTGACGAATAAGCCACCTCAACTGCTGCTCTGACGTTACGTTTTATAAACGTTCCTAATTGCAGTGCGGCGCGGTTCCCGTCTCTGAATTCGTTAGGCAGAAATTAAAATGCGGATCAAGCCCTCGAACTGAATTGTATCACACTCCATAACAACGAGATTATTCTTATCCACACCTTTTTTTTTATTATGAAGGATCACCTGTTTTACAATGCAGATTTAAAGACCTCTTCACGCGGTGCTATTTAAACGGGTGCGCAACGTCGCAATACCACCATTATCACCATCATCATCATCACCAGCGTCATTATCATCGTCATCATTATGCATATGGCGCCTTGAACGCGACTCCGACTGCTGTGTTTAAAATGTCCTCATTTATGGTCTCTCGATTTCCACCTGATAATGTCATAGAAGTAAGACGTGTCGCGTTGCCACTTGGGGGCCATACACTCTGGATGCACGGGGGGTATTGGACGCTCAACACACCGGTCAGAGACGCGTTCCATGCCGAGTATAGTCACACATCATCCTCCATTTTGAACGACGCGGTCGAAGGTACCTGCGATGCCTGCACCACCTTGAAAACAAGGCTTGGACCTTTCCTCATACGCCATGGTCGCTTCGAGAAAGATAAATAAAATATTTGCGTACGGCTCATGCGTTCAGCCAATTATAGTTCCTACATAATTTGGTTGTCAGATATAAAAAAAACGAAACGACAAAAACGATACTCTTTTTTGTGGTTGAAATATGTTCACTCCGCGACAGTGTTCGCGCGAACGAGTCATCGCCGTCTTTTTTTTTATTTTTTTTCTTTTAGCATTGAAAGGTCGTCATAGAAACTGCCACAATGGTAGAAAATGCGCAGTTGGGGAACTGACTAAAGTGGTAAATTGTGATGCCCACCACTTTCGAAGTAAAATGCGGAAAAGTGAAGTTATCGTGTTCGCGCTAACAGTGTCCCTCAGTGTGTATTCGCTTCGATAAAATAACGAGTATAGCTTATCTTAAGTGCACATACAAATATTTTGATTCGTCACATAAATGGGGAAATTAAAAGCGCTCCGCAAAAAGTATAATTTTTTAATTTTTTTATTAAGATATTTGATGTGCAGTCGTGTATGATCATGTCTGGATTAGACATTCCTCCATTGTCTTGCGGCCGCCGCCATTTCGGTACTCGGTACAGGGGGCAGATGTGTATGCTGACGATCTCTGGAGATCGCCGCGATTCGAAAATCCGACTTCCTACTGAGCTTTAGAATCTCACGCGAAATAGTTTTCGCTCTGTCGCGGACAGTGCCAACGTTTTTGTTGCACGACAGAAAAGCGTTTTCTGTGATGTTGGATCAAGTGCTTCGGATACCCGGCAAAAAGGTAGAAAAAAAAAAATCATGATTTGTTTTGTTGTAAAAGCAAATAAGTCCAATTTGTTTTTATTTAAATCGAACTTATTTTAGTTAAATCGGATTAATTTGATTTAAATCACCGTAGCTCTAAAATCGTTCGCAATATGTATTTTTAAAGATGGCGGATCAATTGACCACTGAAAAATAACGCGGAAGAAAGAACTACTGTAAATTTTGAGCAGTTTAATTAACGACAATTTAGTAATGTAACCCGCAGTGTTGAAACAAAAGACAGCTTACTTTTTTAGTAAGTTAAAATGCTCCATTTGCTTTCTCTTTCGCGTTCTGATTTGCTTTAATACGACATTACATTTTTTGTTTTAGTTCTTTTTCTTTCGCGTTATTTGCTCATGTTCAGTCGTATATAAATATTCCTCCCTCGTTTAATTATATTTGATCTAAACATTAAACAAATTCACAGATGAAGAATGCATGAAATGATAGATAAATCGTAAATAATAATTTAAAAAAAAATCGTTGGGATAATTCTTGCGGGAAAGATTTGATTTATATCATTACAGTAAAACTCCGATGATTTAAATCATGACTTATATCGCGATTTAAATCATCGGAGTTTTAAATCAGCGATCTATAAGTCATGATTTAAATGACGATTTAAACCATCTTGATTTTTATTCCTGCATGCCAATCGTAATTTTAAGCACCAACATGGCTGAAGTAACGTATGCGCTGAAGCTGTATACGCTCAGAGTATGGAACACTCTTTTCCACCAGTGTTCGGCGCCTCCGCGACGGTCATTCGTCCGTCCGCGTCACGTGACATTTGCTTACGTGCAAGCAGCTCGTGGGCGCCACCATGTTGGCTCTTCGAGCCGCACGGGCGCCGTTTGCGACAGTTGGGGTAGTGAAATGCGGCTCTTTGAGCGGTAATATAAAATATTATTGCGGTATTGTATCGCTCTGTTGTGAACTGTTTTAGCGGGCAGGACGACCGAAAGCCATTTCGTCGCCCTGAAAAACATAAACTGAAACAAAAACAACATTTTTTTTACATGTATTAAAAAAAAAAAAGCTTTTGGAAAATACAGTTTAAGAAGTTGACACCGTAAAAAGCAAATTTCGGACAAATCATGGCTTCCAAAAACTTCAATATGTCGTTTCCGACATACTAAACATACACCGTAGCATAGTTGAAATGCCACAAAACATTAATTCAATTTGAACATCGAAAAGAAAACATTCTAACATAGACTTTAAATGTCTCATAATCTGCAGTTTATATTCCAACTTGTTTCATATATATATATATATATATATATATATATATAGTGGGGGACGACAAGTGTATCACTGGGGCGCGTGTTCACCAGTGTTGCGAAATGGACACCCCCAGATTCCATTCCGATACCATTCCGGGGAATTAGAGCTTCCAACATTTCCATTCCTTTCAACTCCTCGGAATGAAAACGTTCGGCCTATTTCCACTCCTGGGGCCCTAATCTGGACACTTGGCGAAAAAGCCGGCGAGAAATCTGGTGGTCGTGATTCGGCTGACGCCGCACTTGACCTTGGCGCCAGCCAATCATTACCGTAGGATTTCTCGCCGACGTTTTCGCCAAGTGTCCAGATTAGGGCCTCTGGCATGGCTGAAATCCACCATTCCCTTCCTTTAATTCCTAAACGTGAAAAAGAGCCAATTGACAGCCACACTGTGTTGCTGGAAAGAAGCAGCATAAAGCTGCTGACGTTATCAAACGCGAAAGCTGCAAAAAATATGCAAAAGCTTCCTCAAAGCATTCATTCTACTAAGCCGAAGGGTGGTAGCACAAAGCGCTTCTTCGCACTTAATGTCACCGCAGACATCCATCAAGCGATCAAGCGTAAAAGTCTTGCGAGTCGCAACAAACGCCAAAAATTAAAACTAGCCATTTCCCTCGCAAACGGACCGCATAGCCTCAACAGATACATGGTTAGCGTGTTGTTTGTTTGATAAGGCCTTAAACAATGTCTAGTTCGTGCATGGCGCAAGAAGCCACCTTACTCTTTGCTTCGAATACTTTCGCAACAGCACCGCTAGTGCGCCCCAAATCTCCACGTACTGCGGCGAGAACAGAAAACCGCTGACAAAGTGCAATCGGTATACGGCGTCAACACAAAAGGTGCGTAGCAGCGTATTAG
Source organism: Ixodes persulcatus (assembly GCA_013358835.2). Classification (NCBI taxonomy): domain Eukaryota; kingdom Metazoa; phylum Arthropoda; class Arachnida; order Ixodida; family Ixodidae; genus Ixodes; species Ixodes persulcatus. The sequence continues at coordinate 17,171 of JABSTQ010009653.1, read as the reverse complement.
GGAAACCTGCCTTAAAACGTAAAGGTAAACTTTGGTTAAAAGCAGGGAGTCGAACTGGTCATTATTCCGGTACGGTTCGGGTTCAGTAGCATTGTATTTGTTCTGGTTCGGTTCTGGTTCAGTGATGTGTTTAAAATAACGGTTCGGTTACCGGTTCCATCAAACGCAAACCAGTTTAAACCGGTAAAAAAATATCCTTGCGATTAGAAAGAACAAAACATACTTTCGTGTCAATTGCATTAAAAAAAAAAAAAAAAAGAGGTCATCAGAAGCTGTGCTGCGAAAACGAGAACAGCAAAACAAATAATGCTTAATTTGGTGTCCTGGTCTTGCATTTTTACCGCGACCACGGTTCAATGAAAATTATGTGGTTATACAGGCGCTAGGAAACAGTACCAAGTTACAGTACTCACATGGGAAGTCAATCAGCCTGCAGCACACGCATGCAGTGACGGTAGCACACACCGTACTCGCCAACTACCCACAAAAACAAATTATAGTCTGCAAGAGTACGGTCACACGGATACCCACTCTAGACGAGAAATTTATCCAGTGCAGTACGACTGCTAGCGTGGAGTCTTTAACGGATATCATGCTGTACTGATACACGACAGCACCTCGGAGCGATACTCATCCAGATCGAAACGGCAAACTATACCCACACCGCACGCCCGAACGACTTCCTCGAACGACTGAGTTCTGTAGCTGTAGCTCGTAACTTGTCTCGTGACTTCGCGCTCTCCGCGTCACTCCGCCCAACCGGAAGGACACGTGACGCCCTCCGATCTATGCACTGGCTCCGGTGGCTCGTAGTGCCATTTGCGGTCCATCGTAAGGTGAACAACGTATGCAAATGTACGCCTCCACGTCGACCTGCCGACGCCAATTCGTGCCGTACATAGACGTGAAATATACTTATTTGTTGCATTATTATTGAGCTGTCTCCATGCATAGCCTCCGTCTATACTGACAAGGCCTGGCAGGTCCGACGACGGAGTCATAGAGTGCCCGGTCGCAGATTTCGAGCGCGAGGATCTGGTAACAGAGAGCATTTTCTCGGAGAGCCTGGTATTCAGCGTACAGCTTTTGCAGCGGCGAGGACCCGAAACATGGGTTTCAAACGCGACGAGAAAAGAAGCGGTAGCGCGAAGAACGCGAGGTGCATGAGCGGACATTTTATCTCTCGGGAGAAGTGTGTTTCGGCGTCTCGCCGCAGCGGGGCGCCCGTCACCTGGCTATACTCTCATCCGTTGTCTGCCGCTCTTCCTTTCCAATTTCGGCGGCCGCTTCTCGGGGAGATCTGCCAGGCTTTGTCAATACAGAGGAGGATATGCTCCACGTCGTCGCTGCCGTTTTGTCTAGTCACAACTGAGCCGCTGACGCCACCGTCACAAATATTTAATTGACTTCGAGCCGCCACCCGCCAGAAGGCGCGGCTCACATTTCATTACGCCGTATACCGTTTCCAATGAATTGGTAACCGCCACATGAGATTACGGTTCTGCTCCGGTTCGGGTTCAATATCAAATGTTTGATTTCGGTTACTGTCTTGCTCCGGTTCAGTTAAAAATAACGGCTTTGCTCAGGTTTTCGGTTCGGTTCGACACCCTGGGTACAGCTGCATGCTAATCGCGCATGATTATAACAGCCGCTTTGTCGCGTCTCGCGGCGCCAGGAAAGATCCCCTGTCCGTCTACAACTATTCAGGAGCATACACCAGTGAGACAATCAAAGCAACAGACACCCCCAGTGCAATGATGCTGTTTCAAGAGCCGCTGACCATGCTCTAACGAATTGCGCCATCAGCCCGTAAACCCTAAATGAAAATTGACACAGCTCGCATAAGAACAGAGCCCATTCCATTCCCACTCCATTCCGAGCAAAAGGCATCTAATTCCATTCCAATTCCATTCCCCCAGCGCTTCCGTCATTCCATTCCCATTCCATTCCGGGATCGCGAAAGACATGGAGTGCGTTGATAGCATATGCTTCATGAAAAACATTGAGCAGGAATACACAAAGAACAGGTTTAAAATACTGCTACAATTCCGATGCAATCCCATCGGGTACTGGCGTTTTGCTCATCGGCAAATCGTCTATCTCTTGCTCTATTTCATCCAGAGAAATCGGCTTTTCCAGAATTGTTTTCTAGTCTTCTGATATCAGGGGAATCTCTGATATGCTGCCGACAGTGTGGAAATTCTTTGGTTGTACTTTGTCGCTAAAAAGATCACTGTAATATTCGAGCAAACTTTCTTCGATTTCTTTTTTATCTGTGGTAATTCCGTTGCTGTGGCTCGATCTCGGTTATTTGCTGCAACGCAGAATGTCTCTTTCCATCGGCAAATGCGTGCTTCGTGGGTTGTTCACCCATTAGATATTGCTGCGACCGTGATCGTACGACGGCACCTTGATAGCGTCTATTGTTAATCTCTTCAAGTCGGGCTTTTAAAGTTAACATCGTCTATGCTGTTTTCGGGATTTTCACATTCGACGATATGAAGAATCTGCAGCTGACGCTGCAAAATGTCTTCTGCTGCTCACACAGCGAACGTTATTTCACTTGACCGCTCTATGACTATTATTTTCAGTTCTTCCTTGAAGAATTCCCATTCTTGGAATGGGAATTCGAAATCGCTGCGATGTTTCCCTTCCTTAACTTTTGTTAGTAGCTCTTCTATACTTTTCACAAACTTTTCATCCTTTAGTAGTCTAGTGTTAAACTTCCAATGACTCCAGTTAAAATTGCTTTTCCTTCTCGTTTTGCCCCCAAGCGTGACGGCTACCAAGCAATGATCGCTGAAGGAAATATACTTAACACCTTAAAATGAACACTTTTCTCTCATAACGTCGAACCCGTAAATCCGATCAAGTCGTGTACGTGACAATGACTAAAAGTGCGTGTAGCGCATATCGTTAGGCCTACCGCATTTCTCTCCTGCGTCAATTAGGTTATATTTCTCTATGAAAGCTACGCTACCGCTTCGGAAACTCGTTGTAAGCGCTGCCTATGTTGACGGCGGCAGCGTCTATCTCCACGAGTCAGCCAATCCGGCATGAGCGCCGTTGCTAGGGTGTCTATCGTTGCTAGGGTGCCCTCCTCTTCCTTTTGTTCTCCCTCACCGCGTTGGGGGTCCAGGCGATCGGATACACGCGACTGGGGGCCGGCTTGCTAGAAACAGCGTGTCAGTTGAGACTGAGGGAAAGAAAGCACTGCCAAAGCGAGCGCACGAGCTGAGCGGGACTCAAACCGCGTCTCAAGACGCTCGCGCGCCCCAGCCTTTGCGGCGCTTTCTTTTACCCAGTCTCAGCTGTTCTATACTCCGCGACAACCTTTCTTGGCATTTCCAGGGAGGAGGAGGAGCGCGCGCGCAGCTTTATTCAGCGCTCAAAATGGGAGAGGGAACGCGTGCGTACCTTCCACTGCAAGGCCAAGAAAAGTTGTCACGGAGCTTTATTAGCGGCGAGATGTTTTGGTGGCGCCCTCCTATGGTTTCCTCTCGTGACGTCATTACCTTACGAACAACAAGTTGGACGGTGTTTCTAATTAGCATGGTGCAAGCTTCAGATCCTTGCGCTCTGAAACCATCACTGCCAACACCCGTCAAAATTGAAGTTCTTACATTACTCTTATTTCTGCCGATGAGAAAACCTTTGCTGACGTCATAGTCAGCATTCAGCCAATCGCGGGAGGCCAGCCACAGCGACGCTTTTGATCGCGCACGTCGCCAATAGCAAGCCGGCCCAGGGGGGCTATGTTGCGCTTTTTTGACTCCCAGGAGACTAGGGAGAGGGAAGTGACGTCAACAACGCAGCAAATGCAGATTGGATGTTGATTTTGTTTTCTTCTGTCAACATCCAATCTGCGTTTCTCTAGTCGTTGACGTCACTTCCCTCTTCCAAGTCTCCTGGGAGTCTAAAAAGCGCAACATAGCACCCCTGATCTGCTTGTACCAGGAGCAAGGGGGGTTTCGGGAATGTTCACCCCGCAGAAAAGTGCTGAGAGGCTGCTGCATTCACCATGGTTTGTTATATTTAAGCGCTGCCCGAAAATTGCTCACGTATTTCTTGGAGAACCAGCGTGGCGGCAGCAGCGATTTTTTAGTACAGTGTCAATAAATGTTTTTATAAAAAAATCAGACTAACGAACAATGAAAACTTCGACACGTGATCTTTTATAGTTAAAAAGATCAATAAACTAACAAAGCTCCTCGTCGCAATGAGGCAGCTGCGCATCGTACAAAAAGCTGATTCAGGTGGTTCCGAGTGACTGAAATGATATCAAATTTCCCGTTATCCTGCGTCATAGCTGATGCTGGGATGCGTCTGCGATGATACCGACCCGGAACCTAGACTATAGGTCATGTGCGTGGGTGAATACACCGTTCGGCCCGGGGTCTGTCTGTATCAGGACGGAGCACGAGGCACGTTGCCTTGAGATCCGCCAAGTACCGGTCAAGCGGTGACCGGCCTTCAGAAGACGCGAGTTCGAACCCAGACTCAGCCAAGGCATCTGTTTTAATTTCTCTAGATCTAAGAGTGTGTGCAACCAAATACTTTTACCAGGGAATCCATCTTCCTCCGCTAAAATACAATGGCCTTGGAGTCGGCAGCTTTTGCTTTGTTAAAACGGCTGGACGCGCGAGGTCTCGAGGCTTTCCCCTTTGAGTCGGGAGGGTTGGCTGCCGCCATCCATCGCCGTGAACAGCCGTCTCTGCTGTGTCGGCGAATCAGGTGTCTCGGTGAGTCGGCGGCAGCCCCCTCCCTCGGTGCAGCCCGAAACCGCGAAGGCGTGGACAGCGGAATACGCGTGCGTTCGCCCGGACGCGGTCTGTCCCATGCAAGGGAGGATTTCGCTCTCGGAGTAGGATGTATTCCTTTATATACTTCGTTTCAGCTCACGTTTGGACGCAGCCGACGCTACAAGCTGGACCAATCAAACAGTGTCATCAAACGCGCAAGTTACTGGGCCTTCCCTGTATGCGCCGAGAAAGTAAAGAAGAGGAGGAGACAGGAGGGAGTGGCGGGAACATCAGAACGCCGAGCTTTGATTGGAACGATTAGTGGGTAGACATAAGGCCCAAGCTGCCTCTGTCTCCACTGCACTCGCGAATGCGTCCGAATACGAAAGCCAAAACGCCAGACGCCGGCTTTCCGCGTTCTAACGCGTTCGACGACTGCAGTGGAGACAAGCGCGGCTATAGATTAAGGTTTACCCCCAATAGTTCCAATCAGAGCTCGGCGTTTTGACATCCCCGCGCGCTCTCGTCTTCTCCTCTCCCTCAGTTTCTCGGCGCATGCGATTGGTTCAGCAATGATTGAACACGTACAGAAACACGACGAACACCATGTTGGTGCCCGTTTGACGCTGTGTGATTAGGCCCCTCAGCTCACCATAAGTACGGCTGCGTCCGTACTTATGGTGAAACAAAATATAGTAAAGTACCGCATTACTAGGGGCAAGTTGCGCCTTTACAGGATCCAGGCGAAGAGGTAGCTAGAGGCTTTTGCTGATACCGGTCTTCTTCAGGAAGGAGATGACAAATTTCAGCATGGTCAGACGTCAAATTTCGTCCCCCGTTGGTTTCGTCCAGTCTTCGAGGCTCTGGGTTCCTCGCTCAATGATGTTATTAACTCGTTTTGTTCCTCTCTGAAGTGGGTGCAGTCCCCCCAAAAAAGGTGTTCGATGCCAGTGGCTTCTTTTCCTGGCACTATGGACATCCTGGGGGGTCCGGGATGCGTATTGGGACGAAGTACACGTCTTGTTTTTGTTTGTTTTTGTTTTCCCATATTTATTAGGATGTGCGAAGCTGGTGCACTGCTCGTTTTCATCATTCTCTGGAGGTATACCATTGGGTGTGTTGTGAGTCCGACTGGGACGGGGTTCTCTACGCCAAGGAGCCTGCTTCGCATCTTTTCCCTGAGGCGTCTCTTGGCCATGGTGAAAGTTGAGTTTCGCTGAGATTGACCAGTGGTGTCAAGGAGGGTACGACTGTACGCTCCTGCGACTCTGTTGGCCATCTCGTTTTCCTGGTTGCCCGAGTGTCCGGACATTCATCAGATGGTCCTGGTGACGGTCTGTTTCTCGAAAACCAAGGTGGCCACCTTCATAATTCGTCATATCGTGGGGCTCATTGCCAGGCATTCCCAGCATAAACTGATAACGTCTTGGAAACCGCGCGTGGGAACGCATCAAGGCACTGTCACCGTGCCCACTCCCAAGAAAAAGAGCCCTACACACCAAGAAACAAGGAAACGTTGCGCCGAACTCGAAAGGACCCCTGGGTAGCCATCTGTGCGGAGCGCAAGTTCATGTGCTTCTTGCGCAGGGCTCGCACTGACGTCAGAACGCCGAGCTTTGATTAGCTCTGATGGAGGGATAGTGGGTAGACATCAATGCCTAGCTAGCTACCTTGAGGTCTACCCACTATCCTTCCAATCGAAACCAATCAGAGCTCGGCGTTCTGACGTCATCGCAACCCCTGCTCCAGAAGCAGATGAACTTGCGCTCCGTATATAGGCCACGGCGGCTGCAGCGAACGAGAGACCCTCAGTAATAGCCTTCCCTCTAATCAACAAAGGACCGCGGGCATACCCTAACGACGATGACACGCCGGAAAGAACAAAAGCAGCATGGTCGATCCTTTCAAGAAACTTCGTAGGATACCTCCAGTAGGTCGCGTCTTTATGCCGAGGTGGCGCAAAACGTCGCCCGATTCAAAGGGCGCATCCGTATGCATCCTCCCATCCAGCCATCTGCGGTTCATTCGCTGCAGCTTGGACGAAGCTCGACAGAAGTTCTACTATCATGTGCATGGGCGTTCACTAATAACGAGCTGGTTGCTCCTGACAAAGGAGGGGCGCGGTGTATCAAGAAACCAACTGAATTATTAAAGTTCATACGTTTGCTTTTTCATATCGTGTAAACAGGCTATTTCTTTACTAACTTTATGCCAAAATATTTGAATATTATTTTGTAGGAGCTGGGCAACACATATTTAAGCAGTCGAACTCTGTCGGTTGTTTTGAAAAGTTCGAAGGTTCGCCTAACTTTCGTAAAATTTAAGTCAAGAAAAAAAGAAATGTTCGCGGCACCCTGACTGACGAGGCTCGCCCCACAAAAATCTGATTCCTGGGAACGCGCAGTGTCCATATAAGTCCTGTAAACAAACGCGTTTTTTTTTCCTTTTAGTAACATTAAGTTGGAATGTAGCTTTTCTACAGACGTTTGCAAGCCGCCAGGTTTCAAAAGCTAGTCTGGCCACTGTGGATAAGAAATGCTTTGTTTAAGCGCGAATCTGGCAACAGTGGGCGCACCTTAGCAAGACGCCCACTGCTGCTAGGTGAAACATACAAAACTGATAAAGTATAGTTAAAAAACAAAGGCAGAAGGGACTAGAAAATTGGCTCAGAATGACAGGGAGAGGATTCGCTTATTTGTGTTTCTTGGCTAGGTGGCGCAAGGTACCGCCCGTTACAAAGGGTACATCATTCATCCCTCCAGGTTTGGCTATCAGATTTGCAAGCAAACGTCTATGCGGCCGAGGTTTTCGGCAAAGATTCCAAGCTGCATGTGCGTTCCAATCCAACCTCCCCACAACTGGCAGTGTGCGAGCTCGGTCGCGATACAGCTACACCGAACCGATCGCAGCGCAGATGTTTACAGGAAACGGCTGCTCGTAGTAACAGTCCTGTAACAAGAACAACACAAAAAAAAGAAGAAAAAGTCAGCGCTATCGTTTGATATTTCGCAATGTGGGCATACTGTTAGCGTCGTCTTTATTCGCTAACGGCACGACAACACAACGTGTCGAAGTACCTCGTCTTTTTTTTTTTTAGTTTTGTCTTTTGCGGAATTAAAGTGACGTCAAAGACTGTGTTTACGCTCGTGCGTTTCTGTCCGTGACTCGTGACGCGAGCACGCGAGCAGGAGTGGCGAGCGATCGACGCACGCCGGTGCAAAGATGCAGCGTCGACAAGCCATGGGAAAGAGAGATCAACTGGCAGTGTGAAGCCGAGGTTACGCCTCTCACACATCACACAAAAGACGGCTCGCGGGCACTGTCTGGGACGAACTGCCCCCAGACAGATCCGAAGCGTGCAAATGTACGAAGCAAACATGCTCGTGTCTGACGCGTACACCGCCCGTCCCTTGTATAGGCCGATAGTTCCCCATATCGTTTTTGTTCCCTTTTTTATACAAGACGGTGACTCTTGCTATTTGCATTCGTTTAGGAAAGACGCCTTCTAGTAGGCAAAGGTTAAAAATGTAAGCTAGATATGGCGATACCAAATCTAAAACATACTTTACGGGCTTAATTTTGATACCATCTGCATCGCAGCTTCCACTATTATTTAGTCCTAGAAATACAGATGCCACTTCAGTTTCTATTACCGGGCTTAGAAATAAAGACTTATTATTTGCTCCCGTCATATAATTTAAAGCATCACTGTCAAAATTGCCTCTGTCGAGGTTGACAAAGAAGTTATTAAATTCATTAGCTAAGCTGCTTCCACTCAATTCTTGATTGTTCAGACAGATTTTCGCGATTGGTTTTGGTTTACAAGAGCGATTCAGTACTGTGTTTAATTTTCTCCACGTTGCATCTGCATTATTTGCGCACTTGGAAAAAATGTCGCCAAAATAGTTTGCTTTTGCATTTCTAATCTCTTTTGTTAGTTTGTTGCGATATTGTTTGAACGTTTTAAGCAAGTCACGATCGCGCGTTTTCAAGAACTTTTCATATAATCTATATTTTACTTGAATTTTGTCCAGCAACTCTGGGGTGATCCAAGGTTTCCGGATTTTTTTTTTGACAACCGGAGAAGCCTATAGGGAAAACATTCGCTATATAATTTTTGAAACTTAGCTAAAAATATATTATAGGCACGATCTGCGTCTGTTTCTTGAAATACGTCACTCCAATCAAGGGAGAGCACTTTTTGCCTGAAAGTGTTTAAGTTGTTCAATGAAATATCTTGAAAATATATTGACTCAGCTCCTTTCCCGTTCAACGTGTTTTTCTTTAAACAAAAATAGATACCATGGTGGTCGCTTATGTCTGTACTTATTACTCCTGCCAAAAAATGAGACGTGTGTAGGTTAGTTATAAACAAATCAAGCAAAGTAGAACATGTAGGAGTAATTCGGGTAGGTGACGGGATCACGTTCATACATCTAAATTGTTGTACAAGCTGTTCCAGGTTTCTTTTTGCAGGGGTGTCTACAAGCATGTTAATATTAAAATCACCGCCCATAATCAAGTTATATTTATTTTCATTTGCAAAACTCAAAATTGACTCAAGAAAATCAAAAAAGGTTTGAAGTTTCCCCTGTGGAGGCCGATACACAACGGCTACCACATTTCGATTTATGCACAAAGACAGAATTTCATAATCTTGGTTTATACACGAGTAATTAGACAGTATTTCGCATGAGAAATTCTGTTTTACCATCAAGGACACACCACCACCCCGACCGGAGGTTCTATTTAGAACAAAATTATTGTATAACGGTAGATTAAACGTTTGATTGTCTTCGACATACCAAGTCTCGGTTAACATAATCACGTCGAACGACAACTGGAATTCACTAAAAAGCACTTCAAGCTCGGTTATCTTGTTTCTCGCGGACTGTGTATTTATTAATAATGGTATACGTCAGATATTGATAGTATTATTTCGGTATACGAAAAATAAATCTTAAGACGTGCATTCTTATTCCCCAAAAGTAATACATTAGTACACGTACGGTATTTTTTTTCTTTCTGTGTGTGTGTGCCAAGGAACTGCTGCAACAAGATTAAAATTTTTATTAATACGTTCCAGCTATTTTTACGACGTTACGCGTGAAATCAATTTCAATTGCCAAAGCACATTTTTTTTCCACGTGCACGGGGCATCTGTATTCGACCATAAACGAATCGAAACGAGGAGGGTCTTTAAAATCACTGCCACTAAGATATTTCCATCTGACTCACGAAGTCGTACTTTCACTTTCCCAACCAGCCCCGTCTCTAGATGCCGATGACATCACTTTTCCTCGCAGCTTGATTATGTAGTCATCACAACGTACATGCTATAGACCATTTTACTGTTTACAAACACAAGCCGACTCTAGGCTCCCAAGAGACTTCCGGTCGCGCCGTTTCGGCAAGCCTTCGAGCCTGTTGCTGTCGAAGCTTCCTGGGACGATGAAGTGCTATGGAAATCGGGAAGGGGGAGATTTAGCGAGGTCCTTATGTTGGGCTAGTAAACCGTAGTGGCGATTTCCGTCGCGTGCTTTCGAAACCTACTTTCACGGCTTCGTCTTTAGACCGCCAGGCGCTGTGAATATCTGATTTGTTCGAGGAGGCTGATGAGCGAACCTGCCGCCAGAGCTTTCTGTTTTAGCCCCTAGGGTTCGTCGACTTCGCCGAAGTTGCCAATACGTTCCAGGGAATCGATCGTCTTACTGGAGTCACAAAAAAAAAATCTGCAACAAATATCTTGCCAATCGGTCCTTTAGCTGACCACCCTTAGAACTGATCGCAAAATATTTCACGAAAGTATCAAGAGGTGCTATGGTGGGGGTTGTTTGTCGTCTCCATTGACCGGAAATTCGCGGGGACGTAAACTGACAACAACGCCTCCTTCCGGCGCTTAGAAAAAAAAAACAAAAAAAAAACAAACAAATTGCTAGGCAAATGTGTTGTATACGTGAAACGTTCTAGCGTCACAAACGTTCAGGCGATACTCCGAGTTTCCAGACGCCATGGACGCCTACGTTCACGGTGCTCTTCATCGGATAGTTTAACGCGTACCATGCGTACGCTCCATAGTTGTTCCTACACTCTAAAAATGTTCACGCAGAGCAAGCGTGACGCGAAGCGATTTTTTCCACGCTTGTTCTAAGCGTCGTGTTTTTCAACACTTAGAATTCACGCTCCCTAAGCGTGAACTGTGCTATGGCTTAGCGCTTGGCAGGCGTGAGGGGGCCCTTGCGTTTACACGCTTATTACGGCGTGCGTTTTCTCCACGCTTAGATAATGACGCCTTCTAGGCATGCGGACTGCTCAGTTCGCTTCTCACTAAAACCCTAAAACTAGGCGTGTAAAATGTGCGTCGCGGTTGAAACCTCTGGCCGTAGGCATTAGGTTTTCTCGCATTTAGAATATCCCAATAATCTTGATTATTAGGACGATATACTAAATGCGAGAAAGCCTAATGCCCGCGGCCAGAGGCTTCAACCGCGACGCGCATTTCACACGCCTAGAAGGAGTCATCGTCAAAGCGTGGAGAAAACGTACGCCGTAATGAGCGTGTAGAAACAAGGGCCTCCATGCATCATATCGTTATCAGATATCGTTATCGGAGCTCAAAACCGATCTACTGAACCTCTCCAGTGACTCCACCAGGTGAATTGAGTGGTGTAAGGAAGCCCAACGTGCTGCTTCAGGTATAATTACGCACATATATACGATTGGCAGTTGTGAATCAAAATAAATTGCCCCGATGCGTCGCGTAGATAATGCATGTTACGCCTGGTACATTGCGCTAATTAGATGCAAACTGTTCATAACGGTGCAACTTGTGTGAAGATTTGAGGAAATTTACCCTTGGTGCCTGAAAAAACCCAGAGAGAGAGAGAGAGAGAGAGAGAGAGAGAGAGAGAGAGATCTCGTTAGGCTCCAGTTACTAAAAGGAACTAAATAGAAAAAAAGGCAACCACATTTCAGCGTGGGGGCTAAACTTTTTATTAAGAAAAACTTTTTTTATTCTTACAAATAAACCGCTAAGAAGTTTAAGGTCCACTAACTGCCAAAAACTGCAAAACCATGAAACAATTATGAACGAATCTTAATATTTTGAATTTTTAAGGGGTTTGAATCCGGATATGTTTTATATATATATATATATATATATATATATATATATATATATATATATACTTCGTTACTAAATGTTGTTCAGCTACGCAGTGATATTTGTGTCGTGTAATACTTCTTTGCGGTTCATTTTCTACAACAATCTGCATATTAGAAAAACTGTGCTTCGTGGCAAGCCTGCGATTTTGTAAAAGAAAGTAATCACAAGATAAAAAAGAAGGTATTTCCTTCTAAAAATGGTTCGTAACAGTCCCCGCGATGTCACAAAACACAACCAGTGTAAACAAAATCAACACTTCGCTAACAAAGGTCAAATTGACATAAAAATTCAGTTCAATTGAGCAAAGTGTTGATTTCGTTAGGAACTGAATCAACATTTTGCTACCAAAAATCGAATTGGCGTAAAAACTAAATTAAGTTTTGGCGCATTCTACCACCTGGCATTTGCATTTTTTGTTTCTTCATATCTTAGATTTTTCATCATTAAGGACACTTTCGTTCACTTGACTAGAGCTATTAATTTGTTTCTTTTTTAACATAACTCTCCTCCAACCATTCCCTAGGGACAAGCTTTAAAAAAAAGGAAAAAAAAATAAGAAAAACTACGCGAGAAAAGTTTACTTTTGCTAGTTTCACTACTGTCTGTAAAAGAGAAGAGACCTCGTGCTCTATTCTTTTTGTAAACTCAGTTTTCCCGGTGACGTCATTAGATTTGATTTCTTTATATGAAACTTTGGGCCCCGACCTGATGTGATAACAATAATTAAAATGACATCGCCCCGCCAACGTGCTAGCATTTTAATAATAATAAAAAAGGTGTGTCTATGTATATACAGCGTAAACCTTAGCCTGCCTCAAAGGGCGATTTGTCTCCCAGCTGTACATGAGAAATTTAGCCAGTGCAGTGCAAACCTCTAGCCTGGGGTCTTTAAAGGTGCACCACGCAGTAGTGATACACGACCGCACGCCGGTACGATGCTCATCCAGATCGAAACGGGCATGGGTGGGTCCCGAATGGACTTCTTCCAAAACCGACGCGCTCCATCGCGGCAAAATACAACGCAGTGCACTCTGGGAACTAGTTGGCCACTCAGTTTCGGTTTCGACTGAGCAGCTTCATCTCAGGCTATCACGCCGCGACCGAGCGCGCTGCTTGCGTTTTTGATTATCTGACTTTTCACGAACGTACAATACACTCATTCTCGAGCGATACAAAACGAAGACCGGGGCACTTTCCTTGGTTCCCGAAACACCGGGTATTATGATGAGTGCGTATGCAAATGAAGTAAGACGTGGCTTAGTCACCTCACCCCACGAGTGCATCTTTGAGTTCAATTTCAATATTCCCGTCTAGTACCAGTGAACTACAACTGAAATTTGGTCACCTGGAGCCTTACACGTGTTTTGTCTGCCAAATGTCCGCTTCTTGTTACTTCATTGGGCAAAAAGCAAGCCGCATCCTCACGGAAGTATCAAAGTTGAGCCCAGCGTTGACGCATGAACTTTTAAGGAAACGCAATAAATTCGACCTCACTACTTCACAAAAGTTACTATGATGTCTTCCTCTTGTCATCATATATCTCCCACTCAAATTTTATGCTGATAGAAGATTAAGTTTTTGCAAACGCTAAGATCGGCTAGCTACGACGGAGGCCCTAAAAAGCGTCCCCTACTCCTCGCTAAGCCATTTTGGACGAGCTTTTACTGACGCCCAACATCTGTGCCTGAACGGTGTGTCTGAAATTATCTCGGCATACTTAAGCATGAAGAAAGCAAACACATAACAAATATTATGGCCATTAGCAACCGTCAAACGCGCTTTGAATAATTTCGTTCGTTTGGCGCACCACATAGGGGTTGCTAAAGCTTGTTGATTCGCACACAAGGAAGATCCCCGAGCTTCGCAGCGTTGAGATTTCCAGCACTGGCTCGTCCACATACCTCGATCGGAACGCTAACAGAAAGGCTCAAGTACAAAAATACAACAAGCATGTGTTAAGACAAGCTATACGTCTCGGGCTTGTGCTAAAGCCTCGAGGTCTGAACCATTTAGGTTAGTTTAGAGACCACAAGTGACGCTCTCGGGACCAGAAAACATGAGATAACGGCCGGTAATAGTCCACGCTCTGTGAATTATCTCTTGTCGACGTGTCGATCGAAACCGAAACCACGCCACTCTCCTCCCTGGCCAACTAGTTCCCAGAGTGCAACGCGCGCCGTGTTGCATGCCGGGCTTTATGGAAGTAGTCTATAGACCTTTCCAAAAACGAGCTTCTGGCCGGTGCCATTTTGAGCGTTCGTGCGTATGGCGCGTGCTTTGCTCGCTTTCCGAAGCGACGACCACGCACGTGCTGGGCTGTGAAGATCGCACGCTGGACTGTGATTTTGTAAACATTGGAAAGGTCTATTGAACCCAGGATCCCTGGGTTCTTGAGCGTAAGCTTACGCTCCACGTGCTGCGAGCTGGTGTGCGCTAGCCCACTGGGCTACCGATCCTTTTTTTCTTCTTTATTGCGGGGCCACCGATCCCCATTTTAATAGAACAAGAGAGCTAGTACAATGTCGTTCCCGTTGCTCAATCCACTCAGGAGTTAACCGAGCTAAACGTGTCTGTAAAAAAAACCATGAGTTAACTTGACAGGTCTCGCGTCCCTGACGATTTTATTACAACATCCCGAACAAATACTTGTCTTTAAATAATAATATTTTTTTTTTTTTCTAAGGCGAGAATCTTGAGCCTTTATCGTTTGCAGTTGAACAAAGAGCTCGGGCTTGCAGCCTAGTAGCGGAACTGTTGTACGTTACAAAACGCCAGGAAGCAAAAGTAAAGCGAAACAAATGGCAAATGAGCACAGATAAGCAAAAACAACGCGAACAGGTTAAAAGAGCAGAGCTACTGTTCGAGCGAAAATGACTCGGCGAGATGAGATCACCATGGCGCATGCCATTTCTAGCGCTCGTTACATGGGAACCGGGACTCATCGCCGGTTGCCTGCGGGCCGCGCCCCAGCGAGTTGCGAGCCGCATGCGGCCCGCGGGCCGCGTGTTTCAGACCCCTGCATTAGAGAGTTTTAGTAGATCGTTTCGGTACCTCCGATAGCCCCGATAACGATACGATGCACGCGTTTCGGAGACGGACGCCCGCAAGGCATTTCTCTCCGCGCGAGATTCCACTACGCGCACAAGAAAACGAACATCAACTGGACATCATAACTGTACTTCGTTTCAGCTTAAATCCAGACGCAGCTGATGCTACAAGCGCGAGCTCCGGGCTTTCATCGTCCCCCCCCCCCCCCTCCCCCCCCCCCCCCCCAAGCACGTGCGCTCGTGCTGTGCAAGCACTACTCGGGGCCACATGCTCGCGCTTGTAGCATCGGCTGCGTCTGGACTTAAGCTGAAACGAAGTATAGACGTTTCCACTGTTTACAAAAATCACAGTCCACACGTGTTAAATCACAGTCCAGAACGCGCACGTTCGTCGCTTCGGAAACCGAGCAAATCACGCGCCATACGCACGAACACTGAAAATGGAACCTGCCAAGTGCCCTTTTTTGGAAAGGTCTATAGGCCGTAGATTTTCCTGTTTCAACCGAAAAAAAAAAAAAAACCACCAAAAACACTTGTCGCTACATCAGAAAAAAGTGTCCACGCGACTTGATGCCCTTCGAAAGCAAGCTGCTATTCACCAATGCAATCTTCCAGAAGTGGCTGGGTTCCCCGGCCTCTGCAGGCAAGCCCACGTTAACTAGATGAAAGAGTATCAAAGTTATCTAGGTACGATGTCATATTTTTAAGGGCAGATTTGCACTATAGACCGTTTTATCGTGGGTAGCGCCATTTTCAGAACGAGAGAGAAAAGGAGAAAGGGCTACCGGCGCTTTCCCCCTTTCTGATTGTGTAGAAAGAGTGAAAGTCCCGGATGAGAGGCTTGGCCGGTGTCGGGTGTCTGCTGTGCCCCAACTTTGTTCGCGCTTTCTTTTCTGTTTTAAACTCGCAAACTTAATTAGCGCCACGGGCTTTGATGGCAACAGTCCCCCGGTCATCGAGACACCATTGCTTGGTCATAGGGTGCACGAATAACGACAGAAAGCGTCGAATACTGCCCGAGGACCTATGCAGCTTGCATGGAATCTGGCAAGGCGAGTGCGGCTGCAATGTTTTTAAGCTCCACCGCTTTCCGCATGACTGGAAATGATGAACCATTCATCGATTTTTGCTTGAAATTTGCCTATTTCAACGTAGTCGTTTTTAGTAATCAACAAGCGATACACAAAATGGGAACCTCAATTAACTTTTGTAAACACCCAAAGCTGCTACAGATCGTTTTGCTGCGCTGCTTTTACCTTGCGTGTTCGTGTTCTTATATTTCCTTGTGGTTGAATGACGAAAACGTTCTAGGTGTACTTATATCGAACCGCAGAAAGCCTCAAAGCAGCCACGAATTATTTTACTATTTGATGCAATATTTTCAGTACTAACCTCCAATTTCTAGCGCTGACACGTTCGCCGCCGCTGTTTCCCCCGTCGCCGCACTGGCGGATGCTATAACTCGAACAAAGAAACGTGCACACCGGGCTCGAAAACGCAGATGGCAACACACGAGACGTAACCTGCAGCGATTATCCAGCGCTTCAAAGCGCCCAATCAACGGAAACAACCCAAACAACCCACCAGCGGCACTCCAAGGAGCGCTTTTGCCGGCTCTCTGGTATCGCGCAGGAGATCGCGATTCAGGAAAACCAATAGAACTACCTTTTCAACAATTTCTAGCCTCACCCGGCGGTGGAAATGAGCCTTTAACTAAGTGTTGTAGATGATAAAATCGAATCAGTCACCACTGCAAATTATCAAAATTGAGTCATTGTCGACACTTCAAAATACCAATATTAAGATAAATTCAGTTACAAAATTGTACAAGCTGAAACAGCAATTATCAGGAGAAAAATTGCACGCACCTTGCGAGCGTATACCCCATGTTCATCGGCGGTACAGCGTTCGGTGCGCGCTCCGTTCACAAAATGTTCCGAGCACAGTCGAGAGGATGGCGTTGGGGAAACGTCTTTTCGGTTTACGGACGCAATCCACAGCCGCCGAGACCGGGGTCACGTGGAAAGCGATTAAAGACATTGCAGCCGCTCTCGCCTTGCCGGATTCCTTGCAAGCTACATAGGTCCTCGGGCAGTATTCGACGCTTTCTGTCGTTATTCGTGCACCCTATGACCGAGCAATGGTGTCCCGATGACCGGAGGACTCTCGGCATCGAAGCCCGTGGCTCTAATTAAGTTTGAGAGTTTAAAACAGAAA